>JASAUF010000346.1:0-600000 GCA_030180095.1 Magnolia changhungtana | reverse complement strand
AAAGCACCGTTAGTGGCTGCCGTTGCCGTTAGGAAGCTCCAACGGAAATTTTATTTATTTATTTTTAATAAAAACTGCCTACATGGCAGTCTGTACAGGTGGACCAATGAGGTTGCGGGAGGCAGAAGGATCCGGACTCATAGTCCACGATAATAAAGCTGATAGTACGCAATCCTAGTTATCTGATCCGATCTGGAAACGGATTTGGCTACTCCCACTGCCATCAGCCCGGTGGCTGATGGTCGCTGCTCTATGGGCCTCACCATGATTTATGTGTTTTATCCATTAAGTTCATCCATTTTTACGGATCATTTTATAATTTATTTCAAAAAATGAGAGGATTATAAATCTAAGGTGGAGCACACCACAGGAAAATAATAGTGATTGAATATCCACCATTAAAATCCTCCTAAGGCCCACTGTACTGTTTATTTGACATCCAATCTGTTGATTATGTCCATGAAGGAAAAAAAAACAAAGATCGGCTTGATCCAAAACTTTTATGGCCCCCAAAAAGTTTTTAATGGTCGACATTCATTCAACACTGTTTCCTGTAATGTGGTCCACTTGATATTGGAATATACCTAATTTTCTGTCTCATACTATAAAATGATCTAGAAAAATGGATAGACGGCATGGATGAAACACATACATCATGGTGGGACCCACAGAGCACCAACCAACAGCCATTTGCTGGTGGCAGGGGGAGTAGCCAATCCGTTTCCGATCTGTGGCATGAAAAGCGTCAGCGAAAGGTCGACCATCCACATCGAGACGGTAAATTCTAGTAACGTCCAGATACTAAAGGAAGACTTAATTAATTGAATATCTCCATGCGAAGATCCACCAAACCGATGGTCCGGATTCACCGTCCTCAGCCACTTACGTGAACAAATTAAGGAATAGAGGACGTTTCCTGTTGCCTTCCGTGTATTAGTCTCCGTCCATCCATCAATGATAGGGTAGAGCCAGCAGAACCGGAATAAGGTAGAGCCATACTCTCGAAAGTACAGGTGGCAGAGCAATGAATCTCATCCATGTAAATCTGATCCTTCCATCTAGATTTTCCTACTTTGGATGGATAACGTCTCCAAATACAAACCTATCCGTCTGAAATATGGCTTTCAAATTGACTAGTGGCCGAACACTCATCCATGTAAACCTGACAAATGTGATGAACAGAATTGTCCAAATGGTGTGATTTTTGAAAGATGAGCCATCCATGACAGACCCCACTAAATAGACGGCCAAGATCATTACATATCCTTTGGAGAGATTGTTTGGCCCTCTTCAGGTTCTCCTAGACTACCAAGTCTGTAGCCAGTTACAGTGGCAACGGACGTGGACTGCGTCCTACCCCCGCCCGTCTCTAGCTGGGAACGTGCAGGAGCTTTGAGTGGACACCGTGATGGATGGGTCTTATCCACACTGTTTATCCAATTTTTCATATCATTTTAGGGAATAATGCCGAAAACGAGTTAGATCCCAGTCTCAAATAGACCACACCACAGGAAGTACTGATAATGATTCTCACCGTTGAAACTTTTCTAAAGCCCGACGTGATGTTTATTGGCGATCCAACCTATTCATAAAGTTACATGGATCTGGATGAAGAGAAAACACAAATATCAGCTCCATCCTAAACTTATGTAGGCTCCAAAAAGTTTTCAACGGTAAAACTTTAATTCCCATTTATAGTCCCTTGAGCCTTGGATCTGCCTCATTTTTTATATTATAACTGGATACGAAAAATTAGATGGACGGTGTGAATAAGAACCATGCATCACGTTACCCACTCAAAGCTCCTGCCCGTTTCTAGCTGAGACCGGCGGGGCAGGACGCAGTCCGCTGTTGCAACTAGCGTCAGGTGCTCTGTGGGCTCCACCATGATGTATGTGTTTCATCTATGCTGTTTATCCATTTTTCAAATGTTATTTTATAGTATGAAGTAGATGAAGTAGATCTAAATCTAAGTGGATCAGGCATTGTTGATTGAACGCTTAATATTAAAAAACTTCTGTGATGCTACAAATTTTTGTTCAAGCTGAAATTTGTTTTTCCCTTCATCCACGTCTGTATGACGTAATCAACAAGTTTCGATGTCAAATAAACATTACAGTATGACGTAATCAACAAGTTTCGATGTCAAATAAACATTACAGTGAGCATTAAGAGGTTTTCAATGGTGGACGTTCAATCACTACTGTCACTACTGTTGTCCCATGGTGTGGTCCACCTGAAATTTATATCTGCCTCATTTTTGGGATAGTATCTAAAAATGATCTGTCAAAATGGATGGACGGTGTAGATAAAACACATATCATGGTAGAACCCCATAACACCGACCACTAAACACACCTGGCTAGGGGCAGTGTCACTGGCCGAACCAGCTCCTGTCCGAGCATGGATATAGCCCATGGTGTGGGTGCAGAGAGTACGTGCATTACACCAAAATTGTCATTTAGGAATGGTTTAAAACTGTTCCTAAATGCTTCAGGAACAGTTTGAAACTGTTCCTACATGAGGTGTCGCATAAAAACAGGAACATTTCAAAACCATTTTGGGTACCGTTTCAATTTTTAGAAACAGAATTTTAGGAACGGTTTTAAACCGTTCTGGTGCCCACAAAATTTTAGAAGTGGTTTCGAATGCTTATTAATGTTGCCAACGGTCAGATTTTAGGATGGAATTTTAAGAACAATTTTAAACCCCTTTGTTCATTGTATGAGAGAGAGAGAGAGAGAGAGAGAGAGAGAGAGAGAGTGGGGTTTGTAATCTACTTGTATTATATGCCAGAAAATTATACAAATAGAAGAACAAGACAATAGAATGATTCACATACATAATAATCATTTTCTTTTCTAGTACACATCTCAATTTCAATTTCAATTTCCAATTTCAATATAACATTTCATTTACAGGCTTCTATAATCCAACAATTCCTTGCTCTTTTCTAGAATGATCATTGCCTTCAGATATATACGGGCTTGCCCGACTCAGCCTGGCATCTGCAGTTCTTCAGGCCTAGTATTCCATCTGCCATTAGAGGGATCTGGGCTTCCTTCGACGCCACTTCCAAGGCAGTCTGGTACATGTCATGAGCTATTAACCCTGTGCACATCTCTTCCTATAGTGGCTGGAAGTATTGGTGCTAACTACTGCTCCTGCTGCTTCTGGGCTTGAATCAGCTGCCTGAAGGGCTGGAGAAGGCCTAAAGAATGCTACTGCATGCTGTTTTCAGCTTGTGGGTTGCGCTAGTAATACATGTTGTCCAAGCTTAGAGACAACTTCCCTGTCAATGGATCCATACTGGTGGGTTCCCATGGTTACACCACCCAGGAAATCTTCAAGCTTGGGAGAGGAAGCTGGCATCACTCCTTCCATCAACAAAGAGATAGACATCACTTTATTTTTAGAAGCTATTTAAAAGAAACTGAAAGGAAGAGATGGAAGAAGAGAAGCATAGCTTCACCTTGTTGTGATCTTGTAAGAGCTTCCATGATACAAAGGGAGTCATCAGATTTCAGTGGCATTACAGACAACTGGGAGGTAAAGGGCCCCACCTTGTGTTTCCATCTGAGGAGCTAGAAAGAAGCTGGTTGGAACTGCAGGAGAAACAACAACTGGTCAGATTATGATGTAAATAAATCTGAAACCATTGAGTTGGGTCTTTGGTATCTATTTGAATGAAACAGAGAAAGCATGGTCAAAACAACATGAAATGTAATGAAATAAGCTCTCTGGAAAAGTATAACTATTGTATGAGATTTCAGCTAATGAACCCAGAAGAAATAATATAATGAGCACAAGTGCAAAATGTTGAACACAGAAAATGAGTGATATGATCCTATCCATATACACGTAGATCATATGATCCTATCCATCTGCATAGTGGCATTTGACGTGATGATACTAAAAAAACTTTCCAAAGGTTAAAATTAAGTCCATGAAGGAGAAGAAATACAGTGTCTAGGACCGTACATTAGATTTTATTTTCTGTATATGATCTATCAGTAATGATTTCCACTATTTGAACGGTCCAGATTTAGATATCACAGTGCTAATTGTACTATGAAAAGATAGACCTACTATATTTCGGTTCTACCGAATCTACAGTATCATCGTGGGGATCTTATCTTTTACTGTTTTGGGGGTGACGTGGCGTGCATAGGTGGCGTGTTAAATGCTATAGAGTGTGGGAAGGAAAGGAAAGAGAGAGAAAGGTTTCAAGGGACGCGGATTGCATACTACCCCTGCCCGTCCCTAGCTCCGAACAGGCAAGTCTATGGGCGGGCCCACCGTGATGTATCTGTACATCCAAACCGTCAATCTCTTTTCTCATATTATTGCAAGGTATGATCACAAAAATGAGGCATATCCAACACTCAATGAAAATAAAATCACATATTAGAAGGAAATCTCCTTACCCCGAATAAATATTCAAGCTTGTTCTTCACCAGGTAGTACTCTTGTTTCACTTGCTGAAGGCATCTCATACATCTGCAACAAAGCTTCTTGTTCATATTCAAATAAAGATAGACGCCCACGGAGGAATCTTACACATCCAGGAGAACTGGATCTATTTCCTTGCTGCTACCGTAACATAGTATTCTAATTAATTACAGTACATACTAGAATAATTTCAACATTATTCCTTATGTGAAAGGGGCATCACCTTGGCAATTTTTGCACCAGAGGCAGCAGCTAGAATACAAGCCCCAGTTGATATGTTAATCTTGTTTGTCCCATCACCTCCCGTTCCAACAATATCAACCACATCAATCATTCCTTCAACCTTCCTACAACATTTGAACATTGCCCTCGCCAATCCCACAACCTGCAAATGCAGAGATCTATAAATCTATGAAGGAGTAATATGCTTATCAATTTTGATCTATGAATCAAGTTTATGGAGCTTCTCTCTCAATCATGCTTGTGTTCTAATATTCAGAAACATCACATATTTTACTTTCTTTTATAAAATGTTACATATGACCACTCACTTCTTTGAATGACTCTCCTTTAGCTCTCAAAAGAACAAGAAAAACATTGATCAAAACTTCATTAGCTTCACTCAGTAAAAAATCAAGAGAAGCTTCTGCCTTCTCTTCAGATAAATCCACCCCATTTATCAGAGATTCAATAATCTGTAAATTTATTAAAGATCATAGAAACAAAAGCTATTAATAAAGACAAAAAAAAAACCATAATAACAGCACACCAAAGTCCAAATCCAACTCAAAAGGAATGACCAACCTGCCAGATAATGATATTATCCAGAAAAGAGTGATGAAGGCAGGACACTGAAACTGATCATAAGATTTTACAACTCACATGATTGTCAGTTGAAAATTTTTCAGAAAAATCTTAAAAATCAAAACCCAGCAAGCAATCTGATGTTTTAGGCCAAATGATCAATAGATAAACAATATGATATTGAACTCTTGAATTGACAAACCTGACGGCATATAAATCATTCATGATATTGAACTCTGATGCAAGAAGCAAATCTCTCCTATACACCTTCAAACAGGCAACGACAATGCAATGTTAGCCAAACTAGTAGAGTCTACTTTCAGTAAAGTGTTTTATTTGTGATAAAAAAACCAAACATCCCACAAAATGCAGATGTAAGGATGCTTAAATTACATCTGCAATCTAGGGTCTATCCAAATTCCAAACTTCCCCTAATTGCATTATTCAAAAGCCATATTATTAGATAAGGAAAGGTTAGGATAAGAGGTTACAGTTCCAGATGTAAGTGGCTTCTTATTTGCCAGCATAATACAACAACCCAAATCAACCGTCAGCTTTAGCACACCTATCGTCTCCGAACTGGCAGAGCAATCAACGAGTGCCAAACCTGTGAAATGAAACGGGACAACAAATTGCACACAAATAAATGAACAAACATGAAAAATGTCCGCATGATGACCCGGGCATTGCAGTTGAGGTTGAGACTAAAAAGAATCATATGCCAGATACCATGCTTGTCGTTGTCGAGTTTCTCGTAAATTCCTTTAAACATTACTTGTTACATAGAAATGACATAAACAGAGTTTAAACACAAAACATAGAGTAAATGACCAACAATCTTCAAGGAGAGAGGTTCGCTCAAATACATCCCAACACATCCCAATCATAGGCTAGAACAGTAAATGCCAGAGAAACCATAGGCATAACCTTTCAGGCCTTTGATAGAAGATCAATCCACAAAAAGGAAGAAGATCTCAAAAAGAAAGTCCACCATCGGAAGTCAAATTTAGAACTAGCATTTTATATGAAAAGTATTCACGACTGAACCAACGAATGTGGACTGACAAGCCCGGAAGTACGCCACAGCTTTATAAGTTGCACGTACGCAGGCACCAATGACATGCTTGTGATTCACAAGACTTCAACCTTAAATGGTTCGGATCACATAAGAGAAACATGCTGCACTTAGAACATGATTGAATTATATTCCTACTTTAGATGGCAGCTTATTTATCAAAAGCAACTACAACAAGGAATAGAAGAACTTCAAAAATAATTTCATCCTAGTCATATGCTATGCTAGACAGCAGCTTATTTATCAAAAGCAACTGCAACAGGGAACAGGAAGAACTTCAAAAATAATGTCATCCTAGTCATGTGCAATGGAAGCACGTCATTTTGGAGCAGCAGAATTTTTCGATTTAGATATTCCACCAGATTGCCTTATATTAGTGATCTTTAACATTTCTTGAATAGTTAGCCTAATCACCTTCTCATAAAGTAATGAAAATGCATCAGAGTCAAGCAGTAGATCCAGACAAGTGTGCTTCAACCTTGGCAATCACAAATATAGAAAAAGCTTATTTAATAAAATTAACAAGCAGAGCATTATGATTTTCAAATTCTGATAATATGAAATAAAAAGAAAAAAGGAAAGAGAAGAGTGTGAATAAGAAGAACATACTTCATTGGTGGATGCTCTGTTATGATTTGAGCCTCAGAGACCTTGGCAGTTGCTCTCAGGAAGTGAGCCAAAGGCTGACCATACGTATGGGGAAAAGATCGACTGATCGTGTGGGCATCAGAAGGATCTGCAGTAGTGGTGGAATCATCAAATTCTACTCTCACTGTAGTTCCCTATTCACAATGAAATTATATGATAAAAAGCATGCTATGAAGTGCCATCACAGTGAACGCTGCCTTCTCAGAATGAGTTTTTTTTACAAGAAAAGGCTTTACAATGATATTTTAACAAATGTGTACTTGTGTAAAATTAACAAAAGGGATCTATACCAAATTGAATGGATGTGGCCTACAATACAAAAGGTGGTATTAAAACATGTAAATGTGAAAAGAAAAAAGAAAAAAGAAAAGAAGAAGAAGAAGAAGAAGAAGAAAAGTGCAACTCGAGGTTAAGAAAAAATGTACACGTTTAAGAAAGAGGAGTGCAACTCAAAGTTCCTCAATACCTTGGTTAAAAAGAAAATGGTCTAAATTCAATGGTAATATCAAATGGTTGAGATTATCCAATTATTGTGATATTAAAATAAGTGTTCTACCCAACAGAATAGATGTGCCCTTCAACACAATAGGTTTGAGTGCAAACCAAAGGAGATTGAAGCATATAGATGTTTAAAAAGAATAGTACAACGCCAAGTTCCTCAGGATAGTCAAAAAGAAAAGGTTCCAAATCCAACGACAATTTCAGACAATTGAGATCATCCAATCAGTGTGACCTTTGGAGAGGTACAGGTATGCCAGGTGCAGGGTGGGTGAGTTGTCAACATTAAGAATTGGTACCAAATGCATACAGTAGTATAGGCCATTCTCATGTTATCATTTTTCGGCTATTAACTCGTCTCCAAAGCAATGAGATGTAAACTGCACAACTTAGATATAGTTTAAGTTGCTTGTTTGTTAAAAAGGAACTGGAATATAGTTTAAGCCAAATGGAATCTCAAAAAAAAAGAAAAAAAAAAAGACAACCGACATTCATCCAATCGTACCAAGTCCACTAATCAGGCGGCAGAGATTGTTCCATGAAAGGCATTCCTAGCCCACCACCCATACATAGTCGGCCCCCACATATTAGCTCCAAGGACTCCAAAACAGTAAAACACAACACATAAATCTCAGCAAAAACCTTAGAACTTGCAGAAACACAAGACATTGACACAGACAGAATCAATCAAAGGTTAGTTTCCAAACACTACTAATAGAATCGAACAATCTTTAACAAGAAAACAAAATCAAACCCTACAACCCCTAGAATTCAACATACAGCCTCATCAAGACACCAAAAGCCAAAGGTGAAAAAATGATCATAAGAGCGATTTCCACCGACCTTCTCCGACTGATGATTTCTTCTTCTGTTGAAACCGATCCATGTCCAAGAAAGAAGAAAACGAGATCTCAAAAATCCCGTCTCCGATGTTTGGAGTGTAGATAAAGTGAATTACAAGAGTTTATAGCAGATTGCATCCCTAATTACAGATCCTACATCTACTACAATAAATACTGGGTAAGGCCGATTGAAGGATCGGAGAGAGATCGGTATCAGGAACCCTACATTTTTTTAAGGCATTTCGATGTGCAGATTGCAAATGCGAGGGAAACTTTCGAAACTGGTGGGTATGAATGTCTGTAAAACATGAACATCGCTGAGGGTTGAGATCGGGAGAGAGAGATCGAAAGAGGGAGAGGGAGATCGGGAGATAGAGAGAGAGAGAGAGAGAGAGAGAGAGAGAGAGGCGTTTTGGGGATGAAAGTAATCCAGTAGTCTACGGTAGATTTACATAAACATGACTCTCGGGCCATGTGGGGTCCACTTAGCGGGTTCTAATAGAATCTATTCCGTCCATCTGTTTCAAAATAATACAATAAACTATAGTAATAAGAAATAGGAATATACAACAATCAATCGGGACACACCAACAAAAAAGTGAAAGTAACAACGTACGACAGCCACTATTCAAGTATGGTTCACTACCATTTCAAATCAAAAACGGCTTAAAGCCATTTCTGAACCAAAATGCCAACCATACCGGTTTGGCAATTTTGGTGTAGTGATGAGCCAGATTATAGGGCCCAATGTGATACTCACGTTCATCCCAACGTGCCTTCTTTTTTTTCTTTTTTTTTTTTCTTTTTTTCTTTTTCAATTTCATGGTCGAGAAGCAAAACCCTCCTAAAACTGATGAGTATAATATAGAACATCACAGGAAATGAGTTAACAACTTTCGCATATGAAAAATGAAAACAAGCAAGGCCATACAATTTATTTTTATTGTAAATGATCATCACCTATCTCTGTTACTATGGCTAGAGTTGAAGCATCATATACGATGGGATGTTGTTAAACCTTAGTGATGTGATTAAATTAGTGGGCCCACTTCTATGGGCCACCAAATAATTTGTTTATCATAAAAATTATCCACATGCTTTATTGATTTGGGCTTATCCCAATGATCTATCTTACATAAAAAGAATTATATGTCCTTTAATTATTTTTTAAGAATTTATTACTCCGAACTCTATTGTGAATAAATACCTAAATATAAGTTGTAAATAGATTTCAAGTTATCAAAGTATAGACAATTGTACCCCTGTATTCAAATTATAACTTAAAGCTAAACAAAACCGCATGTAAACACTTTACACATGTAATCAGATTACTTGTAATCGGATTAGAACTTAATGACTTTACATGCATCCAGACGACCCCTTAAATGAAGAAGAAAGCCGACCGATGATCAATTCATGGGGCCCGCTAATTAAGTCATGTAGTAATTTTTTTTCACCTGGAGTGAAATGACTCTAATTGTTGCGGATAGTTAGTAAAGAGGGGGGGGGGGGGGTTAAAAGAAGAGTCAATGGAATCAAACCCTCTATGGAGAGTTTGAAAGGTAATGACCAGGTCTGTAACTGGTCGATGAGTCACAGGTTGATTGCAAGTTCAGTTGATAAATGGAATAAGGATGCCTTGAGCCAAGCCAAATTGACAAGCAATAAGATTGGGACAGTACTCTTCGATGTCAGCCTTGATATTAATACTCACATTTGTTATTCCACCGTATGAAGGTCTTTGCAGATCATATAGCTTTTCCAAGCTGCATCCCTAAGGCTTGCCATCTCAATATCAGGCGACTCATAGTCTTCAGTGAACTATGTTGGACCAAACTCTTTATCTTTAAAAGGACAAAAAGAATGGTTGGACTTCTCAATGGTGAAAGAAAGAAAAAAATCATATATTTAGTAAAAGAATAATTAATTTTGTGATAGAGGATGTTGCGGTGACTGAAGGAGGTAGGATCCACATTCGTAGGAATCGATTTAATGAATTTTTCTATAAAATATTCATAAAACCACATCTGGACAAGCCATATAAAACCACCAGAGTGGTAAAATTTCTTTGTAGTTGTTTTAAACATATTACGATAAAGGTAGTCGAGCACAAAAGGGACGAGAGCAAGCTGACATCCTTGAGCGAGCTCCTCGGCCAGATAGATATTCCATAGTACTTTGCAGGGCACTCACACACAGTAGGAATCGGCAAATCTACATCAAAATGAAAGCCATGTGTTCTTGCTCATTCACCTCATCTTGAGATTTGCATTGTAGAACTATGTAGCTGGAATACAGCTTGCTAATCTTATTTGGAAGGACGAAGGGATATTAATTCTTCACAGTGAAACCCAGATAGACGGGCTCCCTAAAAGCAAGTAGGTGAATGCACATACATCCATAATCATTGTACCCATGGGGCCACATCCAAAATGGAATGTATTAGTCAACCGACTATATAAAGTTAACACTGCATCAAGAAGGAATGTTTTGGGTGGATATTCTTGTAAGGGGAGTTTGATGCATTCATAGATTCATGCATGCCTGCATATGTCACCATGTTATACCTCAACGTGAGTGAACCATTCAGCCCAGCCATTCATCAATTTTGGCCATGCTCGTAGGGATTTAAATGCATGGGAAGAATTTAAGAGATTGTCATATTGGACAAGAGAAACTTCATCGAGACACTTCAGAAAGTTGGGTTCAATCTTGTAAAGCTGTTTGTGAGTGACAACAGGATGGAAGGCTGGGCCGAGTGTCAATAATGTTTTGTCTACTTCAATTGGAGTTAACTAAGGTGTCATTAACTACTCCTGACGATAAAGTATCTAGATATTTGATGAATGATTCTAGATGAAAATTTGAAGTGAAAAAAGAGAAAGATGCAACCATAATAATTGAGAAGATAAAACTGGAAAAAGGGGTTTGGCGCAAGAAAGAAGAAGCAAAAGCTGAAGGAAGAGAGGCATCGACTTAGTGTTTGTTTATGTATCGACACGATATGTGTGCATTAATGAAATGATAATCATAACTACTCGTACGATACAATTCTATGAGACCTATCGCGTGGTTAACTTAAAAGAGTGAGGCAAATGATATCTTTTGGTACGGCCTCGATCGGGTAGAACATTGGGGGAACAATAGGTGAACTAACGGATGATTGTATTTATTACATCAAGCAACGGAACAACGCCACTTTAATTGTGGTGGGAATAATTACAATTCTCACATGCCTGACAGAATAGGCACCCATCTCATCATGGCCATGGATGAGATGTCTTCTGTCACGCCCCAAACCCGGAGATCAGACTCACAGGAATCCCGATCGTCGAATCTGGTGCCGACAGCCTCCGTAGTACCCCATTCTCGGTTCCCAACGTCTATATGCCAGGTTCCGATCTTGTGATGCTATAAGGAGGATTTTCCAACATATATTTTTCTTGTAAGAAGCATAACCACAAGTTTACCCAAATCACAAAGGCAACATCATCATCACATATCCACTAATATAATCATTTGAATACAATGTTAAAAGGGAAATACATATATCGAAATTCAAGGCTCCAAAGGTCCGCTGGATGCTCCAGGCTCCACGCTGTTGAAACCTAATGCCGCCTGCACGCATCTGTCATGTATAAGCTTATAGAAAGCTTAGTGGGTGGTGAAAGTGTGTGAGTAGAATATGCGTGCTCTGGATGTAATATCAGAGTAAACGGAGATATCGATAAGTCCACAAACCATATAATATCAGAGTAAGCAGAAATACTAACAAGTCCATGAGTCATCTAGTATCAGAGTAAGCAATATAAATCAGTTATGCAAATGAGGAATCATAAAGAGCCAAATATCAGATGTCGATGATGCAATGCAATATACAATTCCTGATGAGTTCACGTATACTGTAAGTCGTATCTAAACCATATAAATGTAGAAACACAGTAACACAAAATGTCATATGCCGGGGATGTAATGAAGTATGCGGTGCGAATGGAATGACCATGCTGCAGTGTGAAGTCAGGGTGATAGTACATAGTATCGCAAGCTACGGGGTCCACCACAAAAACTTCTATCTAAACCAGTCCCATACCTAAATTTGGATAGTCAGACTCAATGTGGTAAACTCCTGATCTCAGGTTAGTCGCACGCCCCAACCGAAATCTGGGCCATTACGAAAGTACACGTAACAATTAGTTGTGCACCACCAGCCCGAGTGGATAGTGAATGAATGAATGAGTATGCAATTCCTGCTCAATAAGTCCATATATCAGTACGGTTCCTCTCTGAAATTATCACCGGGGTCTATTATACTCTACGCAAGCTTGCCGCCCCTATTCAAGTGCACAACTGGGTAAGTGAAAGAGACCTCACTATCCACCTGCCAATATCAGGCCCGGCTCGTTGATAGCGGACCCATTCCTCAAGTTGGTCAAACTCAACCTAGACATTGCCCCCTCACTCAGGTGGGTAAGGTCACACCCTCTCCCAACCGGCCACGACACAGTGGGAGACGCGACCTTCTGGTATACGGCCCTCATACACTCATATATATCCACTCGGTCTCGATGTTGGAGCGTCCTCTGGTACCAAGAGGGTTTAGGAATTTTCACCCAGGGTCATCTATGGCAGCTCGATGCTAGAGCAAATTTTCGGTGTCCTATCTCACCATCCACGACATGCTTGTGAAGGTTGCGACCCTGATGTCGCAAGGACGTACAGTAATAACAACACAATGCAAGATGCATGAGTCAAACAATCCAGTTATGCATCAATCCTGCACATGTCATGTGCTCATGTAAGATAACCTTCGCCTATCACGAAGTCTCATACCATCTTGCCCAATGACATATGCAATGGTCAATCACATCTCATAACAAACATGCAGATGATGCGTATGGCATGTATCATGATGATATGCTGTCACATACTCATAATCGGTATCCATGATCGACCTCGACAATGTGGACATTTAACCAACATTGCCCCCAGGGAATGATCCACATAGAGCCAAACATATAATGAGCCCACAGCCCCACACAAAGGCCTAATATACAACACAATGGGCCTTGCTCAAGGCCACATGTACATAACAGGTGGGCCCTACTCATGGGCCTCAAATACATGACAGGTGGGCCCTACGCATGGGTCTCGAATACATCAAATGGGCCATGCCTCATGGGCCTATTACATATCACAATGGGCCTCGCCCATAGGCCACAAATACATCACAATGGGCCTTGCTCATGGACCTCAAATACATCACAATGGGCTCCATCACATAGACCTCCTACTCATTACATTAGGTCTTAAACACGGGCTACATATACATTACACAGGCCGAATACACATCTCAATGGGCCTCAACTATGGGTCGCATATACATCATATAGGTCTTGACAATAGGCCTTGACAATCAAAATCAGCCTTAATAATCAGATTTGACACTCAGAACCGGCCTCGATACTCGGCCTCGACAATCAGAATCGACCTTAACAAATCGGCCTATATAATCGGTATCGATGAGAATGGGCCTAACTAGGCCTAAGGGAAGGTCACCATGTGGGCGTTTAACCATTATTACCTAAAAATGTGGACATTCAACCAACACTGCTCCCAAGCAGTGGTCCACATAGAGTCAAACATAAGGTGGGCCCAAATATCCAATAAGTGGCCTCAAATAGTCATCACAGGCGGGCCTTACACATGCAGCATGTGGGCCTACGCATCACGGTGGGTCGATACATTGGGCCGCACCATTGGCCTAATATACACATCACTGTGGGTCGCATCATTGGGCCACACCAATGGGCCTCATATCTAACAAGTGGGCCGCATCAATGAGCCGCACTAATGGGCCGCAACTACGAGTCGCATCTACACCATATAGGTCTCGACAATCGGCCTTGACAAATCAAAATCGGCCTTGATGATTGGAATCGGCAATCGGCCACAACAATCTGAATCAATCAATAATCATAGTCGGCAAATCGCTCACGATAATCGGCCTCGATGATCAACCTCGATGCAAGGCGGGGTACATAGATGGACAACCGACGATGAACCCAACAATATCAGTGAGGCCCATTCATTTGGGTTAACCCACTAAAGAATGATGAGATGGACCTAACCAGGCCTAAGGGAAGGTCACAATGTGGACATTTAACTATCATCGTCCATCAATGTGGACATCTAACCAACATTGATCCCAAGGAGTAGCCCATATAAGGGATTCATACACAATGTATCGGCCACACATACATCACGTTGGGCCTCTTTTATGGGACTCTTATATATTGTGTTGGGTGTTGTACAAGGGCCTTAAATGAATGACAATGGGCCATGCCAATGGGCCTCGCCCATGGGCCTCGAATATATCATAATGGGCCTCACCCATGGGCTTTAAATACACTATAATGGGCCACAACCTATGGGCTTCAAACACATAATAGGTGGGCCCTACACATGGGCCTAATACCGTCAAGTGGGCCTCATACCTGGGCCTCAATTATATCTCAATGGGTCTCAAATACATAATAGGTGGGCCCTGTACATGGGCTTAATATACATAACAGGTGGGCTCTACACATGGGCCTCATCATATCAAGTCGGGCTGTGTTAATGGGCCGCACCAATGGGCCTCATATACATTAAATAGGCTGCATCACACAGTTTGCAACAAAGGGCCTCATTTTCATCACATCGGCCTCGTCATATAGGCCAACATACATCACTTTGGACCTCGTACAAGGGCTACATACACATCTCTATGGGCCGCATCATATGGTCTTAATACACATCACGGTGGACCGCATCTCATGGGCCTCGACTACATCACAATGGGCCATGACATATATGGGCTACAACACATAGACCTCATATAGATCAAATGGGTCGCACTATATGGGCCAATATACATCAAGTGTGCTGCATCATATGGACCTAGAATACAACTTAATGGACCACGCCAAAAAGGGCCACAAATACATACCAGGCGGGCCCTGCACATGGGCCTCATATATGTAAAAGGTGGGATATGCACATGGGCCTCATACCATGAGTCTCATATATATCAAAGTAGGCCTCAGTGGGCGGGCCACAAATACATCAAGTTGGGCCTAATCACATGAGCCTTGCATTCATCATAATGGGCCTTATAACATGGGCCTTATATACAACAAGGTGGGCCTCAACAATGGACCATGAATATGGTAAGTGGGCCACATCACATGGGCCATGTGTATATCAAATGGGTCACACCCAAATATAAGTGGTGATAAGGATTTCCACCATTAAAATTCCCAAGGCCCGCCATAACACTTATATTCCCATCCAATCTGATCATAAGGTCATTAAGGCCTGGATCTAGAGGAAAAAACAAATTTCATTTGGTCCAAACTTAGTAGCCCCAAAAGTTTTAACGGTGGACGTTCAAACCCACTCGTCCTATAATGTGGTCCACTAGATCCTAGATCTGTATTATATTTTTAGTCTCAAACCTTAAAATAATCTTTAAAGAAAAATGGTAGGATGGTTTGGATGCAACACATGCATCATGGTGGATCCCATAGGAATGGAAAGCATGGACGGCATAAAAGAGGTACATACCTCATGGTGGGGCCTACACTAATGGAAGGTGTGGATCACAATACATACATAAGTGGGTTCCAAGTAGGACCCACCATAATGTTTATTTTCCACCCAACCTGGGCCCACTGTAATGTTTATTTTCACCCAACCTGGGCCCACTGTAATGTTTATTTGCCATCCAAACTGTTCATAAGGTCATGTGAACCTAGGGCTCACTGTAATATTTATTTGCAATCCAAATTGTTCATAAGGTCACGTGAACCTGGGGTCCACGGTGATGTTTGTTTCCATCCAACTGGTTGATAAGGTCATACGAACCTAGATTGAGGAGGAAAAATAGATTTCATATTTGATCTAAAACTTCTGCAAGCCACAAGGGTTTCAATGGTAGGCGTCCAATCCAACTGTTCCCTGTGATGTGGGCCACCTAAACGCCACATGTGGCTGATTTTTAGGCCCACCAAATGCAAAGTGTTGATGGTCGACACACATCATGGTGGAGCCTACAAGCAAGACCCATTTCCCTGGCCCCCTTCACGTCCACGGCTGCACAAGCGGCAACGTCTTGTTGACACTACAACAGTAAGCACTGTTGCATATACTGTATGTATGTATGTGTGTGTGTGTGTGTGTGTGTGTGTGTATATATATATATTGGTAAACCATCTTCTCGCGGTTTTTCATAGGTGGGGTCTACATCAAGTAAATCTGCTCTGTCCATTGGATTCTACGGCTCAAGACCGGTCAAATGAGTCCAATATGCGGTATGCTTTGGAGGGTAGAAACATCTAGGTGAATTTTTAACAGTAAAAATCACTATTTCCTATGGTATGGCCCGCCCAACTATCGGATTGGCCTTAAATGTTGACTCAACCTCTAAAATGAGCCTAGGAATGGAATGGATGGCGTGGATTAGACACATGCATTAAGGTGGGGTCTACATGAGCGGCCCACCCAAATACCTTATATATATATATATATATATATATATAATATTATTATTATTTTTTGTTAGCTTGTTAGTACACTCCCATGTCAGTACACGCACTCCCTGTTAGCCACCCCTTCACGTCCAGCGTCCAGAGACGCTGGACGGCATGGATAAACAAGGACATCATGTTGGGTCCCACATATACGTGGCCCACCTGATGGGTCTCATATTTGTGTTTTCCCATCATCCAGGCCAGGCCCACTGGATAGCATGGATAAAGCGGATGAACGGCGTTGATAAAATACATCCATCATGGTGGGTCCACGATCGATGTGGATCTAATGGATCACACCCATAACAAGAGAGTGAGAGAGAGAAGCACCCACTTTTGATGTCCTCTTTCTTCATTCTCCTATAGACTCTAGAGCTCCAAGGAAACGATTCTGATGGTTGAGATAAACTTTGAATGGTGGAGATGGGAGGTAGGAAGGTGGGCCACACTAGCTCTCTCATAGGGAGCATGGACGTGGGTTGCTTGGGAGGAAGAAAGAAAAAAATGAGAGAGAGAATGGAAAAGAGAGAGATGATGGAAGAGGAGTGATGGGGTGTGTAAGAGATGGGATGGAAGGGTTGACTTTGGGGATGGTGTTGTGTACTTGGGGGATGGGATAGGGTACTTGACTTGATGGGTGTACTTTGACAAGTGAAGTGATTGATGTGATGGATTCTCTACGGATTTGCAACATGCGGCATTTTCCTCGAACTGAACGTGGGCCTACATCTCCTGGCCCGGGTATCGCCTTGGTGCACGAGATGCGACATCGGAACCACGGCGCATTGGTACAAGTCTCGGGTCGAGTCAACTTAGATATGCAGGACTCGGCTTAGGATCGTGCGCAAACATCGGTAACAGATTGCGGGTCACCGGAATTTGACCGGGAGGACCACGGAAGCCTAGAGAATGGTACGGGCTAGGATACGGGTCTTACATCTTCTTCGATTATGATTCCTTCCTAATGATTACGAGCAAGTATTGTTCCAGCAATATTAAAATAGCGTCAAGGGAATCAAATCATCATAGACTACACCAAAGAATTCTAGCAGTTGGCAATGCGAAACGATCTGTTAGAAACCAAATCACAAAAAGTAGCACGATTTATAGGTGGATTACGATCGACAATTCAGGACCGAGTCCAAATACACCTAGTCGGGACCATGAATGAAGCGGTTCAATTGACAGGTAGGGTAGAAACGTAACTTGCAAGAATTCCTACTTGGCCTTATCCTTCAAATTGACCCACCATGAGAGGTCCCACACAAGATCCAATGTTGATACGAGGAAAAGAACTAGTAGGAGGGTGTCCTCAACCTCCTGTCGTTGTGAACCATGATACGGGGAGTGGCTCATCTAGGCCTCAACGTGTATCACCTTCAACAACGTGCCTGAGTAGGATTCCAAATCCTTATGTTTGGCTAAGGTCAAACAATTGTTACCACTGTGGCCAACTAAGGCACTTATCAAACACCTGTCCTAAACGCCCAGCAACCCACTTGACCATAAACAAAGGGGCACTGAAGGTGAGGCTGCAGAAGAAGACCCTGGCTTTGATGAAAGTGAACAAGCCACTGAGGAAGGAGTAGACGACGATGAATGGACGGATAAGGATCGTGACGAATCTCTAGTCGTGAGGTGATTACTGTACACCCTATGAAAGGAATTACATCTATATCAACACAATATATTTTGTACGCCATCCATTATCAACGGCAAGGTCTGTGATGTAATCATAGATAGTTGCAGTAGCGAGAACATTGTTTCAAAAGTAATGGTAGATAAGTTGCAGCTACCAACAACAAAACATCATTTCCCGTACTCAATTGGTTGGATTAAAAAAAAAGTGAACGAGACTAAGGTAACTGAGCAATGCACTGTCTCATTTTTAATTGGTAAAACTTATAAGGATCAAATACTTTCTGACGTGGTCGACATGTAAGCATGCCATATGTTACTTGGTCGACCATAGCAGTCAGACCGTGATGCGATCAAGGATGAGACAATGTTTACATCTTCATCAAGGATGGTTGAAAAATAATCATTGCCTCTACGACACCAGAGAACCACCCTGAAGCTTCAAAAGTGGAGGGGAGTTCCCTCCTGAACATTCAGGATTTCATGGAGGAATCTAAAAAAATTCACGAGGAGTACGTCATGGTGGTGAAGGGCAAGGAATCGAAGCCATCAAACATTCCTCCAACTTTAAGGCTATTGCTAAATGAATTCAAATAAAGATTTTTTTCGATGGATTACCCCCTATGAGGAACATCCAACGTCACATAGACCTCGTCCCTGGGGTTAGCCTACCCAACCACCCTCACCATCGAATGAGTCTGAATGAGTGTGAGATACTTCAGGGGAAGGTGAAGGAATTGATCTATAAGGGTCTTTTGAGAGACAGCATGAGCCCATGTGTCGTACCAATATTATTAATGCCAAAAAAAAATTGGAGTTGACGCATATGTGTTGAAAGCTGGGCAATTAACAAAATTACCATCAAATATCAGTTCCCAATACCATGGTTAGATGACATGCTTGATATGCTAGAAGGGGCCAAGGTGTTCTCTAAGTTAGATCTGAAGAGCGGGTACCATCAAATTCATATCTGACCCGGTGATAAGTGGAAACAGTATTCAAGACCAAGAAAGGGTTGTATGAGTGGCTGGTCATGCTCTTCGGTCTGTCGAACGCACTAAGCACTTTTATGCGTTTGATGAATCAAGTGCTAAAACCGTTCACTGGCCGATTTGTGGTAGTATATTTTGATGACATCTTGATATATAGCCAGAATGAGACAGAGCATAGAGAACATCTCAAGCAGGTGTTATAGGTCCTACAAGTTAACAAGTTGTACCTTAACTTGAAGAAGTGTAGTTTTTTAACTGGCAGCCTGCTGTTCTTAGTATTTATTGTAACGTCCATGGGCATCCGTGTGGACGATGAAAAGGCATAGGCCATTAAGGAATCGCCAATCCCGACAAACATTCATGAAGTGAGGAGTTTCCACGAGTTGGCAACCTTCTATCATCGATTCATGTGGAATTTTAGCACAACCGTTGCACCTATTACAGATTGCATGAAAAGAGGACCGATGAGGCTGACAAGAGCTTTCGTGAAATCATGTATCGATTGTCCACAACTCCAGTCTTGGTTCTTCCTAATTTTGACAAGTTGCTTGAGGTTGAGTGTGACGCTTCATATATTGAAATTGAAGGAGTATTATCACAGGAATGTAGGTCAGTAACCTTCTATAGCTAGAAGCTCAGTGAAGCTTGAAAGAAGTAGTCGACGTATGAGCTTGGGCTGTATGTAGTTGTTCAGGCGCCACAACATTGGTGGCATTATCTTATTCAAAGAGAGTTTGTTCTGTACACTGATCATCAAGCATTAAAGTTTATTCATAGTCAGACTAACGTGAATTGTGTGCATGCTAGATGGGTTGCATTTTTATAGGAATTCACGTTCGTTCTGAAGTGCAAGTCAAGGCAGTAAAACAAGGTGGCTGATGCACTTAGCGATCATGCATCACAACTTATTACAATAAGCAATGAGGTGGTCGACTTCGACTGTCTTAAGGAGTTGTATACTAATGATGAAAACTTTAAAGATTCTTTGATGAAGTGCCAAGAAGGTCAACCCAATAACTTACATATATAGGAACATTTCTCTTTCATATGGAATCGATTGTGCATCTCCCAAAGTTCTTTGAGGGAGCAGATTATTCAGGAGCTACATGGAGGTGGCTTTGGTAGACACCTTGGATGAGATAAGATGTGAGCTCTTGTGGAGGAGTGGTATTACTGACAACAATTCGTACGTGATGTATGACAAGCAGTGCAATGTTATCATGTTTGTCAGACCTCCAAGAGACAATCTCAAAATACGGACCTCTACACCCCGTTACCTATGCCTAACGGCCCTTGGGAGGATTTATCTATGGACTTCGTGCTTGGTCTTCCATAAACACAACATGACATGGATTCAGTGTTCGTGGCGGTAGATCATTTCTCCAAGATGGTGCACTTTATCCGATGCAAGAAGACCCTTGATGCAACACATGTGGTGAAGATATTCTTCAGAAAAGTCGTGCGGCTACATAGGGTTCCTAAGACCATTACTTTTGACTATGACATGAAGTTCATTAGCCACTTTTGGTGGACCTTGTACACTCAATTTGATACACGACTTCAGTTCAGCAGCTCCTACCACCCACTGACTGATGAGCAGACTGAAGTTGTGAATCACACGTTGGGAAACCTCCTTCAATGTATTTCAGGTGAAAAACTGAAGCAGTGGGATTTGGCCTTGTCTCAAGTAGAGTTTTCATTTAACAACATAGTGAACCACTCGACAGGGAAGTCCCTGTTCCATATTATTTACGGTCGAGTGAGTCGTCACACACTTAGCTTAGTCCCTCTCCCCGAAACTCCCAGGCATGAGCATTACAGCAAAATATATGGCAAATAGGATCATGGGCATTCATGCGGAGGTGCAAATTAAGTTACATGTCTCGAACGAGGTATAAAGAGTAAGCGGACAAGCATTGGTGGCAAAAAGTGTTCGAGGTAGGCGACCATGTTATGGTCCATCTACGCAAAGAGAGATTTTTGACCAAGGCATACAAAAAATTGAAGAATAAGAAGATCGGACCGGTATCGGTCATCCGAAAGATCAATGATAACGCTTACACTGTTGATCTTCCGAATGACATGGCGATCTCATGGACTTTCAACGTCGCGGACCTAACCGAGTATCATGAAATAAAACAGGACAAGTTCTTTTAAAGTGGAGGGGACTGACGTAGAGCGGGTCGTAGACAATTTCATGGCCAAGATGGATCAGAAAAGGCCCGATCAGAAGCGAAGGTGATCTGGACCATCAGAACTTAAAACGGACGTATCTCACAAACCAGAATGAGCTATCGGACATACCATATATGATTTTGGGATAGGATGAGCTATTTTAGCCACCCAACCCCATTATGTTGGGTCTCCCACACCGAATTTGCAAAATACCATCAGATCGACAGTCAAAATCTAGTTTTAATTTCATTTTTACTATTTATAGTAAGTTTTAGTTTGAGTATAACTCGTCATCCATTGGGCTTTAGGAGTTGCGCCCAACATGAAAAGTTCTTAGAATAATTAGGAGGACATCATGGTTTAGGCAAATAGGACACTTACTATTTTTGGCCAAAAACCATGCACGCTAGTAGAAATCATGACCGTCTATAAATAGTAAGTTTACTATGGCTTAGTTGTAGTTTAATTTTGAAACTTCTTCCATGGCTTAGTATCCCTATTTAAAGGGTGTAAACTCATTTATTCATTCCTTAATCAAATTACAAATTTTATAGAATTTATTTTTTATTTTCCTTGCTTGTTTCCATGTGGATTCAAGAAGTCTTTGTGAGGAGTCTAGAGAAGCCCCATAGATTCGAGTAGTTATCCTTGAGGAAGACGGTGATCGACCTCATCACGTTCATCCCTGCATCAGCAAACAACTTCAAAATGTTGCAATTTTGGTATTAGCTGAAAGGTATCAAATTGCACTCAAAATGAGCCTCACACTTTCACGCCTGGCACTTCGAATAGAGAGTGTGCACCCTCAAACCCGAGTTATGTTCTATAACTTATACACTAAGTGTACATAAATTCACCCATCAAACGGTTATTAAGAGGCACAATTAAATGCATTATAGGTCATTACCATATTAACATTTATACGTTCAACTGTTTTCACATAATTTGTTGATACCCCATCCATAACATTCACATTCATAAAATAAGTCCACATATTAAGGACTTTATTTAACTAAAATATTTTAATCATACTTCAACAAGGTCATATTATGAACAATTCTCAATTGAGTCCAAATAGCACTATATATAAGGAATGGAAAACTAAATATCCACTATGCCAAAACAGCGAAAAAAGGACAGTCCAAAACCGTCTCAAATGACCAAAAAGGACGGTCATGGACCGTCGCATAGGCCATCAAATTTTGACCTGTCTTATTTTTAAAGGATGGTTGAAAACTGTCATTCTTATTGACGAAAAAAAGACGGTCATGGACCGTCCTTAAAATGGACTGTCATGGACGGTCTCTTATGATCCCTAAAAGGACTGGCCATAGAATCGCCCTTTAAAAGGTCATTATAGACCGTCCCTTAAAAAGGATCATGGACCATCTCTTATGAGCCTTCAAAGGACGGCCATGGACCGTCCTTTAAACGGACGGTCATAGACCGTCCTTAAAATGATCACATGGACCGTCTCTTATGAGCCTTCAAAGGACGGTTATGGACCGTCCTTTAAAAGGACGGTCATGGACCGTCCTTTAAAAGGACTGCTATAGGCCGTCTCTTATGATCCTTAAAAGGACATTTTCAGATTTGACCTGTTACATATTCTTCCTGATATATACCTAAATCCAAACTGTTTCATCACATTCACATTCACCTGTTTCATCCAAACAAGACTGATATACACCAGTTTCATTCACATTCACCTGTTTCATCCAAACAGGACTGATATACACCTGTTTCATTCACATACGTAAATCCAAACTGTTTCATCACATTCACATTCGCCTGTTTCATCCAAACAGGACTGATATACACCTGTTTCATTCACATTCACCTGTTTCATCCAAACAGGACTAATATACACCTGTTTCATTCACATACACCTGTTTCATTCACATACACCTGTTTCATCCAAACAGGACTGATATACACTTGTTTCATCCAAACAGGACTAATATACACCTGTTTCATCCACATTCACCTGTTTCATCCAAACAGGACTGATATACACCTGTTTCATTCACATACGTAAATCCAAACTGTTTCATCACATTCACATTCACCTGTTTCATCCAAACAAGACTGATATACACCTGTTTCATTCACATTCACCTGTTTCATCCAAACAGGACTGATATACACCTGTTTCATTCACATACACTTGTTTCATCCAAACAGGACTGATATACACCTGTTTCATCCAAACAAGACTGACATACACCTGTTTCATCCAAACAGAACTGATATACACCTGTTTCATCCAAACAGGACTGATATACACCTGTTTCATCCAAACAGGACTGACATACACCTGTTTCATTCACATTCACCTGTTTCATCCAAACAGGACTGACATACACTTATTTCATCCAAACAGGACTAATATACACCTGTTTCATTCACATTCACCTGTTTCATCCAAACAGGACTAATATGCACATGTTTCATCACATTCACATTCACATTCACATCCATCTAAACCCAAACTATGTAAATCCATCCAAACATAAACTACATCCATCCAAACACAAACAATCTTATCCACAATACATTATTCATCCACGCATAATACATATAAAGTTTAACTTCATAAGTAAAAAAGAAAGGAAAAAAAAAGGTTCAGGTTTAGGTTAGGGAGTCGAGATTAGGATTAGATGTAGGTTTAGGTTTAGGGATTTGAAAATAGGTTAAGGTTTAGGTTTAGGAATTCGGGTTCAGGTTCGGGATTGGGTTTAGGTTTGGGTTTTCAAGTTTAGGTTTAGGTTTAGGTTAGGGAGTTTAGATTAGGATTAGGTGTAGGTTTAAGTTTAGGGATTTGAGAATAGGTTAAGGTTTAGGTTTAGGAAATCGGGTTCGGGTTCTGGATCGGAGTTTTAGGTTTGGGTTTTCAAGTTTAAGTTTAGGTTTAGGTTAGGGAGTTGAGATTAGGATTAGGTGTAGGTTTAGGTTTAGAGATTTGAGAATACATTTAGGTTTTAGGTCATAAGTTATAGTTTAGGTTAACGTTATAGGTTTAGGTTAAGGTTTAGGTTTAGGTTATAAGCTATAGGTTTAGGGAATTGAGAATAGGTTAAGGTTTAGGTTTAAGAAATCGAGTTCGGGTTCGGGATCAGGTCTAGGTTTAGGTTAGGGAGTTGAGATTAGGATTAGGTGTAGGTTTATGTTTAGGGATTTGAGAATACATTTAGGTTTTAGGTATTGGTTAAGGTTTAGGTTTTAGGTTTAGGTTAAGGTTAGGTTATAGGTTATAAGTTTAGGTTTTAGGACATAGGTTTTGGTTTTAAGGTTATAGGTTTAGGTTAAGGTTAAGGTTTTAAGGTCTTATAAGCTATAGGTTTAGGGAATTGAGAATATGTTAAGGTTTAGGTTTAGGAAATCGGGATCGGGTTTAGGTTTGGGTTTTCAAGTTTAGGTTCAGGTTTAGGTTAGGGAGTCGAGATTAGGATTAGGTGTAGGTGTAGGTTTAGGGATTTGAAAATAGGTTAAGGTTTAGGTTTAGGAATTCGGGTTCGGGTTCGGGATTGGGTTTAGGTTTGGGTTTTCAAGTTTAGGCAGGGGCGGCTCTAAGGGGTGGGCAGGTGAGGCAATCGCCTAAGGCCCCCTAATTAGGAAGGCCCAGGATTATAGGAATAGGCTTTTAATACTCTGATAGCGTTTGGTAATCTATACACATGCATTGAGAAACTGCAACCTTTGAACATTTTAAAATTAAATTAAACAGATATAAAAGTGGGTCCCAATTTAGATGGTTCATGAAAAACAAAAACAAAAACACAATGGCTGGATCTCCTAACTAGTTGATTCTTGTATACTAAACAAATTATTTGAATTCAACATACAAATTCCCACTAATTGGAAGATAGAATAGTTAAATCAATGGATTTTTTGTAATTTAGCCTATCTAGAATGGATCACCTAATTTAGACGGTTTGGATGGAGTCAAAATATGCTATATTAATAATTTATGAGTGACTATTTATTAACTATAACACTGCTAGAGTACTATACAATTCTAAATTCATTATTCTCACAATAGACGCGGATTGCAAGGCGTGCCACTTTAGGGATTCCTGTAGCCCTGAGCTCTGTGGGGTCCACATTATTATGTGTTATATCTATTCCGTTGATCCATTTCTTCATCCCATTTTAGAATATTAGAAAAAACATGAAGCAGAACCAAAGCTCAAGTGGACCACAACGTAAAAGAAAAGTGGATATTGAATGCTCACCATTAAAAACTTTTCTGCAAGCGGTAGAAATTTTGGATAAGCTGATATTTATGTTTTCCTTTCATCCATCTAGGATTCACCTTATAAACGGTTTAGCAATTTTATCCATCGAAATTGATTTATTGGGTAAACTTGAATACGAAAGTTTAATTAGTAATTTTGCATCTAAAAAGTCAAGAAGCAAATTTATGGTTTAATTTTAAATTTATTAATATATTTAAAAAAAAAAAAAACTAAAAAGCCTCATCTTTGTGACTTGCCTGAGGCCCCCAAGAATGTTGAGCCGCCCCTGAGTTTAGGTTTAGGTTTAGGTTAGGGAGTTTAGATTAGGATTAGGTGTAGGTTTAAGTTTAGGGATTTGAGAATAGGTTAAGGTTTAGGTTTAGGAAATCGGGTTCGAGTTCGGGATCGGGTTTTAGGTTTGGGTTTTCAAGTTTAGGTTTAGGTTTAGGTTAGGGAGTTGAGATTAGGATTAGGTGTAGGTTTAGGTTTAGAGATTTGAGAATACATTTAGGTTTTAGGTCATAAGTTTTGGTTTAGGTTTAGGTTAAGGTTTAGGTTTAGGTTATAAGCTATAGGTTTAGGGAATTGAGAATAGGTTAAGGTTTACGTTTAGGAAATCGAGTTTGGGTTCGGGATCGGGTTTAAGTTTAGGTTAGGGAGTTGAGATTAGGATTAGGTGTAGGTTTAGGTTTAGGGATTTGAGAATACATTTAGGTTTTAGGTATTGGTTAAGGTTTAGGTTTAAGGTTTAGGTTAAGGTTAGGTTGTAGGTTATAAGTTTAGGTTTTAGGACATAGGTTTTGGTTTTAAGGTTATAGGTTTAGGTTAAGGTTAAGGTTTTAAGGACTTATAAGCTATAGGTTTAGGGAATTGAGAATATGTTAAGGTTTAGGTTTAGGAAATCTGGTTCGGGTTCGGGATCGGGTTTAGGTTTGGGTTTTCAAGATTAGGTTCAGGTTTAGGTTAGGGAGTCGAGATTAGGGTTAGGTGTAGGTTTAGGTTTGGGGATTTGAAAATAGGTTAAGGTTTAGGTTTAAGAATTTGGGTTCGGGTTTGGGATTGGGTTTAGGTTTAGGTTTTCAAGTTTAGGTTTAGGTTTAGGTTATGAAGTTTAGATTAGGATTAGGTGTAGGTTTAAGTTTAGGGATTTGAGAATAGGTTAAGGTTTAGGTTTAGGAAATCGGGTTCGGGTTCGAGATCGGGTTTTACGTTTGGGTTTTCAAGTTTAGGTTTAGGTTTAGGTTAGGGGGTTGAGATTAGGATTAGGTGTAGGTTTAGGTTTAGAGATTTGAGAATACATTTAGGTTTTAGATCATAAGTTTTGGTTTAGGTTAAGGTTTAGGTTTAGGTTATAAGCTATAGGTTTAGGGAATTGAGAATAGTTTAAGGTTTAGGTTTAGGAAATTGAGTTCGGGTTCGAGATCGGGTTTAGGTTTAGGTTAGGGAGTTGAGATTAGGATTAGGTGTAGGTTTTGGTTTAGGGATTTGAGAATACATTTAGGTTTTAGGTTTATTTTTAGGTTTTAGGTATTGGTTAAGGTTTAGGTTAAGGTTAGGTTATAGGTTATAAGTTTAGGTTTTAGGACATAGGTTTTGGTTTTAAGGTTATAGGTTTAGGTTAAGGTTAAGGTTTTAAGGTCTTATAAGCTATAGGTTTAGGGAATTGAGAATATGTTAAGGTTTAGGTTTAGGAAATCAGGATCGGGTTTAGGTTTGGGTTTTTAAGTTTA
Organism: Magnolia changhungtana; assembly: GCA_030180095.1. Classification (NCBI taxonomy): domain Eukaryota; kingdom Viridiplantae; phylum Streptophyta; class Magnoliopsida; order Magnoliales; family Magnoliaceae; genus Magnolia; species Magnolia changhungtana. The sequence goes on along the minus strand of JASAUF010000346.1, from coordinate 572,338 downwards.
GGTTCGTGTTTAGGTTAGGGAGTCGAGATTAGGATTAGGTGTAGGTTTAGGTTTAGGGATTTGAAAATAGGTTAAGGTTTAGGTTTAGGAATCTGTGTTCGATTCGGGATTGGGTTTAGGTTTGGGTTTTCAAGTTTAGGTTTAGGTTTAGGTTAGAGAGTTTAGATTAGGATTAGGTATAGGTTTAAGTTTAGGGATTTGAGAATAGGTTAAGGTTTAGGTTTAGGAAATCGGGTTCGGGTTCGAGATCGGGTTTTAGGTTTGGGTTTTCAAGTTTAGGTTTAGGTTTAGGTTAGGGAGTTGAGATTAGGATTAGGTGTAGGTTTAGGTTTAGAGATTTGAGAATACATTTAGGTTTTAGGTCATAAGTTTTGATTTAGGTTAAGGTTAGAGGTTTAGGTTAAGGTTTAGGTTTAGGTTTAGGTTTAGGTTATAAGCTATAGGTTTAGAGAATTGAGAATACGTTAAGGTTTAGGTTTAGGGAATCGGGTTCGGGTTCGGGATCGGGTTTAGGTTTGGGTTTTCAAGTTTAGGTTTAGGTTTAGGTTAGGGAATTGAGATTAGGATTAGGTGTAGGTTTAGTGTAACGCCTTGAAAATTGGGGGTCGAGCATAAACTCAACTCCCGAGTTCCAGAACATCACTTATGCAACAAAATGAATGATGATTGAATGTTGACTGTATTCGTGCATTGAACATGAGTGAGATTAAGCCAAAACAGCATATCATACTCCAGAGACAGTTAAATTGCAAGCGGAAGACGATGATAGATAGATAAAATATATAAACTGTGATGAGTCTCCAGAGTGTGATAACATTACTAGGTTAAATAATTACAAGTACAGTTCTAAAATATACCAAATATGTAAGTGTAATATCTTCTATCCCAAGTACCATAGCCCCGTCAATGCAGTACCAGGTCTTCAGAGACCCGTCAGAGAGTTACATGATAGGAGAACTCCTCCTCATCACCATAGAAGTAGTCCGGCTCTGCTTCATAAGCATCGCCATCATCTGAAATTCAACAAATCTAGTTGGTGTGTATAACACCGTCCCGTAACGTGGGAGTGAGTGATCAACTCAGTGGAATAGTAAAGCATAGGTTAACATGTTATCAATTCAATCAAGCAGTAATGATAAAGCAGTACAAATCAAACAATTCTAACTACTCTTATTAAGTACGAGAATGAAATGACATGATGCTGTATGCCCTTACCAAACCACCCTCATGCGACATCATCTTATGTTCGCAAATGCTTAACTCCCTCAGTGCGCCACATCAACTAAGCACATGCGGTGCGTGATGATCATGATTACCGAGTTATTATTAGTCCATTTCAAACAGCAGTATTGGGAAACTAAGGTACCTCCCTTGTATCATTCCCAAACATGATCCATTCTAGGGTCGTCAGTCCTAGTTAATCTCATATGATATTATGGTTTGAGAAGCGTAGTGAAGGCATCACAAAGGGCTCGTCACCCGTCAGCACGGATACAGATCTCACCATATGCGGCTCAATTGCTGACCGTCAGCTCGAGTACAGGTCTCACCGTACTCGGCTCAATCACTAGCCGTCAGCTCGAATACAGGTCTCACCGCATACTCGGCTCAACTCATACTCCGATTCTTTGTGAAAAGACTCGTCGCCAATCACAGACCTTGAGTATACTCGAAGATACTACAGAGGACTCGTCGCCCATCAGCACGAGTACAGGTCTCACCGTACTCAGCTCTCGCCGTAAGTATCGATAGCTCGAATATAGTGTCCCATACCACCATAATCGGCTCACGAGTCTGGTTGCTCACTGGTCACTACGGGGAGGCACGTGGCCCCGCCGTGGCCGACAAATACCGACCACGGTGTCCCATACCACCATGCCCGGCTCATGAGTCTTAGCGGATCGAGGTACCATGGTTAAAAGGGATGTCACTGGTAAGTTTGGTACCCTAGGTTTAGGCAGTAGCGACCAAACATGGTGAACATACATAAGACAGATCGGGTTACTTGACGAGCTCGGCTAACTTGAGTGCACAACAAGTTGAACGACATGAAGTGCATAAGCACTTCACGTGGCCAACCACTATCGCCAACCGAAGTACGACTCGGGTTCGTCGAACAAATCTCACGTGGCAAATGAATCGCAGCCACGAATTCAATTTTGGTACCAATTGTCTGGACTATAATCATAGCCCCAAACATGATAACTTGCAGATAGATAAAGCAGTAATGGATCAAGATTCTACTCATACAATCAAGGTATGGTATTATCCGTTTAGGGCTGCCAGGGCTGTTGCATGCACTCGTTGCACCGCTCCCCCATCACCCATGACGGATCATACAACATAAATATAAATTTAATCATATTCATTACATAGTTATAATCATAAAGCAGTTGAGCATGTTATGAATCACAACACAAGCATGAGTTTATACATGTTCAATTCCTAATCACACAACAATCCAAGGAGATCATACACATAGTTAAAAGAGGTTGAGAATCATATCTCAACACCCTTATACATTACAATTTGCTAACTACTACTCATTCAGACATTTCAAGAAACACTTAAACAAACATGCATCAACATACATGACATATGTCGATCACATAGGCATTAGGTCAAATTCTTTCACTAGGGAGTTGCCCCAATCATAACACGCGTACACCCACGACAGATAGTCATGGCAAGCAGGAATCCAAATTCCATATTCATTCAGTCATTTCCACAAACACTTGGGCCACACATTTTAGCATATATGGTGTCTATTGGTCAGTGGCGTGATTTAGGCAAATCCTTTCACAAAAGGGCATCGCCAATACAACAATCATGAATCCATGACAATTAGTCATGACGAGCACGAATGAGGATTCTATACTCATTCAGTCATTTTCACAAACACTTAGAATACACTAATACAACATACATGGTGTATGTTAGCAAAACATGTATTAGGGCTATCCTTTAGCCAAGTGAGTATTTTATCCATGTATAACATATTACTACAGCAAATAATCATGATAAATGCATCTCCAAAATTTATACGTATACAGTATTTTCTAGAATACGCATTTTCAACATACATACTGTATACAAGCAAACATGTATTACGGCAATTCCCTTCGCCAAGCAATTATTTTATACGCACATAATATATTTATACGACGATTAATCATGACAAACACATCGCTAAAATATACATGTATACGGTACTTCTTACAATACCGTATTTCTACACACATAGTGTTTATTAGTAAACATGTATTTAGGCGAATCCTTTCGCCAAATAAGTATTTTATCCATACGTACGACAAATAAACATGTCAAACACATTTCCATAAAAAATACGTATACGGTATTTTATACGAATACCTAGAGTATGTGAAATTCCAAATTCTACAATTCTAATTGAAACTGAAAACGGAAAGCACTTTGTACATGTGCAATTGCATGCAGATCATGAATCTATCATTATCTGACATTGAAAGCGTTGAAAACCATAACCTATACACTTAAAGTCCGCACCTTGTGTCGTAGAATCGTAACGGAGTCGATAGGTTCGCTAAGGTTCCGTATACGGGAGTTTGCGACCTAAAAACGAAACAGTTAGCTATTTCATAACCTACAACTTATACAACCCTAAAACAGATTAGGGTTAGGGTTTCTTACCTAGAAACGACGCCGGAATCGCCGGGAAAGGGATGAGAATCAGGCGGTGGAGCCCGAATAGCGGCAGGGGAACAATGACGGGGAGTTCCTCCCACATCTCCCTCACTTTCTCTCTCTTTTCTCTCTCTCAAATCCAAATTCGTATGGCTGGAATGGGAGAGGGTTTAAGGTCCTTTTATAGCCTAAAACCTTTTCAAAATAGACTCAGGTTCAAGGGTTATTGCTATTATAAGCATTTCGGCGATGTTCCAGCTCAAAAGAGTGTTTCTGGTGGCCCCCCTTGAGCCAAACGTCAGACTTAAGCTCACCACACATGGATCTATGTGGGATTACGTTTTTGACTTGATCGGATTCCCAGATCGCACGTGGCGGACCACTTTCAGTTCAATGGTCAGTGGGCCATGATCCGAAATTCCAAGCTCATGTAAATGTTCCTGAAATTTTTCTTAATTCGAGGGTGTAATTTAGTCTGATTCTGATGGTCTAGTTGCTTAATAATGATGAGCAAGCGAATGGTGCCAGATCACTATTCCAGATATTTATTTTGTAAAGGGAATAGTGTTTTTCACACACTCTCGCTCCGGACTCAAGCGAACAGCCGTGGGACATCAGCTGGATTTAATTTCTGAGATGGTTGTCAAGCCCAGCGAGGCGGTCCTAAGTCCTTAACTTCGTATTGTTCGGACTCCCGATGTGCGGTCCAGATCAGATACAGAGTTTCGAGATGCTCCCGAGAGCAGCCGGGTAATGAGTTTGATCCTAGATTTTTGGGTAACCTAGCGTCAATGATTCTACAAGTTTTGGGTCTTGCAGATCGTATTTAAAGCGATTCAAATGGATTTCATGGCTAATCTAGTTTAGCACTTAGTTAACTTTGTCAAATTTCTAAAGGATTTAATCCTAAGTGATTTCCGTCTGAGGTAGTATTTAGTCCTTTGCAGTTTGTATCTAAAGTGATCCAAGTTATACTACTTAGCTAGTTTAAGATAGTGTCTAGGGTGAAGGTGCTTTGAGAAATTGAAAGCACAAGGTAGTGAAGGGTGGGATTTGTGAAGAAAATGGTTTGAAAAGAGATTTGAGGCTTTAATTGAGCGTTTAAGAAGTTAAACCTGTATTAGGATTGATCCATTGCCTAAGGACGTCTAATCCCAGGTTGGCAAAAATCCGGGGTGTTACATTTAGGTTTAGGGATTTGAGAATACATTTAGGTTTTAGGTTTAGGTTTAGGTTTTAAGTTATTGGTGTTTAGATTTTAGGTTTAGGTTAAGGTTAGGTTATAAGTTTAGGTTATAGGTTATAGGTCATAGGTTTTGGTTTTAAGGTTATAGGTTTAGGTTCAGGTTAAGGTTTTAGGACTTATAAGCTATAAGTTTAGGGAATTGAGAATATGTTAAGGTTTAGGTTTAGAAATCGGGATCGGAGTTTAGGTTTGGGTTTTCAAGTTTAGGTTCGGGTTTAGGTTAGGGAGTCGAGATTAGGATTAGGTATAGGTTTAGGTTTAGGGATTTGAAAATAGGTTAAGGTTTAGGTTTAGGAATTCGTGTTCGAGTTCGGGATTGGGTTTAGGTTTGGGTTTTCAAGTTTAGGTTTAGGTTTAGGTTAGGGAGTTTAGATTAGGATTAGGTGTAGGTTTAAGTTTAGGGATTTGAAAATTGGTTAAGGTTTAGGTTTAGGAAATCGGGTTCGGGTTCGGGATCGGGTTTTAGGTTTGGGTTTTCAAGTTTAGGTTTAGGTTTAGGTTAGGGAGTTGAGATTAGGATTAGGTGTAGGTTTAGGTTTAGAGATTTGAGAATACATTTAGGTTTTAGGTCATAAGTTTTGGTTTAGGTTAAGGTTATAAGTTTAGGTTAAGGTTTAGGTTTAGGTTATAAGCTATATGTTTAGGGAATTGAGAATAGGTTAAGGTTTAGGTTTAGGAAATCGAGTTTGGGTTCGGGATCGGGTTTAGGTTGAGGTTAGGGAGTTGAGATTAGGATTAGGTGTAGGTTTAGGTTTAGGGATTTGAGAATACATTTAGGTTTTAGGTTTATTTTTAGGTTTTAGGTATTGGTTAAGGTTTAGGTTAAGGTTAGGTTATAGGTTATAAGTTTAGGTTTTAGGACATAGGTTTTGGTTTTAAGGTTATAGGTTTAGGTTAAGGTTAAGGTTTTAAGGTCTTATAAGCTATAGGTTTAGGGAATTGAGAATATGTTAAGGTTTAGGTTTAGGAAATCGGGTTCGGGTTCGGGATCGGGTTTAGGTTTGGGTTTTCAAGTTTAGGTTCAGGTTTAGGTTTGGGAGTCGAGATTAGGATTAGGTTTAGGTTTAGGTATAAGGATTTGAAAATAGGTTAAGGTTTAGGTTTAGGAATTCGGGTTCGGGTTCGGGATTGGGTTTAGGTTTGGGTTTTCAAGTTTAGGTTTATGTTAGGAGTTTAGATTAGGATTAGGTGTAGGTTTAAGTTTAGGGATTTGAGAATAGGTTAAGGTTTTGGTTTAAGAAATCGGGTTCGGGTTCGGGATCGGGTTTTAAGTTTGGGTTTTCAAGTTTAGGTTTAGGTTTAGGTTAGGGAGTTGAGATTAGGATTAGGTGTAGGCTTAGGTTTAAAGATTTGAGAATACATTTAGGTTTTAGGTCATAGGTTTTAGTTTAGGTTTAGGTTAAGGTTTAGGTTATAAGCTATAGGTTTAGGGAATTGAGAATAGGTTAAGGTTTAGGTTTAGGGAATCGGGATCGGGTTTAGGTTTGTGTTTTCAAGTTTAGTTTTAGGTTTAGGTTGGAGTTGAGATTAGGATTAGGTGTAGGTTTAAGTTTAGGGATTTGAGAATACATTTAGGTTTTAGGTTTAGGTTTAGGTTGTAGGTTATTGGTTAAGGTTTAGGTTTTAGGTCTAGGTTAAGGTTAGGTTATAGGTTATAAGTTTAGGTTATAGGTTATAGGTTAAGGTTTTAGGTCATAGGTTTTGGTTTTAAGGTTATAGGTTTAGGTCTTATAAGATATAGGTTTGTGGAATTGAGAATATGTTAAGGTTTAGGTTTAGGAAATTGGGTTCGGGTTTGGGATCGGGTTTAGGTTTGGGTTTTCAAGTTTAGGTTTAGGTTCGGGTTTAGGTTAGGGAGTTGAGATTAGGGTTAGGTTTAGGTTTAGGTTTTAGGTTAAGGTTTAGGTTAAGGTTAGGTTATAGGCTATAAGTTTATGTTATAGGTTATAGGTTAAGGTTTTAGGTCATAGGTTTTGGTTTTGGTTAAGGTTATAGGTTTAGGTTTAGGTTTAGGTTAGGTTTAGGTTTAGGTTATAAACTATAGGTTTAGGGAATTGAGAATAGGTTAAGGTTTAGGTTTAGGAAATCGGGTTTGGGTTCGGGATCGCATTTAGGTTTGGGTTTTCAAGTTTAGGTTTAGGTTTAGGTTAGGGAGTTGAGGTTAGAATTAGGTGTAGGTTTAGGTTTTGGGATTTGAGAATACATTTAGGTTTCAAGGTTTGGGTTTTCAAGTTTAGGTTTAGGTTTAGGTTAGGGAGTTGAGATTAGGATTAGGTGTAGGTTTAAGTTTAGGGATTTGAGAATACGTTAAGCTTTAGGTATAGGAAATCAGGTTCGGGTTCAAGATCGGGTTTACGTTTGACTTTTAGGTTTAGGTTTAGGTTATAGGTTATAAGTGTAGGTTTAGGTTTATGTTTTAGGTTTAGGTATAGGTATAGGTTTAGGTTTAGGTTGTAGGTTTTGGGATTTGATAATAGGTTTAGGTTATAAGAATAGGTTTAGTTTAGGTTTAGGTTTTATGTTTAGGTTAAGGTTATAAGAATAGGTTTAATTTATGTTTTAGGTTATATGTTAAGGTTTAGGTTTTAGGCTTAGGTTTAGGTTTAGGTTATAAGTGTAGGTTATAGGTTTAGGTTTAGGTTTAAGTTAGGTTATAGGTTAAGGTTTAGGGAATTGAGAAAAGGTTAAGGTTTAGGTTTAGGAAATCGGGTTCGGGTTCGGGTTCGGGTTCGGGATCGGGTTTAGGTTTGGGTTTTCAAGTTAGGTTTAGGTTTAGGTTAGGGAGTTGAGATTAGGATTAGGTGAAGGTTTAGGTTTAGGGATTTGAGAATACATTTAGGTTTTAGGTCATAGAATTTGGTTTAGGTTAAGGTTATAGGTTTAGGTTTAGGTTTAGGTTAAGGTTTAGGTTTAGGTTATAAGCTATAGGTTTAGGGAATTGAGAATAGGTTAAGGTTTAAGTTATAAGTAAGGTTTTAGGTTTAGGTATAGGCTTAAGTTATAGGTTATAGGTTATATGTTTAACTTAAGGTTTAGGAATCGAGTTCGGGTTTGGGTTTGGGTTTGGGTTTAGGTTATAGGTTTTGGTTTTGGTTTTGGTTTTAGTTTAGGTTATAGGTTTTGATTTAGGTTTAGGTTTAGGTTATAGGTTATGGGATTTGAGAATGGGTTCGAGTTTAGGTTATAGGTTTTGGTTTTGGTTATAGGTTTTGGTTTAGGTTATAGGTTATAGGTTTAGGTTTAGGTTATAGGTTTTGGGATTTGAGAATAGGTTTAGGTTAAGGTCTTAAGTTTAGGTTTAGGAAATCGGGATCGGGTTCAGGTTCGGGTTTAGTTTTGGGTTTTCAAGTTTAGGTTTAGGTTTAGGTTAGGGAGTTGAGATTAGGATTAGGTGTAGGTTTAGGGTTAAGGTTATAAGTTTAAGTTTAGGTTGTAGGTTTAGGTTAAGGTTTAGGGATTTGAGTTTAGGTTTAAGTTATAGGTTTAACTTTATCTTTAGGTTTTAGGTTTAGGTATAGGCTTAGGTTATAGGTTATAGGTTATATGTTTAGGTTAAGGTTTAGGAATTCGCGTTCGGGTTTGGATTCAGGTTTAGGTTATAGGTTTTGAGATTTGAGAATAGTTTTAGGTTATAAGTATAGATTTAGGTTTGGATTCGGGTTAAGGAGTAGATTAGGATTAGGTGTAGGTTTAGGTTTAGGGATTTTCTAGTATTATCTACTATTGAACCTAGTATTATCTACTACATACTAGTAACATACAACCAATATGGGGCACCATACCATAAGCTACAAGAATTTCATGTCCCCCTAAGCAAGGCATCCTCCATTGATAACATATATATATATATATATATATTATAAGTTTTTTATTTTCATTTACATTCCCAAATACATTCATCATCCATCCAAGAAAATTGAAACAAGTACTGTCAATCTATGACTAACAATTGAAAAGGAAAATCATGCATCTTATCTTACTGACTGACTTATGTTTCTTTTCACCTTTGTAACTCTTATATTTGTTACTTGCTGCTAGTTCACCATCAAGTGGTCTCCCTAACCAAATCTTTGTGCAATCCCTCCATTTGAAGCAGTGGCTGAAGTTACAAGAAGTAGGACTGATTAGTCTTTCCATGTTTTGAAAAAAATTAAATTCTTTATTTTTGGCTGCAAGTCTACTTATAATTATCATTAGCTCTTAATCTATTTATTATGAAAATCTTAAATATCACCCAATTGTGCTCCTTTGATAAATGTCATGTTTGGAACAAATTATTTCTGTAAAACTCTTTTATGTTTTTTCAATCCATCTTCCATTTTCTTCTTAATAAGAAAATCCATATTTATTAATATTCCCATTTTTCTATTTTTCAAAAGAACGAGTTCAGTTAAAATTTACTAATAAGAAAATCCAGATTTCCACTGTTGAAACCTTCCTAGGGTCTATAGTAATTTTTATTTGTCATCCAACTTGTTAATATGATCACAAAAACATGGATGAAGAGAAAGCACAAACATCAGCTTGATCCAAAAAAGCACAAACATCAGCTTGATCCAAAACTTCTTTGGCCTCCAAAAAATTTTCAATGGTAGATGTTCAATCAAACTGTTTCCTGTGCTGTAATACTTTCATATTCTCATACATGCCTAAGTTGGATTGATGTTGTGGAGATGTTTTCCTTGTAATGTTTTCCTAATGGACGGTCCAGATGGGTGATGTGGAGGCCAACTGATCCAAATGCAAGTTGATATGTGGAAAGTTTTCTATGCACTTGTACCATGGGAAAATTTTCCATTTGAGATTGTAAGTCTATATCATGTACTTGACTCATTTGAACAGTATGTATTCTTCAAAAGTTAACCAACCATACATCATGGATGGAAGTTGAAGTCGGATAAATCCATTGCCCAATAGACAATGTAAACTACCATAATATTTATTTTATAAGTATTCAACAAGAGAAGCAACTATAGGCTTTTGCAAAGGCAATGAATAAAGAAGGTCATGATAGGAAACCTGGTGTTGAATGTTAAAAAGTAAAAAAGTAGGAACTTAATCAAGTTAATTTTCATAATTCTTTTTCAAGAAAAGAAACCTAAATAAATACAATTGAATTATGAAGTAAAAAGTAAAAGGCAAAACCACATGAACTAGCAATCTGCTTAGCTAAAGGAGTAAATGGATAATTGCTTGTCACAATAATTTCAACAACATATGAAGAACATAGACATGGTATTAGCGTGAATCATTCACAAAGACAACCTGATCAAAGATAATGATTAGAAAGCATCATGAAACACCAAAAATATTAATGCCATGAAAAACCGTAAATTTAAACTATATGAAACATTCCTTAAAGTGTAGGCAGAGATGTATATTTATAAAAAGTTTCCATCCAAAAGACATTTCCTGTTAGAAGACAACCCAGAAAGAGAAAAAAACAATGTCAAAATTTTCACATGATGAAGATTCATTTGGGAGAGAGTTATACTTTGTACTCAATGCCATTGACCTACACACAAACATAGATTTATGCCTAATTAAGAAGCTAATGTCATCAATTAGTTGTAAAAACAAATCAAATCGTGATAGAATAAGGACATGCAAATATACAAAAATAAATAACTTAACAACTAAACAAAGATTCTTAGGTGTTTGGCAATAGACAAAACTTTTTATTAGGTGTTTACGGCCTAGGTGTTTAGCAGTGGATAGTCATGCCTTAGAGCATGTGCTTCACTAATTTCCCTTCACCAATTGTAAGATTTCTGATTTTCTTAAATTACCAAACAAAAAAAAAATCTGAAAAATATATAAATGGAAAATTAAAAGCTCATCAATCATCCATTTCCCATCAACATGCACCTATAAGGTAATCTCATGTCATGATATTGGTAATTGAGAACATGAATATGGATGCAAATCATGACTATGTTCAGGGATTCTCGTCTTTCCTTTTTGCTCTCTCAGGGTGGAAAAGCTAAATTAGCAACAAACCTGAATATTAGGAGCAAAGCCGCCTTCATCACCAACATTCATTGCATCTTGGCCATATTTTTCCTTAATCACACCAAAGGAGAAGAGGGAATCAAAGTTTGTAGCTGAGACCTAAATGGACAGTTTTTGAAGCTGTTAAGCAAAATAAAAGCTTGCCTTCAAATGGTGATATACTTCGACACCCATCTTCATGGCTTCCTTGAAGGTGGATGCCCCAACAGGAAGGATCGTCTGTTAACACCAACGGAGGCTGAATGCATTTCATCCATTTCTCTAATTTTTATCCATGCCACTCATCCATTTCTCTGATTTTTCTCCATTTCTCTGATTTACAACCCTCTAATTTTTGGGATAAATACCTAAAATAATCTGTAAAAATGGATGAATGGCATGGATAAAATATATACATCATGGTGGGGCCATAGATCATACAGGGCCATAGATCATGGTGGTGCTGCAGAGGAAATCGGATTGCATACTGAGTTACTCAGTACGCTCTTATTGTACTGAGTAAATTCAATAGGGCCCACCTTAATCCCTAAGGGCCTGTTTGGCCGGGCAGGGTGGATGGGATTAGGTTGTATTAGGGTGGATTGGAAGGAGCAATCCCGGGATTTGGCCGGGCGTGCCAAACAGGCAGAAGTTGGATATAGCAATCCCATGGGATTGCTAGCAATCCACTGACATCACCATCATTACCTTGAAATCCACCTAATCCCTCTTAATCCCATCTATTTTGCTTGGGACATGTTTGGTTAGACGGAGCAATCCTGGGATTGGCTGACGTAATCCCGGGATTGGCCAGGCGAGCCAAACATACTCGGTGGTGAATTCCCTGGATATAGCAATCCCATGGGATTGCCAGCAATCCACTGACACAACCATCATTACTTGCCATCCACCCTAATGCAATCCAATCCCATGGGATGGGCCCGTCCAAACACGCCCTAAATCCCTAAATCCCCAAATCCCCAAATCCCTAAATCCCCAAATCCCTAAATCCCTAAATCCCTAAATCCCCAAATCCCCAAATCCCTAAATCCCCAAATCCCTAAATCACTTCAATTGGTATTGAGATTGAGAGAGATTGAGCGAGAAAGAAAGAGAGCAAGAGAGAGAGAGAGAGATACCTCGTTTGGATGTGCGAGAGAGAGCACCGAGAGAAATAGACAGAGAGAGAGGCGGCGCGGTGGAGAGAGGACCGAGAGAGAGAGAGAGGATGCGCGAGAGTGAGAGAGGGCGTGAGGGAGGGCGGCGAGGGAGGGCAGGTGAGAGAGAGAGAGAGAGAGAGAGAGAGAGAGAGAGAGAGTAGATGGAGGGTGCCGAATTGGGGATTGGGCGCGCGCGGCTCGGTTTTGGGCGCGCGCCCAATTTTGGGCTCTGGTGGTCGGTTCTCTGTGGGCCCTATCATGATGTATGTGTTTCATCCATTCTGTTCATCCATTTTTAAAAATCATTTTAGAGTTTTATGCCAAAAATTAGAGGAATATAAATCTCAGATGGTCCACACCACATGAGAACAATAGTGATTAGATATCCACCATTAAAATCCTCCTAAGGCCCACTGTACTGTTTATTTGACATCCAATCTGTTAATTTGGTCATACAGGACCAGATGAAGGGAAAAAACAAAAATTAGCTTGATCCAAAACTTTTATGGCTACCAAAATGTTTTTAATGGTCGACGCTCATTCAACACTGTTTCCTATAATGTGGTCCACTTGAGATTTGGATATATCTCATTTTCGGTCTCATATCGTAAAATTATCTGTAAAAATATATGGACGGCATGGATGAAACACATATATCATGGTGGGGGCCACAGAGCATCGACCACCAGCGATAGGGATATAAATCCTAGGTGGGCCACACCACAGGACAAAATTAATGAATGAGAAATTTACGAGAATACGACCCATTTATGGCCCATTTAGGAGGCTAAGCCCACCTCATTTTCCCTTGCGAGAATACGCCCCAGCTGTACGGATGCCTTTCCAAAGGTCGAAAATGCCCCTGCTTTTTCCTTCAAGCGGGAAGACAAGCGCTGACGCTCGTCGTACTCCGAGTTGTACGAACGATTCAAAATAGATCAACGTTACATGGGCCCCACAATTATGTATTTATTATATCCACAACGTTCATCCGTATTTTGAGATCATTTCGGAGCATTATCCCAAAAAAAAAAATCATATCCAAAGATCAACTGGACCACACCACAGAGCAACACAAAATTGATTTTCACTGTTGAAACTTTTGTAGGGCCCACCGTAACATTTATTTTTCCATCCAATATATTCATAAGGTCACAAAGACCTGGATGAAGAGGAAGAACAAATTTCATAATGATCTAAAACCTCTGTGACCCCTAAAAGGGTTTCAATGGTAGACGTTCAATTCCCCACTGCCTTTTAAAGTGTGGTCCACTTGACAGTTAGATCTGTCTTATTTTTCATCTCAAGCCTTATTATGAGCTCGCCAAATAGATGTACGGTTTGGATATAACATGGACCTCATGACGGGACCCAAAAAATAACAAAGATTCTATGTTAAAAAGAAAAAAAGAAAAAAAAAGAAAAAAAAACAGATTTTTATTTTCTCGGATGCAGATATTTGGCTACGGATTATAACCGTAGCCATATCTACCACAATCCGTAGCCAAAGGGATTTGTCCGGGGTGGGCGCCAACTAGGATGCCCGCGCCACTATAAAGCGCCTATCCTGTGGGCGCGACAATCTGAGTGGCCACGCCCATCGATGACCCTATAGCTACGATTATAACCGTAGCCAAAATCAGTAGTCATGCAATCTATGAAAAAAAAATTATTTATTTTATTTTTATTTTTTTACATGGAGAACTTCATTCTACCTACAATTTTCTCTAATACATATTTATATAAATATGTATACATAAGCATATAAAAAAAAAATTTCTCACATTTTTTTCATTTCTTTCTTTTTTCATTTAATAAGAATATCTTCTAAACCAAAATTAGTTACTAGACGTACGGTATATGATTTTGGGGTAGGAGAAGCTAATTTAGCCAACCAACCTAGTTATTTTTCAAGATTCCATGAGGTCAATGGTTGAAAATCCATTTCATTCACTTAACGGTCAATTTCAATCAATTCGCGGTCAATTTCACTCATTTCATTTACTTCGCGATCAATTACATGCATTTCACGGTCAATCCCGGTGATTCCGTTTTGATTCACGGTCATTTCCATGCAATTGACGGTCATTTCCATGCAATTCACGGTCATTTCGACGCATTTCACGCTGAAGTGTAGCGATTGGATCGTGAAATGTGCGGAAATGACCGTGAAGTGAAGGCGCATGACCGTGAAATGCGATGAAATGACCGTGAATTAACACAGAATAGGTGGGAATGACCGTGATTTGCATGGAAATGACCATGAAGTGAAGCGAATTGACCGTGAAATACATGGAAATGACCGTGAAGTGAAGGGAATTGACCATGAAATGCACGGAAATGACCGTGAATCAACACAAATTAGACGGGAATGACCGTGATTTCCATGCATATCACAATCATTCCCGCCTATTCCGTGTTGATTCACGGTCATTTCGATGCATTTCACGGTCATGCCCCTTCACTTCACGATCATTTCCGCGCATTTCACGGTCAATTCGCTTCACTTCACGGCCATTTCCATGCATTTCATGGTCATTCCCACCCATTCCGTGTTGATTCACGGTCATTTCGACACATTTCACGGTGAAGTGTAGCGATTGGACCGTGAAATGCGTGGAAATGACCATGAAGTGAAGGGGCATGACCGTGAAATGCACCGAAATGACCGTGAATCAACACGAAATAGGTGGGAATGATCGTGATATGCATGGAAATGACCATGAAGTGAAGCAAATTGACCGTGAAATGCATAGAAATGACCGTGAAGTGAAGGGGTATGACCGTGAAATGCGTCGAAATGACCGTGAATCAACACGAAATAGGCGGGAATGACTGTGATATGCATGGAAATCACGATCATTCCCGTCTATTCCGTGTTGATTCACGGTCATTTCGACGCATTTCACGGTCATGCCCCTTCACTTCACGATCATTTTTGCACATTTCACGGTCAATTCGCTTCACTTCACAATCATTTCCATGCATTTCACGGTCATTCCCGCCTATTCCGTGTTGATTCACGGTCTTTTCGATGCATTTCACAGTGAAGTGTAGCGATTGGACCATGAAATGCGCGGAAATGACCGTGAAGTGAAGAGGCATGACCGTTAAATGCGACGAAATGACCGTGAATCAACACGGAATAGGTGGGAATGACCGTGATATGCATGGAAATGACCATGAAGTGAAGCGAATTGACCGTGAAATGCATGGAAATGACCGTGAAGTGAAGGGTTGACCATGAAATGCGCGAAAATGACAATGAATCAACACGGAATATACGGGAATGACCGTGATTTCCATGCATATCACAATCATTCCCGCCTATTCCGTGTTGATTCATGGTCATTTCGACGCATTTCACGGTCATGCCCCTTCACTTCACGATCATTTCAGTGCATTTCAGCGATCAATTCACTTCACTTCACGGCCATTTCCATGCATATCACAGTCATTCCCACCTATTCCGTGTTGATTCACAGTCATTTCGACACATTTCACGGTGAAGTGTAGCGATTGGACCGTGAAATGCACGGAAATAACCGTGAAGTGAAGGGGCACAACCGTGAAATGCGCCGAAATGACCGTGAATCAACACGGAATAGATGGGAATGACCGTGATATGCATGGAAATGACCATGAAGTGAAGCGAATTGACCGTGAAATGCATGGAAATGACCGTGGAGTGAAGGGGTATGACCGTGAAATGCATCGAAATGACCGTGAATCAACACGAAATAGGCGGGAATGACTGTGATATGCATGGAAATCACGGTCATTCCCATCTATTCCGTGTTGATTCACGCCATTTTCGACGCATTTCACGGTCATGCCTTCACTTCACGATCATTTTCAAGATTTCACGGTTAATTCGCTTCACTTCACGGTCATTTCCATGCATTTCACGGTCATTCCCGCCTATTCCGTGTTGATTCACGGTCATTTCGAAGCATTTCACGGTGAAGTGTAGCGATTGGACCGTGAAATGCATGGAAATGATCGTGAAGTGAAGGGGCATGACCGTGAAATGCGACGAAATGACCGTGAATCAACACGGAATAGGTGGGAATGACTATGATATGCATAGAAATGACCATGAAGTGAAGCGAATTGACTGTGAAATGCATGGAAATGACCGTGAAGTGAAGGGAATCGACCGTGAAATGCGCGGAAATGACTGTGAATCAACACGGAATATATGGGAATGACTATGATTTTCATGCATATCACAGTCATTCCCGCCTATTCCGTGTTGATTTACGGTCATTTCGGCGCATTTCACGGTCATGCCCCTTCACTTCACGGTCATTTCCGCACATTTCACAGTCCAATCGCTACACTTCATAGTCATTTCCATGCATTTCACAGTCATTCCCACCTATTCCATGTTAATTCACGGTCATTTCGATGCATTTCATGGTGAAGTGTAGCGATTGGACCGTGAAGTGAAGGAGCATGACCGTGAAATGCGCCGAAATGACCGTGAATCAACACGCAATAGGTGGGAATGACCGTGATATGCATGGAAATGACCATGAAGTGAAGCAAATTGACCGTGAAATGCATGGAAATGACCGTGAAGTGAAGGGAATTGACCGTGAAATGTGCTAAAATAACCGTGAATAGGATCAATTTTAAGGTAATGATGGTGATGTCAGTGGATTGTCTTAAGATCCATGGTATTACTATATTCCAGGATCAGATCACCCGGTCTATTTGGCACGCCCGGCCAATCCCGGATTTAATTTCCAATACCATCCAATCCCTTCTAATCCACCTGGCTAAACGGGCCCTAAGGTAATGATGGTGGTGTCAGTGGATTGGTTTAAGATCCATGGGATTGCTAGATCCCGGAACAAGTTCACTGGGTCTGTTTGCCACATCAGGCATATCCTAGGATTTTACCTTCCACTCCTTCCAACCAAGGGATGGGATCAATTTTAAGGTAATGATGGTGATGTCAGTGGATTGTTTTAAGATCCATGGGATTGCTTATATCCCGGACAAGTTCACAAGGTCTGTTTGGCTCATCATGCATATCCCGGGATCTCGCGATCCCATTCCTCCTAATACCGTGGGATTGGTTTGGCCAAACAGACCTTAAAGGTAATGATGGTGATGTCAGGAGAAGCTACTTTAGCCAACCAACCTGGTTATTTTCCAAGATTCCATCAGGTCGATGGTCGAAAATCCATTTCATTCACTTAGCGGTCAATTTCATTCATGACCATGAAGTGAAGGGGCATGACTATGAAATGCGCCGGAAATGACCGTGAAGTGCATAGAAATGAGCATGAAGTGAGGCGAATGGACCGTGAAATGTGCAGAAATGACCGTGAAGTGAAGGGGCATGACCATGAAATGGGCCAAAATGACTGTGAATCAACACGGAATCGGCGGGAATGAACATGATATGCATGAAAATGACCATAAAGTGAAGTGATTGGACCACGAAAAGCACGGAAATGACCGTCAAGTGAAGGGGCATGACCGTGAAATGCGTCGAAATGACCGTGAATCAACACGGAATAGGCGGGAATGACCATGATATGCATGAAAATGACCGTGAAGTGAAGCGATTAGACCGTGAAATGCGCGGAAATGACCGTGAAGTGAAGGGGCATGACCGTGAAATGCGCCGAAATGACCGTGAATCAACACGGAAGAGGCGGCAATGACCGTGATATGCATGGAAATGACCGTGAAGTGTAGTGATTGGACCGTGAAATGCATGAAAATGACCGTGAAGTGAAGGGGCGTGACCGTGAAATGCGTCAAAATGACCGTGAATCAACACGGAATAGGCGGGATCAGGATCGGGTTTAGGTTTAGGTTTTCAAGTTTAGGTTTACGTTTAGGTTAGGGAGTTGAGATTAGGATTAGGTGTAGGTTTAGGTTTAGGGATTTGAGAATACGTTCAGGTTTTAGGTTATAGGTTATAGGTTTAGGTTAAGGTTATAGGTTATAGGTTAGAGGTTAAGGTTTAAGTTTAGGTTGAGGTTTAGGTTTAGGTTTAGGTTATAGGTTTAGGGATTTAAGAATAGGTTTAGATTATAGGTTATAAGTTAAGGTTTAGGTTATAGGTTAAGGTTTAGGTTTAGGTTTAGGCTAAGGTTTAGGTTATAGATTATAGGTTATAGATTTAGGTAATTGAGAATAAGTTAAGGTTTAGGTTTAGGTTATAGGTTACTGAGGGTATAGGTTTATGTTTGGGTTTAGGTTATAGGTTATATGTTTAGGTTATAGGTTAAAGGTTTAGGTTTTAGGATTTGAGAATAGGTTCAAGTTAAGGGAATAAGTTTAGGTTAAAGGTTTAGGTTAATGTTATAGGTTTAGGTTTAGGTTTAGGTTATAGGTTTAGATTTGAGAATAGGTTTAGGTTATAAGTATAGGTTTAGGTTAGGTTGTAGGTTAAGGTTTAGGGAATTGAGTTTAAGTTATATGTTTAGGTTATAGGTTATAGGTTTAGGTTAAGGTTTAGGTTGTAGTTATAGGTTTTGGGATTTGAGAATAGATTTAGGTTATAAGTATAGGTTTAGGTTTAGGAATTCAGGTTCGGGTTTATGTTCGGGTTTAGGTTATAGGTTATAGGTTTATGTTAAGGTTTAGGTTTAAGTTATAGGTTTCGGGATTTGAGAATAGGTTTAGGTTAGGGCGTAGATCAAGGTTTAGGGAAATGACCGTGAAGTGAAGGGGCATGACCATGAAATGCGTCGAAATGACCGTGAATCAACATGGAATAGGCGGGAATGACCGTGATATGCATGAAAATGATTGTGAAGTGAGGCGATTGGACTGTGAAATATGCGAAACTGATCGTGAAGTGAAGACGTGAGACCGCAAAATGCGTCGAAATGACAGTGAATCAACACGGAATATGCGGGAATGATCGTGATATGCATGGAAATGGGGGTGAAGTGAAGCGATTGGACTGCGAAATGCATGGAAGTGACCGTGAAGTGAAGACGCGGGACTACGAAATGCGTCAAAATCACCGTGAATCAACACGGAATATACGGGAATGATCGTGATATGCATGGAAATGGGGGTGAAGTGAAGCGATTGGACCACGAAATGCACGGAAGTGACCGTGAAGTGAAGACGCGGGACCGCAAAATGCATCGAAATGACTGTGAATCAATACAGAATATGCGGGAATGACTGTGATATACATGGAAATGGGGGTGAAGTGAAGCGATTGGACCGCGAAATGCATGGAAGTGACCGTGAAGTGAAGATGTGGGACCATGAAATGCGTCGAAATCACCATGAATCAACACGGAATATGCGGGAATGACCGTGATATGCATGGAAATGATTGTGAAGTGAGGCGATTGGACCGCGAAATGTACGGAACTGACCGTGAAGTGAAGACGTGGGACCGCGAAATGTGTCGAAATCACCATGAATCAACACAGAATATGCGGGAATGATCATGATATGCATGAAAATATGGGTGAAGTGAAGCGATTGGACCGTGAAATACACGGAACTGACCGTGAAGTGAAGACACGGGACCATGAAATGCGTATAAATCACAGTGAATCAACACGGAATATGCGAGAATGATCATGATATACATGGAAATGGGGGTGAAGTGAAGCGATTGGACCGCAAAATGCACGAAAGTGACCGTGAAGTGAAGATGCGGGACCATGAAATGTGTCGAAATGACCGTGAATCAACACGAAATATGCGGGAATGATCGTGATATGCATGGAAATGAGGGTGAAGTGAAGCGATTGGACCGCAAAATGCATGCGGCCAATACACACTCATTTCTGTGCATTTCACTTCACAGTCACTTCCGTGTATTTCGCAATCCAATCGCTTCACTTCACCCCCATTTCCATACATATCACGGTCATTCCCGCATATTTCATGTTGATTCACGGTCATTTTGATGCACTTCACGGTCCCGCATCTTCACTTCACTTACTCACTTCACAGATTTTCATGTCCAATCGCTTCACTTCACCCCCATTTCTATGCATATCACGGTCATTCCTGCATATTCCGTGTTGATTCATGGTCATTTCGATGCACTTCATGGTCCCGCGTCTTCACTTCATGGTCCCACGTCTTCACTTCACGGTCACTTCCACGCATTTTACGGTCCAATCGCTTCACTTCACCCCAAATTTCATGCATATCACGATTATTCCTACATATTTCGTGTTGATTCACGGTCATTTCAACGCACTTCAGGGTCCCGCGTCTTCACTTCACGGTCACTTCCGCACATTTTGCGGTCCAGTTGCTCACTTCACCCCCATTTTCATGCATATCACAGTCATTCCCGCATATTCCGTGTTGATTCACGGTCATTTTGACGCACTTCATGGTCCCGCGTCTTCACTTCACGGTCACTTCCGCGCATTTTGCGATCCAATCGCTTCACTTCACCCCCATTTCCATGCATATCATGGTCGTTCCCACATATTTCATGTTGATTCACGGTCATTTTGACGCACTTCACGGTCTCGCGTCTTCACTTCACGGTCACTTCCGCACATTTTACGGTCCAATCGCTTCACTTCACCCCCATTCCATGCATATCACGGTCATTCCCGTATATTCCATGTTGATTCACAGTCATTTCGACGCACTTCACGGTCCCCCGTCTTCACTTCACGGTCACTTCCGCGCATTTACAGTCCAATCGCTTCACTTCACCCCCATTTCCATGCATATCACGATCATTCCCGCATATTCCGTGTTGATTCACGGTCATTTTGACACATTTCGCGGTCTCGTGTCTTTACTTCACTATCACTTCCGCGCATTTCACGGTCCAATCGCTTCACTTCACCCCCATTTCCATGCATATCACGGTCATTCCCACATATTCCGTGTTGATTCACGGTCATTTCGACGCATTTCGCGGTCCCACGTCTTTACTTCACACTCACTTCCTCGCATTTCGCAGTCCAATCGCTACACTTCACCCCCATTTCCATGCATATCACCGTCATTCCTGCATATTCTGTGTTGATTCACTGTCATTTCGGCATATTTCATAGTCATGCCCCTTTACTTCACGGTCATTTTCGCACATTTCACTGTCCAATTACCTCGCTTCGTGGTCATTTCCATGCATACCACGGTCATTCCCGCGTATTCCGTGTTGATTCACGGTCATTTCGGCGCATTTTACGGTCATGCCCCTTCACTTCACAGTCCAATCGCCTCACTTCATGCTCATTTCTATTCATATCACCGTTATTCCCGCCTATTCTGTGTTGATTCACGATCATTTTGGCGCATTTCACGGTCATGTCCCTTCACTTCATGGTCATTTCCGCGCATTTCACGGTCCAATCGCTGCACTTCACGGTCATTTCCATGCATATCATGGTCATTCCTGCTTATTCTGTGTTGATTCACGATCATTTCGGCGCATATCACGGTCACGCCTCTTCACTTCACGGTCATTTCTACGCATTTCAAGGTCCAATCGCCTCACTTCACGGTCATTTCCATGCATCCCACGATCATTCCGGCCTATTCCGTGTTGATTCATGGTCATTTTGGCGCATTTCACGGTCATTTCTGCGCATTTAAAGGTCCAATGGCCTCACTTCGCGGTCATTTCCATGCATACCACAGTCATTCTCACCTATTCTGTGTTGATTCACGGTCATTTTGGCGTATTTCACTGTCATGCCCCTTCACTTAACGGTCATTTCCACGCATTTCGCGAATTCAATCGCTTCACTTCATCAAGTTATTTCACAAGATTTTACTTGGTCATACCCCTTCACTTCACGGGTCATACCCCTTCACTTCACAAATTTGCCCCTCACTTCCGGTCATTTTCGGCGATTCCGTTTTATTTCACGGTCATTTCCATGCATTTCCTAGGTTAATTCCTTCACGGTCATTTCTATGCACTTTACTTTGTAATTTTCATGCATTTCACGGTCATTAACCCGATGGAATCTTGGAAAATAACCAGGTTGGTTGGCTAAAGTAGCTTCTCCTACCCCAAAATCATATAGGGTTCATCGAGTGACTAATTTTGGTTTAGAAGATATACTTTTTAAATGAATAAAGAAATAAATGAAAAAAAAAAGAGCAAAATTTTTTTATATGCTTATATATGCATATTTATATAAATATGTGTTTGAGAAAATTGTAGGTAAAATAAAGTTCTCCATGTAAAAAATAAAAATAAAAATAAAAATAAAAAATTTTGCATAGCCATCTATGGCTACGGTTATAATCCGTAGCCATAGGGGCCTCCAAATGGGCGTGGCCACGCCAGATGCATCAGCAAGTGGCGCAGGCACGGCTAGTTCGGCGCGCCCACCCCGGTAGTCCTCTATGGCTACGAATTTTGGTAGCTATGGCTACGGTTATAATCCGTAGCCAAATCTCCCTGTGTAAAAAAATAAAAAAATAAAAAATATATAAAAATTTAGTTTTTTTTTGTTTTTGTTTTTGTTTTTTGGGTCCCATCATGAGGTCTATGTTATATCCAAACCGTCCATCTATTTGATGAGCTCATATTAAGGTTTGAGATGGAAAATAAGACAGATCTAACAATCAAGTGGACCACACTGTGAAAGGCAGTGGGGAATTGAACGTCTACCATTGAAACCTTTTTAGGGGTCACAGAGGTTTTGGATCATTATGAAATTTTTTTTTCCTCTTCATCTAGGTCTTTGTGACCTTATGAATAGATTGGATGAAAAATAAATGTTATGGTGGGCCCTTAAAAAGTTTTAACGGTGAAAATCAATTTTCCCGCTCCTCTTTGTGGTGTGGTCCAGTTGATCTTTGGATATGATTTTTATTTTTTTTAGATAATGGTCCGAAATGATCTCGAAATATGGATGAACGTTGTGGATATAATAAATACATAACTGTGGGGCCCATGTAACGTTGATCACTTTTGAACTGTTCGTACAACTCGAAGTTCGAGGAGCGCGCCACTGTCTTCCCGCCAAGGAAAAGGCATGGGAATTTTCACCTTTGGCAAGGTGTCCGTCAACATTTTAGTATTCTCGTAAAGGAAAATGAGGTGGGCTTATCCTCCTAAATGGGCCATAAATGGGTCGTATTCTCGCAAATTTCTCTTAATGAATGGATATTCACAATTAAAATCCTCCTAAGGCTCACCGTACTGTTTATTTGACATCCAATCTGTTGATTTGGTCATAAAGACCCAGATGAAGGGAAAAAAATATATCAGCTTGATCCAGAACTTTTATGGCCCCCAAAACATTTTTAATGGTCAAAATTCATTTAACACTATTTCCTTATACCCTAAGCGTCCTGTGGGGCCCACTATGATTTATTCAATTTATCCACTCCATCCATCCATTTTAACATGTAGTTTTATTACGTAAGGTCAAAATTGAAGCCTATAAAAATCTGAAGTGGACCACATCATAGGAAACAGTATAAATTGAATGTCTACCATTGAAAAATTTTGGGAGGCCACTGAAGTTTTGGATCAAGTTGATATTTTAGTTTTCCCTTCATCTATGTATTTGTGATCTATTGAACAGGTTGGATGACAAAGAAATATCACTATAGGCCATAGGAAGATTTCAACGGTGGAAATCATTATTCCCACTATTTCCTGTGGTATGGTCCACTTGATCTTTGGATATACTTTAATTGTGGACTCAACCACTAAGGGCCTGCTTGGATGGGTGGATTGGAAGGGATTAAATGGTATTAGGGTGGATGGCATGGATTTCAAGGTAATGATGGCATTGTCAATGGATTGTCTTAAGATCCATGGAATTGCTATATCCCCCCGGATTGCTATATCAAGTCTGTTTGGCACACTCAGTCAATCCCAGGATTAAACCTTCCCATCCCTTCCAATCCCTCGAACCAAACATGTCCCAGGAAAATTTGAACGGATTAAGGTGGATTGGATGGGATTAAAGGTAATGATGGTGTTGTCAGTGGATTGTCTTAAGATTCATGGGATTGCTATATATCCCAGGATCAGATCACCCAGTTTGTTTGGCACGCCCGGCCATTCTAGGGATTTAACTTCCAACCCCTTCTAATCCACCTGTCCAAATGGGCCTTAAAATGGTTTGGAAAAATGGATTGATGGTGTGGATATCATAAACCATGACTTTGGGCCACGAGCTTAAAAATAAAGTCAATCCATAACTTGGGTGGGCCACACCACATACTATAGTTGAGAGGGTTAACCTCCCATTAAAGCATTCATAATCATTTATTGGGCCCACCTAGATGTGGTTCATAGATCCAGCCCATTCATTATATACGTGTGTCCCACTTGGATGAGGAGTCAGCCCAAGTTTCATACACATCCAAAACTCATGTGGGCCCCACCAATTAAATGTTTTTATATGTTTTAATTAGGGATGTCTTCACATAGTTTTAGATGATATGGCTCACCTGAGTTTTGTATACGACTGATTTTTTGACTTAAATGGGACACATCAAATGCATGGTGTTGATGTTCTACATACATCATGGTGGGGCGCACACAGATTAACCTCATGGGAAGTTCCCATGAGGTGACCTTATAGTACCATTTCACTATTTAGGTAACTCCTTCATGGGTGTTACTCTAACCGTGTAGGGTCCACCTTGATATATTTTACGTATATCGACACCGTCCATATATTTTTCCATCATATTTTAGGATGTGATTTCGAATCATAAGAACTCAATAATCTCAGGTGGATCATGAAATCGCTCTTATGATGATTTTTTCACATTTGGATTTTGCTGTTTTGATGAGGTTGTATGTTGAATTCTAGGGGTTGTAGGGTTTGATTTTGTTTTCTTGTTAAAGATTGTTCAATTCTACTAGTGGTGTTTGGAAACTAACCTTTGATATTAATTTGATTCCATTTGAAAAAACTTCTGTCTGTGTCAATGTCTTGTGTTTTTGCAAGTTCTAGGGTTTCTAGTGAGACTTATGTATTGTGTTTTATTGTTTTGGAGTCCTTGGAGCTAATATGTGGGGGCCGACTGTGGATGGGTGGAGGGCTGGGAATGCCTTTCATGGAACAATCTCTGCCGCCTGATTGGTGGACTTGGTACGATTGGATGGATGTCGGTTGTCTTTTTTTTTTTTTTTTTTTTTTTTTGAGATTCCATTTGGCTTAAACTATATTCCAATTCCTTTTTAACAAGCAGCTTAAATTATATCTAAGCTGTGCAAGTTGACATCTCATTGCTTTGGAGACGAGTTAATAGCCGAAAAATGATAACATGAGAATGACCTCCCCAAAGGTCACATTGATTGGATGATCTTAACTGTCTGAAATTGTCGTTTGATTAATTTGGACCATTTTCTTTTTGACTATCCTGAGGAACATTGAGTTGTACTATTCTTTTTAAACATATGCTTCAATCTCCTTTGGTTTGCACTTCTATTGTGTTGAAGGGCACATCTATTCTGTTGGGTAGAACACTTATTTTAATATCACAATGATTGGATAATCTCAACCATCTGATATTACCGTTGAATTTAGACCATTTTCTTTTTGACCAAGGTATTGAGGAACTTTGATTTACACTCCTCTTTCTTAAACGTGTATATTTTTTCTTAACTTTGAGTTGCACTCTTCTTCTTCTTCTTCTTTTTTCTTTTCACGTTTACATGTTTTAATCCCACCTTGTGTATTGTAGGCCACATCCATTCAATTTGGTATAAATCCCTTTATTTTTTCAATTTTTCTTGTCAAAATACAAAATCTAGTTTTCTTTTTTAAAAATATATATTTTTTACAATTTGTCAATTTTTTCACAATTTTGTTTAATTTTTTAAATTTTCTTTTTCAAAATATCATTTTTTAAATATCACTTTTGTTATATAACTTTTTAATTTTTCTTTTCAAAATACAAAATCTAGTTTTCTTTTTTAAAAAATATATATTTTTATAATTTGTCAATTTTTTCACAATTTTGTTTAATTTTTTAAATTTTCTTTTTCAAAATATCATTTTTTAAATATCACTTTTGTTATATAACTTTTTAATTTTTCTTTTTAAAATACAAAATCTAGTTTTCTTTTTTAAAAAATATTTTTTTCTATAATTTGTCAATTTTTTCACAATTTGTTTTATTTTTAAAATTTTCTTTTTCAAAATATCATTTTTTAAATATCACTTTTGTTATGTAACTTTTTAATTTTTCCTTTCAAAGTACAAAATCTAGTTTTCTTTTTTAAAATATATATATTTTTACAACTTGTCAATTTTTTCACAATTTTATTTAATTTTTTAAATTTTCTTTTTCAAAATATCATTTTCTTATCGAATTTTTTTTTTTCAAAATTATCAACATTATTCAAAGTTCTTAATTTTTTTTTTTTCAAAATCTAGATTTTTATAAGATTACATTTTTTTTTTTCAAAATCTAAATTTTTTTCTTAAACATTGTTAGTTATTTTTCTAATCTTTTTTAACTCTTTTTTTTTTTTTCGAAATTCAAAAAATTTTTTGTTCTTAATTTTTGACTTGAGCATTAGAGACGGTTTAGGACCGTCTCTAATGCAGATGGTCTTTGATAGTCTTAAATGACCACTATAAGATGGCTAAGGACCGTCTCTAATAGAGACGGTCTTTGACAGTCTCAAATAGAGACGGCTAAGGACCGTCCCTAATGCAGACTATTTTTTGACTCTATCAGGTAACCAGTGAAAGACGGCCGATGACTGTCTATAATTGAGACGGCTATTAACAGTCTCGGATTACTAATAAAAGACGGCCAATGACCGTCTCTAATACGGACGGTCTCTGACCGTCTCAAATGACCGCATATGAGACGGTCAAAGACCGTCTCTAATAGAGATGGTCAGTCTTGACAGTCTCAAATGGAGACAGCCTAAGGACCGGCCCCCACGATACGACTATTTTGACAGTCTCAAATTACAGGAAGAGACGGCCAATGACTGACTCTAATTGAGACGGTCCTTGACAGTCTCAAATTACCTGTAAGAGACGGCCAATGACCGTCTCTAATACGGACGGTCTTTGACCGTCTCAAATTGTCGCATATAAGACGGTCAGAGACCGTCTCTTATTCCAAACGGTCAATGGTCGTCTTTTATCTGCAGTTAACGACGGTTTTTGACCGTCTTAAATGACTTGTGGACGTTCAAAATTTTGAGACTATATTAATGACGGTCAAGGACTGTCTAAAAGTTTAGAGACGGTTTACAGCCGTCTCTAAAGCATCTTTAAACCAAGCAATTTTAGAGACGGTCCAGAACCGTCTCTAAATCTGTCATTTTTTTTCCATTTTTCACGTAGTGATCCTAATGAATAAGCAACATTAATGCATTAGCCATCTAATGTAGCAATCTCTTCATCCGCTAAATATGGTGTAACACACCATACTTTCTGGTACTCAGGTGTTACCATTAAACATGAGCATACGTGGGAACACACGTGGCTTATATTATAAATCATCATTCAGTGATTCACGGTCCATGGCGATGATAAACCCTTAAGAGTCAAGTTCAATCGGCCCTGGACTCTAATGCCATTTAATGTCTGAAATTGGGCTAGAACAACACACAATACATCTATAAGGTCTAAAGTCAATCCACCTTGGGATTGAGCCTTGATTTATTGGGATAGGTTAGTATCTCGTATAATCATCCAACTTGCAATCTAAGCTAGCCATCGAAGCTTGCGGCAGTACATAAGATCCACAACCCGAATAGGATGGATAACCGCTAAATTACATAACGGGTCATAAATGCAATTGTCAAAAGTTCCCTAAACTAGTGCGGGAAACATTGGCTATGCTTAGGATCAATTATGGAATTATCCGACCATTAGATTGGTCATGCAATTCAGAATATGTAATGTGTAATAATTATCTAATATACATAACTTATTATACATATGTGTATTATGTAATCTTACTAGTTGATAGTCATTTATAATAAATAAAATAATACAATATAAATATATACACTATGAAATGTTATTTATATACTTTATAAATACTTAAAATTTCAAATTAAAATGATATGTAACCATAATCCATATTATATGCATACACTTACAATATCATTAATATAAATTACAAATTATAGAATTTATAATACATAAAAATAAAATATACTGGAAAAATTTATAATGAATAACTTATTTCAAACATTTTAACGACTTATATAAAATTAAAATCTAACACATATGTAACCATACAAATGATATACAAATAACATATATAAATCTTTACTTGCTGATATTCATATAATTTATATATATCAACAATATGTGATAATATAAATTATATAAGACAAAATATGTAAGTGATAATAATAATAATAATAATAATAATAATAAAGGAAATAATTAATGATAATAATAATAGTAATAAAATTTATATTAATTGGATTGGTTATACATCATGAAGGTCTCGAATGTACACGAGACCCATTAGAACCCTTTCAACCATTGACGTTCAATTTTAAGGTGATCCGACCGTCGGATCAATGGGAATCCACCAGTGAGACCCAAATCATAAAGTGTGGCCCACCTGAGCTTTTGATCTTCCTAATCTTTGGTCAGGGGTCATACATGGACCCATGGAATCTGATAAATGGGCCAGATTCTAAATACCAACATTGTGGGGCCCACTCTAGGGCGTGTATGCACATGGAGTGTGTGCACTTGCAATGCACCAGACCCAGGAGACCCGGTCAGACCGTGTCTGACCATGGAAAAATCGAAAGAGGAAGGATTTCCCTTTCCTTTTTGAATTTCTTTCTGCCAAAACAGATGGTCGGACAGGGTCCCTCCTCGGTGAACTGTGGCCCACCTACGTGATCAGTTTGATCAATCCAAATCGTCCATCTTATACACGGCGTAGCTCTAACCAAAACCATGCTTTCCATGCGCAGCCACTCAACCACACGTGCCCACGATTCTGGGTGCAAATCGGCCCTACAAACACAAAACTTCTAAAAATGGAAAGCATCTGTCAGGCCAGCTATTACGATCCGCATGAGGGGTCTTTGGCCGATCCCAGCTATCCGTTTAAGAGAGTCTCCTTTGTCCAATGCACATGGTTTGGGGTTTTCGGTTGTAGCAAAATCAAAACCATGGGCGATTTTGTATTACCGGCTGCAGGTAAAGGACGTTGCAAAGCAATGCGATCCAAGCCCTTTATTTTCCATCCAACGGTCCAGCAACATTAGGGCAAGCCAGAAGGAGGTATTTTCGAGATAAGGGCTCTCCATTACTAACAATAGTTCAAAATGAAAGAAACCGCCGTTCTCTCCTTCCCTTCGAACCCACCACTCCAACCTTCCTTAAACTTCGAAAAAGCCTATCTACGAGCTTTCTAGGGTCCATACGAACCATCTGAATGAAGCGGATTGAAAGCAGGAGAAGTAGTTTTCAAGATGCCATTAACGGTCGTCTCCTCCTTCTCCGTTCGAGCTGTCGAGTCACACTGGTTCGGGGCGATTTCTAGTCAGATTTGGAGCTCCCTCTGGCCGGAGATGGAAGAAGAAAAGAAAGGAAGAAGTGAACAGTTGTTGCCACTGTCATGAAGGAAGGAAGGAAGAAGAAGGAGAAGGAAGGAAGAGAGAGGACGGGTCGCAGCCGAGTCGGCTAGGTCCGTCCTGAGTCGAGGTAGTGTCTGGTTAGGACCAGTCCATTGCTGGACGTCCCTAGAAAAAAATGGGGGAAGAAGGAAAGGCATAGAGAGAAGAAGGAAGAAAGCATGAGTGCGAGTGGGATCGTTGCACACGTTGCCAAGTCCAAGCCGAGTTGGGCCTGGTTCAGTCCGGTTCATCCTAGGGAGGAAACAAAAGAAAGAAAAGAAAAAGGGAAGAAAATTGAGAGAGAGGCAGCGTGGGGCTACTATTCAGATGGAACCGAGTCGACTCAGTTTCTAACTGAGTTGACTGGGTCGAGTGGCCTAGTCCAGCTGGGATTCCAGTAAGGAAAAAAAAGGAAAAGAGAGGAAAAGAGAAGAAAGAGAGAAAAAGGGAGAGAGAGAGAGAGAGAGAGAGAGAGAGAGAGAGAGAGAGAGAGAGAGAGAAAGGAATGAAGTAGAAGGGAGAGCATGATGTCGAGTCAACTCGGCTGCCATATCTATCGAGTTGACTCGGTCGAGCTGCATATGGAGTTGGGCCAGCTCAGATGCGTCAAGTCGAGCTACCAAGTCAACTGCTGTAAGCCAACATTCTCTCCCAAAGTTAATCATTTGCTTTATTATTATAATTAGTGATACTATAGCTATTTTGATTATTAATTTTGTTTAGCCATTAACAGGTTATGTACGCAAATATTAATTTTTTAATAAGCAAATTACGACCATTAGATGTTAGATATTAACATTTACCTATCATTCATAGACATTATCACTTATAATAGATCACACCATTCATTACCATTATGATGATTATTTTTGCTACATTAACTAATATAAATTATAAAACTAATGTTGACAATTATTATTAAATTAACGTTGTTACCATTCTCATCATTATTAGGATTGTTGAATATTAGGATGCATAGCCATTAGTAAACTATTTATCTTTATGATAGTTATTATATACAAGAAATTAAAATAATATCATTATTAAATACTAATGTACTATCTTATCATAAATAGTAGACCATAATATTAATTATCATTATAATGATTATTAACAAATATTAACCATAACACTAAAGTTAGTAAATATTTTATAATTACTAAATTAACTGCACACCAACTAAGGTTCTAACCCTAAAAATCTAAACCTAGATATAAACCCTAAGGATGAAACCCTAAATCTAAGAAATTTAGACCTTAGGTTGGGACTTTAAACCATAAATAGTGTGTTAAGCTTGGTTCTAACCATAGAATTTTACAATGTATGGTAGGATTTGATTCTAATGGCACCTGCGTTTTCTAGCGACACTAATGGGTGACTCGACATGTAAGGTGAGGACTCACCCTTTGAGCTTCCCACTTAAATTCATCATAGGTGTTGTGTTAATTCCTTTCCCTTTAGTATCTCCTAAGTCACTTAATTGAGCGGCTTAACTAATTGTGTGAATATGTGAATATGTTGATATGTTGTGCACCTGATTCCCATGCTAGATAATGAATACATCTCTTTAATTATAGCAAGTATAAATGAGTGATGATAACATGCGATCTTTAGTCGGGCATTATTAATTAACTGTATGTTTGTCGATTATGATTGAGTGTTGTAATGAATGAAACCTATCATGAACTCATCATCTTACGGTCCATATTTGACTTACGCGACTTGGATCGCACATATGCCTTACATGGCTTAGACCGAACATTGCCCTACGAGGCTTGGATCATTTATTTACCCTCTTTGACTTTGATGGAATATTGGCGTCATTCTGTGGCTTGTTGGTTATATTTGCATACCTCATTGAATTTTGGGTCATTATGTGGAGTTCACTATGATTTCTAGGTGGAGCTGAAGTTCGCTTGTTGATTTTATAGCCATCTTGCGGAGTTCATATGATTTTCGAATAACGGTGGAGTTCCCATGTTGGTTCTCTCTTCATCTTGCGAAGTTCAGTCGTACCATGATTTCTGGGTGGAGTTGAAGTTCGCTTATCAATTTTCTAGCCATCCTGCGGAGTTCACATACGATATGATTTCTGGGTGAAGTATATGTTTGTATGTTGGTTTCCTAGCCATCTTACGGTGTTCAGTCGTACTATGATTTCTGGGTGGAGCTTAAGTTCGCTTATTGATTTCTGGTCATCTTGCGGTGTTCACGTACGATATGATTTCTGGGTGGTCTAGAGTTTGTTTGTTGGTTCTTTCTTCATCTTGCGGTGTTCAGTCGTACCATGATTTTCAGGTGGAGCTAAAGTTCGCCTATCAATTTTTTAGCTATCTTGCAGAGTTCACGTACGATATGATTTCCGAATGAAGTGAAGGTTTAAAGGTTGATTTTCTATTCACCTTACAGATTTCACTTGTACCATGATTTCCGGATGGAGCTGAAGTTCGCCTATCAATTTTCTAGTTATCTTGTGGAGTTCATGTACAATGTGAATTTCGGCACCCCGCGACGCATAAATAGCATTTGCGCACGACCCTAAGTCGTATCCCATATTCCAGAGTCGGCTCAACCCGAGACTTGTACCCTAACGACCGTGGCGTTGCCGCGGTTCCAATGCTGTGTCTCGCGGACAGAAATGATACCCGGGCTAAGAGATGTGGGCCCGCATTCAATTAGAGAAAAATGCCGCGCAATTGCAAAATCCAAGAGAAATCACATCAATCATGTTAAGTACATATCCCATCAATCACCTCAAGTAAGTACAACCACCCCTCCCCTAAAGTCAACTCTCTCTCTCTCTCCACCCATCACACCCCATCACTCACCCATCCCTCTCTCTCTTACAACCTCTCTCTCTCATCTCTCTCTCATTCTCCCAAGCAACCCCATGAGCACCCAACGTCCAAGCATTTCCGGGGGAGAGAGGAGAAGCTAGTGTGGCTCACCTCCCTACCGCACAATCCAACCGTCCAATCTTCATCATCCTTCGTCAAAGTCGAAGCGAGGAGCTAGGGATTTCATCGGACCAAGGAGAAATGAAAATGGTGGGTGATTTTATGTTTTGATTTTTGCGATTTAAGGGCCCACTTATGGTGGGACCCATCTTGATGTATATGATTGTAAGCTAGAGGGGCCCATAGTGGCGGGGTCCCTCTTATTTTCATCGATCTCTCTCTTTCTTTTTTTTTTCTCTCTCTCTCTTCCTATTTTGTGGACCCCGCTATGATGCACGTATTTGATCCCCATCGTCCATCCATTTTGTTGTCCAAGTGGTGGGATGCACCATGATGTGTGTGTTGTATCTACTCCACCGTCCATCGCCGTGGAGCCCACCTTGATATGTGTTTCATCCATCCGTCCAACTGGGACAGTGGAGCCCACCTAATGCATGTATTTGATCCAGCCGTCCAGCTGGGACAGTGGACCGCACCACGTTGTATATGTTTCATCCACACTGTCCAATGCCTGGACGGTGCTGGACACCATTCTGGACAATGCTGTGGACCCCACTTGATGTATGTGTTCCGTCCACAGTTGTGGAGCCCACACGATGTATATGTTTTAGCCACAATGGCCTGGGCCCACCATGATGTACATGTTGTGGATGGTGGGACCCACTGATATCGGTGATTTATCTAGGCCGTCCAGCCCTGTACGTAGGACCTACTATGATGTATGGTCCACCGACCAACAAAGGACAGACCCAGATGAAGAGAACACAAATGTCAGCTTGGTGCGCCCCACATGTGTGGACCCACCTTGATGTATTTATTCTATATCCACACCGTCCATTTCTGGGCGGTGCAGAGAGGGGCTGCCCATGATGTATGTATTTTATATATGTCATCCATCTATTTGGATGTGGGGCCCACTCCACACGTGTGGGAAGTGGGACCCACCTTGATGTATATGCTCTATATTCACCGTCCAACAGGATGGGTGTTGGTAAGGCCCTACCATGATTTATGTGTTTTACATCCAGGACGTCTAGGTCCTGGACGTTGGGGTTCTTTATATATATATATATATATATATATATATATATATATATATATATATATATATATATATATATATATATATATATATATATATATATATATATATATATGTTTGTATGTATGTATAGTATTGTGGTGGTCCCCATGTGGGACCCACCTACTGGACGGATTGGTTGGGTACATCACACCAGCTTTTTAGCTGCTGAGTGATGTCACCAAGCTTTAAGGGTCCCACCATGGTATGTGTTTCATCCGCACCATCCAAATGGGACGGCCTCCCACGATGTATTTATTTCATCCACACCGTCCAGATTGTGCTGGACGGTGCTAGACAATGTTTGGACAGTGCTGGACAATGTTTGGACAGTGATAATTTACATGTCCAATGTTTGGACAGTGTTGATTTACATGTCCAATGTTTGGACAGTACTGATTTACATAGACAATGTTTGGCAGTGCTGATCATCATTAGTGAGCCATGTGCCCCATAGAATGATAGTGGACAGTGATACAGATGTTACACCTGTAACTATTGAAACAATATTTGGTGTAACCCAAGCTCTCACGTGAGGCCCATTGGTGCGGCCCATCCATGAGGTCCATCTTGATGTATTTGTGGCCCATCATTTAAGGCCCACCTTGATGCAATTACGGCCCATATGATGGGGGCCATTGTGATGTATTTCTAGCCCATTTGGTAAGTCAATTGTGATGTATTTTCGGCCCATTTAGTAAGTCCCAACGAGATGTATTTTCTGACCCATATATTACGGCCCATTTGGCATATATGAGGTCCATGTATTGCGGCCCAATGTGATGTACATAAGGTCCATGAGCAAGGCCCAATGTAATGCATATGTAGCCCATAAGTGAGGCCCATCATGATGTGTATTAGCCCTTGAGAGAGGGCCATGGTGATGTACATTAGACCTTTGTGTGAGGCCATGGGCCCACTATATGTTTAACTTTGGCTCTATGTGGGCCACTCCTTGGGAGCAATGTTGGTTAAATGTCCATATTGATAGGCAATGATGGTTAAATGTCCACATTGTGACCTTCCCTTAGGCCTTGTTAGGCACATTCTCACCGATTCTGATTGCCGATTCCGATTGTCGTGGCCGATTGTCAAGGCCAATTCCAATTGTCAAGGCCAATTGTGGAGGCCGATTCTGATTGTCGAGGCCAATTCTGATTATCGAGGCTGATTCCGATTGTCGAGGTCGATTCTGATTGTTGAGACCGATTCCAATTGTCAAGGCCGATTCTGATTATCGAGGCCGATTCCAATTGTCAAGGCTGATTGTATAAGCCGATTATCAGTGTCGGTTGTTGATACCGATTATGAGTATGTGACAGCATAGCATCATGATACATGCCTATACGCATCATCTACATGTTTGTTATGAGATGTGGTTGGCCATTGTATATGTCATAGGGTAGGTTATTTATGGGACTCCCTGATAAGCGGAGTTGCCCCACATGAGCACGCGGTATGCGTAGGATTGATGCATGGATGGACTGTGTGACTCATGTATCTCGCATTTTGGGATATGACTATTGTACGCCATAACGTCATCTGGACCGTCGCCTCCATAAGTATATCATGGATGGCCAGCTGGGACACCGAAAATCTGTTCTAGCATATGGGCACCATAGATGTCCCTAGTTGATGGTATTCGTGGCTTGTCAGGATTTACATATTGTATTACATCATCGGCATCTGATATTTGGCTCATTATGATCTGCATTCCGTACTCTGATATTGTATGACTCATGGACTTGCTAGTATTTCTGATATTGTATGATTTATGAAATTGTATTGAATACTTGGCACTTATCTTGTGCACACACTTTCACCACCTATAAGCTTATACACGATAGTTGCGTGCAGGTGACATTAGGTTGCAGCAGCGTTGAGCATGGAGCATGCAGCAGTCTTCTGGAGCTTTGATTTTTAACATATGTATATTTCTCTTTCAGCACTGTATTCAACTGTTTATAATAGTGGATATGTGATGATGATGATGCCTTTGTGATTTGGGTAAACTTGTAGTTATACTTCTTATAAGACAAATGTACGTTGGAAAATCGTCCTTGTAGGATCCTAGGATCGGAATCTGGCGTATGGGCGCTGGGAGCCGAGAATGGAGTACTACAGAGGCTGTCAACACCGAATTCGGTAAATCGAGAATTTTGTGAGCCCGATTTCCTGGTTTGGGGGGTGACAGAAGTTGGTATCAGAGCATAACTTAGGAATACCTGATGATAACATCACATATCTACTGATAGCTACCATTCACTCTATGATTGTTGAGAACTTAGAATGATTAGATTCCCAAGTTCGAATAACTTAGAAACTTCCTGATATAGCTCCCTATTGTGTGTGCATTTGAGAGTGCCCAAGGATAATAGGCCCTTGTTACTTCCTATAGAATATGACACCCAAGCGAGTGACCCGAGTGACTTCCGCTTCCCCGCTAGACATTCCTGTTTCCCCACCTGAGACTTCTGCACCCCCATCCGAGTCTAGTGCAGAACCGACCGTGTCCGTGAGTACGGACCAGTTGCAGCAGATGTTACAAGCAATGACCGTCATTCTTCAGAGAGAAGGCCAGAAGAGGCGGGCCCCCTCCGGTAGCTCCCAGCAGCATCGACGACCGCAGAGGCACAGGAGCCGCCCATCCTCTAAAGCACCAACTACACCCCCGGCACCACCTCAGAGGCAACTTCTCGGTGCCTGTTATGGATGCGGTGGGATTGGACATTGTAGGTCGGAGTGTCCTCGACCGCAGTAACAACAGCAGCAGCCGAGAGCACCAGCAGTACCTCCGCCACCTCCTCTGTGCCAGTTCACAGGTGCTTGCTTTGGACGTGGTGGGATAGGGCATCGTAGGAGTGAGTGTCCCCATCCCTAGCAGTAGCCTCCACGGCCCCGACGAGCGACGGCAGATCTGGCCGCGAGACCCCAAAAATGGCGGCCGAAGACGAGTCTGCCGCCGAGGCCCCATCAGCGGCGGCAGCAGCAGTAGGATCCTCACGCATCAGGAGCCGTCGACGATTCGTGCAACTTGGCCCCTGCACCATCTTGCTAGATTGCTCATGAATGAGGCGTCTTAGGAGCAAGAGCCTAAGATTCGTGGGCGTTATCCCCATCTCTTAGGTGTTTGATTATGTTGGCATGTTGTGTCCTGATTTTATATATAGTGATGTGGTTTCCCTCCCTTGGTGAGCTCTGTATTGGTTGTGTTGTGGTTTAAATTTTGAGGACAAAATTTTTATTAGGAGGGGAGAGTTGTCAGGCCCGTGTCCTAGCCCGTACCATTCCGTAGACTTCTGCGGTCCACCTAGTCAAATTCTAGTGACCCGCATCGCGTAGATAGCAATTGTGCACGACCCTAAGTCGTATCCTGTATTCCAAAGTCAGTTAGACCCAAGACTTGTACCCTAGCGACTGCGGCATCGCCACGGTTCCAATGCCGCATCTCGCACACCGAGGTGATACCCGGGCCAGGAGATGTGGGCCCGCGTTTAGTTCAAGAAAAACGCCGCGTAATTGCAAAACCCAAGAGAAAGCACATCAATCATGTTAAGTACATATCTCATCAATCACCTCAAGCAAGTAAAAGTCAACTCTCTCTCTCCACCCATCAAGCACACCCATCACTCACTCACCCATCACACCCCATCACTTACCCATCCCTCTCTCTCTTACAACCTCTCTCTCTCTCTCTCTCATCTCTCTTTCATTATCCCAAGCAACCCCATAAGCACCCAACGTCCAAGCATTTCCATGGGAGAGAGGAGAAGCTAGTGTGGCCCACCTCCCTACCACCCAATCTAACCGTCCAATCTCCATCATCCTCCGTCAAAGTCAAAGCCGAGGAGCTAGGGATTTCATCGGACCAAGAAGAAACGAAAATGGTGGGTGATTTTATGTTTTAATTTTTGTGATTTAAGGGCCCACTTATGGTGGGACACATCTTGATGTATATGATTGTAAGCTAGAGGGGCCCATAGTGGTGGGGTCCCTCCTATTTTCACTAATCTCTCTCACTCTCTCACTCTCTCTCTCTCTCTCTCTCTCTCTCTCTCTCTCTCTCTCTCTCTCTTCCTATTTTGTGGACCATGCTATGATGCATGTATTTGATCCTCACCGTCCATCCATTTTGTTGTCCAAGTGATGGGATGCACCATGACGTGTGTGTTGTATCTACGCTGTCATCCATCCCCGCGGAGCCCACCATGATATGTGTTTCATCCATCCGTCCTGCTGGGACAGTGGAGCCCACCTAATGCATGTATTTGATCCAGCTGTCCAGCTAGGACAGTGGACCGCAACACGTTGTATATTTTTCATCCACATTGTCCAGTGTTTGGACGGTGCTGGACACCGTTCTGGATGGTGCTGTGGACCCCACCTGATGTATGTGTTCCGTCCACGGCTGTGGAGCCCACAAGATGTATATGTTTTAACCATGATGGCTTAGCTGAAACGATGGGACCCACTGATAACGGTGATTTATCTAGGTCATCCAACCCTGTACGTAGGACCTACTGTGAGGTATGGCCCACCATCCAGCAAAGGATAGACCCAGATGAAGAGAACATAAATGTCAGCTTGGTGGGCCTCACATGTGTGGACCCACCTTGATGTATTTATTCTATATCCACACCATCCATTTCTGGGTGGTGCTGATGTATGTATTTTATATATGGCATCCATCTGTTTGGATGTGGGGCCCACCCCACACGTGTGGCCAATGGGACCCACCTTGATGAATATGCTCTATATTCACTGTCCATCAGGACGGGCCCTGGTGAGGCCCTACCATGTTTTATGTGTTTTACATCCAGGCTGTCGAGGGCCTGGACGTTGGGGTTCTTTATATATATATATATATATATATATATATATATATATATATATATATATATATATATATATATATATATATATATATATATATAGGGAAAAGGTACAATGCGCTCGAGCTCACGAGTTCGTCTCATGAGGTCGAGCTATGTGGGCCCCACCGTGATGCGTTTCAAGCATCTACCCCATCAGTCAGATGCACCATTCCATCGTGGACCTGGGTCTCAAAAATTAAGTCAATTCGTGACTTGTGTGGGCCACACCACATACAGAAGTGGAGAGGGGTCGTGCACCATTAAAACATTCATAACCATTTTTTAGGGCCCACTGAGATGTTTGCAAATCCAACCCATCCATTATGTGTGTCCCACTTGAATGAGGGTTCAGACCAAGTTTCAGGCGCTTGCAAAACTCAGGTAGACCCCCACCAAGTTCTTTTATACGTTTTAACGGTGTCTTCACATAATTTTAGATGGTATGGCCCACCTGAGTTCTGTATACGGCTGATTTTTGGGATATCCCATAATTTGAAGGGGACCTATCAAATGCACGGTGTTAATGGTCAAAATGCATCACGGTGGGGCCCACATAGCTCGACCTCACCAGAGCTTATAATGAGGTCGAGGGCATAGTACCTTTTCCCATATATATATATATATATATATATATAGTACTGTGGTGGGCCCCATGTGGGACCCACCTACTGGACGGATTGGCTGGGTACATCACACCAGCTTTTTAGCTGCTGAGTGATATCACCAAGCTTTGAGGGTCCCACCATGGTATGTGTTTCATCTACACTGTCCAAATGGGACGGTGGGCCCTCCCACGATGTATTTATTTCATCCACACCATCCAGATTGTGTTGGACGGTGGTAGACAATATTTAGACGGTGCTGGACAATGTTTGGACGGTGCTGGATAATGTTTGGACAGTGCTGATTTACATAGACAATGTTTGGCAGTGCTGATCATCATTAGTGAGCCATGTGCCCCATAGAATGATAGTATATAATGATACACATGTTACACCTGCAACTATTGAAATGATTTTTGGTGTAACCCAAGCTCTCACTTGAGGCCCATTAGTGCGGCCCATCCATGAGGCCCATCTTGATGTATTTGTGGCCCATCCGTTAAGGCCCATTGTGATGTATTTTCGGCCCATTTGGTAAGGCCCATTGTGATGTATTTCTGGCCCATTTGGTAAGGCCCATTGACATGTATTTCAGGCCCATTTGGTAAGGCCCAATGAGATGTATTTTTTCGCCCATATATTGCGGCTCATTTGGCATATATGGGGTCCATGTATTGCGGCCCATTGTGATGTACATGAGGACCATGAGTGAGGCCTAATGTGATGCATATGTAGCCCATAAGCAAGGCCCATCATGATATGTATTAAGCCCATGAGAGAGTCCTATAGTGATGTACATTAGACCTTTGTGTGAGGCCATGGGCCCACATATGCTTGACTTTAGCTCTATGTGGGCCACACCTTGGGAGCAATGTTGGTTAAATGTCCACATTGATGGGCAATGATGGTTAAATGTCCACATTGTGACCTTCCCTTAGGCCTTATTAGGCCCATTCTCACCAATTTCGATTGTCAAGGCCGATTCCGATTGTCGAGGCCGATTTCGATTATCGAGGCTGATTCTGATTATCGAGGCCGATTGCGATTGTCGAGGCCGATTCCGATTGTCAAGGCCGATTCCGATTGTTGAGGCCGATTCTGATTGTCGAGACCGATTCCGATTATCGAGGCCCATTCTGATTATCGAGGCCAATTCCGAATGTCAGGCCGATTGTATAAGCCGATTATCAATGCCGATTATCGGTGCCTGTTGTCGATACCGATTATGAGTATGTGACAGTATAGCATCATGATACATGCCCATACGTATCATCTGCATGTTTGTTATGAGATGTGGTTAGCCATTGCATATGCCATAGGGCAGGTTGTTTATGGGACTCCCTGATAGGCGGAGTTGCCCCACATGAGCACATGGTATGCATAGGATTAATGCATGGATGGACTATGTGACTCATGCATCTTGCATTTTAGGATATGACTACTGTACGCCCTAGCGTCATCAGGGTCGTAGCCTCCACAGGTATATCGTAGATGGTCAGATGGGACAATGAAAATCTGTTCTAGCATATGGGCGCCATAGATGTCCCTGGGTGAAAGTCCCTAAACCTTCGTAGCCAGGAGACGCTCCAATGTATAGACCGAGTGGATTACATGAGCGCCCGAGTGCCAAATACTAATAAGCAGCGTCTCCCACTATGTCGTGGTCGGTTGGAAAGGGGTGTGGCCTTATCCGCCCAATTCATAGTGGACAAAACTAAGATGAGTTTGACCAGCTCATAAATGGGTCCGTTATCGACGTGCCGAGTAGGTATTGGCTAACCACTGGCCAGGCACATAGTGAGGTCTCTTCCACTCACCTAGTTGCGCGTGATAGGGTGGCAATATGGTTTGGAGTGTACTAGACCCTAGAGATGTACAATACTGATACGTGGACTTATTAAGCAGGAGTTGCATACTCATTCATTCATTCACTATCCACTCGAGCAATGGTGCGCAACTAATTGTTGTGTACCTTCATAACGACAAGGATTTCGGTTGGGGTGCGCGACTAACCTGAGGTCAGGGGTTTACCACATTGAGTCTGGCTATCCAAATTTAGGTATGGGACTGGTTTGGATAGAAGTCCCTTGTGATAGACCCCATAGCCTACAATACTATGTACTATCATCTCGACTTCACTCCAGCTTAGTCATTTCATTCGCACCGCATATTGCATTGCATTCGCAACATTTAGCATTTTGGGTTACTATGTTTCTGCATTTATATGCCTTAAATGAGGTTGATGGTATTCGTGGCTTGTCAAGATTTGCATATTGTATTACATCCTCGGCGTCTGATATTTTTCTCGTTATGATCTTATTCACTCCCCAAGTATAGGGTTGCGATGTGGTAATAAACTTGCTGAGGCCGAGGTCGAATCCCAAGGGACTAAAACTTGTACGTAATCCGAAATTAAGTAGAACTAGAACTAGACTAAGATGAAATCTAAATCGAATGAAATTGAGGGAATCATGATGAAACATTTATCTAAAACTTAAAGAATTCAGAGGAAGGAAACTAGGGATTCAGAGGATCCACTTGTAGAGATTAGGGAGATCTTATGCCTGCTTCAAGAACTCAACTAGACTTAGAGTCCCATCTTCATCCAGTTGGAGGGTGTAACCATGAAAATTAAACTGAACTTCCTTTTATATAGTTTTCAAGAGATGCAAGGTATATGAATTAGAATGGATTCCATTACCAAACCCTGCCCAGGAGACAAAGTAAACAACATAATTAAACTAATTAACAACCAATCAGAAGGTATATGAGGGTCAGGAAGGGTACCATCATCCGACCATGCCCAGGAGACGATGGTGAACAACAGGGCATCCTAACGTCATAATTGTAAAGGAAAGGAACATGCTCAAAGCTATCATAGACCCATTGTAATTTTAGTCACAACAGACCATTAAAAACTAAAAATATTCCCTTAATTAAACCAAAATCAACATCAGTTTAGTCCAAACAAAAGGCACAAGTAAAAGGCCTCCCATCATGTTACAAGCTTCACCTCTTAGCCCTCGCTAAGAGGTTTAGCCTAGAATAGACATGATTAGGCTAAACATAAAAAGAATAGTAGAAATAAACACATAAAAAAAAATATTTCTCTCTCTCTCTCTCTCTCTGCTCCACGTCCCCTTGAAATTGAATGCCCTACTCTCTCTCACATCCTTTCTTTTTATAGAATATGGAGGTTGGTGGCTTGAGTCCATGGAAAACTTCTGTCGGAAGTCTCCTTTTCGCAACATGAGATTTAGAAATCTCTTTGCGTAATCTATTTACGCAGCTACATAAGTAGTCGGTGCGGGACTTTCCTTACGCAGCAAAATGCAATGCAGACAACCCCTTTTCCCTTGCTTTCCTTCTAAAGAATAAACATCCCCTGGGATGGTTTTCGATGGCCTACACGATGGACGATTGGATTTCCCATTGGCCAGCCATGGTGGCCCACCTGGATTGACAGATCCGGTTGTAGAACAGAGCTTACATAGCTTTGTTTACGCTGGTGAGATGGTGGGGCCCAAGATCAACAACGGACATGAAATCCAGTTCGTACATTAGAATCTACTAGAAAAACCATTCGAGTATGGTAGTTTTTGGATTGAATTCGGTGTGACCCACAAAATCTTCTACTCGGTCGTCCATCCTGCATTTAACGGCTGGGAACGTGCAGACGCTTGCATGAGGCAAAAAGGACATCTAGGCGTGGGTTATGGCTGTCCCATAGGATGAACGGGTCGTCCAGATCGTTGATCTGGATGATGAGTGGGCCTCACAACTAAAAAAATGGACGGATAGCAAAGGACGTTGTCCGTTATTACACAGAGGAGAGAGGAGTCGGGTCATCCTTGTGTTGATCGGACTCTATGTTCAGTGCAGCGCTCATGAAGGTGTGCTATGTACACACACATCCCATGTGGGGTCTGTCGTGATGTTCTTGAGAAATCAACTCCATCCATCCTCTCAGGCACTTCATTTAACACGTTGAGACAAAAATTGAAACATATCCAGATATCAGGCGGGCCCCAATTCACAAATCTATGGGCTGATCTGTCTATCGGGCCACTTCCAGAAAGATCCAATGGATGAAATTTGACATGTACGGTTAATCTATCGTCCTCAGGCCATGTATGAAGTTTCGAACTGAAAGGATGGTGGGAACCCTATGATCTTGTATCTTGGACATCTCTCAGGCCACTTGAGCTTCAGTTTCTCAATTTTCTCAAATCTTTGGTATGTAAATCCATTGATCGTGGTCCCCTAAGGTCCGTCACTTGCCTTGGTGAATTCTGAGCATTAAATCTATGATTTTAGCACCCTGTTTCAGTCCAAGCTTGTAAATACACCTTGCATCACAAACACGATTAAATCGGACCCTTAAACAGTACCATGTTCGTAAATCTAGGCAATAACTGGGGTCTGATATGCAATATTTGACCCTCAACACAACCCCCAGCCAGCATCTTGCTAGTCCCAAGCAAAGTATGCGAAAAATACATTGAGAATTAAAGGTCGATTTCGATAAACTCGAGTGATTTTTGAGAAACAATCTGAATCCTAAAA
This sequence comes from Magnolia changhungtana, assembly GCA_030180095.1. Classification (NCBI taxonomy): domain Eukaryota; kingdom Viridiplantae; phylum Streptophyta; class Magnoliopsida; order Magnoliales; family Magnoliaceae; genus Magnolia; species Magnolia changhungtana. The sequence continues at coordinate 528,680 of JASAUF010000346.1, read as the reverse complement.
TTGTAAGATTCATGAATGTTGGGCATTATTTTCTCCTGGCCTCAAGCGTACGGTAAACTTCATAGTCAAGTTCAAAGTATTAATCCATCAATCAGAAAAATTCTAAACATTGAGTTCCATGGGTGTATAGTGTAATCTCGGCTTACCACCATTAAGAGATCCAATTATCAATTTTCGTGATACATTAATGATTGAATGAGCATTCAGGACAACTAAAACTTAACCCAGAACTTGCCTTACAATTCTTTTTTTTTTTTTTTCATTCTTCCAGCTTTTGATTTTTCCATTGAGGGGGAGGGGAATCGAATCTACACCTATAAGGAGCAAACCTATGGTGAAGATCGTACACCCAACCCTTTCCTGATGACAACTATTTTTTTTTTTAGCTAAGTATTCTTTTTCTTTCATTCATTCATTCTTTTTTCTTTCTTTTTTTTCTCCTTTTTTTTTCAAAACTTCTTTTTCTTTTTCTATATTCTTCGTATTGAACAAGATGGACAAATTCCCCAGGTTGGTTCCTTCCATGCATAATTATCACCAAGTTATAATTCAATATCGAACTAAAACCTTAATGTGCAAGCAAGATGTTCCTGTGAATTCATGACTCAATCAATGTTTAAAACTTCTAATCATGGATTAACAATTCGAACTTAATTGTGAAATCTAATATATAACTGAATCCAAGAGTCATAAATTACCAACATCACGTATCTTGAAATTCTAAGTCAAAGATGGTAATTTATGACTCTTGGATTCACAATAAATTTTAAAAAATTAAAATTAAAATTTTTCACAAATTTCGCTCAAGACTAAGAAAACACTGATTAGGTAACCTAATCTCCCACCCCCAACCTAAAATCTACATTGTCCTCAATGTAAAAGATATGAGCATGCAATGCATATGGGGCAACGAAGATAAAGGAAAAGTGATGGGAAGATAGTACCTGGATGAAGGAATCGAGAGGCTTTTCCATAGAGATCGCAGCATGAGAGCGGCTTAGCATAAGAGTGAAATTAATAAAATCAAACTATCCTAAAACAATGTAGGAAGCAAACTAGCTTAATGGCATAAAACCGTCTATCCTAAAACAGCATAAAGCAAACTACCCTAGTCCTCAAACTAGAAGATCAATTCTAGTAAACAAGATTAGTCAGAGGCATGGACATGTCCTCTGAATCAAATTTCTCGACAAATAGTTTTAATCGGTGTCCATTTACTTTAAACTCCTTGCCATTGTCGGGATCTCTTATCTCGACGGCCCCATGAGGATAAGCGGTGACAACAATGTAAGGGCCAGTCCAATGAGATCGAAGCATACCCGGAAAGAGATGTAATCGAGAGTTATACAAAAGGACTTTCTGATCTAGTGTGAATGATTTCTGCAGAATACGTTGATCATGAAACGCCTTCATCCTATTCTTGTAAATTCTCGAGTTCTCGTATGCGTCATTCTGAATTTCTTCAAGTTCATTCAACTGAAGTTTGTGTAGCGAGCCAGTGTTGTCCAGATTGAAATTCAGATTTTTGATCGCCCAATACGGTTTAAAGGGAGACGTTCCAATAGGGGTTTTAAAAGCAGTACGGTATGCCCATAAGGCATCGGTCAATCGGGTTGACCAATCCTTATGATCAGGGTTAACCGTCTTCTCCAGGATATGTTTGATCTCCCTATTAGAAATCTCAGCTTGCTCACTTGTCTGTGGATGGTATGGGGTGCTCACCTTATGAGAGATACCGCATTTCTTCATTAAGCTCTTGAATGGTCTATTACAAAAGTGTGAGCCCCCATCACTAATGATGGCTCGAGGCATTCCGAATCGAGAAAGGATGTTCTCTTTTAAGAATTTAATAACTGTGCGGTGGTCATTGTTTCGGCACGGAATTGCTTCGACCCATTTATTGACATAGTCTACAACGAGCAAAATATACAATATCCAAAGGATTGGGGGAATGGTCTCATGAAATCAATGCCCCAGCAATCAAATGCTTCTATGATAAGGATGAGATTGAAATGCATCATATTTCGACGGGACAATGCTCCCAATTTCTGACAACGCTCACAAGCCTTGCAAAACTCATGAGTGTCCCTGAACATAGTGGGCTAATAAAAGCCACACTGCAGAATCTTGGTCGTGGTCTTTTTAGTAGAAAAGTGACCACCACAGGCCTGTGAGTGACGAAAGGAGATGACACCCTGATGCTCATCGTCTGGCACACATCTCCTTAGGATTTGGTCTAGGCAATATTTAAACAAATATGGATTATCCTAGAAAAAGTTACACACCTCGGTAAAGAATTTCTTCTTATCTTGTGCAGTCTAATGTGTCAGTATGGAACCTGTGGTAAGATAATTAGCAATGTCAGCGAACCAAGGTGAATGGGAGACTCTAAACAATTATTCATCAGGGAACATGTTATTGATATGGGTCGCCTCAAGGGAATCAGAGGTATTAAGGCGACAAAGGTGATCGGCCACTACGTTCTCTACTCACTTTTTATCTTTAATTTTCAAATCAAATTCTTGGAGTAAAAGGATCCATCTTATCAGGCGAGGCTTAGAATCATTCTTAGAAAGAAGATACTTGAGTGCCGCATGATCTGTGTAGATAATGATCTTGGATTCAATCAGGTAGGACCTAAATTTGTCCAAGGTGAACACTACAGCTAAGAGTTCCTTTTCCGTAGTCGAGTAGTTCACTTGGGCAGGATTTAGAGTCCTACTCGCGTAATGAATGATGTAAGGCCTCTTATCTTTTCTCTGACCTAGAACCACTCTAAGAGCATAATCAGAAGCGTTGCACATAAGCTCAAAAGGACGGCTCCAGTCGGGTGGCTGCATGATAGGTATAGTGGTTAACGTGCCCTTAAGCTTGGTAAAAGCTTCCTGGCATTGCTCAGTCCACTCGTATGGTGCATCCTTTTAAAGAAGATTACATAAAGGACGAGAGAGAAGACTAAAATCCTTTATGAATCGTCTGTAAAATGTCGTGTGTCCTAAGAAGGATCGCACGTCTCTGATGTTCTTGGGTGGAGGTAGGTTAGAGATAAGATCGATTTTTGCCTTATCTACCTCGATTCCCTCGGACAAGATGATATGCCCAAGGACAATTCCCTTCTGAACCATGAAATGGAACTTCTCCCAATTAAGTACCAAATTCTTTTCTTCACATCTTTTCAGCACACATTTAAGACTCTCTAAGCACTCGCTGAAAGATGAACCGAAAATAAAGAAATCGTCCACGAAGATCTCTAGATTTTTCCCACCATGTTAGAAAAGATACTCATCATACATCACTGAAAGGTGGCAGGGGCATTACATTACCTGAATAACATCCTTCTGTAGGCAAAGGTGTCATAGGTACATGTAAATGTGGTCTTTTCCTGGTCCTCAGGGGTGATTTCAATCCGATTGTATCCCGAATACCCATCAAGGAAACAATAATAGGAATAACCAGCTAGCCTTTTCAAGATTTGATCAATGAAGGGCAAAGGAAAGTGGTCCTTCCTCGTGACGGTATTCACCTTCCTGTAGTCAATGCACATTCTCCAACCAGTAGTAACTCTAGTTGGTACGAGTTCATTATTAGCATTGGCTACGATGGTGATTCCGTTCTTCTTAGGAACAACCTGAGTTAGACTCACCCATTAACTATCGGATATAGGGTATATGATACCTACATCCAATAGTTTCAGCACCTCGGCCTTAACCACTTCTTTCATGTTTGGATTGCATCTAGGTTGTGATTGTCGTGAAGTGTTTGCATTATCCTCAAGATATATGCAGCGAGTACAAATCGAGGGGTCGATTCCCTTGAATTCAACGGCTCCCTTATGCTCAATAAGAGTAGATATGAGCATACTCCCCTGTTCTTTCTCTAGGTGGGCAGAGATCACCACCAGGTATGTCTCGTCTTGACCTAAATAGATATATTGTAAATCAAATGGCAAAGGTTTTAGGTCAAGCTTCGACGGCTTAACGTTAGACGGTAGAGGCACTATATCAGTTTGGTAATTCTTCAAATTGTGGCCTCCACCGGTTAACTTCAAGTACTGGCGCAGTATCAAGCAAGGCACGTGCTCCCTAATTATGTCATCATCCAAGTCATGGGAGTGGGCCAAGCACATCTCTAGAGGGTCAGAGGATAAAGTCAGAGGTGTTCTATCTTCCACAAAAGAATCAATCATGTTAATGTCATGGAAATCATCATCATCCTCGGAATTTCTGCCGTTGTTGAAAAAGATGTTTGACTCCAATGTCATATTCCCAAAAGACATGCTCATGACTCCATTCCTGCAATTGATAATTGCATTTGAAGTAGCCAGGAATGGGCAACCAAGAATGACGGGAATCTGAATGCTTCCATTATTGACGGGTTCAGTATCCAGGATGATGAAATCTACAGGGTAGTAGAATCTGTCGACCTGAACTAACACATCCTCAATTATCCCTCTTAGTATACAAACAGAATGATCAACGAGTTGTAATGTGGTTAAGGTGGTTTTCAATTCACCTAACCCTGGCTGTTTGTATACTGAGTAGGGAATCAAATTGACGCTCGTTCCTAAGTCAAGAAGTGTGTGCTCAATGCAGTAGTTACCGATCATACATGATATGGTTGGGCTACCAGGATCCTTGAATTTTGGCGGCACGTCTTACTTTAAGATGGCACTTACTTTCTCGGTCAAGAAGATCTTCTTTTGAATACTCTGTTGTCTTTTGGTCGTGCATAGGTCTTTCAGAAATTTGGCATATAAAGGTATTTGTTTCATGGCATCAAGTAGAGGAATGTTAACTTTTACTTCTTTCAACACCTCTAGAATATCCTGAGAGTTAGAGAGAGGTTTTGGTGTAACCAACTGTTGGGGAAATGGAGCAACTGGCTTCTCTAGAAGTTTCGGTTCTAATTTTTATGGGGCATCACTAGATCCATCATTGTTGTCCTCTTCTGATTCTTGAGGTTTTTCAGGCCTAACCGGAAGGGTTTTATTAATAATCTTCTCACTCCTAAGAGTAGTGATGGATTTAGTGTGCTCCATTTGATTTGAAGAACTTGGGTTGCCAACTTCATATTGTAGCTTTGGATTTGGAAGAGGTTAAGCTCGGAAGCTCCCCTTATTCCCAATCATGTTTTCAACCTTAAGTCCTTGTAGTGTTTTGTTAAGGTCTTGCAAGGCTTGTAACATACCCTAATTGAAAAGATCTTACTTTTTAAAATGTTTTAAAATCGGATCCTCTTGAGGTTTCTCTTATTGTTGTTGTGCAGTTTGATTAAAAAAACCTTGAGGGTAGCAGTTTGTCCATTCATCCAACTAAAATTTGGATGATTTTTCCAACCAAGATTGTACGTATTAGAGGTAGGTCCATTGAAAGGTCTTTGATAGTTATTTACGGCATTGGCTTGTTCATTCAACACTCCTCGAAAGGCAGGTATTGTAGGACAATTTTTAATTGTGTGAATGTTACAATCACAAATGCCGCAAACAATTTCATTAACCTTATCTTTCTTTCCTTCCATGGCCTCGAATTTTCTTATGAGATTAGTCACTTTATAATTGAGATCATCCTCTTCTTTCAGCACATACAATCCACCTTTCTCCATAGATTAAGTCGGCCTAGACGTGGTGTTCGATTTTGGGTAATGGTCCCATGATTGTACGTTCTTAGCAAGTCTATCGAGGTAATCTCATACATCATCAACATCTTTATTCATGAATTCTCTATTACACATTGTCTCGACCAATTGGTGCATGGAAGATGTCAGTCCATCATAGAAAAAGTTTGTAATGCGCCACGTTTCAAAGCCGTGTTGTAGGCATGAATTGACAAGATCCTTGAACCTTTCCCAACATTGGAAGAATGTTTCATCCTCCTTTTAGGCAAAGTTCATGATTACTTTTCTAAGGGTAATCGTTTTATGATGTGCAATTTTTTTTTATATATAAATTCCCTCTGCATATCATTTCATGTGCCAATGGATCTAGGACGTAGTGAATGTAACCACGTCTTAGCCTTCTCCTTCAAGGAAAAGGGAAAGAGTTTCAGCCTGACTGTATCCTCAGATACATTAGGAAAGTATAAAGTGGCTATGATCTCATCGAACTCTTTCAGATGTAAGTATGAACTTTCTGATTCAAGCCCATGGAATTTAGGAAGGAGTTGGATAACCCCTGGCTTGATGTCCATGTACTGTATTTTCAGGAAAAATCATGCATGAGGGCGTACTCACTCCCACCGGTTGTAAATAATCTCGTAAAGTATGAGGCAGGGGTGCTTGATACACCTCATTCTCATCCTGAGTGTCCTCCACCCTTGGTGGAGGTAATGCTTCAGGTTGATTTGCAACCATTACTTCAATTAACTTTGGGGATCTCGACCGATTTCTAGTCCTTCCATGGACAGTCAACCCCTCAACTAATCCTCCTTCAGTCAAGAGACATCGAATGTTATCACGAACCCACTTGGGCATGAAACACTCACAACCCTCAGTTCAGATTCTAACCCTAGACCTAAGAGGAAGAATAAAAAGGAATTCTAGAAATAAAGAGGAAAGATGGAAAGAAGTTACCGAATTTGAAGTCTGAAGTGAAGATCTTGCAAACAAAACAAACCAAGTTAGTTTTTAGAAGATAAAACCGAATCTAAAGGCTAGAGAAAGTAAGGAAATAAGGACGAAGTTACCAGATTAGAAAATCTATCAAAAATCCTACGAAGTAGGAAAACAAGTTAGTTCTAGAAATCAATAAGAAAGGAAAAACTAGAAATAAAACCTAATCTTAAACTAATCCAAAGACTAATTAATTTCAAAAAAATGAAGCTATCAGTCCTCGGCAACGGCACCAAAAACTTGTTCACTCCCCAAGTATAGGGTTGTTATGTAGTAATAAACTCAGTGAGACCGAGGTTGAATTGCAAGGGACTAAAACTTGTATGTAATATGAAATTAAGTAGAACTAGAACTAGACTAAGATGAAATCTAAATCGAATGAAATTGAGGGAATAATGATGAAATATTCATCTAAAACTTATAGAATTCAGAGGAAGGAAACTAGGGATTCAGAGGATCCACTTGTAGAGATCAGGGAGATCTTATGCCTGCTTCAAGAACTCAACTGGACTTAGAGACCCATCTTCATCCAGTTGGAGGTGTAACCATGAAAATCAAACTGTACTTCCTTTAATATAGTTTTCAAGAGATGAAAGGTATATGAATTAGAATGGATTCTATCATCAAACCATGCCCAGGAGACAAAGTAAACAATAGAATTAAACTAATTAATAACCAATCATAAGGTATATGAGGGTCAGGAAGGGTACCATCATCCGACCATGCCTTGTAGATGATGGTGAACAACAGGGCTTCCTGACATCATAATTGTAAAGGAAAGGAACATGCTCAAAGCTATCACAGACTCATTGTAATTTTAGTCACAACAGACCATTAAAAACTAAAAACATTCCCTTAATTAAACTAAAATCAATATCAGTTCAGTCTAAACAAAAGGCACAAGCAAAAGGTCTCCCATCACACTACAAGCTTCACCTCTTAGCCCTAGCTAAGAGGTTTAGCCTAGAATAGACATGATTAGGCTAAACATAAAAAGAACAGTAGAAATAAACACAAAAAATATTTCTCTCTCTCTCTCTCTCTCTCTCTCTCTCTCTCTCTCTCTCTCTCTCTCTCTCTCTCTCTCTCTCTCTCTCTCTCTCTGCTCCACGTCCCCTTGAAATTGAATGCCCTACTCTCTCTCACATCCTTTCTTTTTATAGAATACAGAGGTCGGTGGCTTGAGTCCATGTAAAACTTCAGTCAGAAGTCTCCTTTCTGCAACATGAGATTTGGAAATCTCTTTGTGTAATTTGTTTACACAACTACGCAGACAGTCGGTGCGGACTTTCTTTACGCAGCAAAATGCAATGCAGACAACCCCTTTTCCCTTGCTTTCCTTCCAAAGAATAAACATCCCCTGGGATGATTTTCGACGGCCTACACAATGGACGGTTTGAATGTTCCCATTGGCCAGCCATGGTGGCCCACCTAGATCAACAGATCCAGTCGTAGAACGGAGCTTACGCAGCTCTGTTTGCGCTAGTGAGATGGTGGGGCCCAGGATCAACAACGGACAAGAAATCCAATCCGTACATTAGAATCTACTCGAAAAACCATTCGGGTATGGATTGAATTCGGTGTGGCCCATAAGATCTTCTCCTCGGTCGTTCATCCTGCGTTTAACAGCTGGGAACGTGCAGACGCTTGCATGAGGCCAAAAGAACATCTAAGCATGGGTTATGGCTGCCCCACGGGACGAATGGACGGTCCAGATCGTTGATCTGGATGATGAGTGGGCCTCACAAATGAAAAAATGGACGGACAGCGAAGGACGTTGTCCGTTCTTGTGCAAAGAAGAGAGAGGATTCGAGTCAGCCTTGTGTTGACCGAACTCTCGGTCCGGTGCGGCGCTCGTGAAGGTGTGCTATGTACACACATATCCCATGTGGGGTCCCTCATGATGTTCTTAAGAAATCTACTCCATCCATCCTCTTAGGAACTTCATTTAGCACGTTGAGACAAAATTTGAAACATATCCAGATATCAGGCGGGCCCCAATTCACAGATATATGGGCTGATCTGTCTGTTGGGCCACTTCTAGAGAGATTCAATGGCTAAAATTTGACGTATACGGTTAATTTATAGTCCACAGGCCATGTATGAAGTTTCAAGCTAAAAGGATGGTGTGAACCCTGGACATCTCTCAGGCCCCTTGAGCTTCAGTTTCTTGATTTTCTCAGATCTTTGCCCTGTAAATCCGTCGATCATGGTCCCCTGGAGTCTGTCCCTTACCTTGGTGAATTCTGAGTGCTTTTAGCACCCTGTTTCAGTTCAAGCTCGTAAATACACCTTGCATCAGAAACAGGATTAAATTAGACCGTTAAACAGTACCATATTCGTAAATCTAGGCAATAACTGGGGTCTGATATTGTATGACTCATGGACTTACCAATATTTTCGATATCGTATGATTTATGGCATTGTATTTAATACTTGGCACTTATCTTGCGCACACACTTTCACCAGCCTCTAAGTTTTTTATAAGCTTATGCATGATAGATGCGTGCAGGTGGCGTTAGGTTGTAGCAACGTTGAGCATGGAGCGTGTAGCGGTCTTTTGGAGCTTTGATTTTTGACATATGTATATTTTCCTTTCAGCACTATATTCAATTGTTTATAATAGTAGATATGTGATGATGATGTTGCCTTTGTGATTTGGGTAAACTTGTGGTTATGCTTCTTATGAGACAAAAGTATGTTAAAAAATCCTCTTTATAGGATCCCAAGATCGGAATCTGGCGTATGGGCACTAGGAGCCGAGAATGGAGTACTACGAAGGCTATTGACACTGGATTCAGCAAATCGGGAATTTTGTGAGCCCAATTTTTAGGTTTGGGGCGTGACACATATGGACATTGATCTTGCACATCATCCACCATCCCAGCCTTATTTCTCGGCACTTGACTCGGATTTCCTGTCTCATTCATTTTTGTACAGTTGTCAATTGACAATATTAGTTAGCCAAGCTAGTGAGTGAACCCGACATGGTTCATACATAGCATAATATAAGATATCACAAGCAAATATGAAATATTATGTGTGCAACATGAGCATGAATGTGGAGATGTCATGAGATGCATGTTAAGTGGGATGATCATCCACTTTCTTTCGTCAACCCAAAAATTGTACTTGACATGCATCTACCATAGGTAGGCATAGGCAATCAATCATCCACTTTGTTAGTAGGAGTAGGTTTCCACTATCATGGGCATCTGGCAATGAAACTACTAGGCTTAACCATGTAGGGAGATCTCCCAGGAACCCAGACACAAAGTGTGGATGCATTCTCAATTGATGCATGAAATGTATGCTCAATGTCTATGCATCGTTATGTTAAATCAATAGATACATATCTCTCTCTGAGAGGAACAGTAAGATCACGATGTAAATGTTTAACATGTTCGTATATTCAGTATACATCGAAAATATATATTGCAAAGTTCATGATAACACAAGAATGAAAACATGGCAATCATATCATTCACATCATTTATATCAGCCACAACATTCACATATTTTATTTTAACTATATAGGTATGAGACACGTTGGGATTCACTCACCTATTCGTGGTATGGTAAATTTTGTTTAAATAGTCAAATGCTTTGGAATCTTGAATCTAAATCCTTAAAAGAATTATTTATAATTTAATTAAATTGTCTCACCAATTGGGGTCTACCTTTGATCAAGTCAGGATGTCCCACTATAACTTCAAAATAAGTTTATTACTCCATGAACTTGAATTTGAAAAAACAACACCTGAGATTGTTAATCGATGCAGTCAATTGATCGAGCCAACTCTAGGGCATTCGATTGGTCTACCAATCAATCAACCATCGATTGATGAAATTCGGATTTTTATAGTTTAAGTCTCTAGACACTTTTGAATCCCTTCGATCGATCAAACCCTACTCGTCGATCGATTGAAACTGGTCGAATTAAATCAGTTTGCTCACTGGATAGTTTTGGTAATTCCCGATCGGAACCCTTTATCAATCAAACCTAGACATCGATCAATTGAAACTCAATATGATTTTTCAACTTGGTCTTTGTACAAAAATTCACAAATCCGATCGATCGAACACCAACTTCGATCAATTAACCAAAGGCAGATAGGTTCTGTTACATAGTCTGATTTTTTAAAAATTTAGGGTTTGTCTTCTTCTTCCTTGGCATTTCTGGATTGGGTCCAACCCATCCAATGGTTATTCTCATTGTTAATTTTTTTAATAACCAAAGGATCGCTTGGGTCCGAATTATCTGTAAATGTACGATTGTCAATGAAACTATTTTATAGCATTGCCTTTAACATTATCTATATAATACATATATTGTTAAGAGAAATCTCCAAGTCGAATCATTCTAGGGTTTGAGATTTTGGTATGATTCATCTTTAAGATCTTCTTATTCAAATCTCCGTAAAATGATTCGGCTAGATTCCTCACAGTCGATTTCTCAAGTTACAGAATTTAGTACAAAACCATTTTCTTTCTTCAAAATTTCTTCCTAAATCATAATGATGGACTTAGAGTAAATCCCGCATGTCCATTGGTTAAATCAAGAGTTTTTTTGTGGGAATTTATAATACAAAAGAGAAAACAGTGGGAACTTACCGGCGGAGGCTCCTCTTTCGTTGGGCCTCTCTCTTTCTCTCTCTCTCTCTCTCTCTCTCTCTCTCTCTCTCTCTCTCTCTCTCTCTTAGATTTAGGGTTTTCTGTACGAAATTCCTGCCGTCATTCCCTTTAAATAGAGAAGAGCCCTGGATCTAGAAGATTCTAATAGGGGTTTTGTAGAATTTGACAAAATAAAAATAAAAATAAAAATCCTAGTGTTAGTAATCAATCTTCTAGCCTACCCTTCCACCAAGAGAGTTCCTACCAATTGACTTAGTGATTGATTTTTGTTAATAATTAGAAATCAATTTATTACTTTGGTTAGTCTGAATCTCATGTGGTTCACAAAAATCAAGGTCATTACACACACCGCATAATGTAGAATGGGTTGCGGATTTGTTCATGGCTAAGATAGACTGAAGAAAAGTTGCCAAGAAGGATCGACCACAAAAGTTAATGAAATTCAATTATAGTTTGTTTAGTATTAGTAATTGTTATTGCAGTTAAATGAATGGTTAGGATTGAATGTTGCCATTTGGGGTCTCACCCACCACCCTTCCTTGCCTAAATCTGTAATTAGTCTCTTTCTAAAGACTGCCTGCCTTCCATCTTTTGAACTTCACTTTGTATAGCAAGATATCTTTACCTAAGGTTAAAATCATTGCAGTCCTCATGCTCATATCTGCCTTTCAAATCCCTCGCCGGTTCTTCTTTTCGGTCCTGTCCTGTTTGGAATTGGAGTCATGTATTGTCCTCCTCTCATACGATGGAAGTGAAGGAAATAATGGTGACCATAATGATGAACGGATATTACCATTGGCGACGACTGAGACTTTTGTGTCAAACACGTTCTAAGCTGCTCTTCTCTGGTTTTGGGTAGATTATATTTGAAGTTGTTTCCCTAATTTTATCATATTTGGATTGCATGTAGTCTTATAAGTTCATATTGATTTATCACAGGAGAGTACAATTTTGCATGGTGGGGCTCTCATTAGGATGAGCCAATGCCCTACACATGACACGTCAGCATGAAAATATTGGGTTGCATGCTAGCTAATTACCATGTTCTGTGAATGTTACACTTTTTATAAATTAGTGAAGATCATTACTTTCCGGTTCATAATAGTGTAAGCATTTCCAATGAACTAGCATTTTCTTGTCATACAATTTTTTCAACCCTGGGAAGAAGAGTATGTCGGTCAGTCTCTGTTGATTGAAATGTCAAGATGATACATTTGTAGAAGTCACCTCTTTACTTAAGATTAATTGATGAGTTGTCTAAAGGAGCATTTGCATGGTAAGTTACTTTACAAAAGCTATTTACACCTCAAGTTACCTATCTTGGTTTCTATATAATAGATAAGTTTGTTTAATATACTTATATCAGCAAAAAACCAAAAAACAAAAAAACAAAAAAAGGATTTTTCCATATGGCCGCTTACCTTTTTGGCTATGGACCAAAAACCTCTTGCCGTTAAAATATTTCTCCAAACTCGCTTATAGTTTAGACCATTAGTTATTAAACCCCCTACCGTTAATTATACATATGAATTGGTTTTTATATTGTTTAATGCACAAAACTGCCCTTGCTTTGCAGCAGCTGGCAATCTCAAGTTGAATTATTATCGTACCAGCCCTCACCCTAAATGTACATGGGTCCACCTTGATGTTTGTAAGAAATCCAGCCTGTCCATCTATTTTTCCAACTCATTTGAGGGCATGGACCCAAAAATGAGGCAGATCCACGGTTCAAAGTGGGCCCCATGATCACCCTAAGATATTTCAACGTGAACATTCTTTCCCAATGTTTTTTGTCGTATAGCTATACTGTTTTATGTCGAATATGGATTTGTGTAATTTTCTTGCCCATGCCCTAAATGAGCTGAGTTAATTGATGGATGGGGTGGATTTGTCAAAAAAATATTTGTAACCCTATGAATATTTCAATAGTACGTTTTCAATTCTCAATCTTTATGTTCGTGTGGCTCACTCAAGCTCTCTAATAGCCTCATTTTCGGGCTAATGCCCTAAAATGAGATGACAAATCCGATGGACGGGGTAGATTTGTAACAAACATCATGATGGCCCTACTTCTTGTCCAGCCACCCTTGACATGTAGGCTTGAATGTCCAACTACCCTTTTGAAACACATTTATTGATGTTAATTGTCTTGCAACTATCACCTCGACCACATGTGGGTTCCACTTTGATGTTTAGGAGGAATATATTCCGTCCATCTATTTTGGCAGCACATTTTAGGGCATAAGCCATAAAATGAGGCAGATCTAAGGTTCAAAGTGGTCCCATAATGACCTTAATTAAGATATTTCAAAGGTGAGCATTATTTCACATTGTTTGGTATTGCATGGTTAAATTGAGCTTCAGATGTACCTCTTCTTTGGTAACATAACCTAAAATGAACTGAAAAAATAGATGAATGATTGGATTTGTCACAAACATTATAATGGGCCCGACCTACGTCAAGGTGAGGTTTGCATGAAAATCAAAACCTATACAGGCAGGTGGATTGGGACACGGATTAGCTATTGAACCCCGCAATAGAGAGAATCACTACTGGAGTGACGTCACCAAGTTCTGTGGACCCTATGGGTGTATCCACACCGTCCATCCATTTGTAAAGAGAAATTTAGGTCATGACCCAAAGAATGAGGTAGATCTAAAGCTCACGTGACCATATCACAAAAACTAATGGGGGCAGTAAATGGATGGTGTGGATAAAATGTACATATCATCGTGGCACTCACATAGCACTGCCCAGCACCAACCTTGCTACTTGCAGCGTAAGTAGGCAATTGACATCCCAAAACACAGTCCACTTTGATTAGGACATTTAAAGGGGCTAAGGGCGGCTCGACTATAGGTGGGGTCCATCATAATATTTGTGACAAATCCACCCCCATCCATTTGGATTTTTCCTCTCATATTAGGGCATGGGCTAAAAACTGATGTAGATCCAAAGCTCAAAGTGGGCCTCATGATGGTTTTAAGATACTCAATAGTACGTGTTCTTTTCCAATATTTTTTTTATTACGTGGCCCATTTGAGCTTCTGGTCTGCCTCATTTCTGGGCCCATCGCCTAAAATGAGATGAAAAATAAATGGACAGTATGGATTTCTTATAAATCTATGTGGCCCCATGAATGCTTCAAAGGTAGGCATTTAATCCCACTGTTTTCTATCATGTGGCCCACTTTAGCTCCGGAATATCCTTATTTTTGAGATCGTGGCCTAAAATGAGCTGGCAAAATGGATGGACGGTGTGGATAAAAGATAGACATCATGATGAATCCATTGAACAAAATGAGAGGGTAATATGGTCATTTGGCAAAGGTAAATGCTGAAGGGAACAAACAGTAATAAATGTGTACTAGTAGGGGTAAAACAAACTTTTTCGACAGTTAATGACTAAATCCGTTAACTACCCCGTTAGCATTTATAGGCGGCTCTGGTACCCATATGAATTAGGCAATCGGGATTTAAGAAATAGTTTAAAAGCAGTAGGTTTTTGGTCCATAGAAGAAAAAGTAGGCAGCCATATGGAAAAATCCCAAAAAAAAGGTCAAAAAGTATGTTTATATATATATATATATATATATATATATATATATATAGAGAGAGAGAGAGAGAGAGAGAGAGAGAGAGAGAGAGTCGTGCTCACCTGCACCTGATTTAAAATTCTGGTGGGCCATAGCAAAGAGAAATGCAAATCAAGGGATGAAACTGTTTTCATTTTTCATGGCCCACTAAAGTTTTGGATCAAAGTAAAAATTGGGCCTGGGGGTTTTCATGAGGTGCTGCTTCACATGGACCATTCAGAGTCACATCACATATGGTGAGTTCTCAAAAAAGTTCACACGAGTTCCGTGCGAACTAGTGCGCAGCTGAGCATTCAACTATGTGTGTGTGTGTGTACACACACGTGGTTTCATGAGGTGCTGCTTTATGTGGACCACTCAGATTTTTGAGTCATATCACATATGGTGAGTTCTCAAAAAATTCACATGAGTTCCGTGCGAACTGGTGTACAGCTGAGCATTTAGCTATATGTGTGTGTGTGTGTGTGTGCGCGTGCGCACATATGTATATATGTAAGGTCGACCTAGCCGTGTGGGACCCACCATGATGTCTGTCAAACATCTACCCCCATCAGTCAGATGCACCATTTCATAGTTGGCTACGGGCTTAAAAATCAAGTCAATCCATGACTTGGGTAGGCCACACCACATACAACAGTTGAGAGGGGTTATCCTCCCATTAAAACATTCATAATCATTTATGAGGCCCACCGAGATATGGTTCACAAATCCAGCCCATCCATTATGTGTGTCCCACTTGAATGAGGGGTCACACCAAGTTTCAACCGCATCTAAAACTCAGGCAAGCCCCACAAAATTCTTTTATATGTTTTAGGCATGTCATCACATGGTTTTAGATGGTAAGGCCCACCTAAGTTCCATATATGGCTGATTTTTGGGATATCCAATAACCTAAAGGGCACCCATCAAATGCAAAATGTTGATGTTCGACACACATCACAGTGGGGCCCACACAACTCAACCTCATGGGAAGCTCCCATGAGGTCGACCTTATAGTGTGTGTGTGTGTGTGTGTGTGTGTGTATATATATATATATATATATATATATATATATATATATATATATATATATAAGCTAAAAAAAAGTAAAAAATATGTTTAGTTTCCAACATCACATGAGTACTTATCCCTAGTGTACATTGGTCCACCCTTAATATACACCATCAATCATGTGGGCCCAACCTTTGATATGGACCATTCATTATCTTGGGCTCATCTTGGCCCTATCTTCAATGTGAACTGTCTAACATGTAGGGCCTACCTTCACTACTAATTATCCTCCTTATGAGGCCCACTTTTGATGTGATCAACCCATCATGTGGGGCCTACCAAGGAAGTAGGCCACTACAACAAAAAAAGGTCTTTAGCCTCAATTCAAAACCATTGTTAAAGAGGTTAAAACTGAGGCTAAATCCTTTTGCCTCAATTACCCAAACTAAGGCTGCAACCCCTGTGGCTAAAGCCTTTAGCCTCAGTTTTAGAAACCAAGGCTTAAAAGGTTTTATAGCCTCGGTTCTTCAATTGAAGCTAAACGAGCTTTTTTAGCTTCAATTGTCTAAAAACGAGGCTAAATCCAAATTTTAACCTCAGTTGCCTTCAACCGAAGCTAAATCTATTTTTAATCTCGATTCTGAACAACTGAGGCTAAAGCCTTTAACCACAAGGGTTGCGGCCTCAGTTTGGATAACCGAAGCAAAACCGAGGCTAAATTTTAGATTTAGCTTCATTTACAAACTGTGGTTAAAAATGTTTAATTTTATTTTAAAATATTTGTTTAAAAACAATCATACAAATACAATATCAACAAAGTAGTTAACTGTCTATTTAAAATTTTCAAAATACTACAGGCACAAATAACACTAAGCAAAAAAACACAATACCAACAAATAGTTAACCGTCTATTTAAACTAACAAAATAGACACAAATAGCACGAAGCAAAGTTCTGCTTCTTGTTGCTTTCCACGCAAGTTTGAGAGTTGCCTTGTGTTGCAGATCTTGCGAGCAGATTAGATAACTGCTCTATAGACATTTTCCCCACTGCGATCTTTATTAACATCTCCCTCTGCTCATTCATCTTTAGTCTTTCGAGTTACAAACAAACGTTCCTCACCGTCGCACCCATCTGCTTCAATCTATTTTCTTGTTGCATGCTCAACGTCGTGTTCGACTGCAACCTAAAATAAAAAAGGAAATAATTTAGAAATGAGATCCATTGTAGTTATGCAATTGGAAAGAAGTCATAAATAAAACATCATGTATAGCTAAAGATTTGCCTAAAATTCTTCATTGTGAAAGTAACTAATTGGAAATGAAAAATAAACAATCAACATAGATATAATTTTGCAAATGACTGCACCATCTATCATTGAAAAAGGTCAAGTTTAAATGCTTGAAGACTACAGGTACCTGATGAGGGATTCTAATTTACCCTCAACATTTAAATGTTTCAGCTGCAAATGAATTATGTTTTCTTAATAAAACCATCACATAAGGATCCTTAGCAAACATTGAAGGAGCTTATGATTTAAGAAACAAATTGACCTAGAGATGAGAAGGAAAATCTGTCCCTGCTATCTATTTCTAAGTTGGTAACAACAAATTTCTCTAAAGCTCCTCTATGAAAAGAAACGAGAATATCTAGAATTTTATACTACTAAAACTGCATCTTTCCTGAAAAGTTGTATACATAGCTGTAACCTTATAGACCATGGGTATGGTTTAAACAAACCCAATTTAAAGATGCATGTTCCACACATAGACCCAGATACCGTATGTTTCTACCCGAATTATGATACAATTGCTTATCTGCAGAGACAGCTCTCAAAATTGAAAAAAAAAAAAAAAAAAAAAACAATTCAATTTACAAGTTGTTCTATGTTGCTCAACTGCATTATTTACAGCAAATTATATATAACTAACAACTTTAAGATTTTAAAATCCTTTAGATCTGTATATCTGTATTAGATGCCAAAACCAATTAAAAAAATTACAAGTATTATGTGTTGATAGTTGCAGAGCAAAGGTGGGATTGCATTAAGATAAATCCAACAAAGATAATATGGTATTGGATATGGGAAGTAGCTTTAAGTGCCATCTAATCATAACTTGCTTTTGAGTGCGCGCTTGTCACTTACCACATCAACCTACATATCAAAAAGCATGGACCTCAATTGCTCGGCAACAAAGTTCTCTGAAACATGAACTCCCTAGTTATAACAAAATAACTCCATTAGAAATACCTTATTTCAAGATCAGGCATGAGCAAAAATTGAATAGCACTAAAGAAATTAAATAAAGATAAAGAACACTAAAGAAAAACCTTAGCATAAGTTTTTCACCAACTGAGGCGAATTATCGGACTTTTAGCCTCGGTTCCTTAGCAACCGAGGCAAAATAGTAAACTTTTAACCTCGATTTCTTACCAACCGAGGCAAAATGGTAGACTTTTAACCTCAGTTTTTTACCAACTGAGGTGAAATATTATACTTTTAGCTCGGTTCCTTAGCAACCGATGCAAAATAATGAACTTTTGGCATCAGTTTCTTACCAACTGAGGCCAAATGGTAAACTTTTAGCCTTGATTTCTCACCAACTAGGGCAAAATGGTAAACTTTTAGCCTCAGTTTCCCACCAACTAAGGCAAAATGGTACACTTTTAGCTTCAATTTCTCACCAACCGAGGCTAAATAGTAAACTTTTAGCCTCAATTTTTCACCAACCGAGATAAAAAATGGGCTTTTAGCCTTAGTTTTTCACCAATTGAGGCGAAATAGTGGAATTTTAGCTTAAGTTCCTTTACAACCGAGGCAAAAAATGAACTTTTAGCTTCGATTCCTTTACAACCGAGACTAAAAAGCACATTTAGCCTCCTTTTTTTGAACCAAGGTTAAAATATTGAGACTAATGGCCTATTTTCTTGTAGTGAGGTCATTTATCATGCAGGCCCACCTTTAATGTGGATTATCCATCATGTAGGCCCAACTTCGAAGTGGGCCATCCATCAAGGGAGACTCGCCTTGGATGTGGGTCATTCATCATTCGGGGTCAACCTTCGATATGAATTGTCCCCATGTTGGGTCCACCTTGATATGGGTCATCTATGATGTGGGGCCCGCCTTTAAGATCCACCACCCCATCTTTGATGGGGACCTTCCATCGTGCAAAATTCACCTTGGATTTGGGTCATTCATCATCGACACCTTTGATGTGGATCGCGCATTATGTGGGGAAAACCTAGATGTGGGTATGTTGGAGCCTAAATTTAAGAAGGAAAAGGAAAAAATGGGAGTCAATGTGCTTTGGTTGCGTGGCGCGCAACAGGGTGTTGATAATGGTCCATTGCGCAGGGCATAAAGGAGGTGCATTGATCGCGCAACTCGAGCTGATGGGATTTTAAGGTCCATGCAACCAGGAGGTGTTTTGTGAAAAGTGGGGTTCATATGTGTGGCTACCTATAAATACCCCTTTTTTCTCTTCATTTGCAACATACATAAACTCTAAAAGCCAGCATAAGACCAGAAATTCTCTAAAGAAGTTCACAGGTATCTGAGGATACTTGTTATGCTACGCGCAACAAGGGAGCTGCGTAATGGTGGACCTAATATTCATCATATAGCGGGTAATAAGGCTGTTGCACGTGCAGTGACTTCATATTCATGATTTGTATCTTTGTAATTCTTCTAAGAATCTAATTGATTTCAAGGGAAAAGAACTTCTGAAGGATCAAAAAGATTGTCAAGGAGATATCGTTTCTGCACAACAACTTCTCCATTAGGAGGATCATATCATGAATTGAAATGCTGTCGAAATTGATATTCGAACGGAACTTGATTATTATATTTTATAACTACATGCTTTATTTTGGAATCAAGGGGAAACGAGGATGTAAATGAATTCCAGGATCAATAAAATATTTCATGATGATTGTTCTCTCATTTTTTCTTTATTATTATTGAATAAGAATCCCCAATCAAAATAAATTCATTTCTTATCAAAACAAAATGGTGACTCTGTTGGGGAATCGATTTTATTCAATACTAACTTAAAATTTATTTAGGGAACTTTTATCATTGTTTGGCGTCGTACTAATGCCAAAATGGTGACTCTCAACGGGAACATCCTCGCCTTCATCTCTGAAGTAAAGCGTAAATTTATTGAAATCCCTATTATTAATACATTATTATCTTTCACAGGAATTGCAACTTTATTCGATCATGATGGCCGCTTCTTTCAATGAACCAGTTTTCTAGTTCACATTGACTAGATCTGTCATTGAGTTTGCTCATAGTAAATCCCTGAATCAAAAGAACCAATCAGTTTCAACCGCAAATAGCGCACCGCAAACTATGACAGGAGTGATTTTTGTAACACTGGTAACCCAAGACAATGATGAAGAATGGATCGTAGTGCCTCAAAAGAAATCAAGAGCCCGATCTCATGCAACCACCAATCCATCTCCGTTACAAATGATCAAGGGACCAATTACACCTAGTGTTGAAAAGTGAAACCTTGCTCTCGCCCCACCTCCACTATAGCCAGGAAGATCTTCTAGCTCTTTTACTCCACAAGACTTTCTGGCCATCCCTGTTGCAACCACTCAATGGACCAGAAAGGAGAAAGGCAAGTCGCCCATGGAAAGTGAATCATTTTATCTGAAATTCACCACATCATCACAAACGATATCTCCACAAACTGTTGTACCGAGATCGTTAGGATCCTACGAAAGTGTTAAAGGATCCAATAGAAGTTCTCTCCCATCAAGTCCTCCCATAACAACATACCCTTTCCCTACTCTAGCAACAGCATAATCAAGGAGCGGGGAAGCTGCTGTATGCATGGCAGATACGACCCAAAATCCATTACCATCTACAAACGAACGCTTAGCCGAAATGGCTTGTGCATAGACAGCTTTACTGGAAGAATGTAGAAGTCTCCGAGAAGCATCGGTGACTCTTTCTCACAATGTAGCCCAGGTTGTGGCTCCTCCTGTGATGGCCGCAATAAATGGCCACGAACAACAGCTAGAAGGTTCACAACCACCAAGAAGAAGGTCACATGGATCAGCTCCCGCAGCAAGAATAATAACACAAGATGACATACGGCAAGTAATAACAAAGGTCGTCAAAACTAAAAGAGACTGAGAACACCCAGGAAGATTCCAATTCAGACACCATACCCTCAAGAGTTAGAGAAGCACCATTCCCCGTAAATTTTAAGTATCCAGACTTTCAGAAATTTAACGAAGTTGGATCTCCAGAAGAGCACCTCATGCATTTTATCACAACCATGGGCAACTTCTCCATGGTTCCACAGTATTGCCTACAATTGTTTAGGTCTTCTTTAAAAGGGAAAACATTCCAATAGTCCACCATTCTAGCCCTGAAATCTATACGTTCTTAGGAGCATATGCAGGACACGTTCATGGCAAATTTCTTCTCGTCTGATCGAGATGTTAGCATCACCAAGTTAGCTTCTGTATGACAAAGAGAAAATGGACCAGTATAAAAGTTTATCGATCGGTAGAAGACTCTGGGGGCATCATGCAAACAATTGCCCAAAGAGAAAGAACAAGTGAAAATGTGACTGAACTCAATGGAAACAGGAATCGCATTCGGCTTGACAAGTGCCGATATACAGACCTTTTGCGATCTTGCCACAAAAGCCCACACACTTGAAATGATGAACAAGAGGATTCCAGCATTTTAAAATGAAACAAGCCGAAGAGGACTAAACAGGTTGATAGCGAATGTCGTCGATCTAGAGAAGAAAATGGACGTTCCTCATGACAGACGAAGAACAGAAAAAAAAAAAAAAAAAAAAAAAAAAAAAAAAAAAAAGGATGCGAGATAGTTACAAAGGCCGAGTAAATGACAAACAAATTTCAATCAGACGATTCTCATAGAGGATACATGTTTGAGATTAAAAAAAAAAAAAAAAAAAAAAAAAAAAAAAAAAACTCCATCCCCATGATGAGCCAATTACTAGCCACTGAAATGATCAAATTGCCTCAGTCAAAGCGCCTCAAGGAAGCTAAGAAGATGAAAGAAAAGAATTATTACCATTATCACCATTTGCTGGGACACCCAATAGAAAATTTCTTCATGTTAAAAAGTATATTGTAGAGAATGATAAACAAAGGTGAAATTATAATAAGAAAAGAGAAAGAAAGAAACAGAAAATCAGTTTTGAACACATTGTATGTCTGAGACGCTGCGCACAAAGGGACAGAGTACGAGGAAGGAAAAAATGAACAATATCCGCCACATGAATACTATAGAAGAAAGATGAGAGAAAGTTGCAATATGATTATTGTCAAGTCTTCTGATGAATTGACCAGGATACCACTAACAAATATGTGTAAATCAGCAGTAGTCATGTTGCGTTCAGGAAAGAAGATAACAAGTCCACTTTGAAAGCCAAGGTTTGAAATAACGCAAAGAGAAATGCCTGAAATGTTACCCATTAATGAGAAGGAAGGGAAGAATAAAGTTGAAAAAGTAAGCTATGACGTCGTAAGTCATCTGAAAGGCATTCATGCTCCCCTAAGTATATACGACGGATTACGACTGTCAAAGGACTTCAGACATATATTAATTCAAGCTTTGTCTAATAATAGTATCAGAGAGGCATTACTTGTTGAAATGGAAAGTATAGAATTAGCAAGACTGGATATGCCCAAAACAACAGAAGAAAATGATTGCATGTCCGTTGTTACATTTTCCAGTGATGATCTCAACTGCGACAAAGAACATAATTGGCCATTGATGATTTCATCCATATTCGTGACAAGTAGATTAAGAGAATAATGATAAATAATGGTTCTGCAGTAAATTTACTACCATTGAAAGTATTAAACGAAGTCGGATACCGCCGTTCTCATTTGCATCTTAGTGGGATGATGATTCAAGGATTCAACCAAGACGGGTAGCGAGCATTCAGGAAAATCACATTGACATTGGAAATAGGAGAATTGACTATGAATGTCATCTACTATGTTATTAACGTGGTGACAACATATAATCTCCTCCTGGGAAGGCCATGGATGCATCAGTATACACCATCTACTCTACATCAATGCTTCAAGTATTGTAGGAATGGAATTCAGTATAAATTAATGGTTGACATGAAACCGTATACAGAAGTAGAATCATTTTTCATAGATGAGAGCTATTATGATAGATTTGCGACAGAAGACAAGAAATGAGATGATGGAGGCGTAGCAATAGAAGACAATCGAGCGTAGGCAATAGAAAACAAAGTTATAAAAATGGAATTGTCTAGGAAAGCAGATAAGAAAAAGAAATTCTATTTCGTTCTGAAACATTTAAGACAGGCTGGGCAACCCCCTCTAACATTATTGTCACCGGAACATATGGAGATTTTGTAATCAAATTATACAGTATTGATACCACATGCCGAAAGAAGTATGTCACTTCCCCTCATGCCAAAACATTTTTATGTCAAGCCCAACTCAAAGAATCTTGAGCCGATTAAATTATATGCCCCTCCAGGGAAAAGAATAGAAGAGGAGATTGATGACAAGATGAATCGTAACAGGTTGACATCATAAGATTTGAAGAGATACAGTCCGATCAGCAGGAAAATTATGCAGAATATTGGTTTTGATTGCGAAGAACCAACCAGGTTAAATAATGATAAAGGTATACAAAACTCGATTGGTGTGAATGAAAGGAAACAAGAGAATTTTCATAGACTGGGTGCATCTTCTTCTCACGCACAAGTAAACATGATCGCTACTGATCCAGTAGCTAGCCAAGAGACAAATCCTGAAATAATTAAGCATCCTGAAATAACTCTAAAATAGATGGAAGATAGGAGGCAACCAACGGTCGACACTTTGTGAGAAGTGAACTTGAGAACAAAAGAAGAACTGTGACATACATACGTAAACGCCAGTTTGCCCGAACAAGAAGCTTATCAATAAGTTATTGAAAGAAACTAGGGATGTGTTTGCATAAACATATGCAGATATGTCAGGCGTAGAACCATCAATGGCGATGCATTGATTGAACATTTCCAAAGATAAGAAACTGATCAAACAAGCCCAAAGGCGATTCCACCAAGATCTAATTCCTTTGATAGAACAAGAGGTGAATAAACTGATTAAAGTTAGTTTCATAAGGGAAGTCAAGCATCCTAAGCGGATATCCAATATTGTCCCAGTAAAAAAGAAAAGCAGACAAATTAGAGTATGCATTGAGTTCAGATATTTAAATGAGGCATGCCCAAAAGATGACTTTTCGTTACCTATAACAGAATTGCTGATTGACAGCACAACAAAATATGTCGGCATGTCCTTTATGGATGGATACGCCGGATATAATCAGATACAAATGGCACCTGAAGATGAAGAAGCGATAGCATTCAGAACTTCTCTCGGAATTTATTGTTATAAGGTTATGTCTTTCTGTCTCAAAAATGTTGGCGCTACATATTAGAGGGAGATGCAAAATATATTTCAAGACATGATGCATAAATACGTAGAATGTTATGTCGATGATTTGGTGGTCAGATCAAACAATCATGAAGAACAACGTGAACATTTGTCTTTAGTTTTTCGTTGGCTCATAAAGAAACAATTGAAAATGAATCTGGCAAAATGTGCCTTCGGCATACCATCAAGTAAATTCCTTGGCTTCATCATCAAGCATAGAGGAATTGAAGTCGATGTAAGAAAAATCAGGGCTATTCAAGATATGCCACCGCCGAAGACATTGAAAGAGCTAAAAACCTTGCAAGGAAAATTGGTGTATATTTGATGCTTTATCTCTAATTTAGTTGGAAGGCACCATCCATTCGCTCATTTGATGAAGAAAGGAACATAATTCATATGAGACCAAACATGTCAGAACGCATTCAACTCTATTAAAAAGTTACTGAAATAACCTCCGATATTATCGGCCCCTATATAAGGCAAACCTCTGATTTTATATATACCTGTGGTTGAAAATTCTCTGGGGGCTCTACTAACCTAAGCAAGTGAACAAGGGAAAAAACTGCTCTCTATTACCTAAGTCGAACCTTAATAGGCGCAGAGTGTAATTAATTTACCATCGAAAAGATATGTTTGGCTTTAGTATTTGTGATATAGAAATTACAGCATTATTGTCTTTCCCATGACATAATTCTGATGTCGCAAGTCGATCTGATAAAGTTCTTAATAACAAGGCCAATGCTGTCTAGAAGGCTAGCTAAGTGGATGTTACTCCTCTCGGAATATACAATCTCCTATGAACCGGCAAAAGCAGTGAAAGGATAAGATGTTGCATATTTCTTAGCAGCTCATCCTATTTCATATAATGAAATAATCTCCTAAGAATTACCATATGAACAAGTATTGCTAATTGAATCGCCTAGTTCATGACAAATGTATTTCGATGACACTTTCCGAATTTCAGGAGCAGGCACTAGGATAATATTTATCAACCCTTAAAGCAATTTATTGGCATATTCCTTCACATTGGGTGTTGCATGTACCGACAATGAGGCTGAATACAATGCCCTCATCATATGAATGGAAATAGCACAAGAGATGAAGATAAAAGCCTTACAAATATTCAGGAACTCTAAAGTGGTGATAAGTCAGTTAACAACTGAATTTGAGATAAGAAAAAAAGAACTGTTACAATATTGTTGACGAGCGCAAAATTTATTAAAAGGTACAATGTTAAAATTAAGCATATACCGCGATGCAAGAATGCAAGGGCAGATGCTTTATCCAGCTTAGTTGCAGCTTTATCCTGCTCTAACTAGAGTCCCCTCCAGGAAACGATCAAAGAACGGAGGTTTCTACCGTCGTCAAAGCTCCTAAATGAAAATCTTGAAGCGTTGCTAGTATCATGTCTAGAGATTACTAAAAATGATTGGTGCCAACCCTATATTGATTATCTCAAATACAACATTCTTCTAAAAGACCCGTCACGGAAGTTACAGATCAAACAGAGGTCGAAAAGATTTGTTATATGCAATGAAGTATTGTACAATAACTCTTATAATGAAATGCCACTATGATGCTTGGATACAGAAGAAGCAAGCCGCATATTACAGGAAGCCCATTCAGGTGAATGTGGAGCCCATCAAGCTGGTTGAAATTTATTTCATCACGTACATCATATGGGATATTATTGGCCTTCCATGTTCAAAGACACGATAGCTTATGCAAAGCAATGTCATGAATGTCAAGTGCATGGCGATATCATACATGTGCCTCCTAAAGATCTGCATCAGTCAGTGTCCTCCTGGCCTTTCTCTACCTAGGGATTGATGTCATCGGTCTTATCAATCCCCCTTCATCCAAAGGACGATAATATATTTTGGCAGCAACAGATTATTTCTCCAAATGGACTGAAGCCATTGCGTTACATAATGTTAAAGAGAATGATGTCGTAAATTTTATTCGTCATGCAATCATATATCGTCAAAGGATTCCAAAAAGGATCATTACGTACCGATAATGGTGCTACTTTAAAAAAATAAGGGTATGGAGAAATTATACCAGAAATTCAGTATTCAACATTCATTCTCAATGCCTTATTATCCCCAAGCCAATGGATTGGCAGAAGCCTTCAATAGGACGATAATCAATATACTGAAGAAAATTGTCATGGGGAATAAACGTGAATGGGATGAAAAATTACAAGAAGCCATGTGGGCCTATCGAACAACTCATCGAGCCACTACTAAAGCTACGTTGTATTTGCTAGTCTGCAGTGTTGAAGCTGTCATCTCTATCAAAATGCAAGTCGCATACTCAGGGTAGCAGTGCATGAATTAATCACAAATGATGAAAATGCTAAGATAATGCTGATGGACCTGAATATGCTTGATGAAAAACGATTAGCGGTGCAACAATGATTGAAACTGTATTAGACATGAGTATCTGCCGCTTTCGATAAGAAAGTCAAGCATTGTTCTTTTAAGAAAGGCGACATGGTATTATTGAAAAGATCCATCATGGTCACTCGCAAACTGGGGGCAAATTCAATCCTAAATGGAATGCTCCAAATGTAATAACTGAAGTATACTTGAATAGAGCCTATCGAATCGTAGACCATAATGGACAACGTATTGAAATACCCGTCAATGCTCGCATCTTTAAAAAATATCACCCTTGAAGATCGAAGAGGTTTTAATTGTGAAGGTTATCAGAAAAATCTATCACAATCAAAAGGAAGCAAGATAAATATAATGATAAAAAAGCTTTAACATGTGACAAGCCATGTATTCTTCTCCATATATGAATGAAAAGACAAATTTGCAAGCATATGACCATTCTTCGAAGAAAAGCTCTCTGGATCAATAAAATATTATTGTCTATTATCGATGATCATCGCCAAGTTGATACTATCACCAAGCTGATACATTACTCTAATTACAAATACTATCATTCATCACTTATGGCAGCATATTGCCAAGCTGATACATTACTTCAATTACAAATACTATCATTTATCATTTACGACAATGGAGAGCGCCCATGAGGCCAACCACACATAAGACCTACATTATCAGCAATGTCAATATATCATTTACGGTAGCGAAGAGTGCCCATGAGGCCAACCACACATAAGACCTACATTATCAACGATGGTGATATATCATTTACAACAGCGGAGAGTGCCCATGAGGCCAACTATGCATAAGACCTACATTGTTAGCGATGGTGCTATATCATTTACAGCGGCAGAGAGTGCCCATGAGGCCAACCACGCATAATGTCACGCCCCAAACTCAGAAACCAGATTCACAAGAATTCCGATCGCCGAATCCGATGCCAACAGCCTCCGTAGTACCCCCATTCTTGACTCCCAGCGCTCATATGCTAGATTCCGATCCTGGGATCCTACAAGGAGGATTTTCAACATGAATTTGTCTCATAAGAACCATAACCACAAGTATACCCAAATCATAAGAACAACATCGTCACCACATATCCACTAATATAATCATTTGAGTACAATATTAGAAAGAAAATACATATGTCAAAATCAAAGCTCAGCTACATGCTCCAAGCTCCACGCTGCCGCAACCTAACATCACGTGCACGCATCTATCATGCATAAGCTTATAGAAACCTTAGAGGGTGGTGTAAGTGTGCGCATAAGGTAAGTGTCAAGTATTAAATATAATGCCATAATCATACAATATCGAAAATATTGGTAAGATCATGAATCATATGATATCAAAGTAAGCAAAAATACTGACAAGTCCATGAGTCAAACAATATTAAAGTACGCAATATAGATCAACTATGCAGATGAGGAGTCATAAAGAGCCAAATATCGGATGCCGAGGATGCAATGTAATATACGATCCCTGATGAGTTGACGAATACCGTCAGGTATATCTAGACCATATAAATGCAGAAACACGGTAACCTAAAATGTCATATGCCGGGGAAGTAATGAAGTATGTGGTGTGAATGGAATGACCATGCTGGAGTGTGAAGTCAGGATGATAGTACGTAGTATCGCAGGCTGTGGGGTCCATCACAAGGGACTTCTATCCAAACCAGTCCCACACCTAAATTTGGATAGTCAGACTCAATGTGGTAAACTCCTGATCTCAGGTTAGTCGCACGCCCCAACCGAAATCCTGGCCATTGCGAAGGCACACGTAACAAATAGTTACGCATCACCAGCCTGAGTGGATAGTGAATGAATGAATGAATATGCAACTCGTACCCAATAAGTCCACATATCTGTATTGTTCATCTCAGGGATCATCACTGGGGTCTAGTACACTCTACACCAGCTTGCCACCCCATCAAGTGCACAACTGGGTAAGTGGAGGAGACCTCATTATCTGCCTGGCCAGTAGTCAGCTAATATCTACTCGGCACATCGATAGCGGACCCATTCATGAGCTGGTCAAACTCAACCTAGCTATGTCTACTCCCTCAGGCGAGTAAGGTCATACCCCCTCCCAACCGACTACGACACAGTAGGAGAAGTGGCCTACAGGTATACGGCCCTCATGCACTCATATATATCCACTCAATCTCAATGTTGGGGCGTCCTTTGGTACCAAGAGGGTTTAGGGATTTTCACCCAGGGCTATCTATGGTAGCCCGATGCTAATAACATATTTTCGATGTCTCATCTGGCCATCCACAATATGCCTATAAAGGCTACGGCCTTGATGTCGCTAGGGCGTATAGTAATCGCAACACACAATTTCAGATGCATGAGTCATATAATCCAGTCATGCATCAATCCTGCGCATATCGTACGCTCATGTGAGACAATCTCCACCTATCAGGGAGTCTCATAACAACCTGTCCAATGACATATGCAATGGTCAACCACATCTCATAACAAACTGCAGATGATCCATATGGGCATGTATCATAATGCTATGTTGTCACATACTCATAATCGGTATTGATATCTGGCACTAATGATCAGTCTCGATAATCAAAATCGGTCAAACAAGGCCAAAGGGAAGGTCACAATGTGGACATTAAACCATCATTGCCCAACAATGTAGCCATTTAACCACCATTGCTCCTAAGGAGTGGCCCACATAGAGCCAAACATAAAGAGGACCCATGGCCTCACACAAGGACCTAGTATACAATAAATGGACCGCGCGACATGGGCCTAATACCGATCACAATGGGCCCTGCCCATAGGCCATGAATATATCACAATGGGCCTTACCCACGGGCCTCAAATACATCATAATGGGCCTCGGCACATGGGCTATAAATACATCATAATGGGCCGAATCACATGGGCCAAAAATATCTTACAATGGGCCATAACATATGGGCTGAAAATACATCACAATGGGCCACAACATATGAGCCGAAAACACATCACAATGGGCCACGACCCATGGGCTTCAAATATGCAACAGGTGGGTCCCATCACATGGGCCATAAATACATTACATCAGGCCTTGCCCATGGGCCTAGAATACATCACAATGGGCCTCGCCTCAAATACATCACATGGGCCTCATCACATGGGCCTCAAATACACACAGGTGAGCCCTGCACCTCGGCCTCAAAACATGTAACAGGTGGGCCCCGCTCATAGGTCAAAGATACATCCTGATGAGCCACATGTATATCAAAGTGGGCCTCTCGAATGGGCCACCAAATACGTCAAGGTGGGCCACATCACCTGGTCCGGCATAGATATACAATACATGCATCACGACAGACCACACAAAAAGATGGCATAGATATACAATACATATAACACGGCAATGATAAAACAGATACGCCATGATGCATTCCATGGACAGATAGCAGGGATAAAACATCATGGTGGTCCCCACCACTGTCAAAGGCATGGATGGTGTGAATATACATATGCCATCGAGGTGGGCCCTACTCAGCACCGTCCAAATGAACAGTGGGGATACAAGACACATCAATATGGGCCCCACTCATTCAAGACAAATGAACTACTTGAATTAAACACATATATAATGGTAGGGTCCCATAGCACGTCCATGCACGGATGGTGTGGATATAAAATAAATACATCAAGTTGGGTCCCACCCCCACACGTGCCACACGTGTGGGGTGGGCCACCCCCTAAACAGATGGACGGGGGCAGACATAGAAAATATACATCAAGATGGGCCTAATCACATGGACCTCATATATATATATATATATATATATATATATATATATATATATCAAATAGGCCCCACCAATTGGGCCTTACATACATTGCAATGGGCCATAACCCATGTGATGTATTCAAGGCCCATGGGAGAGGCCCATTGTGATGTATTTGAGGCCCATGGGCAAGGCCTGATGTAATATATTTATGGCCCATGTGATGGGACCACCTGTTACGTATTTGAAGCCCATGAGTCGTGGCCCATTGTGATGTATTTCCTGCTCATATGTCATGGCTCATTGTGATGTATTTTC
This sequence comes from Magnolia changhungtana, assembly GCA_030180095.1. Taxonomy (NCBI): domain Eukaryota; kingdom Viridiplantae; phylum Streptophyta; class Magnoliopsida; order Magnoliales; family Magnoliaceae; genus Magnolia; species Magnolia changhungtana. The sequence goes on along the minus strand of JASAUF010000346.1, from coordinate 497,925 downwards.
GGCTCATATGTTGTAGGCCATTGTGAGATATTTTTAGCCCATTATGATGTATTTATGGCCCATGTGCCGAGGCCCATTTTGACGTATTTGAGGCCCATGGGTAAGGCCCATTGTGATATATTCGTGGCCTATGGGCAAGGCCCATTATGATAGGTATTAGGCCCATGTCGCGTGGTCCATTTGTTGTATACTAGGCCCTTGTGTGAGGCCATGGGTCCTCTTTATGTTTGGCTTTATGTGGGCCACTCCTTGGGAGCAATGATGGTTAAATGGCCACATTGTTAGGCAATGATGGTTTAATGTCCACATTGTGACCTTCCCTTAGGCCTTGTTCGGCCGATTCTGATTGTTGAGGCCAATCAATAGTGCCGATTATCAATACCGATTATAAGTATGTGACAGAATAGCATTATGATACATGCCCACACACATCATCTGCAGTTTGTTATGAGATGTGGTTGACCATTGCATATGTCATTGGGCAAGTTGTTATGAGACTCCCTGATAGGCGGAGATTGTCTCACATGAGCATACGGTATGCGCAGGATTGATGCATGACTGGATTGTATGACTCATGCATCTGGTATTGTGTGTTGTGATTATTGTACGCCCTAGTGACATCAGGACCGTAGCCTCCACAGGCATATCATGGATGACCAGATGGGACACCAGAAATATGTTATTAGCATCGGGCTGTCATAGATGGCCCTAGGTAAAAATCTCTAAACCCTCTTAGTACCAGAGGATGCCCCAACGTCAAGACCGAGTGGATATATATGAGCGCATGAAGGCCTTATACCTATAGGTCGGGTCTCCCACTGTGTCGTAGTCAGTTGGAAGGGGGTGTGGCCTTACTCGCCTGAGGGAGTAGGCATAGCTAGGCTAAGTTTGACCAGCTCGTGAATGGGTCCACTATCAACATGCCAAGTAGATATTGGCTGACTACTGGCCAAGTGGATAGTGAGGTCTCTTCCACTTACCCAATTGTGCGCTTGATGGGGTGCAAGCTGGTGTAGAGTGTACTAAACCCTGGTGATGATCCCAGAGATGAACAATACTGATATGTGGACTTATTGGGCAGGAGTTGAATATTCATTCATTCATTCACTATCCACTTGGGCTAGTGGTGCGTAACTATTTGTTACATGTGCCTTCGCAATGGCCAGGATTTCGGTTGGGGCGCGCGACTAACTTGAGATCAGGAATTTACCACATTGAGTCTGACTATCTAAATTTAGGTATGAGACTGGTTTGGATAGAAGTCCTTTGTGATGGACCCCATAGCCTGTGATACTACGTACTATCATCCCGGCTTCACACTCCAGCATAGTCATTCCATTCGCATCACATACTTCATTACATCCCCGGCATATAGCATTTTGGGTTACAGTGTTTCTGCTTTTATATGTTTAAATATACCTGACGGTATTCATGAACTCATCAGGGATCGTATATTCCATTGCATCCTTGGCATCCGATATTTATCTCTTTATGACTCCTCATTTGCATAGCCGATCTATATTGCATACTCTAATATTGTTTAACTCATGGACTTGTCAGCATTTCCACTTATGCGTACAGGTGATGTTAGGTTGCAGCAGTATGGAGCTTGGAGCATGTAGCTAACTTCTTGAGCTTTGATTTTGACATATGTATTTCCTTTCCAGTATTGTACTCAAATGATTATATTAGTGGATGATGTTATTCTTATGATTTGGGTATACTTATGATTATGCTTCTTATGAGACAAATTCATGTTGAAAATCCTCCTTGTTGGATCACAGGATCGGAATCTAGCGTATGAACGCTGGGAGCCGAGAATGGGGTACTATGAGGCTGTCGACACCGAATTAGGTAATTGAAATTCTTGTGAATCCAGTTTCTAAGTTTGGGGAATGACACATAAGACCTATAATATTGACAACTTGCCAAACATCATACAGGCAGCAGTAAAAAGTAAGTGACCCTAAAAAGTCCATGAAGGCAATCACATGCTTAAACCCATATGGGTAGCGGAGAGTGCCCATAAGGCCAACCACGCATAAGACCAATGTCGCATGTTTAGCTTCTAGCAAGGAAGGTGAGAGAAAATGCCCTCTCATGAATGGGTCAGACATTGCAAACAAAGAAAAAGCGAGTTGCAGTGTGCACTCTTTGGCTTGTCCATAGATAGGTCAATCATGCGTAAGACCCCCTAGGTTCCTCGCTCAATTTCAGTAGAAACTCATGGGGAAGGGTCAACCTCTAAATGAGTTACTTCCTCATCGATGGATTGACAACCTTGGATTTAGTACCTAGACAGGTAGCCTTGTACGCCCCGTGAACTCTAGAGAGTTACTGCAACCAACCCTATGCGTAAAACTTATCGAATTCACTGCCCTGGCAGCTTCACTAGGCCCCTCTAATGAATCGCGGTTTGTGAACTCCTCAGCTACAGTGGTTCAGTGAACTCAGATGAGTTACAGACACCATTTGCATAAGCCCCTTGGTTCCAACTACTTAAGAGTTTAAAAAATTGTGATTGCTCCAACTACTCAAGAGCTTAAACTATGTGTAGCGCCTTTAGAATTAACTAAACTCCAAATTAGTTCCACCCAATAGAATGAGTACCACATAGGTGATACTAGCAATAAGATGTGTTGTTGCCTCATTATATTGTAAAGAACATGATCATAAATCCTGAACTGATGAATCAAAATCTAACATGTATATATATATTCGTTTCACTATTTCCTAAAAGAACATGCTTATCATGCTATGATCATAATTTAAAGAACACTCTGAAGAAGAAATATTGAAATTTCATTTATATCAAGCTAAAGTACACAATGAAAATAAAAAAATATTACAAATTCTCTAAGACACCTAAAGTTGTCATGTATCTTTGCAAATCTTGCTATAACTGAACTTGAATAGCTGCACTCGTCAGTTCAGCTTCAAGAATGATCTTAGCTTGATCAGGTGCATCAATCAGCTCTCTCTCCAAGAAAACAACAATTTTTTCATTCTTGGTTATCTTAGATTTTTCAAGTTCAGTGATACGGACATTAACCTCCATGTCCACCTTAATCTTGCTTATGTTCAACTCTTCTTCTTACTCTCGAACCTCAAGCTGGGCAATCTGCTCCTTCAGAAAGGCTATTTGATCTTTGATAATATTTATGTTCTGATCAGAGGCCTTCAGACGTTCTTAGAGAGAGATATATATTCATCATTATAACCAGAAATGACGGTTGCAGTTCTAGAAACCTTTTCCTTAAGGGACATCAATTATCTTTGACTCTCTAAAATCTTCAAAGCAATGACTGCATTACGTGCTTATTCCAAATGATTCAGCGAAGCACAAAAATGAGTTAAAGAATCGTGTAGAGGAATAATATTTATGTGTGATACCCTTGCTGCGTGATCAAGAATGGCTAATGCATTGTTTAGAAAAGGCCACTATTCAGAATCCTTAAACATGCACACAGCAGCAAAGAGAGCATTTTTAATCAGGACAAGCATATAAGGAGGAACTTTGTCTAAAGAGAGCCTGTTCGATATTGTAGCCACTGAATTCGAGCTTGCTAAGCCACTAGAAGAAGGCATAACTACAATAATAATAATAATAATAATAATAATAATAATAATAATAATAATAATAATAATAATAAAAGAAGAAGAAGAGAAGAACGATGTAACAATAATAAAATATGAGGAATAAAGATGAATGAGAAGATACCTAAGAAGAAAATATATCATCTCTGGGGGTGGGTTGCAAAATAACTGGCGATGTTGAGGCCCCTATTTCCTAAGAGTCGAGAATATCTGCGGCAGTAACTACAATATTAAAAGATAATTCCCTAACTCCAGTACTTGAATCCAAGGTCGGCGATGTCACCAATTCGATAGGATCAAAAGGAAATTAAAAACCATGAGCGACTGGTTGAAGAATGGCAGGGTGTACAATTTCCATCCTTTCAGCATGAAGTTGCTCAATAACAACTCTGTTTTCCTCAGCAATCGATGGGACATCTAAAGTATCTTGATTCACTTCTACACTACAAGGAAAAACCAGTGCATCTGTCGCTATCCGTGCTTCTGGTACAGAAATTCCAGTTTCTCTCGTCGATGAAACTTTTGCAATACCAGGAAGGGCTACAAGATCTTGTTGAGGCGCATCAGTAACAGGTATAGGAGAAGGAGAATACAGAGCATCGAAAGATACAAAAATGTTTGCACCCAGAGAACAACTGAGATCCCTGTAGTCGAGTTGCTCTTCTTCAATGAGAGTGCCTGTCCGAACAATTGGTGGAAGGAGCATCCTAGATTTCCTGCCGAATTTCTGTAACTGGAGCATCTCTAATTCTACCTTCTTCAACAATGTCTACTTCTTTATCCTCTCCCTGATTATCATCTTCAATTTCACCCTCTTTATTGAAGCTTCTGCTAGAAGATGTTTCACTGGTTTCAGTTTCTTCGGAATAGTTATACGAGTTCTCGTCATAAACTATTTGTTTACCCTTGGATGGAAGATCTGCCTCAACGAGAGAATATTGGATATGCCTTGGGGAAGGACAAGTGCTTTAATGGACTTATACTTGGGGTGAAACAGATCTCGTCTGAGAACGAGTTCTCGATGAAGATCAGATCGACCCTGCTACAGGAGATGCTGTAGTAACAGCCTTGTCCCTAGTATCTTCCCTTACTCCAGGGACAAGGCTGTTACTACAACATCTCCTACTGCAGGGTCGATCCGATCTTCACCGAGAACTCATTCTCGAATGAGATCTATTTCACCCCAAGTACAAGTCCATTAAAGCACTTGTCCTTCACCAAGGCATATCCAATATTCTCCCATTGAGGCAGATCTTCCATCTAAGGGTAAACAAATAGTTTATGAGTAGAACTCGAATAGCTATTGCGAAGAAACTGAAACCAATGAAACATCTTCTAGCGGAAGCTTCAATAAAGAGGGTGAAATTGAAGATGATCATCAGGGAGAGGATAAAGAAGTAGACATTGTTGAAGAAGGTAAAATTAGAGATGCTCCAGTTACAGAAATTCAACAGGAAATCCAGGATGCTCCTTCACCAATTGTCCGGACAGGCACTCTCATTGAAGAAGAGCAACTCGATGCCTTACTCTAGTTAGGGAAATTTTTGAACAGATTTAGCTAGGAGCGGTGGCATGATCTCTTTCAATAATATAGTCGATGCCTTGCTCTGGTCTAAAATTTCTTATCCTGGGGGGAGGTATCCAAACAGGCTGATCCAACGGGTAGCAATTGCGTATGAGATGAAATTGATGCATCCACCACTGCATCCAAACATAGGAAGCTTGAACTTGGTGATTATAGCCGGGGACAATGAAGTAAAAGCTGAAATTCCTAGCCAACAATTGTTTCCATATTAGAGCCCAATTATAAGGGCTTACTCCATAACTCCTCATTATTCAAGTGATGGCCTCTCCGTCTTGCAGAACAGTTTGATAGTAACCGAGCTATCATGCAAACCTACTCGAGTAGTAAGGTTCACACTAAAATTTGAGGCCTTCTCTCAAGGGGAGACTACTCGACCTGATGCAGATGAAAAATGTTCGCTCAACCGATTCCAAGTCATTGTTATCTATCGCGTCTCTGTCTTCAGCTTAGTGAGACAGGGGAAATTGGAAAAGGTCGATAAAATCTGTGCTCTTAATTTTGTCGACTACCTAGTCATATGTCTTCTTTATCATTTTACGCTACGGATAGTGACACAACGAGAGGTGTTCTAGATTGAAGTAAGCTTTTTCGGGGTCACCATACGTCCATGGAAAATATACACCCAGCCAGCCAGAGAAATCATGTCAAGCTATATATGCAGATGAAGCTCCAATAGCTGGACTTGAACAATGTGTTGCGACATCCCAAAATGCCATATAGAGAGAGGAGAACAAGAGGAGAAAATGAATATCTTATGCCTTCAGCCATCGCTCCAAGAACTACAAACAGAATCAGTCGAATAGCATCCACCCATTTCGAACACGGTAGTACAACCAGACTAAGACAATAGGCTAGGAAAGCAGCTAATTCAACGTTAGAGCTATAATCTGCTGAGCTCCTTATTTGGCGTCTGAGGTTTTCCAGATCCTGCGAATGGTTGCTCAAAAAATTACAAAAAGAACAGAAATATCAAAGGAAAATCTATTATGCAAATATATATATATACGTTTTCGAACATATGAATGAAAGAAGTCAAAAAATGTACCACAAGTTTCTTATAAAATGCACGAGCCATTGAAGGGGAGATATCTTTCAGATATCAGGAAACTTAGACATCTCTCGAAAGAGTTCCGTAGTGGTTTTAGAGATTGAAGGCGTTCTTTGGGGATTGAAGTAAGAGAATTCTTCAGTAATAGAGATAAATTCGTCAAAGAAGCGTCCCGTGACCGAAAGTCCTACCATACGGTGGAGATCCCATAAAGTTATGCTCACTTCACCTATGGGTAAATGGAAATAATTCGTTGTTAGAGACCAGTATTTCGGGAAACATTTATACAGCCTAGTATCCTTTAAAAAATGGTCAAAAGTAGCCTCAGTGGCACTATACAAGTCAACATCGCCCAGGACTTGTGTATATCTCTTCAGGATGGCTTTTGCCCATGCATTATAGTAGATGCGATGAGAAAGGAAACCGCGCGTCCGAAACTCCTCATTCCCCCACAAAGAATCCCTAATGTGGAAGCGTTGTTAAACAGTTTCGAAATAGTGAGTAGGATAGAGGGTGTACGGATTGTAGCAAGGGATCAAGAATCACATGTAGGATATATGGCCCATCTTCTATTGCAAAACTCTCTCCAAGACAAAACCTTCTAAGATTTTTAGTTCTGTTCTTTAATAACCCAATTGGCAGTATAAAGGAGCCTGTTCTGTGCCATTTGGTCAATCAATTCACTATGAAGTATAAAGAGATGGCGATAGAGACTCATCGGAATGATAATTTTCTCACCTTATAAGGATTTCTGAACCAGATCACCTCTTGTTGAATCTTAACACCATCCCATGTGTTTTGGTAGCACTTCTTACTATGCTCCTTGATTTTCTCTTGAAGAATCTCCCCTTTGCTCTTCGGTTTCTTCTTCTTCAAAAATGTAGGAGGAGGTGAAGATTCTATAATAGTAGGGCGAGAACTATCGGTGTGGAAGTTGGCTATGGATTTTAACCAAGTCTCCTAATTAGATTCGTGGCCTTCTCTCGGCAGCTTCTTGATGTCCCCTATTATGATAACATTCCGAATTGGGCTAGTCAAGAGAAGTATGCGATCAGAAAAATCGATGATCGGAGGGATTTGTTCTCTAAAAAGAGAAGGTTACTCGCTAGCTGTCACGCCCCAAACCCAGGGACGGACAACTTCCGTGATGCCCCGAATCCGGCACTCGACTTTCATTCACCAAGTCCCGAGTTCGGCGCACCATAAGGAAGATTTTTGACTGAATTTTTTTTTGTATATACACGAAATAATACCTGAGCATAAAGATCCATGATCAAATTACCAAGCGACACTCTCCAATAGAAATCCTGATGGTTATAAGTACAATGCTTTCCAAAAGGTACACAATGTCAATATTGCTAAATCGAAAAATAGATGCAATGCATCGAGAAAGCAAAGTCTTCCAAGCTACTCCAACCCTGAAAAAAAAATGAAAAATATGTGGCTTAGGCAAAAAGCCTAGTGAGTACACACGTGTGTGCAGTGTGTCCTCCATGCAAGCATGATAAATATGTTATAAGGAAATCATATATGTGAAAGGCATGTAGCACGTAAAGTATGATATCAATGCCAATGCAATGCATATGCATCATAGTAATACTCCAAGTCAATGCTACCAGCATCACCAAGTTATATTTTCATTTCTCCTATACCACAACCATAGCCATATTGCACGCATCCGTAATCACATCGTCATCATCATATTGTCATGCCATAATTATACAATATCAGAAATACTGACAAGTCCATGAGTCAAACAATATCAGAATACACAATACGTGAGATCAACTATACAAATGAGGAGTCATAAAGAGTCAAATATCAGATGTCGTATCTAAACCATATAAATGCAGAAACACAGGTAACCCAATATATCATATGCCGCGGATGTAATGCAATATGCGGTGCGAATGGAATGACCATGCTGGAGTGTGAAGTCAGGATGATAGTACGTAGTATCACAGGCTATAGGGTCTATCACAAGGGACTTCTATCCAAACCAGTCCCATACCTAAATTTGGATAGTCAGACTCAATGTGGTAAACTCCTGATCTCAAGTTAGTCGCGCGCCCCAACCGAAATCCTGGCCATTGCGAAGGTACACGTACAAACAGTTGCGCACCACCAGCCCGAGTGGATAGTGAATGAATGAATGAGTATGCAACTCCTGCTCAATAAGTCTACATATCAGTACAGTTTCCTCTCTGGGATCATCACCGGGGTCTATTACACTCTACGCCAACTTGTCGCCCCTATCCGAGCCCACAACTGGGTAAGTGGAAGAGACCTCACTATCCACCTACCAATATCCGACCCAGCTTGTCGATAGCGGACCCATTCCTCAAGCTAGTCAAACTCAACCTAGATAACACCCCCTCACTCAGGTGGGTAAGGTCACTTCCCCTCCCAACCGACCACGACACAGTGGGAGATGCAGTCTACTGGTATATGGCCCTCATGCACTCATATATATCCACTCGGTCTCGACATTGGGGCGTCTCCTAGCCTCAGAGGTTTAGGGATTTTTATCTAGGGACATCTATGGCACCCGTATGCTAGAACCAAACATTTTCGGTGTCCCATTTGGCCATCCACGACATGCCTGTGGAGGCTATGGCCCTGATGTTGCTAGGGCGTACAATAATCATAATGCAAGATGCATGAGTCATACAATCCAGTCATGTAGCAATCCGGTGCATACCGTGTACTCATGTGAGATAATCTCCGCCTATCAGGGAGTCTCATAATCGTCATGCCCAATGACATATGCAATGGTCAACCACCTCTCATAACAAACATGCAGATGATGCGTATGGGCATGTATCGTGATGCTATGTTGTCACATACTCATAATCGGCATTGGTAATCGGTCTCAACAATCGGAATCGATGAGAATAGGCCTAACAAGACCTAAGGGAAGGTCATAATGTGGACATTCAACCATCATTGCCCGTCAATGTAGACATTTAACCAACATTGCTCCCAAGAAATGACCTACATAAACATCAATGCATACATCATGACGAAATCACACATCACATCAGTCCTCATATACATCGCTTTGGGTCCACACAAGGGTCACACATTCATCGCATTGGGCCTCACTCATGGGCCGCATATACATCACATTGGGCCATATCATATGGGCCTTACACATCGCAATGGGCCTCGGCACATGGGCCATGAATACACCACATCAGGCTTCACAACCCATAGGCTTCTAATACACAATAGGTGGGCCCTACACATGGGCCTAAAATACATCTCAATGAGCCACAACCCATGGGCCTAAAATACATCACAATGAGCCACACCCATGGGTCTCAAATACATCACATTAGGCCTCGCCCATGGGCCTCGAATACATTGCAAGTGGCCTCAAATCTATTTCACAGGTAGGCCACATACCTGGGCCTAATACACATCACTATGGGCCACATCACATGGGCTGGAAATATATCTCAATGAGCCTCATCATAAGGGCCGGAAATATATCTCAATGGGCCTTACCCATAGGCCACGAATACATGGCTACACCAATTATGATAAGTCTTATACTACAACCACTTCACACGTCACATAGTTAAGGCTCATATTTAACATCGCATGGTTAAGGGCCAAGAGCCACATTTCATTGAACCATTTACGGTTTAGAGATCACAGCGTATAGAATCCAAGACCTTGATAACATTAGCTTGGGTAGCATAACCCTACATCACATTCGGTTTAGTGTACAACTTAGTTATATGTGATTCAAGTGGCGGTATCTATATCGATAAGCACAAACCTACGTTGTCGAATGGCTATCAATGTCACTTGATTTCATACGGTTAGGTGGCCTTGTACGTATTTCACATTCATATAATTAGATGACTACATATACTACATATACTCCACCATTGCCTATGATTAGGTGGCTATATATACATCAAATACCTATAAGATTAATGGACCAAACAGGTATATCACACCCTCACACCACTAGAGTCTATATATTTGTTATAATTAAACATGTTTAAGGGTTTAAACACAAGTCTCATGATCTTATTACTTAGGGTCGTACTCTAACCAAAGTGCCAAGTGATCAAGGGCTGTCCATAATCAACCCATTTAAGGGATTAATCATCATTACTTCAAAATTACAATACCAGTTCATCATATGTTCAACACATGGAGATTACAAACTTTTGTCGAAGAGGCCCAATGGTTGGCCCAAACAAGGCTACCACTGATGTCCCACATGGCGTTCACTCAAAATGGCCCTTAACATTCTTGGGCCCACACATCAATGGAATTTACAATGAGTTCTATGTGGTGGAGCTCATGGAGCTTTCCCATGAGGTTAAGTCATGTGAGACACACTTAAGACTTAAGTCTGCTTTGATTCTAGTCCAAATCCTAAAACGATATGAGGAAGTGGATGGTCCGCATGGATTAATAGATACACCATGGTGGCCTTAGGTTGGATTCAATAGTTAGGTCCTTATTCTCACAGCCTTGTATTGTATGGTCCAATTCAGGTTGGATTGACTGATCTTTGGGACAATGCCCTAAAGGGGACCAAGTACATGGGCTAGATGGGTTGAATATCTAATAAATCATCAGGATGACCCATAATAATTTATTTTTTTGTGATGAGAGTTCAATTTACATTATTTCATAATGTACGACTATCTAATCATTGGATGGGCCTGAGTCTTGGTAACATACCATCAAAGAGGTTGATAAAATAGATAAACGATGAGGATCTTGAATATAATTCATGTCATAACCATGGGGGATTAAGTGGCATAACACCTACATCAAAGTGGGCCATACCACACACAAGTTGAGAGGGTTACCCTCCCTTAAATATTCATAATTATTTGTTGGGCCCATATAAATCCAGCCCTTCCATTATGTGTGTCCCACTTGGTTGAGGGGTCAGACCAAGTTTCAGATATATCCGAATTTCAGGTGGACCTAACAAATGATTTAACATGCTCGAGCTTCGAGTTGTATGAATGGTTCAAGGAGATCAAAGTTACATGGGTCCTAAAGTGATGTATTTATTATACATACGCCGTTCATCTATTTTATTTTATTTTTGAGATCATTTTAAAAAAATTATATATCCAAAAATGAATCATAACCAAAGATTATCTGAACCTCACCACAATTAGCGGTGAGGATTATGATTTCACCGTTAAACCATTCATAGGGCCCACCATAATGTTTATTTTCCATTCAATTTGTTCATAAGGTCACAAAGACCTGAATTAAGGGGAAAAACAAATTTCATATCGGTCCAAAACTTCTAATCCAAAAGGGGTTCCAATGGTAAATGTTTAATCCTTGCTGCTTTCGTAGTGTGGCCCACTTAACAGTTAGATCTATCTTATTTTTCTTCTCAAACCTTAAGACAAGCTCACCAAATGGATGGATGGTTTAGATACAACATATACCACATGATCAGACCCATGAAAATTGCCGATTTATTCAGCTTCATAAATTTATTTTTATTTTATTTTTTTATGGTGTGGGCCACCTGAGTTCCGTATACGGTTGAATTTTTAGGGTGACCCGTTTTTAAACGGGACCCATCAAATGCACGGTGCTGATGTTCGACATACATCTTGGTGGGGCCTGTGGTGGGGCCCACCATCTTCCAAATACGTCGGTCGTTGTCGCAAATACTGCTGCAGACGCCGATTTGACGCCGGGCAAAGAATGGCAAAGCGTCGATGCCCCCCTTTTTTTCCTTTTTTTTGGTTTTCATAGGATTTTTTCATAGGTGGGGCCCACATCAGGACGATCCAGTCCATCTATTGTGTGTGTCTCACGTGGTGGAGGGGTCAGTCCAAGTTTTAGATGCATAAAAATTTTAAGTGGGCCCCACAAAGAACTTTTATATGTTTTAGCATGTCTTCACATGATTTTTGTTGGTGTGGCCTACCAGAGAACTGGATTAGCTTCGTTTTTCGGCTCAATGCCTAAAATGAGCTGGGAAATTGAATGGACGGCGTTGATTGAATACACGCATCATGGGTGGGGCCCGTTGTAGACCCACCTCTTCCCTTCTTTTTCTTTCAAACGGTGGCAGGGCGTCTGGATGGCGTCTAGCCCTTTTTTTTTTTTTTTTTTTGAAGCTATGGTGTGTATGCACGTGTGTGCATGTGTGTGTTTGGCCAGCCTAATGGCCTCACTTTGGGCAGTTTGGATGGCCTACAAAATTCTGGTGGGGCCCACTATCAATGGGTCCTACATAAGGTCTTTAATAAATTATTTTTATTATTAATCTTTATATATATATATATATTACCATGAATCCACATCATTAAACACATCATTATCATCATATCATCACCATTTTTTATCATCTTTTTATATGTACTCTCTTATGTATCCACACCATTAATCACATGATTATCATCAAATCGTCACCACTAAAAATCATACAAATACAATAAGAAAGAGAACAAACCAAGAGTGGAGTGGGTGTACTCACCTTGATGAATTAGATGGATGGAATTGATGAAATTGATGGAATGGATGGTTGAAATGGATGGAAGGGTTGGGATTGATGGCCCACCAAGATCAATCCTCTCTCTCTCTCTCTCTCTCTCTCTCTCTCTCTCTCTCTCTCTCTCTCTCTCTCTCTCTAGTTGTAGAAAAATGGTGAAAGGCTAAGGGGTGGAGGGGTTTATGTAGAGAAATTGATAAAATATGGTTAAGTTAGGCTAATGTGATTAATCTTAACTTATGCTAGGATTATGGTAATTAATTCATGCTTTGTAATTAATGTTGGATTAAAGAAGTATGGGATGGCATGGTGTGCTGATGCATACATGAGGTGTGGCATGAAGGAGAGTTGACTTTTCATGCACATGAGAGATGAGAGGTATGGGTGTGTGACATCACACAAATGGGTAGAGATTCTCTCACCCATGTATGGCATGTACATGTGTGTATGACATGTATTGTGCACATGTGTGGAGTGGAGTACATGGTGCCATGCGCACATGATACACTAATTATTCTTCACAGCGTATCTCACTAATGGAGTATCTTACAGATGCACGGGTGGTACCTCCACGATCGCGGCGACAGGGCGGTCGATATGAGATAGGTTTCGAGGTCTTGGGGTTCCGGTCAGTCGGGTATGTACTTATGAACAACCAGTCCAGGTTTAGTTAAGGGCATAGATCATCAAGTACATAAGCATAAAAAGTCGTACGGAATAGACTGGGTCTTACACTAGCCACCCGAGTTCTCTTCTTAGGGCAGTCTTCAGCAGAGTGAGATTGTGGATTCGAAGACTCGGATCGCCTAAAGGGAGTGGCTTGCTCCTTTAGAGAAGCATGTTGTCTCTTAGTGCGAGCCATTAAGAAAATGAAGACAAAATTTTGGCATAGTTCAGTGACTTCAAAAAATTCTGCAGGAAACGAAGTGTTGCACGTAGGGGGTTGTTGCGCATGGAGAAGTGTTACATGTAGAGGTTTGTTGTGCGAGAATACTATAGCGCACGAAAAGGTTCTAGCTCTAGAAGTGAAAATGACTGTTCTCCGCAAATTGCTACTCATATAGCAGGTTGGACCCGAATCTGTTGTGCGGACCCGATAGTGCAACAGATATGTCATGCCTACAATGGATTATATGAGATGAATTTTGGAACATAAGTTGATCCTCCATTTAACCTAAAAGTGAAGATTAAATGAGGGACCAATGGGGCATCTTTAAGAGCATAAATTTAAGAAGGAAAAGGAAAAATGGGAATCACTATACTTTGGTTGTGCAGCGCGCAACAGGGCGTTGATAATGGTCCATTGCGCAGCGCGCAACAAGGTGTTGGTAATGGTCCATTGTGCAGCGCGCAACAGGGTGTTGATAATGGTCCATTACGCAGGGCACAATGGAGGTGCATTGATCCCACAGCTTGAGCTGATGATAGTCCATTGCGCGGGGCACAATGGGATTTTAAGGTCTGCGCAACAGGGAAGTGTTGTGTGAAAAGTGGGGTTCACACATGTGGTTGCCTATAAATACCCATTTTTTCTCTTCATTTGCAACATACACAAACTCCGGAAGCCAACAGAAGACCAGGAAATTCTCCAAAGAAGTTCACAAGTATCCGAGGATACCTGTTACGCTGTGCGCAATAAGGGAGTTGCACAATGGTGGACCTAATATTCATCATACAACGTACAATAAGGCTGTTGCACGCGCAGTGACTTAATATTCATGATTTGTATCTTTGTAATTCTTCTAAGAGTTTGATTGATTTTAAGGGAAAGAACATATGAAGGATCAAAAATATAGTCAATGGGACATCGTTTCTACACAACTTCTCTGTTAGGAAGATCATATCATGAATCGAAATGCTGTCGAAATTGATATTCGAATGGAACTTGATTATTACATTTTATAACTGTATGCTTTATTTTGGAATCAAGGGAAATACGATGATGTAAATGAATTCCAGAATCAATAAAATATTTCGTGATGATTGTTCTCTCATTATTTCTTTATTATTATTGAATAAGAATCTCCTATCAAAATGCATTCGTTTCTTGTCGAAACAGGGTCATCATCTTATGGGGCCCACCATCAAAATATATTGTCCATCATGTGGGGCCACCTTCAATGTCCAGCACCCATGCCCACCTTTAATGTGGATCGTCCATTATGTGGGCCCCAACTTCAATGTCGGCCATTAAGTAGGGCACGCCTTAGATTTTTAATCACCCATCATGTGGGCTGTAACGTCTCGGAAAATTCCGTACAAAGACCCGAGTACCACCTCAGGCAGAAATCACTCAAGATCAAATCCTTTAGGAATTAGACAAAGTTAACTAAGTGCTAAACTAGTTTAGCTGCGAAATCGACTTGATCCACTTTAAATACGATCTGCAAGACCCAAAACTTATAGAATCATGGACGCTAGGTTACTCTAAAATCTATGATCAATCTTATTACCCAGTTGCTCTCGGGAACACATTGAAACTTCGTATCGGATCTGGACCACACGTCAAAAGTCCGATGACCACAAGACTAAACACTTAGGACCGCCTTGCTGGGCTTGACAACCATCTCGGAAATTAACTCCAGATAGTGTCCCGGGACTATTCGCTTGAGCCTGGAGTGAAGTGTGTGAGAAAACATGGTTTTCTTTAGAAATTAAATCTAATTTAAGTAATCTGAGACTTGTCGCTTACGGGCCTGATATAAGCAATCAGACCGTCAGAATCTGATCCAAATACACCCTTGAATCAAGGAACATTTCCCATACATGTCCGTGTACTTGTAACCTTGATTGAGTTTCAGTGACCGTTGAATTGAAACTGGTCCGCCATGTGTGATCTGGGAACCCTACTGGAATGAAAACTTAACTCGACCTAGATCCATAGTCAGTGAGCTTAAGTCCGACCTTTGGCTCAAGGGGGGGCTCCAGAAGTACTCCGTTGAGCTGAAACAGATGCCCTTTGGACATAACCTAAGTATACCTTAGCCCTAGGGCCATTCTCATCAGTTTTAGGCCTATATAAGGACCTTAAACCCTCTCTCATTCACTCCATATGAATTTAAGAAAAACCCTAGGAGAGAGAAGTGAGTAAAGAGAGAGAAAGTGAGAGAGAAGTTGGAATCACTCGTGGGAATCGATCCCTGCTATTCTACGTGTCGATCCATCACTACCGTATCGCTTTTCTGGCAATTCTGATTCCATTTTCAGGTAAGAAAACCTAACCCTAATCAGTTCTAGAGATTCAACTAGTGGAAGTGATGAAATAGCTAACCTATTTTATGCCATAGGTTATCGTTCTACCGTTGATAAAGACTTAGTGTTTAAACTAAGTTCGTTACTTACTTATACGGCATAAGGTGCAGACTATAAACGTATAGGTTATGGTTTTCAAAGCTTTCAATGCCGGATAATGATAGATTCCTGATGTAGATGCCATTTCACATGCATAAAGTAATGTCCGTTTCATTTTTCAGTTATACGTTCTTTAGGTTGAATATACTGTATTCCTCATATTTGTAGAAAATACCGTATACGTACGAGATATGAAACTGTGGTTGTCATGATTAATTACTGTGTGTATATGCTTGTTATATGTGTAACAACTCCTCGGCGAAAGGATTCGCCCTAATACATGTTTTAGCTAATATATGTTATGTATGTTAAATAAGCGTAGTCTAAGTGTTTGTAAAAATGCTTGTATGAGTAAGTTCTTAGGAGATCGTGCCTTAGGTGGGTGTTGAGATAGGATTCTCAACTACCTTAGAGATGTGTATGATTTCCTCCATGCAAGTTATTTAATTTAACTGCTTACTTATGAAATGTATGTGTTTGGATTTCCTGTTTACATTATGTTTTATAACATACATGTTAACATGTTTAAATTACTTTGTTCATTCTGCTTTGACTACTCTACATCCTTTCTGGTTAAGGATTGAGTGTGATTGGGGCTATGTTATAGTCCAGGCAATCGATAACAGGCTTGAAGTCGTGGCTGAGATTCATTCGCCATGTAGGACGTGTTTGACAAACCCGAGTCATGTGTTGGTCATCGGTAGTGGTTAAGCCACAAGAAGTGCTTATGCACTTCATGTCGATTGATACAATGTGTGCTCGTGCTAGTCGAGCCCGTCAAGTAACCCGATGTGCCGATGTATGTTCACCATGTATGGACGCTACTGCTTGAACCTAAGGTACCAAACTCACCAGTGAACCCCGTTTAACCTTAGTACCTTGATCCGCTAAGACTCATGAGCTGGACATGGTGGTATGGGACACCGTGGTTGAGCTGTCGGCCAACACTGGGGCGACGAGCCTCCCCGTAGTGACCAGTGAGCAACCCAGACTCGTGAGCCGAATACGGTGGTATGGGACACTGTATTCGAGCTGTCGACCTACACTGATTTGGTGACGAGCCCTTTATAGTAACCTCGAGTATACTTTGAGTCTGTATAGAGGCAAGATAAACTAGGACTGCACTGATTTGGTGACAAGCCCTTTGCAGCGACCTAGAACCAAAATATCGTATGAGATTTCCTAGGACTGATGACCCTAGAATGGATCATCGTTTGGAAAATGACATAAGGGAGGTACCTTAGTTTCCCAACCCTGTTGTATGAAAAGGACTAATAAGAACTTGGTAATCATATGCATGCACTGCATTATGCATGCGTTCGGGCGTAGCAGGTTAAGCACTAAGGCAGTGTTGTTCATGCGCGAATGTGAGATGAAGTCGTTGAGGGAGCATAGACGAGGGCATGCATCATACATTCATACCATTCTTACATTAACAAGAGTACTTAAGGATGTGTGATTTACTGCTTTATCATTACTGCTTGATTGAATTGATAGTATGCTAACCTTTGCTTTATTGTTCCACTGAGTTGATCACTCACTCCCATGTTACGGGACGGTGTTTTAAACACCATCCAGACTCTATCTTGATTTCAGATGATAGCATGACCCCTGAGGCGGAGCCTGATTACTACGATGATCAGGACGAGTACTCTTATATGCAATTCTCCGATGGCTTCCCTTAAGTTCTCCTGGTCGGCCCGACTACAGGGTTTTATTACAGTTGAACCATTTTTGATACTTTTGGCTTTTGTAATATTACATGTACACAGTGACTCAGTGTTATATTCATACTCTGGAGACTGATCGTGATCATTTGACTTATATACGTGTATTTGTATCCTTTAGTCTTCCTCTTGCATTTTACAACTGATTTGGAGTATGAATTACTGTTTTGGTATAATCCCACTCATAATTAATGCACTAACACAGACAACATTGAATCATAAGCATATATGTTGCATAAGTGATATTTTGAAACTCGGGAGTTGAGTTGCTACTCGACCCCCAATTTTCAGGGCGTTACAGGGGCCCACCTTTAACATAGATCGTCCATCATGTAGGACCCATCTTTGATGTGGGTTGTCGATCTTGTGGGGCCTACCTTGAATATGGACCATTCATCATTAGGGGTTGACCTTTTATGTGAATTATCAATTATGTAGGGCCCACCTTAATGTGGGTCATCCATCATGTAGGGCCCACTTTCAATGATATTGTCTGTCATGTGAGGCCACCTTCTGTATTCACCGCCCCTCAATTGAAGCCCACCTTTAATATAGATCATCCATCATGTGGGACCCACCTTTGATATAGATCATCCATCATGTCGGCCCCACCTTCAATGCTGGTCATCCATCATGTTGAGCCCACTTTGGATGTGAATTGTTCATCATTAGGGTCCTACCTTTGAGTGGATAATACATTATGTGGGCTCACCTTGATGCGATCATTCATAATGTGAGGCCCACCTTTGGTATGTGTTTTGACAAGAAACGAATGCGCTTCGATAAGGTAATTATTATTCAATAATAACAAAGAAAATAGAAGAACATTCATCATCATAAATTTCATTAATTCTGAGTTTCTTTACATCCTCATATTTCCCTTAATTCAGAAACAAAGTACAATGAAAGAAACGAAGAGTGGTTTAATGGTAATTTCGAAAGCATTTCAATTCAAAAAGTGTCTGTTGCATTGACAGAGAGTTGCGCCAGCTTGACATCCCAGGTTCTTCACTCATATGTGTACAGTTTGTACACAGGAGGACAAGTTGCAAATATGTCAAACTGTTGTGCAGGTACTTCTGTATGTGGGAGAATTCCATTGTGGGAGATTTTCATTGTGCTGGATTTCCATTGTGTTAGATTTCCATTATGTGGGATTTCTGTTGTGCTGAATTTCCATTGTACGGGATTTCCATTGTGCGGGATTTCCATTGTGCTGGATTTCCTCTTACTCTGGGAGCTCCTTGAGTCTCACTTACTTCTCTCCTTCTAAATGAGGATGAGAGATGGGTATTTATAGGCTTTTTCACATGTGTGAAGGCCATTTGCGTACAACAGGGAGCGCACAACAGGGAGTGCACAACAGGGATTAGGAAGTCTGAAAGTGCTGTCACAGGGACTGGGATGTTTGAAAATGCTGCCACAGGGACTGGGATGTCTGAAAATGCTGTCACAGGGACTGAGATGTCTAAAAATGCTGCCACAGGGACTGGGATGTCTAAAAATGCATTTCTTTTATGCACCAACAAATGCCCCTTCGATCCTTCTTTGATTTATATATGAAATCAAATGGAGGATCAATCTTCTTTTGAACAAAAAAAAATTTCCGTCAGAGAAGAATCTCTTAAACGGAGATCTTCAACGGTCGAGTTCGAACGGAAGACTGAATGATCGAGCTCGAATGAAAGACTGAATGCCCCCAGTCAAAAACACTGAATGAATAATTCAATGTGAAGGATAATTGTAAGGCCCACCCCTACAACACATGATATTGTCCGCTTTGCCGAAGCTCAAGGCTTTAAAACGCGTCATATCTGTTAAGGGAAGAACCCAACATATAACCACCACAACTCCAGACAACTCTTCCGATGTGGGACAAGTTACGCTACAAATCAACTCGCAACAAGAGCTCGCTCAAGACAAGAGCCTCGCCGGCCACACAAGCTGCCGCTACCGGCCACACCGGGGCTCGCCCACATGTGTGCCCGCCCACGTGTGCCCGCCCACATGAAGCAGTGACCGGGGAGTCATAATAATGGCAGCAACGACAGCACTCTGTCTTCATAGCGGTCAATCAGATTGAACTCCTTTCTATAAACATGTCCACAATTACATCCTCCATAGTTTTAACTCCCTTATTCGCACAATTCTCTTTTCATTGAAACTTGCTACTGTAACAGTTGTGGTGACTCCATCTTTAAGTAACTTAATCAGAGAACTGTCTTTCAATGCTACTCCTGCTGCAACGATCTCTTCAATCAGCTCCAGCGACTCTTTCTTTGAACTCCGTGGCTAGGGAATTGTTCTTTAATGCTGCTCCTACTACAACAATCTCTTCGATTGTCTCTTTTATTCATAGTCTGCATAATCCAAGATTTCGAATGGTAATCTTTCTTGTCAAATTAATCGGAATTAGTATCTCAAGATATCATAATTTTCCAATTTAGCTTCATGAAGTATTGATAATTTTGAAATATATTGAAAGCTTTTAGAATGATTGTAATATTTACAATATGATAATGATTTAGTCATTCCATCTTTATGCTTGTCAGCGTGCTTTGCATTACATTTTTTGTATTCTTTGCTCATTATATCGTGCTTTCGGAGATGTCATTTTCAGCTCTAGAGGTTCAACGGCTGAGTTTTTTTTAGTTTGTGTTCCTTGGCATTTCTTCGTAGGCTAGCTAGGAGTGTATTTTCCTTGGACCTTTACTGATTCTGAAAAAGCCTATTCAAATCTTCATCGGCTTCCACTCCAAATTATCAGTTGAAAATGATGATTGAAAGATCAAATGGGTGGGTCACCAAAAAAATAGAGAATACACTTCTTTCAATTTCCATTTACTATCTTTCCGGAGGTCATAGAAGTGACTAATGATGGTTCTATCTCTTTTAGTGAACATTTGTTCCTTGTCTTCATCAGGTCCAGTACTCTTCCATTGAGGGAAGATAGTTTATTTTGGCATGAAACATATTATCCAAGTAGATTTGCTCGTCAATTTGGATTTGACCAGATTGTATTGGAGACTTGCAATACCATTACTAGAACAATGAGAAGTTATGGCATCGAACCATATAACTAGGCCTTGATATGAAAGTAACTTTTGAACGTTCACACTGGATCACGCTTCATAATTCCTAGCTATAATTATTTAGTTCATGCTTCTTATAGTTGGATGTGTTGGTGGGCTCATCAATATTACTTAGCACGAGATTATTGCCCAGTTGATTGTACTATATCAATTCCTCTGCCTCACATAAGAAATTATCAGAAAGACTAAGGTATATATTACTTTGAAGAAATAAATCATGCCCCCTCTCTAGGCCAACTTTGCATAAAGATTTCTTCGAAAGATAATATTTATGAAATGAAGCCTGTTGATACCCTTGAAGGAAGGGTAGTATTTGGTGTTGAATCCAAAGAATACATCTAAATTTTAGATCATCCAAAAAAGAATGATAATTCATCATATTTTCTTCCTGCTCCACCTCTGTAAATTTTGCAAGATAACCTTTCTTCATTGTCAGGAAAGCAAGAGACAAGAAGGCATCATTATTCTCTTCAGAAGGATAAGCACATTATAATTGAAGACTCGTAGTCGATATTGAAGAATTTAACTTTTGAATAAAAAGTAGCAAGTATTTTGAACATAGCTATTGCTGTAATTTGAACCTTATTAAAGAGAAACGCATTTTCATATGTTGTTTAATCAGTGTTTTGATATTTTCATCAAGCAATTGTATATTTGAGCATATCTTAAGTAAAATAGATGATCATATATATCTGCAGCATTTTGATGCTACACATAGTTTAAGCTCTTGAATAATGGAGCTAGTATACTTTTGACTGAACATACTTTGACTAGACATGACTTGACTTGACTTGACTCAACTTGACTGGACTTGACTTAGCTGGACTTAACTTGACTGGACACTTTCACACAGTTTAAGCTCTTGAGTAGTGGAGCGATCATAGTTTTTTAGACTCATAAGTAGTTGGAGTCGGGTCTTACGCGAATGATCTCCGTAACTCTTATGAGTTGGTTAGACTTATTGCGGCCGAAGAGTTCACAAACTGCGATCCATCAAAGGGGCCCAATGACACTACCAGGGCAGTAAACTCGGTGGGTTTTACACATAAGATTGGTCACAGTAACTCTCTAGAGTTCATAGGGAGTGCAAGGCTACCTTAGGATACCCAATCCAAGGTCGTCAGTCCATTAATGAGGGGGTAATTTGTTTTAAAGACCCTGTCCTCATGAGTTACTACTGAAATCAAGTCAGGAATCTGTGGAGTCTTACGGATGGTTGGCCTATCTATGGACAATGGCCAAAGAGCGCACACTGCAGCCCGCTTTTTCTTTATCTGAAGATTGGACCCATTCATGGGAGGACATTTTATCTCACCTTCCCCTATGATGTTGTCGAAAGCTGTACAGATGGCGTTGGTCTCACGCGTTACTGGTTGTTGTGGACTTTTTGGCCGCTTAAGGCTTTTAGTCGTTGGCTCCATCCGCTGCCCGCATGGGTCTAAACATGTGATGGCCTATACAGGCTTTTTAGGGCCACTGGCTTCTCAATGCTGCTCGTATAATATTTGAGGTATCGCTGATTGATGGTAGGTCATATACGTGATATTCCGCTACCGTAAATAATAAATTGGTAACTGTAGTACTTATGTCATAGATAATACTATCAATTCGACAATAATGGCTTTTGTAATAGTGGTCAACAGTAATTAGCGATGGCGATAAATATCAATTTGACGATAATCATCAGTGATTGGAGATAATCGGCAATAAATTTGATACGCTTGATATGCTTGAGAATCTACCTTTTATATAAAGAGAGGAATACATGGCATTACCTTTCGAAACTTTTTCATCATTCTGTTTGTCTTGCCCCCTTTTGATTGGGAAGTATTATAATGATAATCTTCAGAATCAAAATTGTAGTGATCTTCAAGCATATACCTGCCTCTAGTCTTGTGAATATACTTGTCTTACGGCTTCACATTCCGATCACAAATATATGAAGTGTCGTATCCATATTAGAATATTGTTTTCTTTCAAATGATCCTGACTATCTTCGATCGGGATTGCGCGCTATTACTTTCTCTCTTATATCATACATTTTCATTATGACTATTTCACCATTGTTCATTATTTTTTATAAAATATTCTTCAAGGCAAAGCAATTCTCAGTTCGATGTCTAAGAAAATGATGATAATAGCAATATTTTCTCTTATCTTCTTCATTTCCTTTGGACACTTTGGCCATGGCAATTTGATTTTCTTTACGGCTAGCAATTGGTTCATCATAGGAAATCCATCGTCTTCTTTAAATGTATACTTCTCACAGTTCTTGAATTGTCTAAACTCTTTCTTTACTTTCTTAGTTGTGAAATCATAACTCTTTGTTTTCTTTTCTTCTTCGGCGATATCTGGTACTATATACTCTCTTAAGATTTTGACCAGCTTCACATTGATCCTTTCCAAATTGCAAGATTTTATAATTAAATCTTTAAAAGTCTGTATGTTCAGACCAATAAGTCCTAACGTAATGTCTGGTTATATGCATTCTATATATATCTTGACTTTCTCTTCTTCTCTGGCAAGTTGTGAGCATGATGCCCCCAGGGTTCTCCATCGACTGATGAATTCGTCAACTGATTCATCTTCTCGTTGGCTAGTAAAGGCTAATTCAGTTAAACTGACTTCTCTGTCAAAAGAGAATAAGTTTTCCATAAAAATACTCTGCATCTGTTCCCAAGTATGAATAGATCCTGGGATTAAAGCTAAATACCATCTGAAGGCTTTCCTTGTTAGAGAAGACCTAAATAATCACAAACAATATCAAGGAACTCTAGAGAAATTTCCAATCATTATTATGAAGTGCATCATATGTTCTTCTGGTGACCCGTCCCCATTAAACTTCTTAAAGTTTGGGTATTTAAAGTTAGTTGGAAATGACATTTCTTCTATTTCAGTGGGATATGGTGTCTGATATCGGAACCTTTATAAGTGCTATAGTTTATATCCCTTTCTATCGTCAAATTTGAGGTGCCAAAGACACTGGTATGTAACTTACTATGTGAAGCTCTACTCAAGATCAAACAAAGATCCACTCAAGATCAACTTTGATGAACAAGCAATGCTCACAAGTGTAAAGAAGAAAGTTCTACTCAAGTTCAACTGTGATTGACAAGTATTGCTCTCAAGTCAAGACATTGCAAGATGTCAAGAAGCTTACAAGTTCAATCATAAAGAACTCAAGATACTTTCAAGGATTGGCTTCAATAAGACTTCAAGGTTTACTACTTTCAAAGGTCACTTGTCCTTAAGTTTCAATGTCCTTACTTGACAATTGAGGTTTGACTGACCTTAGGTTGACCTTTAGAGTAAGCCATTTTGGATACATAAGTCATATGTTTGATTTACGTGAGTTTGGTCAGTTCTAAGACTAGTCCTAGACTTTGTTCAACTAGTCCTAGCACTGCTTTGACCTGTCTAAGAAATTCCTGGATCAGTCGTAAGTTTGTTACAAAATTTGAATATTTTCTGTTAGGCTTCGACTAGTCCTGGGGTCTATTCGACTAGTCGAAGGAACAGTGTCGACTGCATCTAAGACCAGTCGTAAACCTATGACTCAAAGTCTAGCGCTGAAATTCGGATCCTACGACCAGTCGAAGGATATCTTCGACCAGTCGTGAAACGGTCAAATCTTATCGCGCCCGAATTTTCAAATATCTGTTGGTTGTATGACTAGTCGTAGAGGTCCTTAGACCAGTTGAAGACGTGATTTGCTCACCTATAAATAGAGCACGAATCTCAGAAGAATTAAATCAATTCAAGCTAATCTAATTCGGCTTTCTAAGAGATAGTTTTATGCTCCATCAAAGCTAAGTGTGCTTATTTAATGTAACGCCCTGAAAATCGGGGGTCGAGCATAAACTCAACTCCTGAGTTCCAAAACATCACTTATGCAACAAAATGAATGATGATTGAATGTTGACTGTATTCGTGCATTGAACATGAGTGAGATTAAGCCAAAACAGCATATCATACTCCAGAGACAGTTAAATTTGCAAGCGGAAGACTGTGATAGATAGATAAAATATATAACTTATGATGAGTCTCCAGAGTGTGATAACATTACCAGGCTAAATAAATACAAGTGCAGTTCTAAAATGTACCAAATGTGAGGAAGTAATGCCTCCTATCCCATGTACCATAGCCCCGTCAATACAATATCAGGTCTTCATTGACCTGCCAGAGAGATACAGATAGGAGAATTCCCCCTATTATCATAGAAGTAGTCCGGCTCTGCTTCACAAGCATCGCCACCACCTGAAACTCAACAAATCTGGTTGGTGTGTACAACACTGTCCCGTAACGTGGGAGTGAGTGATCAACTCAAGGAACAAGAAAGCATAGGTTAACATGTTATCAATTCAATCAAGCAGTAATGATAAAGCAGTACAAATCAAACATTTCTAACTACTCTTGTTAAGTGCAAAAATGAAATGACATGATGCTGTATGCCCTTGCCAAACCACCCTCAAGCGACATCATCTTACGTTCGTGAATGCTAACTCCCTCAGTGCGCCACATCTACAAAGCACATGCGGTGCGATGATGCTCATGATTACCAAGTTTTTATTAGTCCATTTCAAACAACAGTATTGGGAAACTAAGGTACCTCCCTTGTATCATTCCCAAACATGATCCATTCTAGGGTCGTCAATCCTAGCTAATCTCATACGATAATATGGTTTGAGAAGCGTAGTGAAGGCATCGCAAAGGGCTCGTCACCCGTCAGCGCCGATACAGATCTCACCGTATGCAGCTCAATTACTGGCCGTCAGCTCAAGTACAGGTCTCACCGTACTTGGCCCAATCACTAGCCGTCAGCTCGAGTACAGGTCTCACCGTACTCGGCTCAACTCATACTCTAGTTGCTGTGAAAGACTCGTCGCCAATCACAGACACTTGGAGTATACTCGAAGATACTACGGAGGACTCGTCGCTCGTCAGCACGAGCACAGGTCTCACCGTACTCGGCTCTCGCCGTAAGTATCGACAGCTCGAATATAGTGTCCCATACCACCATAATCGGCTCACGAGGTTGGTTGCGCAATGGTCACTACGGGGGCACATGACCCCGGCGTAGGCCGACAACTCGACCACGGTGTCCCATACCACCATGCCCGGCTCATGCGTCTTAGCGGATCGAGGTACCATGGTTAAAAGGGATTTCACCGGTAAGTTTGGTACCCTAGGTTCAAGCAGTAGTGACCAAACATGGTGAACATACATTAGACAAATCGGGTTACTTGACGAGCTCGGCTAGCTCGAGCGCACAACAAGTTGAACGACATGAAGTGCATAAGCACTTCGCGTGGCCAACCACTATCGCCAACCGAAGTACGACTCGGGTTCGTCGAACACATCTCACGTGGCAAATGAATCACAACCACGAATTCACTTCAGTACCGATTGTCTGACTATAATCATAGCCCCAAACACAATCAAGTGCGAGATAGATAAAGCAATAGTGAATCAAGATTTCCACTCATACAATCAAGGTATGGTACTTTCCGTTTAGGGCTGCCAGGGCTGTTGCATGCACTCGTTGCTCCGCTCCCCCATCACCCATGACGGATCATACAACGTAAATATAAATTTAAGCATATGCATTACATAGTTAAAATCATAAAGCAGTTGAGCATGTTATGAATCACAACACAAGCATGAGTTTATACATGTTCAATTCCTAATTACACAACAATCCAAGGAGATCATACACATAATTAAAAGAGGTTGAGAATCATATCTCAACACCCTTATACATTACACTTTGCTAACTACTACTCATTCAGACATTTCAAGAAATACTTAAACAAACATACATCGACATACATGACATATGTCGATCACATAGGCATTAGGCCAAATCCTTTCACTAGGGAGTTGCCCCAATCATAACACGCGTACACCCACGACGGATAGTCATGGCAAGCGTGAATCCAAGTTCCATATTCATTCAAATCATTTCCACAAACACTTGGGCCACACATTTTAGCATATATGGTGTATATTGGCCGTGGCGTGATTTAGGAAAATCCTTTCGTCAAAAGGGTATCACCAATACAACAATCATGAATCCATGACAATTAGTCATGGCGAAACACGAATGAGGATTCTATACTCATTCAGCATTTTCACAAACACTTAGAATACACTATTCCAACATACATGACGTATGTTAGCAAAATACGTGTTAGGGTTGTCCCTTCGCCACGTGAGTATTTTACCCATGTATATCATAATCATACAGCAAATAATCATTACAATTGTATTTCCAAAATTCACACACATGTGGTATTTCTAGAATACACAATTTCAACATACTTGACATTTACAAGGGAACATGTATTTTGGCGATTCCTTTCGCCAAACTAGTATTTTATACATATATTGTATAATCATACATTAAATTAACATGTTATACATTTTCCCAAAAAAATACATATACGGTATTTCTAGAATATACAATTTCAACATACGTAGCATTTACACACGAACATGTATTTCAGCAATTTATTTTATCCATATAACACATAATAATACATTAAATAAACATGTCAAACGTTTTTCCAAAAAAAATATGTATACGGTATTTCTACGTATACCTAGAGTATGTGAAATTCCAATTTCTACAACGTTAATCGAAACAGGAAACGGAAAGCACTTTGTACATGTGCATTTACAAGCAGATCATGAATCTACCATTATCTGACATTGAAAGCGTTGAAAACCGTAACTTATGCACTTAAAGTCCTCACCTTTGCCTTTTGAAACTCAACGAATCAGCAAGGGCAGTAGAACTTCCGTATACGGGAGTTTTCTAGCCTAAAGAGCGGAATCGGTTAGTTGTTACATAGCCTACAACGATCCTACCAAAATTCAGACCTAGGGTTAGGGTTTCTTACCTTCAAATGAGACGGAAACCGCCGGAAAAACACCTGGAATGAAGCGGTGTAGGCCGTGTAACAGTCCCAAGCAGTAGGAGGAAGATCGGCAGCAAACTCCAAGCCTTTCTCTCTCTTTCCTCTCTCTTTTCTCTCTCCCAAAACTCAAATTCGTATGGCTGTGAGAGAGGGTGCTCTAAGGCCCTTTTATAGCCACAAACATTACGAAAATAGACTTAGGTTCATGGGGTACTGCTTATATAGGATATTCGCCGCTTTTCCAGCTCAAAAGGGAAGTTCTGGTGGCCCTCTTTGAACCAAACGTCAGACTTAAGCTCACCATCGATGGATCTACGTGGGATTACGTTTTTGACTCATTCGGATACCCAGATCACACGTGGCGGACCACTTTCAGTTCGACGGTCAGTGGGCCACGATCGGAAATTCCAAGTACATGTAAATGTTCCTGAAATTTTTCTTAATCCGAGGGTGTAATTTGGTCTGATTCTGACGGTCAGGTTGCTTAATACTGACGCGTCAACGAATGATGCCAGATCACTATTCCAGATATTTATTTTGGCATGGGAATAATGTTTTTCACACTCCCTCACTCCGAATCGAAACGAATGGCCGTGGAACATCGGATGGGGCTGATTTTTGAGATGATTGTTAAACCCAGTGGGGCGGTCCTAGTTCCTTAGCTTCGGGTTAATCGGACTCCCGATGTACGATCTAGACCTAATACGAAGTTTCGTTTCATTCCCGAGAGCAGACGGGAAATGAGTTTGGTTCTAAACTTTAGGGTAACCTAGCGTCAATGATTCTGCAAGTTTTGGGTCTTGCAGATCGTATTTAAAGCGATTCAAATGGATTTCATGGCTAATCTAGTTTAACACCTAGTTCACTTTGTCAATTTCTAAAGGATTTAATCCTAAGTGATTTTCGTCTGAGGTGGAACTTAGTCCATTGTAGTTTGTATATAAAGTGATCCAAGTTATACTACTTAGCTAGTTTAAGATAGTGTCTAGGGCGAAGGTGCTTTGAAAAATTGAAAGCACAAGGTAGTGAAGGGTGGGATTTGTGAAGGAAATGGGTTAAGGAGCGATTTTAGACTGTGGGATTGAGTTTTGACAAGTTGGTAAGGTCTTAGGATCGACCCATTGCCTAAGGACGTCTAATCCCAGGTTGGCAAAAATCCGGGGCGTTACATTTAATATTCTTTTTCTTTATCTTTATTTGATTGATTTTGTTTCTAGCATTCCAATCTTATATGAAAAGAGGAATTGTTGTTTTCCTTCTTTTGAAATCAAAATCAATTAAAGCTAGCCTGTTGTTTTTAATTTAAAATCTATTAGAACCTATAACCATTATAAAGTGAGTATTGGACATTGATCTTGGACATTCAAATCTCTACTCCAATTTGGTTCTTCCGGGCTGCTACAACGAAGTAGATAATCAGGTATTTTACATTTGTTGTAAATTTGTTTGGTTTTATTTTGAGATTTGCCAAAAAATCTCATTGTATTGGTTATCTGAGGAGAGCCAGAAAACTCAGAAGTGGAGTTTTTTTAATTGTGTAAGCCCACAAATAAAGACACAATTGTGAAGGTTTTTAGGTGAACCTGGGAAAACCTATTTTTGTTAGTGAACGATAATATCCCCTGTGTGAGGATATTAGGAGTGGAGTAGTTGTGTGGCTGTTGTTGAACAGTTGGTGTACACACAGGCGAACCACTATAATCCCTTGTGTTTTGTGGTTGTTTGATATTCATTTCATATATTTAATTATTCAATGTGGGATGTATATGTGGATGTGAATGTTGTAATCATTTCATTTCAAGCTCAGTGGTAAATGTTGTAATAGTTAGATTTATATTTCTGTAATTTATCGCTTACCATTAGTTTATTGGTTTGAGCTTCTGTTTCTATATTTGTTCTAGAAATAAAGTTGTCCTACCATAAACTTTGGTTTTTGGTGTAAGGTTTTCCTTAGAACAATTTTTGATTGCTTTCCATTCCGATACTACAATTCAAGTTTACTGATTTAAATTCTTATTCTTTATTCCGTTGTATCTTTTATTGAAATTTGGCATAGTCCTATTCACCCCCCCTCTAGGACATATAGCTTGGCCATTTCAACCTTTTGTTCTGATTTTGATTTTGATTTTGATTCCAAGCAGTGAGAATTCTTCAATCCCTCTTTCAAATCAGATTGGAATGCAGAATACAAAATCAAATATTAAAAAAAGCTAATAAAAGAGAATATTAAATATGCAAAATATAACTTAAGAAGTTTACAAACTTATCTCTCAGATTGATGTCTTGATTATACTTAAATTGGATATCAAACTTTGAAAATCGTCCTCTATTTATAGGTGAAGAAATCGTGTTCATGACTGGTCCTATGGACACTACGACTAGTCGTAGGACCCACAGCTTTTTGAAATTTTGAGCGCGATTAGATAAAACCGTTCCACAACTGGTCGTGGGCCTTGCACGACCGGTCGTGAGACCTCCATGACTGGTCGTGACATGTCCACGACTAGTCGTGAAAAGCCAGATATAGTCGTTGGACTTTGAGTCGTAGCCGCAAGACTGTTCGTGAACGAGTCGTGCACTGTTCACACAACCGGTCGAGCAGTCTCCAGGACTGGTCGTAGCTTAACCAAAATTTTCCAAAATTTTACAACAAACTTAGGACTGGTCTTGGAATTTCGCAGACTGGTCGAGCCAGTGCTAAGACCAGTCGAACAGAGTCCAGGACTAGTTGAAGAACAAATCAAATACCTATAAAATGATTCAATTTGAATTATGTATTCAAAATGACCTACCCTAAGGTTAATCTAAGTTCTTTCATACCTTGGACATGATGTATGAACATTGAACCTTCTTTTCTTCAGATGATAGACGATCTTTGAAGTTTATGAAGCTTGAGATCTCGACACATAATGAAGCTTGAACTTGAGATCTTTTGAATCTTGAATTTGTAGTACTTAAGTTGTACTTCACTTTGAGTCTTGAGTATGCATAGTTGACTTGTCTTTCAATGTTGTTGTAAAACATTGAACTTTGACGTTTAAAGGCGTGAACAATGTACTTGAACTTGCGTTTCTTGAAGTAGATCTTTGTTCTTGACTTGAAGCATTGTCCTTGTACATGTGATGCATTGCCTTGAACATATATAACAATGTGCTATACAAGACACAAATTGTGGTTTGGCACTACAAAATTTGACAATCAAAGGAGTAAGAAGCCATAGCACTTACAATCTCCCCCTTTGTCAAATTTGTGACAAAACACACCATTATAAATAAAAGAAGCATTACATGCTCAATAAAGAATCATGCACCATATATACACAAGAGAGTATAATGCACCAGTTACAATAATCAAAACACATCATCATGAAATATTCAAAACACCATTTTACTTACTCCCCCTGAATAGCACACATAAGAAAAAAAATGCCTACTACCCACAATACATAATCCATATTCATATCCATAAGCAAGCATAACAAAATATTCTCCCCCTTTTTGTCAAAATATGACAAAGGAAGCAACAAAGATATGAAAGAGGAAAATAAACAAAAGAGGAATAAGAGAGCAAACTAGTCAAGATATGAAAGATAAAAGCAAATAAAGTTCTCATATAAGTAACCAACATGTACCAAGTTCATCCAAAGTCAATCCCACAAACTGAAAGAAAGCAAAGAATCATAAGAGTTATTACAGGTCATATAAGAAAACACTTAATCAGATCTAGAAGAGGGAGCAGGAATAGATGGATCAATTTGGTGTAAACCCTTGTTAATGTGCCTCATATACTTGCGCATATAAGAAAATTGAGAATCTTGGGTTACACGAATTTGAGCCACTTGTTTCTCAAGAGTATGTAACCTCTCAGCAAAATCAGAAGGCTGATAGTCAGGGTTAGCCTCAGAATTTGATTCAATCTTATTAAAGATATCTTCCATATTTATATCATCTGGAAGTAAATCGCCACCTTCTTCTTCATTCATTGCTTCAGCTCCACCACCACCCACATTCACTTGGCCATCAGCCAACCACAAATTCATCTTGTTTATATATGAGTTGTTTAAAATAAAGTGATGAATAGGAGCCTCTCTAATAGGCAAAGCTACTAAGATATGAGTGGCTAGCATAGTCATAAGATATGCAAAAGGAATATCATTATGTCCAGGATGGAGACGGAATTGTATGATAGAATGACAAATTAAAGAAGGAAGATAAACTTTAGTACCAGAGATGATAGAATGCAAAATCCGAACCATGAAAGAGGTGAGTTCAGTTTTATTGCCAGAATGATGATACATATTTGAAATAAATATCCGGTGAAGAACCCTATATCTGGGTAACAAGTACTTTGAAGCAAGTGCATTCCCATTTTTGACTCCATTGCGCATCTATATTGCATAAGGCTCGAGCAAGCATGCGTTTTTTTTATTCTGAAGGTTTGTCACCTAGAATGTGAATAGGAATACCCTCGTCATTAATAGGTATATCAATTAGAGCAAAGATCAGATGACGATCTATTTCAAATGGACATTCTCTAGTTGCAATTACAAATGTTAAATTCTCAGTCAAAAAATCAGAAATACAGGCAAACATAGCCTGTGCAATAGACTGGTATGTCGGCCCACCCCAATGTAGAATGTTAGCCCATCCTACAAATTGGAAAGAGGAAGCAGCCCAAAAGGAGCAATATGTTCAAGATAAACAGGTCGTTCAACAATACCATTGCGCAATCATAAATCCCACATATAGGAGGGATCATCTTCGAGTGACCGAAGGTGGCGCCTTGTTAAAGGTGTCAATCTGGATGTTGAAGGACCATGAGAATTCTTCTTTCTACCTCTATTTTCCATTTGTAACTAGAAAAATAAAGAAACAAGAAGTTGCAAAAGAAATAGAGTGGGGTTTTTCTAGATCAGATTTTGGAGGAGAAGACTCCAAAAACTTCAAGGAAACATGAAATAAATCACTCCAAGTATGAAAATGAAGTGATAAGAACTTGAATCTAAAAGGAAAATGGAAATAACGCACTAACCTTGAAGATCTAGGAAGGTGGGTATGACTGGTCGAGCTTAGACTCGTTGGAGAGGAAAAGTAAATGAGGAAGAAAAGGATTTTTTTCCCCCAAATTAAAGGTACCAGATGGGCTACACGACTAGTCGAGTACGTCCTCGACCAGTCGTGCTACGATTGGTCGAGTACGTCCTCGACTGGTCGTGCACAGCTAAAAATATGCATTTTGCACATAATTTTGAAATTTAAAATTATAATTTAACAAATATATATACTATGATACATACAAGCACGAATAATCAATTCAAATTGCACATACTAAGATCAAATTTTAATTTATTAAACCTACTCTTGTCGAGCGGTTTAGTGAAAATGTCAGCAAGTTGAGTCTCGGTCGAAATGTATTCCAATGAAATTGTCTTTTCTTCCACTAATTCATGAATGTAGTGATATCTAATGTCAATGTGCTTGGTTCGTTAATGCTGGATTGGGTTTTTAGATATATTTATTACACTGGAATTATCACAATATAAAACCATTGAATCTTGTGCAATTCTGTAATTGCTTAACATTCTATTCATACATACAAGTTGAGTACATGCATTTCCAGCTGCGATGTATTCAGCCTCAGCAGTTGAGAGCAATACGAAACTTTGCTTCTTGCTAAACCAAGAAACTAAACAATTTTTAATATAGAAACAATAACCACTGGTTGATTTCCTATCATCAATGTTACCAGCCCAATCAGCATCAGTGTAACCAACCAATTGAACACTAGTATCATATGGATACCAAAGACCCAAATTTACTGTACTTACGACATATCGCATAATCCGCTTAACAGCAGTTAAATGTGACTCTTTAGGGTCAGATTGATATCTAGCGCAAATCCCTACGCTAAATGAAATATCAGGTCGACTTGCAGTTAAATAAAGTAAATTGTCAATCATACTACGATATAATTTAGGATCTATACTTTTACCTGTAGAGTCCTTTAAGAGTCTTAATGTAGTACTCATAGGAGTATCAAAAATTTTCCCATTCTCAAATCGAAACTTTTTAACTAAGTTCAGAGCATATTTGGTTTGAAAAATAAAGATACCATCAGGTTGTTGTTTAACTTGCAACCCTAAGAAATAATTCAATTTCCCAACCATGCTCATTTCGAACTTTGATTTCACAAGATCTGCAAACTCAATAGTCAAGTTAGTACAGGTAGATCCATAAATAATATCATCAATATAGATCTACACTATTAAGATATGATCGTTATGTTTCTTAACAAAAAGAGTCTTATTAACACTTCCCATTTGAAAATTATGACTTAGTAGAAACTTAGTCAATTTTTCTTACCATGCCCTGGGAGCTTGTTTCAAACCGTGAGAGTCTTTTTTAAGTGATAGACATGATCAGCATTTTTAGGGTTTTTAAAACCCATTGGTTGTTCAACATACACCTCTTCATGCAGATCACCATTTAAAAAAGCACTCTTTACACCCATTTGATATATTTTGAACTTTCTAAAGCAAGCAATGGATATAAATAATCTGATTGATTCAAGATGAGCTACCGGGGCAAAAGTTTCATCATAATCAATGCCTTTAATTTGAGTGTACCCTTGTACAACTAGTCTAGCCTTGTTTCGAATTATATTACCAAGTTCGTCAGACTTATTTTTGAAAATCCACTTAGTTCTGATAATATATTTACTTTAGGTCTAAGAAAAAGATACCAAACATCATTTCTAACAAACTGATTAAGCTCTTCTTGCATCGCTACTATCCAGTTTTCATTAGTAAGAGCTTCTTTTACGTTAGCCGGTTCTATCTGAGATACAAAGCACATGTAATTACATATATCTTCTAGTTATCTGCGAGTACACACACCAGTGAGATGGTTTCCAAGAATCTGATTGGTTGGATGATCTTTAACAGTCCTCAGTTCAAAGTTATTTTGATTTGATGAAGTATCTAGTTTGTTAATTAGAAGAACTTCATCATTATCTAAACTTGAGGCAGGTGTATTCAAGTGATCATCAATGACTACATTGATGGATTCTTGAATTACACCGGTCTTCTTATTCACTCGACATGCTCGACTGTTAAGGCATATCCTAAAAAGATCCCTTCATCACTTTTGGTGTCAAACTTATCCATATTTTCACAGTCACGTAAAATATGGCACTTACTACCAAAAACTTGAAAGTATTTGACAATAGGCTTCTTATCAAACCATATTTCATAAGCCATTTTATTATTTGACTTACTTGAATAAACCCGGTTGATTATATAGCAGGCAGTATTTACGGCTTCAGCCCAAAGATTTTTAGGAAGCTTCATACTATTCAACATTACATTTACCATTTCTTGAAGCACTCTATTTTTTCTTTCAACAATTCCATTTTGTTGTGGTGTTTTGTGCGCGAAGAATTCATGTGATATTCTCTGATCGCAACAGAATTTCTCAAAACTGCTATTCTCAAATTCTGATCCATGATTACTACGGATCTTATAAACTTGAGAACCTTTTTCCGTTTCGAGCCGTTTGAGAACCCTTTTTACTTCATCAAGGGTTTTTGATTTATCCCTTAAGAAAGCTACCCAGGTGAATCTAGTAAAATCATCCACGATTACTAGTATGTATTTTTTGCCACCTCGAGTCTCCGTCCTGGTTGATCCTATAAGATCCATGTGGAGAAGTTCGAGTGGTTTGAATGTGGCATTGGAGTCCACCTTTTTGTGAGCTCTCCTAGTTTGTTTGCTAATCTGTCATTCACCACATTTTATCTACTTTCTGTAATTTAGGCAGACATCTTATCAGTTCTCTTTGGCTCAATCTATACAAATTGCGGTAGTGTACATGTCCAAGGCGTTTATGCCATAACACAGTCTCATCGGTATGGACCATGTAACACGATTGATTAGATGAGCTAGAATCACTTACAATGTAGTAGTTTTCAGAAGTTCTACAACCAGTTAATATTACAGAACCCTTTTTGTTTAAAATTTCACAACCTTGATTAGTAAATTTTACGCTATGATTGTTATCGCATATTTGAGATATGCTTAACAAGTTGTGTTTTAACCCTTCAACGTATAAAACATTCTCAAATAAAGGAAGGTTAAAAAGTTTAACCGTACCTTGGCTAATAATCTTACAGTTGTTACCATCACCGAATGTGACTAAACCATCAGTCATATCTTTAAAATTGGTGAACAGACCTTTGTCGCCTGTCATATGCCTAGAGCAACCACTGTCTAGGTATCACTTTGAATGATTCGAAGCTTTGAAAGCGGTGTGGGCAACCAAGCTAATAAACTTAGGAACCCATTTCATAACTGTTTTGGGTTTAGGAGTATAGTTGGTCTTCTTGTATTTGTAGTTGTTGTAAGAATGACCTACTGAGTTAGATTTTAAGAGCTCCTTAAGTAAATCAACTATCTTCTCAGCTAAAGGGTTTTGGTTCTGATTTTTATAGTTTATATGGTTGCTTTTATGTTTAAAAGAGTGAAAAGTTTTATCATTTTTAGAAAAATTTTGATTTGAACTATTCCCTTTTGAGTTTGAAGACTCTCCTTTCACAAACTTAGGATGAGTATTCTTCTATTTAGGAGGAATATTTCGGTTATAGCCTAAACCGGATCGGTCGCCACATTTTCTTGATCCAGATAAAAGTTTTTCTAACTTTGGATCACCTTGGGCATACCTCCATGTATCCTTTAAACTCAAAAGTGAAGAGACTTCAAGTTTAAGTTTTTCATTTTCAAATTTAATATTTTCAATAAGGGAGGTTTTGATATCTAAATTGCATTTAGATTTTTCAAAATAATCTGAAATGTGGGATTTTTCTAAAACAAGAGCATCAAAATTTTCTTCAAGTTTCAAAAACTTTTCTTTTTGAAGTTTTAATTTAACAACAATTTTACAACTTTCCTTGTATAAGGCATTGTAAGCATCTTGAAGATCTTCTTCATTTTCATGATCACTATTCAGATTTTCTTTACTAGTTAAATCATCATTATCTGAAAAAGTGAACTTGGCTAAAGTCATAAGGGCTTTGACTTCATTACCGGACTCGGTTTCAAAATCCTCTGATTCAAAAGAGGCTTCAGTGCCAGAAGATTCATCTCAAGTAGCCAACATACCTTTCTTTTTAGGTTTGTCCTTTGTAGGAAACTTGTTTGCTAAATGCCCATATTCATGGCAGTTGTAACATTGACTATCTTTTAAAGATTTTCAAGTTTTAGATTTAGGTCTTTTCTTATCATTAGATTTTTAAAAATCAACCCTCTTTTTACTTTTGAAAATTTTGTAAAACTTTTTAGCTAAAAGGGCCATATCATCTTCAGAGTTTTCAAAATCAGAATTACTATTTTCTTGGAAAATACATTTAGAAGATTTAAGGGTGATGGATTCACTTTTAGGAGCTTTAAAATTTAATTCATAGGTCTGTAATGACCCAACTAATTCTTCTACCCTCATATTATCCGTATCACGAAGTTCTTGGATCGCAGTTACCTTATAATTGAACCTTTCAGGAAGCGAGCGTAGTATCTTTGCATAGACTTTACTTTCTGGGATTTTATCACCAAGATATTTAATCTTGTATAGAAGTCCATGAACATTTCATTTTCCTCCATATGTATCTCCTCAAATTTGGTTGTGAGGATTTGGACTTTAGATTTCTTAACAATTGATGTTCGCTCATGTGTCATTTCTAAAATATCCCAGGCTTAATTTACAGAATCACAGGATATAATTCTTTTGAATTCATCCGGTGATAGTGCACAAGTGATTGCATTTAGTGCTTTTGCATTTGCACTACTCTCACTTTTCTAAAGAGTAGTCCAAGAAAAATAAGGTGTTACTCATATAAATTTTAATCCATCGATACCAGTCACTCAATGGTAGGAGGGCTCCATTCAGTTACTGTGGCTAGCCACACACTCTCATCCATGAATTTTAAGAAAATCCTCATTCTGGCTTTCCAATAAGCATAATTGAAGCCATCAAATGGTGGAGGCCTAGTGGCTGAAAGACTATCAAAATTCGACATCTTATAAATAGCTCAAATCGATTAGCTCAGGAAATTAATCCAAAAAGCAATAATAATTAAAATGATCTATTAGGCTCTAATACCACTTGAAAAGGCTGAGCTAAAGTCCTAGAGGAGAGGGTGAATATGACTATGCCAAATTTAAAAATAACAGCGGAATTTAAACAAATAAAGGAAAGATAAATTCACAATAAGGAAATGTAAAGCAACCTCAAAATTCTAGTATTGAGAGGTTGATATAAATGTTGTTCTAAGGACAACCTTACACCATAAAAACTAAGGGTTTATGGCAGGACAACCTTACTAGAACAGTTTGTGTATCAAAAACTCAAACTGAAGAGGAATAAAAAGGAAATAGCTAGAAAGGATATCTAAACTATTACAACATTCCCCACAATGTTGAAATGTAAAGATTACAACATTCACATCCACAAATACATCCCATAATCTTGAATGATAAAATATATAGAAAATAAATAAATATTCAAACCACAAGACACAAAGAATTATAGTGGTTCAATTGTGTGTACACCAACTGTTAAACAACAGCCACACAACTACTCCACTTTTAATATCCTCACACTGTGGATATTAGCATTCACTATGAAAATAGGTTTTTCCAGGTTCACCTAAAACCCTCATAATTGTGTCTTTCAAGTAGGCTTACACATTTCAAAAAACTCCACACTCTAAGGTTTCTGGATCTCCTCAGATAACCAAACGAATGAGATTTTTCTGGCTTAATCTCAAAAGAAACCAAAACAAAGGAAATTACAATAATGTAAAACACTTGGATATTCTCCTTTTGTTGCAGCTCAGAAGAACCAAATCGGAGTAGAAGTTTGAATAGAAGTTCAATATCCAATACTCACTTATGAAATGGTTCTAGATTCTAAATTGATTTTAAATTAAATCCAGTTGGGCTAGCTCTATTTGATTTTGATTCCAAGAAGTGGGAATTCTTCAATCCCTCTTTCAAATCAGATTGGAATGCAGAATACAAAATCAAATATATATTAAAAAAAAAAGCTAATAAAAGAGAATATTAAATATGCACAATATAGCTTAAGAAGTTTAAACTTATCTCTCAGAGTGATGTCTTGATTATCGTTGAATTGGATATCAAACTCTGAAAATCATCCTCTATTTATAGATGAAGAAATCGTGTTCACGACTGGTCTTGTGGACACTATGACTGGTCATAGGACCAACAGCTTTTTGAAATTTTGAGCGCGATCGGATAAAACCATTTCACGACCAGTAGTAGGCCTTTCACGACCGGTCGTAAGATCTCCACGACTGGTCGTGGCATGTCCACGACTGGTCGTGAGAATCCATATATAGTCGTTAGACTTTGAGTCGTAACTGTAAGATTGGTCGTGAATGAGTCATGCACTGTTCACACGACCAGTCGAGCAATCTCCAGGACTGGTGTAGCCTAACCAAAAAATTTTCAAAAACTTGCGACAAACTTAGAACTGGTCTTGGAATTTCTTGGACTGGTCGAGCCAGTGCTAGGACCAGTCGAACAGAGCCCAGGACTAGTCGAAGAATAGACCAAACGCCTATAAAATAATTTAATTTGAATTATGTATTCAAAATGACCTACCTTAAGGTCAATCTAAGGTCTTTCATACCTTGGACATGATGTATAAACATTGAACATTCTTTTCTTCAGATGATAGACGATCTTTGAAGTTTATGAAGCTTGAGATCTCGACACATAATGAAGCTTGAACTTGAGAACTTTTAAAGCTTAAATTTGTAGTACTTGAGTTGTACTTTACTTTGAGTCTTAAGTATGAACAGTTGACTTGTCTTTCAATATTGCTATAAAACATTGAACTTTGACGCTTAAAGGAGTGAACAATGTACTTAAACTTGCATTTCTTGAAGTAGATCTTTGTTCTTGACTTGAAGCATTGTCCTTATACATGTGATGCATTACCTTGAACATATATAACAATGTGCTATATAAGACACAGATTGTGGTTTTGGCACTACAAAATTTGACAATCAAAGGAGCAAGAAACCATAGCACTTACAGAGTCGTCATTTTGGCATCTATACGATGCCAAACAGTGATGAAAATTCTCTAAATATTTTCTAAGTTGTCATTGAATAATAACATTCTCCAGCAGAGTCACCATTTTTTTTCGACAAGAAACGAATGTGCTTCGATAAGGGAATTATCATTCAACAATAACAATGAAAATAGAAGAACATTCATCATCATAAATTTCATTAATTCTGAGTTTGTTTACATCCTCGTGTTTCCCTTTATTCAAAAACAAGGTACAATGAAAGAAACGAAGAGTGGTTTAATAGTAATTTCGAAAGCATTTCAGTTCAAAAAGTGTCTGTTACATTGACAAAGAATTGCGCAAGCTTGAGATCCCAGGATCTTCACTCATGTGTACAGTTTGTACACAGGAGGACAAGTCATAAATATGTCAAACTGTTGTGCGGGTACTTCTGTTTGTGGGAGACTTCTGTTGTGGGAGACTTCCATTGTGGGAGACTTCCATTGTGGGTGATTTTCGTTGTGCTGGATTTCCATTGTGCGGGATTTCCGTTATGCTGTATTTCTTCTCTCTCCTTAAGTTTCTCTTACATCTCTCCTTCTAAATGAGGATGAGAATGGGTATTTATAGGCTTTTTCATACGAGTGAAGGCCATTTATGCACAATAAGGAGCGAACAACAGGGGGCACACAACAAGGAGCGCACAATAGGGGGTGCTCGTTAGGGTGCGCACAACAGGGGGCGCATAACAGGGAATGCACAACAGGGAGTAGGAAGTCTGAAAGTGCTGTCATAGGGGACTAGGATGTCTGAAAATGCTGTCACAGGGACTGAGATGTCTAAAATTGCTGCCACAGGGACTGAGATGTCTTAAAATGCATTTTTTGTGCACCAACGTATGGACTGTTAATGTAGAGCGGGTCTCGAACACTTTCATGGCCAAGATGGACTAGAGAAGGTTCGATCGGAGGCAGAAGTGATCAGGACCATCAAAACCCTAATGTAGGCATATCAAACCGGAATGAGTTATTCAACGTATAATATATGATTTTGGGGTAAGAGAAGCTACTTTAGCTAACCAATCTTGCTTTGCTAGATTTACCATGCTAAATTTGTGAGATTTCATCATATCGATGGTCGAAAGTCCATTTTAATTTCATTTTTAGTATTTATAGTAAGTTTTAGTTAGATCATTACTCCTAATCCTTTAGGCATTAAGAGTTGTGACCAACATGAAAAGAGCTTAGAAAAATTAGGAGAATAACGTGATGAGGAAAAATTGGACACTTATTATTTTTAGCCAAAAACCATGAAGTCTAGTAGAAATCATGATCGTTTACAAATAGTAAGTTTATTATTTATAGTAAGTCACATTTTTTAGGGAGTTTGAGTTGGAGTTTGATTATGAAACGTCTTACTAGGTTTGGTATCACTATTTAAAGAATTGTAAATTCATTTTTATCATTAATCAATTTATTTTTAAATTTATTAGAATTTATTTTTATTTTCTTATTTTCCCTCATGGATTTGAGGAATCTCTATGAGTCCAGAGAAGCTCCGTGGATTTGGAGTAATTATCTCATTGAGGAGGATGGTAATCAACCTCATCACATCCATCCCTACATCAATTAGTATCAGAGCGAGGACTCCCGTCGGGCCGATGGCAAATAATGACTATATGAACCAAAATCCCATGGACAGTGATCCAAGGATTCGTTATCTTTTGGAAAGAATGGAAGCTTTCTACCGGAAGAGTTAGTTGACCATGCAAGGGCTATAGGAAACACTCGACCATCTTACGGATATGCTAATTCTGTCCCAAGCCCAAGGCGATGATGCTCAGTTGCCCGTGGTTAGTGTATCGCACAACCTAGATTTCTGTAGGGCACTTCCAAATGTAAATCGTAGGACAAACCCAAATGAGTCAAGCTCCAGCAACAAGGACATCAATGACAGCTTTACCCAATGACCAATCCATGGAGGCAATCGACTAAATCGTGTTGAAAGAGACTATCAAGGTAAGGTTGAACTTTCTAGTTTTAATAGCTTATTGCGTATAAAAGATTTCCTCAAATGGTTATCCAAAGTAGAACGATATTTTGATTACATATGTGCCAGAATATAAAAAGGTAAAATTAGTAGCATTCAAATTAAAATTCAGTGCTTCTGTATGGTGGGAGCAATTACAACTCTCACATGCTCGACAGAACAAGACACCTATCCAATCATGGCCACAGATGAAACGCCTTCTTCAATAACAATTCATTCCTGGTGATTATGAGTAGGTATTGTTCCAGCAATACCAAAATTCCCGATAGGGGAATCAAACTGTCACAGATTACACTGAAAATTTACAGTGATTAGCAACACGGAATGACCTGCTAGAAACCTAATCATAGAAGATAGCATGGTTTATAGGTGGGTCATGATCGGTGATTCAGCATAGCTTATAGGTGGGATACAATCGCTGATTCAGGACTGAGTTCAAATGTAATTTTAACTAATTTATTTTGTTTACAAGTTATTTTCCAAACAACTTGCATTGTAACTTTATCTTTCTGTCTTGGGATTAGACTTGGGCTCCATAATCTCAAATATTTACCAATGGATCATCTTTCGATGACATATTTATACGTGTGAATTTTAAAAGAAAGAATATTTGGGCTGAGGCAACATAAATAATTAAGGAAAATGAAGATAAACAAATGAACCAGCTAACCATATGAGATTTAAGCAATATTAAGTCATTTCAAAGCATAAATGAAAAGATGAAAAATATATTAAAAGAATATTAAAATACATAAGTTAATAAGCATAGAAAATATCCATCCACCCATCAAATATTACAATTCAAGTCCACAAATAATAATTGTCAAATCGTCATAAGAAAATGCAAGGAAAATAGAATGTATTGTCCCATCTTGCTTCATGTAATTGTTGCAGGTACGGTCTCATCCTACTTCTCACTCTACTCTTCCTCGAACTCCTCATCAACAAAATTGCATTTTCCGCAGATCAAACGCAATCAATCATATGTATAAACAAGCATTGCAAATAATTTCAGTGTAAGTGAGCTTCAATACTAGTTCACGACCCTACTCGTGCTAAAAGCATATTCTAACATTACGGTTGAAATTGGAATTAACAATATGCCTCATGCCATCAACGAGAGCACATGCTACTATGATTCACAAGCTTTCGACTTCTACCAATCTAAAACATCAAATTCTTTGCCTTTGTACTTTATAAGTGGCTCATTGAGATAGTGATCAAGTTCTGTTTGGGTCTCAACTTGTGCCATGAAAGACATGAAATCGTCGATCGTGTTTCATTTTGTAATAACACTAGAACTAAAACCCACTTGAGGAGTCTAACCTACGGTATTGTCTTTTGTGGTTGAAAAAGTTTATGCATAGAAATTGTACAAATCTCTGACTACATCACGAATCTTATTGACCTCAGTGGCACTCTTCTCACCATATAATTTTTTAAAATAAATATAACCATGAACACCTTATATCGATGATTAAGAACAACTGCAACAGCCATTATCAAACTGCACTCAGACCAATACTTATCAAACTTTAACTGTATACACGTAATCATTATTTGTAAAAAGCCTGGTCTACTACAGTTACTCAAAACATCCTTAACTCTCCAAAGTTCTGGTAGAAATATATTTGTTGTTGAATACTTGCTTCCTGAAAAAATCTTTGTTGTGTCATAAAAAACCGAAAGAAACTCGTGAACTGCTTCAGTTCTTCTCCAATCATCATTAGAAGGCAACCACTGATATGCATTATCATGCTCCGCATTATGAGAGAATGCATCTATGAAAGCTATTGTTGAATTTAACATTTTGTTGGTTAAATTTGAACGTGTCATAACATCTAACCTTATCGTTCTCTGAGATGAGAAATTCAATTGTTTCACGATCTCATTCCATATATTCAATCATGAAGGTGACCCACATATGTACTTCACACTCTCTTATGTTCTCGGTCATTGGCTCAATTATTTTAAGCCCACCTTGTACAATCAAGTTTAGGATGTGGGCACAACACCTAACATGAAATATTTTTCCACTGAAATATAAGTCACTGGTGGGCCTAAACTGGTTCCACAAAATCATTATCACACTGTCATTTGCAAAGGCATTGTCTGAAGCTATTGAGGAGATTTTCTTCTTAATACCCCACTCCACAAGGCATCTGTAGATGCAGTCTAAAATCATCAAATCAGTATGAGGAGGCACAAGATAGTAGAAGTTTATAACTCTTTTTCATAGGCTCTATTCAACAACAATGTAGTGGGAAGTTAGTGACATATACCCATTTCGTTAATCGTTTGTTGTCCATAAATCTAATTTCATGCTAATTTAAAAAACGGATGCCAATTGTCCTTTCAACTTAACCTTCTCACTTACATACATTTTCATGCACACTCTCTTCATTGTTGTGTGGGAGACCTTCTTGTATTTGGGGTTAAGGGGCTAATTAACAAAATACTGACTCTCTACCATATAAAATGGTTTTTCATTTACAATAATAAATCTAGTCATCAACTCATTCATATGGTCCATGTTATACTTATCGGTAGACAAGGTACCTTGCGACAGAT
Organism: Magnolia changhungtana; assembly: GCA_030180095.1. NCBI lineage: Eukaryota > Viridiplantae > Streptophyta > Magnoliopsida > Magnoliales > Magnoliaceae > Magnolia > Magnolia changhungtana. The sequence goes on along the minus strand of JASAUF010000346.1, from coordinate 453,394 downwards.
CCACCATAGTTAAGTAAATGAAAGTGTTTGTTGGCCTGATGTCTAGCTTCTCACTTTTTAATGATACTTCAATAGGTGTTTCTTCATATCTAGTCGTCAACTTATTCAATATCTTGTTTAGATCTTTTCCACACTGACGATCTTTTTTTTTCTTTTATTGAACTCTAGGATGTACTAATCTCAATGGGTACCTCTTCATCTTGTAGGCCTAATGCTTCATCCAAGATCATTGGCAAAGTGACTGATAAACTGATGGAGGTATTGGGAATTTTCTCATTAGTTATCTACTAATTGAAATATAATAAATTAGACTAGCACTATAATGCCTTAAAAGTATATACTAAACCCTAAATTAGTCACTCATCTAAGGTTGGATATATTATAATATTATAATATTCTCATTTAAATGCTCACGCCAAAATTTCAGCAGCATCTCCCCTTTCAAGATAAGTTGATCTTCATTTTCATTCCCATGCCAAATATCTAAGCAATGTGAAGATATTTGACATGAGAAATAAAATTAAAGAAACATATCCAGAGAGAAATGGAGCGCAAAATAAACATGAGTATTTAAATAGGTTAGATGAAAGCATACTATCTAACATTGAACTATAAAATATGGGATAATTTGAGCAATTTTTATTCCATAAAAAATACACTATATTTATGTTGGCCACATAAAAATCCTCAAATGGGCAACTAATTGTCTAATTTACAAAAATAAACCATATTAGGCAAACTGTCTAATGCACAATAATAAGCTAAATAATAAGCAATGTAATCCATAATTTACAAAAATAAACCATAACTTATTTAATTCACAAAAATAAACCACATTAGATTATTTATCTAATGCAGAATAATGAGTTAAGCAATTAGGGGTCAGGGGAATAAGGGTTTAGGTTAATGTTTAGCAGTTTTGGGGTTTTGGGTTTAGGTTTTGGGTTTGGGTTTAGGTTTTAAGTTTTAGATTTTATGTTTTAGGTTTAGATTTTAAGTTTAGGGTTTAGGGATTAGGTTTAAGGTTTAAGTTTTAGGGTTTGGGATTTAGGGTTTATGGCTTAGAAATGTCTCAGCACAAGCTAATCCGACCACACCATAGCCAACCCAGACGCACCCGACCATTTCATTTTTGGACATTCAATCCTATATGACCCCAATTTCGCAAAACTTTCAAATTAGAATAGATGAAAATCATGAAATGGAAGTATAGATGGCACGCCCCAAACTCGGAAAACAGGTTCACAAAATTTTTGATCGCCGAATCCGGCGCCGACAGCCTCCGTAGTGCCCCATTCTCGAATCCCGGCACTCATATGTCAAATTCTGATCCTGGGATCCTACAAGGAGGATTTTCAGTAAGAGTTTTTTTTTGTAATGGAGCATAACCAAGTCACAAAACAACATCACCACATATCCACTATATCAAAAACTTTAAGTACAATGCGGAAAGGGAAATACAAGGTGATCAAAAGCTCCAAAATAATCCGATACGCACTCCTACCTCAGCGCTGCTACAATCCAATGACACCTGCATGCAACGGTCATGCATAAGCTTACAAAAGCTTAGAGGGTGATGTAAGTGTGTTCGCAAGTCAAGTATCAAGTGTACAATATCAGAATAATGCAGAAATATGCGGTAAGTCCATGAATACTATCAGCCATGCCAAGGCTATGCGATGCAAGACATGAATGCTATCGGCCATACCAAGGCCATTCGATGCGAGTCATGAATGTCATCGACCATACCAAGGCCATGTGATGCAAGGCCTATGTATCCGAATGTCATATGCGAGATGCAATACAATCATGTCAGTCCTCATCAAGTACATATATCAGTACAATTCCTCTCTGGGATATCACCGTGGTCTAGTACACTCCACACTGACTGCCGCCTCCCTAACCGCACAACCCAGCGAGTGGAAAAGACCACACTATCCGCCGGACCAATAGTCTATCAATACCTACCTAGCTCGTCGATAGCAGACTCATTTGTGAGCTGGTCAAACTCAGCCTAGTTTATAACCCCCTCACTGGGGTGGATGAGGCCACACCCCCTTCTAACCGACTACGACACAGTGGAAGACGTGGCCTACTGGTATTCGGCACACGGGCGCTCATGTATTCACTCGGTCAAAATGTTGGAGCATCTCCTAGTACCAAAAAGGTTCTGAAACTTTCACCAAAAGACATCATAAATGCCTATAGTGCTAGAACCAAGTATTTTTGGTATCCGAATAGCCATCCACGATGTGTCTGTGGAGCCATGGCCTTGATGTCACTAGGGCGTATAATGATCATGACACACAAATACGAGATGCATGAATCACACTGTCTAGTCATGCAACAATCCTGCGCATACCACGCGCTCAAGTGGGTAACTCCTATCAAGGAGTCCCATAGATAATCTACCCAATGGCATATGCTATGATCAGTCACTCCTCATATCAAGCATACATATGATGCGAATGAGTATGAATCATGGAATTATACTAAGCATGTTATAAAGTGATAAACTATCTTCATAGCGAGGATGGGCTAGATGGCCTACACACAACCAGTATGGGCCTATCAATGGGCCCTATGGAGAGTTATAATGAGGACATTAAACCAACATTGTACTTACAATGTGGGCGTCAAACCATCATTGCTCCCAAGGCATAGCCCACCATAAACATCATTACATAAACCATGGTAGAATCATACATTGTAATGGACTTGTGTACATCCCATTGGACCTTGACCCATGGGCCTCCAATACATCAAATGGGCCTCATAACATGGGCCTCATATATATCAAGGTGGGCCTCAATGGACGGCCACAAATACATTAAGATGGGCCTCAACGGATAGCCACAAATACATCACGATGGGCCTCAACGGACGGGCCACAAATACATCAAAATGGGCCCTCATATGGCAAGTGGGCCACATCACATGGGTCGCGTTATATGGGTCGCACCAATGGGCCTCACCAACTACACCATTCATCTATATGCTTAAGATCAACTTAGAGCATAAAGAAAATAAATCATATTGAAAGGTTATCTAGACCGCATTCCAAACATAAGTGGCAATAATGATTTCCACCATTAAAATCCCCAAGGCTCACCATAACATTTCATTTCCATCCAAGCAGTTGATAAGGTCACACAGACCTAATATAAATAAATAAATAAATTTTATATTTATCCAAAACCTCTGAACCAGGGGAGTTTCAATGGTAGATGTTCAATTCACCACTGTTACCAGCAATGGCCTACCAGATAACTAGATTTGTCTCATTGTGCCTCAAGCCTTAAATGAGCCTTCAAAATGGTTGGACGGTTTGGATGCAACGCATGCACCATGGTGGGTCCCATAGGGATGGATGGCATGGATAGAGCATATACCTCATGGTGGGGTCCCCTATCGTCCAGCAGCCCAGCCAAAATGGCTGGACGGCATAGATAAAACACATACGTCATAGTGGGTCCCACCGCCCAATGGTGTGGACGGTGTGGGTAAAACACATACACCATAGTGGGTCCCACGTGGGGCCCACCATAACGTTTATCTGCCATCTAATCTGTTAATAAGGTCACGCAGACCCAAATGAAGAGGAAAAATAAATTTCATAATGGTCCAAAACTTCTATGACACCCAAGAGGGTTTCAATGGCAGACGTTAAATCCACTGTTCCCTGTACTGTGGGCCACCTGAGTTCCAGGTACGGCTGATTTTAGGGGTAGCCCACTACCCCAAAGGGGGCCTACCAAATGCAGGGTGTTGATGTCAACATACATCACGGTGGGGCCCACGGCTGGGACTTGTGGTCCCTGCCCTTCCATCCATAGCGTAGCAGGACGCTGCTCCGCGTCCTCTGGATGCCAGCAGCAGCACCTACTACATGTTATATTTATTTTTTTTAATAGTATTTTAGTGGTTTTTCGCAAGTGAGGCTCTCATCAGGTGAATCCACCCCATCCATTGTCTCTTATGGCTCAAGACAAGCCAAACAAGCCGAATATTCTTTATGTTTTGGTGTATAGAAACATCAGGATGGATTTCAATGGTAAAAACACTATTTTATATGATATGGCCCGCCAGATAGTTGGATTGGCCTCATTTTTCGGCTCAACGCCTAAAATGAGTAGGGGAATGGGATGGATGACATGGATTTGATCCTTACATCAAGGTGGGGCCTGTATGAATGGTCCACCTAAGGTTTGAATCAACTAGTATATATATTTATTATTTTTTTCTTTGCTAGCTCGTCAGTACACCACACTGACAGTTCACACTTCATTTTGCAGCCACGTCCAGCAACCCTAGACATTGGACGGTTTGCATACAATTAAGGTGGGTCTCATAGGGATGTGGCCCCACTTAATTGGATCAATCTAATATTCGTGTTTTCCCATCATCCAGAGGGTAGGACCTACATGGCTTGGACGGCCATGGGGTCCATTTGATGGACGGTTTAGACATCACATAACTCATTTAAGTGGGCCATAAAATAAAGGAAGGAGAGAGAGAGAGAGAGAGAGAGAGAGAGAGAGAGACGTGAGATGGAGGGACCCCGGCACTATGGGCCCTCCCTTCTAACATTACAACATACATCAAGTCGGTCCCTTTTCATATGGGCTCACCGATCAAAATCAACGGTGGAGATACCTTCTCCACCAAAATGGAAGGTCTAGATGACCCCTTTTTAAATAAGAAAGTAAACATCATGATGGGGTCCATGGAGAATGGCCCCATCATGGAATGATAATGAGAATCAAGGTGGGCCATCGGCCACATTTAGGGTCCAAAGTGAGATCCATACCATCAATCGGTAGGCCTCACTTGGCCCATCATAAAAATATGAAATCTAAGCCTATAGAAACACCCACCGTTCGATCTTCTTAGTCCGATGGAACGCCGACCTCCTCATGTCTCACTTTGATGGAAGATGATGAGAGATGAATGGCTAGAATGAAGGATTTTGGGGTGGGAAGTGGGCCACACACAACTCATTTTTCTCACCTAAGGAAGAGCTTGGACGTCCACCACCCTTTTGCTTGGAAAATGTGTTGAGAAAGAGAGAGAGAGAGAGAGAGAGAGAGAGAGAGAGAGAGAGAGAGGGGTGGTTGTAAGAGAGAGGTGATGGGTGTGAGTGATGGATGTGAGGTGATAGTTGTACTTGACTTGAGAGTTGACTTGATGGTTGCTTGACTTGGGGAGAAAGAAAATATGGGTGTGTACTTTGATTGATTGATTGATGAGATGGGATGGGTTGTAGAGATTCTTTTAGGTTCATAAAAGTGTAGCGTTTCTTCAAAATAAACGCTTGTCGATATCTCTTGGCCAGGTATCAAATCGGTATGCAAGACGCGACGTTGGAACCGCGGCGACGGTGCCGTCGCAATGGTACAAGTCTCGGATTAAGCCGACTCAAATCTACAGGATATGACTTAGGGTCATGTGCAAACGTTGATCATAGGTCACGGATTGCCAAAAATTGACAGGAAAAATTGCGGGATTGTACAAAACGGTATGGACTAGGATACGAGCCTTACGGTTCTCCCCACCCAATAAAAATTTTGTCCTCAAAATTTATACCATCATCACAACTAAACAAAACTTATAAGAGAATAGAAAACATAACATCATATATGATCAAAACACAGTACATCATACAATCAAACGTCGAAAAGATGGGGATAGCGCTCTCGAATCTTCGTCTCGCGCTCCCAAGATGCCTCACCACACTATGATGGCCCCACTACACCTTCACTAAAGGAATGACCTTAGTCCGCAAAACCTGCTCCTTTCGATTGAGGATACGAACTGGTTGTTCAATGTAAGAAGCGTCCTCACGAACCTCCAACGGCTACCAATCAATAACGGGAACGATGTCTGACCCACGCTTCCTCAACATAGAGACATGGAAGACGTTTTGAACGCTAGACAACTGAGATGGTATGGTGAACAGATAAGCCACGGCACCAACGTGCCTGGTGATCTCAAAAGGTCCTATGAATCTCTGGGCAAGCTTGCCCTTCACTCCAAAACAAACCACACCCTTCATGAGTGAAACTTTGAGATACACATGGTCACCAATGGCAAACTCTAAGGGACAACATCAACGGTCAGCAAAACTCTTTTGCCGGCTCTGAGCTATGTGCATCCTCTGCCTGATGATATCGATAGCCTCTGACATCTACTGCACAAGCTTGGGACCTAGGAGACGCCGTTTTTCAACCTCGGTCCAACAACTCGAAGATCTGCATCGTCTACCATATAATGCCTCAAAAGGAGCCATGTCAATGGTCGCCTGATAGCTGTTATTGTACACAAACTCAGCCAATCGTAGGTGCTCATCCCAACTACCCGAGAAACCAATCGCGCAGGCCCGAAGCATATCCTCAAGGATCTGGTTGACCCTCTTGATCTGGCCATCGGTCTGCGGATGGTACGCGGTGCTAAACCACAAATCAGTCTCCATCGATCTCTGAAAGCTCCCCCAAAATTGAGATGTGAACCTCGGGTCTCAGTCTGAAATGATTGAGACAGGAACACCGTGAAATCTCACTATCTCATCAACAAATAGCTTGGCGAGCCGGTCCGCATGCCATGTCTCACGAATCGCAAGAAAATGTGCTGACTTCTTCAGACTGTCCACGACACCCAGATAGCGTCATGACCGCATTGTGTCCTCGGCAAACCCATGATAAAATCAGTAGATATGTGCTCCCACTTCCACATCGGGATGCTCAACGGCTACAATAGACCAGGGGGTCTCTGATGATCAGCCTTAACACGCTGGCATGTGTCACACTTGGCCACAAAACTAGATATCTGGGGCTTCATCCCCACCCAATAATACTGACACCTCATATCACAATACATCTTCGTCGAGTCAGGGTGGATAGAGAACCGGGATCGATGTGCCTCGGTCATAAGATCTCAGCACAACTTAGGAATGTCCAGGACATATAATCGACCACTGAAACGAAGTCCACCATCAAAACCAATCTATCAATCTGACTGACTCTTAGATGCTGCCTCTACCCGATAACTCTGTACTGACTCATCTGCCTGCTGAGCCTCGATCAACCTTGCGACAAGAGAGGGTTGAATCGATAAACTCGATAACTGCACAATAGAAGACTACAAGCCAATCTCAAAGTCAAAAGCTGACACATCCTCAAGCATCCTCCACTCTTGAATCATCATGTGCACCACCAGGCCTCGTGGCTGACGGTAGAGGGCATCCCCCACCACGTTCGTCTTGCCTGGGTGGTACTGGAGATCAAAATCATAGTCCTTTAGGAGCTCCATCCAACGCCTCTGCCTCATATTCAGCTTAGACTGAGAGAACAAATACTTCAAGCTCTTGTGATCGGAGAAGAGTTTGAACCTCACCTCATAGAGATAATGCCTCCACACCTTCAGGGCGAATACAACTGCTGCCAACTCCAAATCATGCGTGGGGTAGTTCGCTCATGGACCTTAAGCTGACGAGATGGATAAGCCACCAGCTTCCTATGCTGCATCAGGACAGCACCCAAGCCAACTCGCGAGGCAATGATAAATATACACTACCAAAAAAACGAGCAAAGGCTGTGGACTAGGGGATGTTTTAGCTACGGATATAAACCGTAGCTATATTACTACGGATTTAATCCGTAGCTAAATAGCCGTACCTCACCACGGCCAAGGTACATCTGTTAGAACTTCTATGTGGCCCACCATAATTTTTTTATTTAATCTAAGCCGTCCATCCTTTTTAAAATTAATTTTAATGGATTATACCCAAAAATTAGGTAAATTTAAATCTCAAGTGGACCACACCATCGGAAACAATGGAGATTAAGTGCCTTTTGTTGATTTCTGGTGTGGTCCATGTGAGCCTTCTATTTTCAAAATTTTTTGGGATAAAGCTCTAAAAGATTATTTGAATTTATTGGATGGCACAGATAAATGAAATACATTATGGTGGGCCACACGTAGCCCCTAACACATCACCGTCTCAATGGTCGTCCGCGCTCGCAAAAAAAAACCACCAAATTTCATTCGCGCCCACATCCAGCGCCCACATCCCTCATTCCCTCTCCCTCTCCCTCTCCGCACTCTCTCTCTCTCTCGCTACCTATCCCTCTCCCTCTCCGCACTCTCTCTCTCTCTCTCTCTCTCTCTCTCTCTCTCTCTCTCTCTCTGCCGATCCCTCTCCCTCTCCGCACTCTCTCTCTCTGCCTATCCCTCTCCCTCTCCGCGCACTTCTCTCTCTCTCTCTCTCTCTCTCTCTCTCTCTCTCTCTCTCTCTCTCTCTCTCTCTCGTCTCAAAGCCCTAGCCCTCCATCGCGCGCTTTCACTCCCCTCTCTCTCTCTCTCTCTCTCTCTCTCTCTCTCTCTCTCTCTCTCTCTCTCTCTCTCAAAACCCTAGTCCTCTATCTCCCTATCTCATCGGCCCTCTGCTTTGCTCGTAAATCTCGGATTCTCATGTTTGAGGTAAGGTTTTCCCTTCTCACTTTGTTGCTTTATGCAATTTAGAATATCTAATTAGGGATACGCATTGTTGAATCCCTAATTAGAGATTTGTATAACAAATCCCTAATTAGGGATGTGTATTGTCAAATCCCAAGTTGGGGATTTGCATTGTCCGAGTTTAGCTCTGCAAGTGGTGTATTTTGGGTTTTGTGCCAATTTCTTGAAATCTATCAATGTTGTTCATCCTCTTTGTGTTTTAGGCCTGTCTGATGCAGTACTTCAAATCTTTTTTGTAGTATATAAGAAGGATTTCATGTATATGATTATGAAAGGATAGTAACGCCGTAGTAATTGTAATGCATATTCATTTTAAATGAGAGGAATAGACTATCTATTTCAATCTGACAAATGCTGTGAGCGGATACATACAAGTATCTGTTTGGGTAAAAGGGATCTTGAAAAATTGGGATTTTGGTAGGTTGAGTGCCAGCTATGCCCAATGCTCATTCACATTACTGGAAATTTGAATCCAAACGGCAGTTTAGTCAATCCTAGCCTTTCTTTCTGTCAGTCAACTACTGGTTTGAGTTTTGACGTATTGGTGTGCACAAAAGGACTGAGCAGAAGTGCTTAAGCTTGATTCAGCTCTAATCTTACTGGTTTTTGATTCATCTCTCTCTACCACAGAGACATTTCTCTTCTCATAATTTCATATTTGTTTTAGGTTGCAAGAAATACCATGAAATTTTGGTGCGACCAATCAAATTGGTGAATATCAAAAAGTTGTTGGGGGGAAGAAATAGGAAGGGGATGGGTAGCGAAACAGCCCCTGTTTGGATGGCATACAAACATCATGGTAAGCACCCAGGAAGTTTTCAATGGTGGGTGTTTCCATTCATTCTCAATGTTTCGTGTAGTGTGTCCCACTTGAGTTTTGGATCTACCTCATTTTTCAAATCATGTACTAGAGCATGAGCTGGATGGCAAAAGTGATGGGAGAGGTAGATTCCTTACGGACATCTTGGTGGGCCCCTCGTAGCTTCCGCCTCTACATAAGTGATGGATGGCCATTTGTCACATGTCCGGAAAGCTCAAAATATGCCAAGTCTTTTTTTTTTTTTTCAAACAAATAAGATGTATTTACAGGGATTCTTTTTCAATTATTATACCATGCACAAAAAGAAATTTGAAGTTGAAATCATAAAATTGTTGGAATATGTATATCCAGACCATTGAAAATCAGGCCGACTCTAGATGGGGGCATGTTTTAGAAATCACACAAATTGGATGAATCTAACTTAATCATACTTTTTGTGCTAACCTCACCGTGGGACCCATGATTTATACAATCTGCATTGACAAGCATGCATGCATGATCCATGTTCGATTTTGCATGAGTATGATCCACTACACTATTACCAAAATATAAAAACACAAAATAGAAAAAATAGTGCTGTTTGGATGCCACTTAAAAATGAGCCAATCTCATTAGAGTTAATCTTATATGTACAGATTAAAAGTAATTTTGATGACAAACAATCATGATTTCTAATGCATAATTATGATTGAGGGTGTGTTTGGTTGCACCAAATATCAGGAATTTTCAAATGCACACTCAAATGAGTACTCATTTTTAAGTGGGCACCCAAACAGGATCGTCTCGTTTGGAGAGTAGAAATGGTACCTTTGGACTTGATTGCTACCATTATGTTTGTCATCTCCCTATCTACCTTACTTGGTTGCAACTACAAACTGGGTACTTGGAGAGCTTGCATCTTGTCTCCCTCAAGTGAGTCTCTCTAACATAATTTCTATTTATATTCATTTGTTCCACAGTCAGTCTTATGGGTGATATTCACTGGCATGCATATGCACAGTCAAACAATCACTTGGCCCTGGAAAGCTTTCAAAACTCTTTCAACAGTCCCTTTCAACAGTCCCTATCACCCATCCCTTTTTATCCACGTCAAATATCCTCAAATAAAGCCCTAGTGCATTGGATTTTCTTGAGACTTATCTCTCTGATTGCCTCTGATCTGTTTTTATGGTAACAGATTAGCTTTCTTTCTCATCTTTCCTTCAGATCGTTCTGCATTTCTGCTCTGTTTTACTAGTTTTTTTGGTTGATTTGATGCTTGGATGTGATTTTAGCTAGTTTCTTCACTGTCTTGCTGTTTTTTTTTTTTTTTTTTTTTTTCTTGATTTAATTTTTAGTGCTAAAAAATGATGTGAATTAGTTGCTATCTTTGCTTGTTTCGGATTAGAAAATTATGGTAGCAGCTTGTCGTTTCATGTCCTATTATTATTATTATTTTTTGTTGAAATATTGTGTGATGAAATCTGTTATAGATATATGATCTTTTGCTGATTTTGAAATAAAGATAAATTAGTAGATCAGTTCCACTTTTATGCAATTGAGCTTAATTATGATGTATTCATGGCTTTCAAATTAGAACATGAGCTCACTCTACATGTCATTAGATAAAGGATCATATAACTCCTCTTGGTTTGTTTTCAATCTCATAAAACTTTACTGATTTTTCAAGCTTCTTCCAGCTTACAGAGTCGTTAGGTGTCTTCTAATTGGTAACAGATTTTGCAATTTCTCATTTGGTAGCATTGATTGTTTGAATATCTTGCTTCCATAACAAGATTTCTCATTTTTCTGTTCCCTCTTTTTCTTTTTTTCTTTGTGATTTTCACTGTTGATAAGGATACTAATTCATATACAAAAAGGATTGGATTAATCCTTCTAAGTTTTTTTTTTTTTTTTTTTTGGTTTAAATGACTTTGAAACTGCAGGATTCCTATGAGGATCTATTTGAGGAGCTGAGCAAGTATGGAGAGATTGAGAGCCTTAATGTTTCTGTTTGTTAACCTTTTGCAACAAAAACTACCTCATCTTGTACAAGAGGTTTGTTTTTGGAGATTTCTCCTTATCTTTCCAGTTCATTTCTGCTCCATGTAATTACCACGCTCATCTCATTATCTTCAAAAGTTGGAAGAAATAGTGGATTGTGAATTGAAAAAGCCTCAGTTTTATAGTTATTGCTAGTCCCAAGCATCAATAAAAGAACTTCCAAATGATAGTGTAGAAGAAAATTTACCTTGCCATAGTATCTAGAATTGTATTAATTAGCAAATCCCACAGATTGTATATAGAAGAAAATTTACCTTGCCATAGGATCATTGCCTGGATTGGCACCATTGCATATCGGTCATGCCCCAGGACTTTCTCCAGCTGGAAAACCTTATTTTTTAAAACCTTCCCTCCATATATATATATATATATATATATCATTAGCCCTTGACCTTGTGCATAATCGGTTGGACTTGATGGCTCTAATGAGTCTATTGTTCTTCAACTTCCAACCTTGGTGACTATTAAACCTGTTTGACTTTGCTTTTTGGTAGGTAACTAACTTGGGACCTATAAAACTTAAAAATAAGGTGTTACATTGTCTTCTCCTTTTTCCCTTAGAAAGGGTGTGTGTGTGTGTCTTACTCTCTCATAAAGCATGACCATTACGAAACAATCACACCCCACAACAAAAAAAAAAAAAAACAAAAAAAGAAGAAGAAGAAGAAGAAAAAGGAATGAATATGCAACTCACAGCATGTCATGCACATCCATCACTTTCCATGTACTTCTGTAGATGTAATAAATTCTTAATCGTGTTTTACATCCTGCAACTACAATGCCTTATGGATATTGGTCATTATAATAAGCCCATCAAAGCACAACTTGGATAAAATTGAGGTAATTCCAAGCCTATGGTGGGCCATCACGTGGACCAATCACGATGCATAAAAAGTGAATTTTCTACTTGTGGCGAGCAGAGGATCCAGATTCATTTTTCAATGCTAACTTCTAGTGCTGAACAGACTACACGTAGCCGACTCGAGCCACATGTCGGATGAATTGTCAGCCATGGGAATGACTGAGGTTTTGAACTTTTGATTTATTCATAGAAGAGATGCTCCAGTGCTCATAGTTGGACACTTGGACAGTTCAATCCATTGATTTAAACTGTTAATTAGGTCCATAGATCATTTAAACTGTTAATTAGGTACATTATGTCTCTGTCTTTTCTTTAATGCTAGTCCAAATCCCCTTCATAATCAATTGTTCTTGATGGAACTTCTGTTTTTGTTTCTCTATCCTCTAGCCTTTACTTATCCAGGTCAGGTTGTTCTACAAGTCTTTTCTTTAATGCTAGTCCAAATCCCCTTCATAATTGTTTATTCATCTATATCAGCAAGTTTCCCATTTTATCCTTCAATGCTTTCTTTTTTATTGATAACAAAATTTTGTTCAAAAAACCCACCTGGCTATAGAGAAGAAAGATCCACCATTAAGTATCCATAGAAATGGCCCCTAGCATATTAACTGACTTCAGAGCTTCTTATCAACTTTGTTTTCTTAGCATTAATAAATTGGCCCTTGGCATTTCAGTATTCTTCTTTAGAAACATTGATTGAATTCTCTTGTAGTTTGTAACGCATACAAATAACTGTATGCAGATATATGTTCATAAGAGTTTGCATGATAACACTTCCCCCTCTTTTTTCTTTTTCTTTTTTCTTTTTTCTTTTTGTTTTTGTTTTTGCATGGTGGTCATCTGTTAATCAGTTAAAAAGTAATGTAATAGAAAAAAAAAATTTCTGCTTGCCAGCCTTGTTTGTGAATGCATTGTTCTGCTTTGCCTTTTCAGCCCTTCTCTATTGATTTAGATTGTCTGCTCAGGAAATTTGATCTGCAAAGGAGAAATTCTTAGGCAATTTGCATATGGATAGACTGAAGAGGAGACTCTTGGCTTGTGTCTCAGCATGGCAGAAATGGCCATCTCCTGCACCTATGGCTTTATACCAAAGTAATTAAAATTAAGCTTGGTCAACTGGAACGTGTATTCGCCATATAGGAGATCTTCCAATTGATAAGACCCATCTACCTGAGACGAAGCGAAAGGTCTTTCTATGTTGTTTAGTCATTCAGTTAAACCACTGATTTGGTATTGGAGCAGATAGCAACACCCATTTCAATGGACATGCATCTTTTTAATAAAACCAGGCTTGTATTCTAAATGGCGAATTTGCTTGGCTTTAAGACTACTTTATTGATATCATAACCTACCCGGAGCCACACCAGGTAGTCTTATTTGCTGCTTTAGTAGTTCTTAGATAATCCCCTGTATTGAACTAATACATTAATCCTCTTCTGGAAACCATATCTTTTGATTGCAGGATGCTAGGAAACAGCTATCTGCCATAATTAATCATGTGGATAGTAATTTAGATGAGTGTAAAGAGCTTACTGCTACGACCAGAGATGAGGTGAGATCAGTTAGCTTGGTGAAGCAATCAAGATTCTTCATTGCTTTCTTTCATTTGTTCCTTTTCTTTTTCCTGGGTTTGGTTCAAATTATTTGTCGAAGTTCATTTATGTTTGTTCTTTTATAGGTTTCCGAACTGCACGGTGACTTGAGGGGATTTAGCGTTGATGTTGAATCTGTCCATCGTGCAGTCCAAACTCTGGTGACTTATCTTCATTCTATATGCATTTTCTATTTATTTTAATGAGAAATGCTCCAATGCTGTCAGAGCACTATAAGTTATAGTGCTCGTAGTTGCATCGGTTAACTTGGATAGTCCAATAGATCGATCTAAACTGTCCATCAAGTATGGGACACATTTCAAGGGTTAAAATGTGAAAAAAGAGTGATCAGATGATCAAATCCATTCTAGACACATTTCAAGGGTTATTTTTTGTAGCTTCCTTTTTCCAACCCATGGATGGGATTGTTAGGATTGCCTAACAGCAGTGATTCTTTAGGAGCAATCCATTATGAGAACTATCAAATTGATGGATTGAAATGTTAGTTGGACCTATTTTTGTACAAATGATCTTGACCATCCATATTGGAGGTCATTGATTAGATGGTTAAGATCATCAATGACCTCCAATATGGGTGAAAGCGTTGATTTAAAGGTCACCAGGGTTGATGTTCATGACAAATGATGAAAACTAACCCTAACTTGTTTAAATTAAAAATCTCACTTTGCAATTTTTTGAAAATTCAGAATGCATTCTAACGCAATCTTATGTCACTCTTAGGTTCCTATTGGAGGATGCTATCGGCTTATTGATGTTCCTATGAGCAATTGCATCAACAGTGGCATAAACAAGATATTCATCCTCACCCAGTTCAACTCTGCTTCGCTCAATCGCCTCCTTGCTCATAACTTGGGAAATGGTGTCAACTTTGGGGATGGATTTGTAGAGGTATGATCACAAGGGTTAAAACATTAAGTATTCACTAGTATCATAAAAACTCGTAAACACTAACTGTTTCTCAACAGATAATTTAGTTCATCATTAGGAGACTCTTTTGGGTGTATTTTGTTAGGGAGAAACCATTATACATTAAACGGTTAGAAACAATCGGATGAGCAGATGAAAACATTACTGGGGTTCTAATTCAAGCTTGCTGTTGAAAGCTTGAGAGTAATGAGATGAAGATAATGAAAATCTGAAGGAGTGAAGCAGTGGGTGTTTATTTTTCATTTTTCTTGCCTGCAGGTCTACTCAAATTATCTACTGAGGGAAACACTGCCTAGTTTTGGGCCTCACTTCTTGATTTTCTGTTCAGGACCTTTCAAATGTTTTTGTATAGAGTATATCATTCGAACATTCTGATGCAACCTTAATATTTGTTTCTAGGTACAGATTTATTGGTTTTCGTTTAATCTAGTTGTTTCAATTCTTTAAAGTCAGGTATTAAGAGTGCTTAATTATTCTCAAATTAGCCGGCACGTTTTGGTGACAGCAGGTGACAATGGATCTGTACACATGTGGGATCTTGATGTGGCTTGAAATGAATTTGTCAATGGCATGGGTTAGCTTGTCCTGTACAGTTGCATCTTGATGTGGGTTGGGCTTAGCCCCTGTTTGGATTATCAGGCTTAGGAGATTCGGTCCTATGTTTATAACTGTTCTGGTCCCAGCCTCGGATGTAGTTGTGCACACCTGAGTTGGGATTTGAACTTGTTCCGGTACTGCAATGGAGCTAAGAAGAACCCTGATTTTTCAGCCACCGACCGCCACACGAGCAAGGATACATTGCAGTGGCTTGGGGGAAAGCAGGTCCAATGTGGGAGTGATAGGGGAATGGCTGAAATCAGATCTCAAGCAAGCGTATGCAGGTAACTGCATATTCGTCCATTGACACACAAATTGTCATCAAAATCATAAGTTAATGTTTGGAATTGTAATTTGCACTTGCAGTTCCAAATAGTTCCTGTGCTTTATCTATTACAATTTGTGGTAATCCTAACCCTTCAGCAATATTTATGGAGGTTCCTCAGAAGAAATGGCCTTTTGACTTTTTAAACTTATGGTTAATAAATAGTAGAATAAGGGGCCATACTAAGAGAAAATATATGATGGTTGGAATCTCATAATCTGTAAGATTTTTTTTGCTTATCCCTGATCCACTCCGCATTAAATAACACCGATGGTCTAGATCAATGAAATATTGGTCCCACTTATATGAAATGGTCACTCAGGATGCTATTGCTATTGTGATTTATTACAGTCTATGGTGTTGTTTGGAATTGGGAAAACTTGTGCTGCAACAAGCAGTTAGAATAGCCATACATGTTCATGATCTGTCTAACTCCTTTGTACATGGGAAGTGCTGCATTTTTGGAAGTCAGAAGAAGAGAACTATTGGATTGTATGTAAATCCCCTGATTCGTACCCACTGGTAGTATGACTCTCTCTCCCCTTTGATTTGCTTCATTTATCATCCATTAAAATCATGGAAATATTTTATTATTGTCTTTCTTCCTTTAGAGAATGCTGGATCAGGCTGAAGTTGTGGAGACACTACACAAATCTGTCACTGGGGATCCAATATGTACATTATGTCTATGTCTTTTCTTTAATGCTAGTCCAAATCCCCTTCATAATCAATCGTTCTTGATGGAACTTCTGTTTTTGTTTCTCTATCCTCTAGCCTTTACTTATCCAGGTCAGGTTGTTCTACAATGGTTGTGCTGTGAAGGGTACCTTGCTTGTCAATAAAAAGGTACAAGTATTTTCATTTTCATTTTCAAATTTTTTTCATCAATTTTTAGGTGAAACTTCTAAAGATAATGTGAGATTTTGTAGGGATTTTATAGCTATAAGTGGTCACCTCCGAACAATAACTTGGCTATGCTTAGGATATTGCTACTTTCAATTCATAAACTCTAGTATGCAATTTGAGTATGGTGTTGTGAAAAACGAAAACAACCACCACAAGGAGTTGGGTTCTTGATATATGTTTCGGGGAAAAAAAATTATGCAAAAGACTCCAACTCAATTGCAACGAGTTTCTTTCGCAGCATGTGTTCCACAAAAAGTTAAGAAAGCTCAGATTTATGAGTTTACATTTCTTGGGTTTTCTCCTTTAATTTTAAAGCCAACATACTTGACAAAAAGGTCTCACTTTTGAGTGGTAATGAGAAGGGTTTAAAGAGTACAAGGACATACATGTCCAGCTCTCGAAGTACCAGGGATGCTGATGGAGCTGCATCAAATCTGTTTTCTGGACATTCTGATCACGATCTTACAGTGACAGAAATCACTGTTCATCCCAGGCATATGAAGCAAATGAAGCAAATGAAGCCCCATCAAAAATGTTCAAGATGCTGATGTTAAGGAAACTGCAGGTGTCTGTTAATGATGAAGGGCGAGATATGTGGAAGGTTTATTTGGACATGAAGGAATATACTTCTGCTTTAGCAAATTGTCGGGATCCGTTCCAGAGAGACCAAGTATATTTAGTACAGGTACTAATTAAAATGCATGTGCATGATTTCATATATTTTTTTCTCCATTCCATAACTGGAGAATGCTACTTGCAGACGTGCATCTGTAGTTGCTAAAACCAGATGCCCACCCTGCCAACATGGCACACATTTAAGAGATTTGGGCTGCTTGCCAGTGGGCCTGACTTTTAATATGCCCTGCCCCTAAAAATAAGGCCAGTCCAGGTCATAAGTAGGGACAGATAAATTGAATGTAGAATGTTGTGATACTATTTCTTTTAGTCCCTTTTTTTTTTTTTTTTTTTTCGGGGGCACATGATAACTATGGGGCTGCCTGATGTACAAACTATATCTTGCACACTTGTGAGCATGGTAGCACATGCAGCTAATCTCGAGTTAGGTATCGGGAGATGCACATCATGCAAGTGGCCTCTTCTCTAGTAGATTTGTTGACAAGAAGTTGTTAAAGTTTAAGATTAGATCTGCCCATTTTGGTTGCACATGCTGGCATAGATACATTGAGTTTTTGTGGCATCATATGATTAAAATGAGTATATTGCAGGCTGAAGCTGCTTTCTCAGCAAAAGATTTTGTCAGAGCAGCATCCTTTTATGCAAAGGTGAGGAACCTATTTCTTAAGTTTTCTATGTTTGCACGACAGTATATGGAACCTTTCTAAATATATGGAACATTTCTTAGTCAAGTTATCATCTCTGCTTTGGTCTTAAACAAGTTTACTTGCTGCAGTTTAAAATTTTTGATTGCCATGCTTTGGCTTTCTGTGCATGCATATGGAGTCTCATCCAGAATATCAATGTTTCTCTTTTTTCACGAGAAAACCACGAGGTTTTGTTATTCAAGGCCTGCTAGCATTGTTCTCCCACATTCATTGTCTCTTGTTCCTCACCACATTCCAGACCATCCATCTAGGTGAGCTCCTGTCATACAAAGGATGGTTACAAATGATGGCCCAACTCTCCACACCTCTCTGTGGGCAGCAAGGATCTCCTATCAATTGCATTTACTCATCCCTGGTGGGCCTGCTAGATCAATAGTCTGGATCCGCAGGTGGCAAGACACAAGTTGTGGCTAATGATGGAGAACAGTGGTGGCGTACGATGGTAGCAAAATTCTGGTGGAAATAGTTGAGATATAGAATGTGATTTCCTTATGGAGAACTGCTTTCCGCTTGAAGGAATTATATTCTTGGATATTTGATGGCTCCCACATATCATATAGGAGCCATCTGAAAGTAATTCCCCTATGGATTTAAATGCTTTCTTTCCATGGGACTGTTGGTAAATAACATGGCATTTTGTTTTTTCTGCAGATGAACTATAAATTATCATTTGAAGAGATCACATTGAAGTTTATTAGCATGGGTGAACAGGTAAGTTTTAAGGCATCTTTCCCTGTTTTAAATAGAGATGCTTTTTTTTTTTTCCCCCCAAGGGTAAATAGATTTATTAAAAGCCCAATGGGAAAGAGAACTACAGGAGAGGAAATGAGTCCCTGATTACGAAATCAAGCACATCTCTTCCTCTCCTAGTCCTAGCCAACTCATCAGCTACATCATTAGCCTCTCTCTAATATGAACAAATAAACTGAGATATTTCCTCTGAGTTCTCTAATCTCATCGACCATCTTGCGAGGCGCCATGGATAGATGGATGATGAATTTCCCGATTGATTGCTGAGGAGTCACATTCAACAATCTATGGTGGAGCATTTTGCTTCTCAACTGCTCGAGTCCAAGCCAAAGTTCCCAGACCTCAGCTTCATTCAAATCTGCTACACAAATAGGACCACCCTGCTGAATGGTCTTGTAACTCTTCACCATTAGTACATGAAGCTTCATTATCCGCTGAAAGATCTTCCAGCTCCAGGAACTGATTGATTACTGCGGGATCTTTCGACTCAGATCCATCCAATGACACCATGTGATTGTAATTAAATGAATGAATGATTGTAATTGAATGAATGAATGAATGATTGTAATTGAATGAATGAATGAATGATTATGCAGGTGGTAATTGAATGAATGAATGATTATGCAGGTGGTAATTGAATGAATGAATGATTATGTAGGTGGTAATTGAATGAATGAATGAATGAATTAATGATTATGCAGGTGGTAATTGATTGAATGAATGATTATAATTTTTTTTAATGTAGGCTATAGCTACGGATATTAACCGTAGCTATTATAAATTCGGCATATTGCCACGGATCCAACACTACTTTTAGCTACCAATAATATCCGTAGCTGTAGGTTCTTTTCGCTACAGAAATATTTGCTACGGATTATATCCGTAACTATTTTAACATATAGCTACGGATTAAATCCGTAGCCATAGGTTTTAGACCTATTGTTTCGGCATCTACGACGACGGTCGTGCTACGGATTTAATCCGTAGCCTTTGCCCTTTTTTCTGGTAGTGATAACAAATCCATCACTCCTAGAGGGAAGAGTGAGGACAGGAGCAGACACGAGGTGGTCCTTTAGCTCCATAAATGTCTACTCACAAGCGTCACTCCAAACGAACTCAGCACCCTTCCGGATCAACCTGCTCAACGGGGCTGTAATACGAGAGAATGAAACATCGATAGTAGCCCGCCAAACCAAGAAAACTGCAAATCTCGAACGCGTTCGTGGGCTGACCCCATGTCGCATGATATCAATCTTTGAAAGTCCACTATGACGGCCTGCCTCGTCACCACGTGACCAAGGAACTTCACCTCCTCCTGCCAGAACTCTCATTTCTCCAGCTTCGCATAAAGCTGGTGTGCACAGAGGGTCTGAAAGGTAATCTCCAGATGTTGCTCATGCTCCTCACGGGTCCTCGAATATATCAGAATGTCGTCGATGAACACTACAACAAACTGGTTAAGATACGGATAGAAGACCTCATTCATCAACTGCATGAACACTGCGGGCACATTGGTCAATCCGAATGAGATGACCTGGAACTCAAAATGACCATAGCGTGTCCTGAAAGCTGTCTTCGGAATGTCCTCCTCTAGGACCTGAATCTGATGATAACCGGAATACAGGTCAATCTTTAAAAAGAACTGTGCACCTTGCAGCTGATCAAACAAATCATTGATCCTCGAGAGCGAGTACTTGTTCTTGATAGTGACCTTGTTGAGCTCGCGATAATCTATGCAAAGCCTCAACGAACCATCATTCTTCTTCACGAAGAGTATCGGCGCTCCCCACGGTGAACTACTCAGACGGATAAAGCCTAGCTCACATAACTCGTCCAACTGCTTCCGCAGTTCCCGTAACTCTAACGAAGTCATATGATACGGGGCCCTCGAAATAGGCACAGTACCAGGCACGATATCAGCCTGGAACTCAGTGTGTTGATGAGGTGGAAATCCCTAAATCTCCTGAAACACATTAGGAAAACCACAAACGACCGGCAGCTGGTCGATACTCAAAGAAACTGACTCATCAACGGCACACGACAACAAGCAGGAAAGCTGCTCTCCTCTGGGCCCGGCAACAAACTGGAACGGTAGCACACCGGGTATACAGAACGTGACTCTCCTCACGGAGTAGTCCAATATAGCATGGTACTCAGCAAGCCAATCCATGCCCAGGATGACATCAAATTTGGACATCGGCAATACGAACAGGTCGACATGCAAAAAGATATCCCCAATCAGAACGGGGCAAGACGAGCAAAATCGGTCTAACACTACAAGCTTCCCTAAAGGCGTCGACACCGACAGACCTCACGGGTAGACTCTATCGGCAAACCAATCAATCAGTAGAAATCATCGGCCACGAAGGAATGCGATGCACCAGAATCAAACAATACACATGCAATGCATGCGGAAACAGGGAGAGTACCCTCAACGACTCCTCCTGATGACTGAGGGTCCTGCTGGGCGGTATAAAATCTACCCGGGGCCGGATGAGGAGGTGTAGGTCCCCTCTGAGGCCTTTGTTGATGTTGTTGTCGCTGTAGTGGCCTAATCTACTGCCTCTGCTACTGCAGGGGAGGACCAAGAGGCTGGTGCTGTGGTCCCTGCTACTTTGTAGGGGCTATCATGGAGGCTGATATGGTGCCATCGACTGCCACTGTTGTGGATAGGGACACTCATGCCTACGATATCTTGTCCTACCGCACCCAAACCAAGTACTTGAAAACGGTCCTGGAAGTGGTGCTAGGGGTGCCACTGGTGCTCGGAATGCTGGGTGGGTCATGCGTCGCTGCTGTGGACGATGTTGCTGCTGTTGTGACCTACCAGAGGGCGCCTTCCTCTTCTGATCTCCCCTCAAGTCACGGGCTCTCTGTAAACTGACCCAATCTTACTCGTAGATCTGGGCCCTCTTCATGATCTGCTCAAACGTCAGAAGCATGTGTCCGATCACACGGCTCCTTGAAATTGTGATAATGACTGCTTTATTAAAGTAGGAATATCCCAATATGTCTTAGAGGGGGGCGAATAGGACTTTTTAAATGTTTTATGGTTATTTTAAATCCTATCAAATCTATCTTGAGAAAATATGCATGTATCAGGATATCTTCAGAGTAACTGTAATGGCTTCCAAGCCAAATAGAGAATCTAATCATGAAACTAATTAAGAGATAGACAAGATGCAGATCATAGTTTATGATGGATGTGACTGTGTGTGAGGTGTGATCTCAGATAATCAAATATGAAAGTATTTAGGGAAATCACACAAGTAATGGAAGACAATAGCAATCTCAAACACAGTCATTTTTATAGTGGTTCGACTACTTGTCTACTCTACTCCTAGTAGACGCACTCAACCCTTGAGTGTGCCGAATTTTACTAAGGAGATTTAACAATAGATTCACCTTAAACTGGAGGTTTTAAATCGGGTTCACCTCTAACCAGTACAACCTACACCTATGCTGACAGTTTATGCTCCCATGAGCAAGGGTCAACACATAACACCCAATTTTAGGCACACTGGCCAAGGATCCACTTAAGGAACCTCACTTGTTTATGCTCCCACGAGCATGGGTCAACACAACGCACCCAACTGTTAGACCTCCTTGGTTAAGGACCTACATAAAGGACCTAACGTTTATGCTCTCCATAGAGCAAGGATCAACACAAAGCACCCACCACGTACACTTCCACCAGAGGCCACCTAGAGAACTTGTAAGGGGCGAGAAACACCTTAGACCCAATCCTACAAAGGAATGATCACAAGGGTCCTCTTGACTCTAATGACTTATAGATAAGTAGATGAGCCTCATTCCGCACGTTTGTCAAAGATCTCCTCCTTTGTTGACGAAGAATCTTCTGCTTCCTTGCACCTCAACTCAGAAGATGTACCAATACATGGTGACGGGTTGGGTCAAGCAGGTTATGATGGAATCCTACTCTCAAAACTTTTTCTATAAGGGAGATAGAGCGATTCTAATCATCTATGCATTCAAGGCATCCCAGCTTAACAATTTTCTATTAAGGAGGTAGCCGGAGGATCCTTGAATGTGGAAGTTCATTCCCCAATCTACTCTATTAAACGTCAATGATGAGGGTGGATTGGAGGATGAACTTCCATGAGAGAAAGGGCTTTGGGTATATGATCTAAGGTTAAACACTCAAAAGCACTCTCTTCTTTCTCCACTGGCAACTAAGGGCAAGCTCTCATTAAATAGGTAAAAGGTTCCAACGGATATAAAACGGCCACATTTATGATAGAGTTCGATATCATCGAGCAGGGTCAATATCATCGAGAGTATACTCTTGATTGCATCGACTGGCCGCTCGATGACATAAACTCAAATATCAAACGCTTTTGAAACATTTTTCCAGCTGGTCGAGGAAATCGAAACACACATCGATGTCATCGGATTTCGAACTCCGATTTCATCGACATGAGGTTTGATTCCTTGACATTTGAAAAATGTGAAAGACTTGCCTTTGAAATGTTTCAGGTCAAAAGTATGATCAAGGCACACTTGATATCATCAGAATTTGAATATCGATGATATCGATGGCAGCGTTGATGCGTCAATAAATCTAAGAATTTTTCCAGTTAGCTTGCTGGACAGTTTATGTCCACTCTCGATGCAATCGACCCAGCCTCAATATGATCGATATTTGAATATCGATTTTATCGAGTGACCCTCGATCCAAGAAGAAACAACCTGAAACAATTGTTGGAAAACAGAGTGTCCAATTCGATATCATCGAAATTTGAATTTTAAGGATATCGAGGAGAACTTCGATGTATCGAAGATTTTATGATTTCCTTAGATAAACAGGTACACAACCGTTGTGATGTCGATTTTATCGAGTCAACTTCAATAGACTCAAGATTCAAAGTTCGATGATATTGATAGGTATATGGTTGCTGGATATCTTTTGTCCTCATTTCGATGGTATCGAATGGTCATCGAGGACATCAACAGCACTGTTTGATTACATCGTTCAGTCTATCGATACATCGACAGAGGTAGAAAACTTAAAGATTTTTTGAAGTTTTGATAAAGTTTTCTTACCCAAAAACCCTATGATATTCTAATTAGTTTTAAGGGTTTTAATTACCTGATGTTTTAGGACATGGGATGTGAGGCTTAGTTTTACCTGTGGCGAGTTTGGGCACACATCCGGTTGAGGCAGATGCTTGATCAATCTTCTTATAGGGCTCCTCTGTCTAACAGACTACACTCACGCTAATTGACAAATCAGGGCACTTTCAATCTCCCCCTTTGTCAATTACGTGATAAAACACCTTAGAACAACATTTAAACAAATACCCTAAATTGTGTGTACATGATTTTTACACAATTTTACAATATCTAGTGAACCCATACATACGATCAGTAGCTGCTCCCCCTAACAGCATTCTCCCCCTATCTTGGTGCATCTACTCCCCCTAACACCTGCATCACCATTCACAAACAAATATACGCAATTTTTCCGTCGGGGTGTTTGATTTGTTCTCCCCCTTTTTGTCAGTCATTGGCAAAAGATAATACTATAGTTGATTAGCCCAAAATCCCCCTAACACCTGCATCACCATTCACAAACAAATATATGCAATTTTTTCGTCGGGGTGTTTGATTTGTTCTCCCCTTTTTTGTCAGTCATTGGCAAAGGATAATACTATAGTTGATATTGACTGAAGTTGAAGTAACTGGGAGAACCATCATGCAGAGGGCACATGCATAAGATAGATAGATATAACTAGCATTGCATTCCAGAGAATATGTATGCATCATAGAAGAGCAACTAGGGCAAAATAGTAAGTAGATAATATAAAGAGCAAAACAGCTCATGCATTCCACACCATTTAAGCTATAACCAGATAAACAGGGGATGGCACTAAGGCATATATGAATTATAACCAATCATAGCCCAAAATATGCAAGACATATATACTGCCCAAGATTGGCAGTAATATAACAGTTATACCCCAAAAAAAACAAGCCCATTCATGGGCACCCAAAACCAACCATCAGTATCTAGCCCATCCATGGGCATATACAACACATATAAAAAAAAAAGAAAAAAACAAACTATCAGACTGTGTAGGTTAGTGAGTTATCACATACACTCATGGGAGCGTAGAGCATCCAAAAAGATACTAATGCTCTTACTCTGAGATAAGAGTAGGGTGTATGTGACAGCATCCAGAGACCAGCACTATGGCAGAGGGGCAGAGGAAGATGGCGCCATGTTGTCTCAACGGCAAGTGATAAAATCAACCAACTGTTGCACGGTCTATTGTACTCCATTTACCAGATGTTCTAATACAGTGAACCTGGTATTCACAGACTCCATTAGCTGGGCGACATCTCGCTGTATTGCTCCAATCCTGTCTTGATGGAGCATAAACCTTTTCGCATGCCCAGGCTCTAATGTGAACGGAGCTTGATGGGGCGCAGGAGGTTCATTCCCAGCCATTTCAGTCCCTTCAGCGGGAGCATCGCCTTCACCTCTTTCTCCTTCTTCCTGAATTCCTTCCTCTGGTGGATCCTCGGGAAACTTGTTGAATTTTAAGTCCATCCTTCAAATGTTGTTCTTGTTGAAGACATGAAGGGGAAGTTTTGGATCATTGGAAGTTGGAAAGTCGATGGCTTTGCACATAGTGTGTATAATCCAAGGATAGTGCAAGTGAACATCCCTAGACATATGAATGGTATAGACTAACTAGTGCATAATGAGAGTAGGGAGGCAGACCTTGATCCCTGTGGCTATGGAGTAGACTATCATGGTCATAAACCCAGTGAGATTGGAAAGATTGGTACTTCTAGGATAGATGTTGGAAGCGAAGATACCATGTAAAATACGAAATCGTGGTTCCATGAATTTGGATTTTAATGCATTGCCTTGGTACTAAGGAATGTCACGACCATGGCAGAGAAACTTAGTGACCATGGATCGAGTTTCAAAATTTTCAAGATCCATATCTGAAAGACCGACCGGTGACATGGTAAGACCAAAGATTTCTGCAATAGACTCAAGGGTGATCTCCACATCGTCCCCATCAACAGACACAGTGATAGAAGGAGGATCAGACACTGGAGAATGACAAGAAGCGAAAAAGTTGCATGTCCGTTCAGGATAACATGGCCCACCAAAGTTAAGAACAGGCAACCAGTCAATTGCAGTGAAAAGGGATTCCAAATTATATGGTATTAGACAGTCCCTGTCAACCTTTATCTCATGGATAAGCTTTCTACCTGTATATTTGGCTAAAGTTGGATTCACCTTAGACGGAAGAGGTGTCTGTGCCTCGGATTGGGACCCGCCACGTGACGCCTGTCTAGTTTGTTGGCATGTAGGCGTCCCGACGTCAGAAGCCCTTGCTCTTTCTCTTGGAGCAAGAATTTTTTGTCTAGAGGATCTAGACGATTCTCCAGTACCGGACACTTTTCCTTTGTCCTTTCCCATTTGCTCACACTTATGAACAGAGATTTGAGAGTTTTGGGAATAATCAGACAAAATTTCTTCTTAAGAGTTTGAAAATACTTAATTCAAAAATAAGATGGAATCTTGAAAAGAAGGAATGGAAGGGGTAATACCAGTTTTGAGGAACGTTGATGACTCTTGGATGAAGTTATGTGCGAACCGACGAAAGGAGACGAGCAAGAAGGAAGTAAAATGACTTTTTGATGAAAAAATGTGATTTTTCCCGCTCGGCCGCCTTATATCGGGCAGTAATCTTTGATATCATCGACCAGTGTTTCGATGATATCGAGAGACCCCACTCGATTTTATTGAAACTGTTTTCAATATCATTCTCGATCATATGACTCTTCCCATTCCAAAGAGGCGTCGATGATATCGACCTCTAATTGATTAATCGATAATCCACATGACTTATCGATAGACATATCAAAGGTGAATAATTTTCATTTTTTCGCAGTTCCACAGACTTTCATGTATAGTATAGAATATCTTTAAATCAACAGTATACACAGCAAAATTTTGTACAAGCATTGTACAGATCAAAATTATTAACATTAGAATGTTTATATACAAAAAGATTGGGGTGAGAGACCTCAGATGTATCATTAGGAGCTCAGTAAAAATTGCATTATTTCAGCAAATATCCAGATCTCAATGCATGACCTGGACTTGTTTTTCTATGCTCAGTATTTCTAGGCATAGGGATCATCCCTTCCTTTGCCTTTAATGACATAACAGTGGTTATTTATGCGACAACCCTTCATCATTGATTTACCTGATAGGTTAAGGATTTCGCATTCGTGATTGTTGAATGTAACCACATGCTCATTGTCACATATTTGAGAAATGCTCAGAAGATTATGTGTTAATCCTTTTATGCAAAAGGCGTTCTCATTTTGAGCGATTTTATTCCTTTGATGTCCAATTACACTGGCGGAGCTTTCGTCTCCATAGGTGACTATACCATCATTAAGATCTAAATGGTTTGCCAAAAGGGATTTGTCACCCATGACATGTCTTGAGCAACCGCTATCCAGGTACCCACTTAGTATCATTACCTATTATATGATTTGAATGAGTAATAAGGCAATTTTTCTTTTCTTTCATTAGCCATTTTGTGACAAGATTTTTAACTGTGGAAGAATTAGTTTTCTTATTTAACTCAGCCACTTGATTCAATAACTCCTTCATTCTGTCATTCATTCTAGGTGGTGATGGATGTATATTTCTCATATTTCTAGGTGGACACTTGATGTCTTGTATTTTCCTGGTTGGTTTGAATTTTTGTCCAAAATTATATTGTGTCCCCCTAGGTGATAAGCATTCAAACTTATAATGACCTGAATCATCACATAAATGACAAACTGGAGTAGTTCATGTGTTACTTCCCGAAGGTACATATTTTTCAGTCATTTGTCCTGCATTTCCAGATTTTGTTTTAAATTTGTCATATCCTAAGCTGCTCTTGTCCTTTCTAAGTCTTCCCATACCTAAGAGTTTTTCTAATTTCTCACCACTCTGGGAAAACTTATAGTTTAGCTTAGCGATTTTTCTGGATTCTTCTAAATTAAACAGGAGTGAATGATTTTCATTTTGAAGGAGCATTTTTTTGTCTTTTAATAGCTCAACCTATTTGTTTAGTTTTTTAGACTCGGATTTAAGGAAGGTGTTGATTCTTTCTAGTCTATCATTATCTGAGTAATATTGTTGTAGATCATTGATTAGATGTGTATTAATTTCTAAGATTTTATCCAGATATTTTTGCAGCAATTCCTTTTTGTTTTCAGATATACCAAGTCTTCTAACTATGTTGATGTTATGGATGTAGAGTTGATTGTAAGCATCTTGTAGTTTATTTTCTTCTTCTTCTTCTTCTTCCTTTTCAGTTTCCTTATTGTCTGACATAAATGATTCAGTGGCTTGTGGTTCTTCCTCGTTCTTAGCTTCAATAGGAATGATTGGGGCAGTGGAGACCATAAGAATTTTCAAAGATTTTTTATCTCCATCGTTCTCTGAGTCGCTAGATTTTGAGTTTGACTCTTCCATATCATCCCAAGTGGCAGCCATTGCCTTACCCTTAGTTTTTCTATTTAGGCATTCAGTAGACAGGTGTCCAAACTTCTGACAGGCATAGCATTGTAGTTCTTTGATCTTTTTACCAAATTTACCTGCAGAGTGTTTGTTGTTCACCTTTCTTCCTTTAAATGGACAGCCACGATTTTTCTAAAAGAACTTTCTAAACTGTTGTGCCAACAAAGCCACTTCTTCATCTTCGTTTTCTCGTTCACTTTCAATGTCCTCATTTGTTGTATTCTTTGAAGTTTTGAGGACAGTAGTTTTGGATTTAGGGTTTGTTTGAAGTGTAGTTCAAATGTTTGTAGGGAACCTACTAGTTCTTCTACTTTCATTTCATCTATATTTCTACATTCTTCAATGGTGTTACTTTAGGATTGAATCATTCCGGTAATGATCTTAGTATTTTTCTACAGATTTTTGGGACTGAAACTTTCTTACGTAATCCACCCATGGAGTTGCAAATGATACTCAGTTTTGCGATAAACTCCATGAAGGTCTTGTGCTCTTCCATTTTGAGACTTTCAAACTGTGATGTTAGGAGTTGTAATTTAGATCTCTTCATAGTGTTTGTTCCTTCATGGGTTGTTTCCAACAAATCTCATGCTTCTTTGGTTGTTCCACACATACCGATTTGATTGAAAATATCTTGGGACACCGCACAGTAGATAGCATTCATAGCTTAAGCCTCAGCAGTTTGATTTTTCTTATCAAATGTTGTCCACTTCTCTTTGGATTTTAGTTGGGTGATAGTTGTGCCATTTTTGAGTACTATTTGTTCAAATGGTAGCACATATCCTCTTTCAACTATATCCCAAACATCATGATCCAAAGATCTCAGAAAGTAATGCATTCTAGCCTTCCAGTATGCATAATTTGATCCATCAAATACTGGAGGTCTAGAGACTAATGAGCCCTCTTCTTTAGCCATATTCCCAACTTCAGTCAAGATCACTTTGTAGGCGATAAAGCCCTTAAGAGAGACCCGCTTTGATACCAATTGAAATTGCGGTAATGAATGCTTTAGTTGAAGTAGGAATATCTCAATATGTCCTAAAGGGGGGTGAATAGGACTTTTTATATGTTTTATAGTTATTTTAAATCCTATCAAATCTATCTTGAGAAAATATGCATATATCAGGATATCTTCAGAGTAACTCTAATGGCTTTCAAGCCAAATAGAGGATCAAATCATGAAACTAATTGAGAGATAGACAAGATGTAGATCATAGTTTATGATGGATGTGACTGTGTGTGAGGTGTGATCTCAGATAATCAAATATGAAAGTATTTAGGAAAATAACAAAAGTAATGGAAGACAATATCAATCTCAAACACAGTCATTTTTATAGTGGTTCGACTACTTGTCTACTCCACTCCCGGTAGACGCACTTAACCCTTGAGTGTGCCAGATTTCACTAAGGAGGCTTCACAACAGGTTCACCTCAAACCGGAGGTTGTAAATCGGGTTCACCTCTAACCAGTACAACCTACACCTAGGTTGATAGTTTATGCTCCCACGAGCAAGGATCAACACATAGCACCCGATTTTAGGCACACTGGCCAAGGATCCACTAAAGGAACTTCACTTGTTTATGCTCCCACGATTAAGGGTCAACACAACACACCCAGCTTTTAGACCTCCTTAGTCAAGGACCTACACAAAGGACATAACGTTTATGCTCCCCATAAAGCAAGGGTCAACACAAAGCACCCACCACGGACACTCCCGCGAAGGCCTCCTAGAGGACTTACAAGGGGTGAGAAACACCTTAGACCCAATCCTACAAAGGAATGATCATAAGGGTCCTGTGGACTCTAATGACTTACAGATAAGTAGATGAGCCCCATTCAGCACATTTGTCAAAGATCTCCTCTTTTGTTGACGAAGAATCTTCTGCTTCCTTGCACCTCAACTAAGAAGATGTACCAATACATGGCGACAGGTTGGGTCAAGGCTATGACGGAATCCTACTCTCAAATATTTTCCTATAAGGGACATAGAGCGATTCCAATCATTTATGCATTCAAGGCATCCTAGCTTAATGATTTGCCATTAAGGAGGTAGCTGGAGGATCCTTGAATGCCGAAGTTCATTCCCCAATCCACTTTATTGAATGTCAATGATGAGGGTGGATTGGAGGATGAACTTCCATAAGAGAAAGGGCTTTGGGTATATGATCTAAGGTTAAACACTCAAAAGCACTCTCTTCTTTCTCTACAAGCAACTAAGGGCAAGCTCTCATTAAATAGGCAAAAGGTTCCAACGGATATAAAACGGTCACATTTATGACAGAGTTCGATATCATCAAGCAGGGTCAATATCATCGAGTGTATACTCTCGATTGCATCGACTGGCCGCTCGATGACACAAACTCAAATGTCAAACGCTTTTGAAATATTTTGCCAGCGGGTCGAGGAAATCGAAATACGCATCGATGTCATCGGATTTTGAACTCCGATTTCATCGACACGAGGTTCGATTCCTCGACATTTGAAAAAAGTGAAAGACTTTCCTTTGAAATGTTTCAAGTCAAAAGTATGATTAAGGCACACTCGATATCATCGGAATTTGAATATCGATGATATCGATGGCAACATCAATGCATCAATAAATCCAAGGATTTTTTCAGTTAGCTTGCTAGACAGTTTATGTCCACTCTCGATGCAATCGACCCAGCCTCGATATGATCGATATTTGAATATCGATTTTATCGAGTGGCTCTCGATCCAAGAAGAAACAACCTGAAATAATTGCTGAAAAACAGAGTGTCTAATCCGATATTATCGAAGGGTTTCCGATATCATCGAAATTTGAATTCCGAGGATATCGAGGAGAACTTCGATGTATCGAAGATTTTATGATTTTCCTTAGAAAAACAGAGACACAACCGTTGTGATGTCGATTTTATCGAGTCAACTTCGATAAACTCGAGATTCAAAGTTCGATGATATCGATAGGTATATCGATACATCGATAATTCCGTCTAGAGATACATGTGGTTGTTGGACATCTTTTGTCCTCATTTCGATGGTATCCATTGGTCATCGAGGACATCAACAGCACTGTTTGATTACATCGATTAGTCTATCGATAAATCGGCAGAGGTAGAAAACTTAGAGATTTTTCAAAGTTTTGAAAATGTTTTCTTACCCAAAAACCCTATGATATTCTAATCAGTTTTAAGGGTTTTAATTACCTGGTGTTTTGGGACATGGGATGTGAGGCTTAGTTTTACCTGTGGTGAGTTCAGGCACACATCCGGTTGAGGCAAACGGTTGATCAATCTTCCTATGAGGTTCCTCTGTCTAGCAGACTCAACACTCACGCTAATTGACAAACCAGGGCACTTTCACTCCTGAGGGCAGGACGCAAACCATTCTCAAAACAACGGGCCTTCCGCTCCTCATCATCAACAAGGTACGTCGCCAATCTTGATAGCACGATGAAACGTGCCTCATACTGCGATACAGTCATACCTCCCTGGACCAGAGTCTCAAACTCTAATTCGCACTGCTATCGCACATGCTCAGGAAATAACTTCCGGTCAAACCAGTTTACAAAGTCCTCCCAGGTCCACACGAAATCGGCCGCTACCGCTCGGGCAACAGATGCCCACCAATGCTGAGCCTCACCCTGGAGAAGAAATACAGCTAATGGGACTCGCTGTTGGGTCATACATCTCACGGTGTCGAATATCTTCTCCATCTCGGAGCAACATATCTCTGCTGCAGTAGGATCTGGCTCACCCCAGAAATGCGGGGGATCGTGCTATCGAAAGTCTTTAAGAAGAGCACTCGCACGCTCCTACTCTGCCTCGGCTAGCGTAATAGTGGGACGCCTGCTTTGCCCCTGAAGAATAACGGTCATCACCTGTAGCATCTGCTGCAGCTGGGTGGCACTCACAGATATTATCTGATCCGCACCAGTCTCAGGTAGAGGAGTGGCATCCTCAGGCTGGAAAGCAGGAATATCCGATGGTGGAG
Organism: Magnolia changhungtana; assembly: GCA_030180095.1. NCBI lineage: Eukaryota > Viridiplantae > Streptophyta > Magnoliopsida > Magnoliales > Magnoliaceae > Magnolia > Magnolia changhungtana. Next base: position 421,154 of record JASAUF010000346.1, on the reverse strand, counting down.
TACGAGCCACAAGTGATAGAGAGGGAGTCGCAGGTGGTAGAGCAGGATTCGCTTGGGTTGCTCTTCTAGGCAGCATGTCCTACAGGAAGGAACAAGGGCTTATTAACCATGAGAATTCTCGAATGCATAAACGTTAAGGGTCTATGTCGGAAAATCGCTATGTTATTCAGACTCGGGAACTATTCATTCTAAGTTCATAGTAGATATGTGATATGATCCTCAGATATTCCTAAGTTATGCTTTGATACCAACTTCTGTCACTCCCCAAACTTGAAAAATGGACTCACAAAATTCTTGATCGATGAATCCGGCGCCGACAGCCTCTGTAGTGCCCCATTCTTGGATCTCGACACTCATATGTTAGATTCCGATCATAGGATCCTATAAGGAGGATTTTCGGTAAGAATTTTTTTGTAATGGAGCATAACCACAAGCATAACTAAGTCACAAAACAACATCACCACATATCCACTATATCAAAAACTTTAAGTACAATGCGAAAAGGGAAATACAAGGTAATCAAAAGCTCCAAAATAATCCGATACGCACTCCTGCCTCAGCGCTGCTGCGATCCAATGACAGCTGCACGCAACAGTCGTGCATAAGCTTACAAAAGCTTAGAGGGTGGTGTAAGTGTGTGCACAAGGCGAGTACCAAGTGTACAATATTAGAGTAATGTGAAAATATGCGGTAAGTCCATGAATACTATCAACCGTACCAAGGTTATGCGATGCAAGACATGAATGCTATCGGCCATACCAAGGCCATGTGATGCGATGCATGAATGCTATCGGTCATACCAAGGTCATGCGATGCGAAGCCTATATAGCTGAATGTCATATATGATATGTAATACAAGCATGTCAATCCTCATCAAGTACATATATCAGTACAGTTCCTCTTTGGGATGTCACTGGGGTCTACTATACTCCACACTGACTGTCACCTCCCTAGCCACATAGCCAAGCGAGTAGAAAAGACCACACTATCTACCTGACCAATAGTCTGTCAATACCTACACAGCTCGTTGATAGTGGACTCATTTGCGAGCTGGTCAAACTCAGCCTAGCTTACAACCCCCTCACTCGGGCGGATAAGGCCACACCCCCTTCCAACCGACACGACACAGTGGGAGACACGGCCTATAGGTATTCGACACTCGAGCGCTCATATATCCACTCAGTCTAGACGTTGGAGCATCTCCTAGTACCAAAAAGGTTTTGGGACTTTCACCCAAGGACATCCTAAATGCCCACAATGCTATAACTAAGTATTTTCGGTATCCGATATGGCCATCCACGATGTGCCTGTGGAGCCACGGCCCTGATGTCACTAGGGCATACAATGATCATGACACATAAATACAAGATGCATGAATCACACTGTCCAGTCATGTAACAATCCTGCGCATACCACGCGCTCATATGGGTAACTCCTATCAGTGAGTCTCATAGATAATCTGCCCAATGGCATATGCTATGATCAGTCACTCCTCATATCAAGCATACAAATGATGCAAATGGGTATGAATCATGAAATTATACTAAGCATGTTATAAAGTGATGAACTATCTTCATAGCGAGGATGGGCCTAGACGGCCTACACACAACCAGTATGGGCCTATCAATGGGCCCTAGGGAGAGTTATAATGCGGACATTTAACCAATATGGGCGTCAAACCATCATTGCTCCCAAGGCATAGGCCGCCATAAACATCATTACATAAACCCATGGTAGAATCACAAATTGTAATAGACTTGTGTACATCCCATTAGGCCTCGACCCATGGGCCTCCAATACATCAAATGGACCTCATAACATGGGCCTCATATACATCAAAGTGGGCCTCAACGGACGGCCACAAATACATCAAGATGGGCCTCAACGGACGAGCCACAAATACATCAAAATGAGCCCTCATATGGCAAGTGAGCCACATCACATGGGCCACTTTATATGGGCCGCACTAATGGGCCTCACCAAGTACACCATTCATCTATATGCTTAAGATCAACTTAGAGCATAAAGAAAATAAATCATATTGAAAGGTTATCTGGACCGTATTCCAAACATAAGTGGCGATAATGATTTCCACCATTAAAATCCCTAAGGCCCACCATAACATTTCATTTCCATCCAAGCAGTTGATAAGGTCACACAGACCTAATATAAATAAATAAATAAATTTTATATTTATCCAAAACCTATGGACCAGGGGAGTTTTAATGGTAGACGTTCAATTCACCACTGTTACCAGCAGTGGCCCACCAGATAACTAGATCTGTCTCATTGTGCCTCAAGACATAAATGAGCTTTCAAAATGGTTGGATGGTTTGGATGCAACACATGCACCATGGTGGGTCCCATAGGGATAGATGGCATGGATAAAGCATACACCTCATGGTGGGGTCCCCTCCCGTCCAGCACTATGGGCCCTCCCTTCCATACATTACAACATACATCAAGTAGGTCCCATTTCATATGGGCCCACCGATCAAAATCAACGGTGGAGATCTCTTCTCCACCAAAATGGAAGGTCTAGATGACCCCTTTTCAAACAAGAAAGTAAACATCATGATGGGATCCATGGAGAATGGCCCCATCATGGAATGATAATAAGAATCAAGGTGGGCTATCGACCACATCTAGGGTCCAAAGTGAGATCCATACCATCAATCGGTAGGCCTCACTTGGCCCATCATAAAAATATGAAATTTAAGTCTATAGAAACACCCACCGTTCGATTTTCTTGGTCCGATGGAACGCCGATCTCCTTGTGTCTCACTTTGATGGAAGATGATGAGAGATGAATGGCTAGGATGAAGGATTTTAGGGTGGGAAGTGGGCCACACACAACTCACTTTTTCTCACCTAAGGAAAAGCTTGGACGTCCACCACTCTTTTGCTTGGAAAGTGTGTTGAGAAAGAGAGAGAGAGAGGGGGGGTGGTTGTAAGAGAGAGGTGATGGGCGTGAGTGATGGATGTGAGGTGATAGTTGTACTTGACTTGAGAGTTGACTTGGCGGTTGCTTGACTTGGGGAGAAAGAAAGTATGGGTGTGTACTTTGATTGATTGATTGATTGATGGGATGGGTTGTAGAGGTTCTCTTGGGTTCGTAAAAGCACGGCGTTTCTTCGAAATAAATGCTGGCCCATATCTCCTGGCCAAGGTATCAGATCGGTATGCAATACGCGACGTCGGAACCACGGCGACGGTGCATCGCAATGGTACAAGTCTCGGATTAAGCCGACTCAAAACTACAGAATATGACTTAGGGTCGCGCGCAAACATCGATCATAGGTCGCAGATTGCCGGAATTCGACGGAAAGGATCGCGGGATTGTACAGAACGGTATGAACTAGGATACGAGCCTTGCAATAGAAATTATAATGATTAGTTGATTTGAAGAGCTGGGAGGATGTCGAGGGTCAGAGGCGAGCCGGTGGGCCGGGTGGGTGCGGACGAGCCGTTGAGTCGAGATGAGCGGCCTGGTGGTTGTCGGGTCAGGACAAACGGACAACCGGGTGTGGCCGTGTGGGAGATGAGAGAGAGAGAGAGAGAGAGAGAGAGAGAGAGAGAGAGGTTGGCCTGGTGATGGTGGATGACTATCCAACTCCAGAGAGGAGGAGGAGGAAGGGAGGAAGAGAGGTTGGGTCGGGTGCGAGTGTGCGGTAGGTAAGTCAAATTAGTTACACACACTACCCGAACACAAGTCAAGTCAGAGTTCAGATCAAGTTGAGTACGTACCGAGTTGGATTTTGGGTCGAGTCCAGTCGAGTTAATGGGTGACATAGATTTGACTCAGTTTGAGTTCAGATTTGGCAAAGTCTACTCAGTTTGGATTGACTAACCCACTTGGTTTGAATCGAGTCAGGTCTAAACGAGTTGAACGAGTCAGAGTCCGCCAACTCCACTTGTCTGGTGCCCAACTCTATATATCAACAGAGAAAACTGTTTCCCCAACGAAGCCCCTGTTGTCGTTGGATCTCTCCGTGTGGAGAGGCTAATTTCCATCAAGAAATGGACAAAAGAGAGTCATCTACAACTCTTTGCTTCACGGTGCCCTTCACTGTGAAAGCCAAAAGTACCGTCCTTTTCAAATCGCTCGTTTATCAAAACCGTCAGTTAACAGGCAACTGACAAAACCACATAGATTGGATGGTTAAGATCATCTATATTGTGTGATCTTTAGATGGTCCCCATCGTGATGAATCATAGGCCCAGATGCAAATAGAGAGATGGGAGGACACAGTTTTTTTTGTCCATGCTCAACTGATGAAAAATGGTTCACCTCTTCAACGTCTCCAGCAATGTTTCATGGTTGGTAAGCAAGCTTGCCTTGGTCAAATAGCTCTAACACTAAAAGTTTTCCTTGGCTTCGAAGCAGATTGTGTCCGAACCCTGGTAGACATTTAAGCATTCGACCAAATCTGTGTGGGGCCTACCGTGATGTATTTGTTTATCCACGCAGTCCATTGCTTTTCCGAGATCATGCAAGACATTTAAGCATTCGACCAAATCTCTGTGAAGGCCTACCGTGATGTATTTGTGCCTACGGTGATGTATTTATTTATCCATGCCGTCTATTGCTTTTTCACGATCATGCAAGAATGTGTCCAAAATTGAGTAGATCCGATGCTCCAGTGGACCACACAAAAAAGTAAGCTTTCGTTGCATTAAATGCACAAAGTATTGAATGTTAGTTGCATTAAAAGCTAGAGTCATCACTATTGTGGTCTGCTAGAGCGTTGTATCCACCTCATTTTTGGGCCCAGTATAATCTTGGAAAAGGGATAGACAGCTTAGATAAACAGATACATCACGGTGGACCCCCACATAGATCTGGTCGGACAGCCCAACTAAGGTTGGAACACAATCCGCTTCCCTTGTTTCTTAACTGACCAATTGATGGGCATTTGTGTGAAATTTCTTCATGTGGGGCTCACCTTAATGTGGGTCCTCCGTTATGTGGGACATACCTTCAATATCCACTGCCATTATGTGGAGCATAACTGTGATTTGGACCGTTCATTGTTTGGGCCACACTTTCAATGTGGGTTGCCCATCATTATAGGTTCATTTTGGATGTAGGCCATTCATCATTAGGTGTCCATCTTTGATGTAGATTGCCCATTATGTGGGCCCCTTCATCAATGTTAATTGTCCTTTATGTAGGCCCCATTTTAAACGTTCATTGCTCAGCTTGTAAAACCCACTTTTAATGGGGACTGTCCATAATATGGCCCCAACCCTATATTAGCCCTCCATCAATCTAGGCCTCCTGGAGATGGACAGTTCATCACGAGGAGAGGGAGTATAAAATGGAAAGTTTAAAAGCAATTTAGTTTTACTTGTAAGTATAAATAACTTCAAGGTGTTTAGTTATCAAAAAGTATCTACCGAGCTAACATAATTATTAACCATGAATCAATCATTCGAATTAGACGTGGATTTGACAAATGATTCACCGACAGACGGACAAAAAAATCTGGTCAACAGGATAATCACGATCCAAAATAAAATAAAAAGAATTACAAAGGACAATAGAAAAATAACTCCTAATACATATAATAGTCCTAACGAGACATATTGTGATGATAAAAGAACAAATCAGGTAAATAAATTTGGCAGATATAAATAAGAGGAGCTGGTTAATTCCTAAATTGCACTATTTTATGAAATCTTTCGTTACGTCAAATGTGCTTTTAATGGCACTGGAATCCTCCATAGCTTGTGGGCCCATGTGGTGTGTGTATCACATCCAACCCATCGAACCCAGCCATTGGGTGATTACCCTCGGGTTATTCCAAAGAATGAAAATCAGCCGGGTTCAAAACATTGGCGAGCCACGATACAAAGAAGAAGAGCTGGATTTTTTTCATGATCCTTCATCCAAGGCAGATGAATGGTCTCGACGGTCTGAATTCCGTATGGATAATACGATAGCCGCCACCCAATAAAGGGTGGGCGCACCCTCGCAACCTGTACCCTTTCTTGCTCCACTCCTTTTTTAGGCTGCTTTTCGGGGCTAGGTTAACATGAGGCAGCGTATCCGATGGACCTTCGAAGTTGTCACATGGACCCACTGCCGTTGTACCACCCAAGCCCACCAACAATAAAGCTATGTGAACCCACCATGTTGTCTACTTGACATCCACACCGTTCATCATGTGTCCTCCTTGACGATAGTTCCAGTGGCCAAAAATCAGACACATCCACAATTCAGGTGGGCCATACTAAATGGAGCAATGGAGATGGGGCAAGGACCATAGGTTTTTTTGTGTAGGGCCGCCATGGTGTGTATTTCTTCAAACCCATTCATCAGGCGTGAATGACAATCGGGAACGGAAGATATAAAAATCAGCCTGATTCGAAACTCAGGTGGGCCACACATAGTGAACTTAGAGGTTTTACGGGCAATTTTACTTTCTTCCTATTGATTTGCTTCAAGTTTTTCTATCAAACTATCTTTTGCTTGTACGGTGAAAAAAAGGATTCCGACCTGATGGAAGGTGTGGATTTCACACAGCCATATGATGGGGCTCACAAAGCTGTGGTGTTTTATGCGGTGCCTAAACAAGGTGTTGTCCGCGATTTGATCCAGTGGTCCTGATTCAACGAACAAATGGCTGCTAATCAGAGGTTAAGGTTGTTCAATCAATCTTAGTTTTGGCAGGCGCCCTTTATACAGTAGGTCACACAACTCAAACGGTTTACTTGAGCGTTTCACATGTGTACAAGTTCTGAATGCCTGCGTATCAACCATCACAGAGTTGCAGAGTATCAAATTACCCCATCCTTTAAATGAGAAATTTACCACTGTACGACCCATTTATGGCCCATTTACCTTTTAGGCCCACTTCTTTTTACCTCACCGGAATAAGCCCCAGCTGTACGGACACCTTCCCAGAGGCCGAAAATGCCCCTGCTTTTTCAATTTCAGTCCACTCTCTCCTTTACGCGTAAATACACATCCGGACTCATCTCCATCATCCCTATTTCTTAGTTTCACCTATTTTCTTCACTAAATCTCCATATAATCTTCATCATATGATCACATTACAACTTCCATGTTACATTCTACTCAAGCCTAAGTGCATTCTTTTTATGAAAGGACGTGAATGCATTGATAAACGTGAAATCTTAAAGACCTTTTTCTGAAGAACGTGTTTCACATTAACGTACTCTTATTTTTTTTCTCGAGCACGGATTTCACTGAGTATTAGTGAGTGATTGAAATTCGCGGTCAATTACCTTGAAGTTTAAATTCTAGGTAAATTCTTAAGTGTTTACCTAGAAGTTTGTGGTCAATATCATGCATTTCTAAGTCAATTTTACGTGGCTATCCAATTTGACGAAGTTTCGTGGTTAATTTCACTTAGTTCTCGGTCAATTTACTGAATTGATCAGTCAACTTCATGCACTATTTGGTCATTTTCAAGCATTTGACCATCAAATTGTAGTGCATTAATACGACTATGAATGTTATATATTGAACACGCCTGTTGCTTTCTTTGAAATTACAAATTTTTATCACTACGATTCAATTTTCCAATAAGACATTCATTTCACGATCAATTCCATGCATTTCACGGTCAATCCCCTTCACTTCACGGTCAATTCCATGCATTTTTACAGTTAATTCCATGCGAATCCCCTTAACTTCACGATCAATTCAATTCATTCTGCGGTCAATTTCCTTCACTTCACGATCAATTCCATGCATTTCACTGTCATTTTCCTTCACTTCATGTTCAATTCAATGCATTTCACGGTCAATCCCCTTCACTTCACAGTCAATTCCATGCATTTCATAGTCAATTCCCTTCACTTCACAGTCATTTCCATTCATTTTATGGTTAATTCTCTTCACTTCACGATTAATTTCATACATTTCATGGCCATTTCCCTTCACTTCACAGTTAATTCCCTTCACTTCACGATCATTTCCATGCATTTCACGGTCAATTCCGGGGATTCCGTTTCATTTCACGGTCATTTCCATGCATTTCACGGTCAATTCCCTTCACTTCACGGTCATTTCCATGCATTTCACGGTCATTTTCGGTGATTTCATTTCATTTCACAGTCATATCCATGCATTTCACATCAATTCCCTTCACTTCACGGTCATTTCCATGCATTTCACGGTCAATTCCGACGATTCTTCTTCACTTCATGGTCATTTTCATGCATTTCACGGTCAATTCCTTTCACTTCATGGACATTTTTCATGCATTTCACAGTCAATCTCCTTCACTTCACAGTCAATTCCATGCATTTCACGGTCAATTCCCATCAACTCACGGTCAATTCCGTGCATTTCACGGTCAATTCCCTTCACTTCACGATCATTTCCATGCATTTCACGGTCAATCCCCTTCACTTCACGGTCATTTTCATGCATTTCACGGTCAATTCCCTTCACTTCACGGTCATTTCCATGCATTTCACAGTCAATTCAATTCACGGTCAATTCCATGGATTTCACAGTCATTTCCCTTCACTTCACGGTCATTTCCATTCATTTCACAGTCATTTCGATGCACTTCACAGTCAATTCCGTTCATTTCACGGTCAATTCCCTTCATTTCACGATCAATTCCCTTCACTTCACGGTCAACTCCCCCTTCACTTCACGGTCATTTTCATGCATTTCACGGTCAATCCCCTTCACTTCACGGTCAATTCCCTTCACTTTTCACGATCAATTCCGTTGTTTCCCCTTCACTTCATGGTCAATTCAATTCCCCTAGGGCCTGTTTGATTTTCCATCATACATATAAATCACATAAATCACAGTGGGCCCCACATTAATTTCATAATTTTATCGATTTAAGTGTTAAAAAAGTAAGTTGTCACATTTACATTGGCATCTATATTGGGAAATATGTGGTAATTACATAGGTAAATAATTATTACCCATTTACATGGTAACTACAAGTGAGCCCAAAAATCAAACAAGCCCTTAAGTTTACTCATTTTGTAGTCATTTTCAATCACTTCAGGATCGAGAAGTAAATTCGCGAAATGAGTGAACCTGCCTTAAAAGTGAGTGAAATTGACTGTGAAGTGAGTGAAAATCATCGCGAACTGAGTGGCATACATCCCTGCAATTTAGAACTTTAAAAATCTGACCGATAAGTTGGTCATATTTGAGCTAGGACAATGGTGGATTTCCTACTTGTAAGGCCCGTATCCAAGCCTGTACTATTCCGTAGGCTTCCGCAGTCATCTCGGTCGAATTCCGACGACCCACGATCTTTAATCGGCAGTTACGCGCAACCCTGAGTCATATCCTGTATTCCAGATTCGGCTCGACCTGAGACTTGTACCAGTGCGACTGCGCCGTCGCCGCGGTCCCGGCGCTGCGTCTTGCACGCCGAGACGATACTCGGGCCAGGAGGTGTGGGCTCACGTTTAGTTCAAGGAAAACACCGCGCGTTGCAATTCTAAGAGAATCTCTACGAAATGTCACATCAATCCATCAATCAAGTACAAGCAACCCAACCCATCCCTCTCTTACACAACCTTACCTAAAGTCAACTCTCTCCCTTACACAAGTACACCTATCCATCACTCCATCACTCGCTTTCATCCAATCACTCCACCTCACCACTCCTCTCTCTCTCTCTCTCTCTCTCATTTCTCTCTCATTACAAGTAACTCCCATGGGAGCAACCCACGTCCAAGTAAGCTCCATGAGAGATAGCTTTGTGTGGCCCACTTTCTATCTCCCATCTCCACCATCCAGAGATCATCTAGACCATTCAAATCATTTCCTTGGAGCTCTAAAGGCTATAGGCGAAAGAAGGAAGAAGAAGATCCTACGGTGGGTGATTTTTGTATGATTTTGATGATTAGAGAGCCCACTTATGATGGGACCCATCTAGATGAATGCATTGTAAAGAGGGACCCATAGTGGCGGGGTCCCTCTGCTACCTCTCTCTCTCTCTCTCTCTCTCTCTCTCTCTCTCTCTCTCTCTGGCCTATGGCCCACCATGAGCATGTATGATGAATGATCCACGCTGTCCATTTTGTGGGCCACACCGCTGTCCAAGCGGGGCCCACCTCGTTGCCAGGGGCCCTTATTAGCTGTCCACTCGAACCGGCCCGGACCGAAGGAAAGACACAAATATCAGTTTGATCCAAACTCCAGTGGCCCACGTGTGGACCCCACTTTGATGTGTGGTGTACATACCGTCCATAGGACTAGGCGAGGGACCAACATGATTTATATATTTTATCCACACCTTGCGTGAGAAGGTGGGACCCACTGCTGAAGTGACGTCGGCAAGTGCCATCAGTCTGATGAGGTATGTGTTATTTCCAAATTGCCCATCTTTGGGACGTGGGGCCCACACGTGTGGCATCAATACCACCCAGCATCTGGACGGACCCCCACGTGATGTATATGTTCTATATCCACACCGTCCGGACCCTGGATGGTGTTGGACCAAAGGATGCATCTTGCATCCAGGCCGTCCGTCCAGGGCTATATATATATATATATATATATATATATATATATATATATAAAAACATAGTTCTAATATAATATTATGTATTGGTGGGCCCCACGTGGGACCCACCTGATGAGGAAAACAGATTGGCTTGTGGATCTCACACAGCTATATTGCTGTTGTAAATTACGTCAGCAGGTTCTGTGGGGCCCATATGCCATGTGCATGATCCAGACCATTCAGATCAGAGGTTCGGCCCTAATGTATCTGTCTACCCCACACCGTCCAGCAGTTGGATGTGTGGGGCCTGCCTTGTTGGATGCATTGCATCCATACCGTTCATTGGCTGGACGAGAGGCCACATGAGATTTGTGTTTCATCACAACCGTCCATCTATGTGGGCCCCAACAGCATATAGCTGCTGCACTAACGTCAGTCAGTTCAGCGGGTCCCATATGAGATACGGGTTATATTCAAATCGTCCATCCATTGGGCAAGTGGGACCCACATTAGCGCATGGATTTTATCTAAGCACCGTCCATCTAAACGGTGCATGTGTGGCCCACACATGATGTATATGTTTTATTCACGCTATCCACCGTCCAGTAATGGACGGTGGAGCCCTCTAATGTAAGTATTTTACCCACTCTGTCCAGTCCGGGGGGCGTGGACCCCACCTTGGTGTGTGTGCTTCATTCTGTGCCGTCCATCTCAAGGGTCCATCGTGATGCATGTATTTCTCTAAGCCGTCCATCTGTTTTGCCAGCATGGACACCACCATGATGTATTTATTTCATCCACACTGTCCAGATCGTGCTGGACTGTGCTAGACAATATTTGGACAATGCTGATGAGCTGGACAGTGTCCAGATGGTGCTGATTTATACGGGCAATGTTTGGATGGTGCTGATTTACCTGGACAATGTTAGACGGTGCTGATCGTCATTGGCGGGCCGTGTACCCCATGAAATGATAGTGTACAATGATACACATGTGACACCTACAACTATTGAAATGATTTTTGGTGTGGTCCAAGCCCACATGAGGCCCATTGGTGCGACACATCCAGGAGGCCCATCATGATGTATCTTTGAGGCCCATGTGATAAGGCCCACCTGCATTGTATTTACGGCCCATATGATGAGGCCCACTTGCTTGAATCAAGGCCCATGAGCAAGGTCCATTGAGATGTATTCGTGGCCTATGGGCAAGGCCCATTGTGACATGTATTAGGCCCATAACGCATGGCCCATTGATGTATTCGAGGCCCATATACGTGGCCCATTGAGCTATATTTCCGGCCCATATAGTATGGCCATTATGATGTTTTTGTAGCCCATTTAATGAGGCCTATTATGATGTGCATTAGGCCTATGAGTGAGGCCCATTGTGATGTGTCCGAGGTCCATGTGATGCGGCCCATCATGATGTATATTAGGCCCATGTGATGCGGCCCATAGTGATGTGTATGTAGCCCTTGTATGAGGCCCATTGCAATGTATATTAGGCCTTTGTGTGAGGCCATGGCCCACTTTATGTTTGGTCCTATGTGGGCTACTCCCTGGGAGCAATGTTGGTTGAATGTCCACATTGATGGGCAGTGATGGTTAAATGTCCACATTGTGACCTTCCCTTAGGCCTGGTTATGCCCATTCTCATTATTCTCTAGGAGTTAACCCAAATTATTGGGCCCCATTGATATTGCTTGATCCATCATCGGTCGTCCATCTATGGACCCCGCCTTGCAACGAGATCAATTGTCGAAGCCAATTCTGATTCCGATTGTCAAGGCCGATTGTCGAGGTCGATTCCGATTGTCGTGATCGATTACTGATTCCGATTGACGTGATCGATTTACCGATTCTAAGTATCGATCAATCCCGATTGTCGTGGCCGATTGCCGATTTCGATTGACGTGATCGATTTACCGATTCCGATTATCGATCGATCCTCATTGTTGTGGTCGATTGCCGATTCTGATTGACATGACCGATTTGCCGATTCCAATTATCGATTGATTTCGATTGTCGTGGCCGATTGATGATTAGCGATCGAGGCCAATATCATAACCGATTGTTCCAATTGACGTAACCGATTTGCTGATTCTGATTATCGATCAATTCCGATTGTCGTGACCGATTGCCGATTCCAATTGTCGTGACCGATTTGCAATTCCGATTATCGATCGATCCTGATTGTCGTGGCCGATTGACGTGACCGATTTGCCAATTCCGATTATCGATCGATTTCGATTGTCATGGCCGATTGCCAATTAGCGATCGAGGTCGATTATCATGACCGATTGCCGATTTCGATTGACGTGGCCAATTTGTCGATTCTGATTATCGATCGATTCTTATTGTCATGACCAATTGCCGATTCCGATTGACGTGACCGATTTGCTGATTTTGATTATCGATCGATCCCTATTGTCATGACCGATTGCCGATTCCGATTAACGTGACCGATTTGCCGATTCCGATTATTGATCGATTCCGATTGTCAAGGCCAAGTATCGAGGTCGATTTCGATTGTTGAGGCTGATTTCAGTTGTTGTGGCCAATTTCAGTTGTCGAGGCCGATTGTCGAGACCTATATGATGTATATGCAACCCGTAGTTGAGGCCCATTATGATGTGTATTCGGCCTGTGTGATGTATATGCGGCCCGTGTTTGAGGCCCAATGTGATGTATATGCGACCCGTATTTGAGGCCCATTGTGATATGTATTTAGCCCGTGTTTAAGGCCCAATGTGATGAATATGAGGTCTATGTGATGAGGCTCATTGTGATGCATTTGAGGGTCAGGCGATAGAGTCTATTGTGATGTATATTAGGCCCATGTGAGAGGCCCATCATGATGTATATTAAGCTCTTGAGTGAGGCCCATGGTGTTATATATTTGGCCCTTGTGTGAGGCAATGGGTCCACTATATGTTAGGCTCTATATGGGTCATTCCTTGGGGGCAATGTTGGTTAAATGTCCACATTGTCGGTGTCGATTGTCGATGTCAGTTATTGATACCAATTATGAGTATGTGAATGCATAGCATCATGATACATGCCCATATGCATCATCTGCATGTTTGTTATAAGATGTAGTTGACTATTGCATATGTCATTGGGCAGGTTGTTATGAGACTCTCTGATAGGTGGAGAACATCTCACATGAGCGCACAGGATGCACAGGATTGATGCATAACTGGATTGTATGACTCATGCATCTTGCATTGTGTGTTGTACGCCCTAACGACATCAGAGCCGTAGCCTCCACAGGCACATCGTAGATGGCCAGATGGGACACCGAAAATGTTTGGTTCTAGCATACGAGCGTCATAGATGTCCCTTGGTGAAAATTCCTAAACCTCCATGGCTAGGAGACGCCCCAATGTCAAGACCGAGTGGATATATATGAGCGCATGAGGGCCGAATACCAGGAGGCTGCATCTCCCACCGTGTCGTGGTCGGTTGGGAGAGGGTGTGGTCTTACCCGCCCGATGGTAGGGGCATTGCTAAGCTGAGTTTGACCAGCTTGTGAATGGGTCCGCTATCAACATGTTGGGTAGATATTGGCTGACTACTGGCCAGGCGGATGGTGAGGTCTCTTCCACCTGCATGGTCGCGCATCAGAGGACGGCGATTTATATGTAAAGTATACTAGACCCCAGTGATGATCCCAGAGAGAAACTGTACTGATATGTGGACTTGTCGAGTAGGAGTTGCATATTCATTCATTCATTCATTCACTATTCACTCAGGTTGGTGGTGCGTAACTAATTGTTGCATACCTTCGAAACGACAAGGATTTCGGTTGGGCGCACGACTAACCTGAGATCGGGAGTTTACCACAAGGAGTCTGACTATCGAAATTTAGGTATGGGACTGGTTTAGATAGAATTCCCTTGTGATGGACCTCATAGCCTGCGATACTACGTACTATCATCCTGACTTCACTCCAGCTTGGTTATTTCATTCGCACCGCATATTGCATTACATCCTCAGCATATGGCATTCTGGGTTGCTATGTTTCTACATGAGATTGATGGTATTCGTAGCTCTTCCGAATTGCATATTGTATTGCATCCTCGATATCTGACATCTAATTCATTATGTTTTCGCATTACATAGTCGATTTACATTATTTTCTCAGTATATGACATTAGATTGTTATTTCTTTTCATCGTATATATTGGATGAGGTTAATGATATCTTTATGGACTCGTTAGTATTTCTGTTTTCTCTGATATCGTATGATTCATGACATTGTCAATATTTCCGCTTACTCTAATTACTCTAATATTGCAAACTTAACACTTATCTTGTGCGCACACTTACATCACCCTCTAAGCTTTCTATAAACTTATACACGATAGATTCATGCAGGTGGCATTAGGTTGCAACAGCGTCAAGCTTGGAGCGTGCAGCTGACTTCTGAAGATTTGATTTTCGATATATGTATTTCCCTTTCAGCATCGTATTCAAATGTTTATATTAGTGGACATATGATGATGATGTTGCCTTTGTGATTTGAGTAAACTTGTGGTTATGCTTATTACGAGTTAAATGTACATTGGAAAAAATCCTCCTTGTAGGATCCTGGGATCGGAATTTGGCGTATGTGCGCTAGGAGCCGAGAATGGGGTACTATGGAGGCTGTCGGCAGTGGATTCGGCGATCGAAAATTTTGTGAGCCCAGTTTTCGAGTTTGGGGCGTGACACTACTACTCGGCCAAATCCACCATATACATGTGAATACTAAACGATATTATTATGTTTATTTTCAAAAAATGGCTTTGGTAATCATCCTATGCTCATATGGTGGGGAATTAGTTAGTGAAAACAATTGATATACGTACAAGGGTGGAGACTCGAAACCTACAGCTATGGGCGTTGACATTCCATATAAACAGCTTCTATCGAAAATGTACAAAATTGTGAAGAGTAGACCTAAGGATTACGATATAAGGTTGAAAGTATTGCATCCTTGCACAACAAATCAATCCCTCTAGGTGTAATTGAAGACGATGAAGATGTGAGAATGTTCTTGACGGTACAGCTGAAGCACCCGGATCACTACATCCCTTTATTCATCGAGACAATACAGCACGTTAATGAAGCAATACTCGAAGATCCGGTGGGTTACAATAGGTTCAAACATGACACCCCAGCAATAGGAAGTTTGGGTGAGGAACATATCTTAAATTACGAATATATGGCATCACCTTCACAGGTTCTTCTAAGCAACACTCCAGTACCCGAGCTGGCTCATACATCAAACTTTATGATAAGTCAAGTGAGGGCGTTGGCTGACGTGAACCTCAGAAGTAAATATACGGCATTACCTTCATTTACGAGAGTAGATTTTCCCTCAACATCCAACACCAGAAACGTAAGTGGAAGCGACATTCCATTGCCCGAGCTGGCTCAAACATCGAACTTCACCACTAGGCTTCCCATTGTGCCTTTCGAGGATGCTAGTTTCACCAATACAGACCTGTCACTGTATTCATATCTACTTGATGACCTGATTGATATAGTCGTTGGCCAAACGTTTAAGGACAAGAGCCGGTGTAAGTATATTTTGAGATAATTTACAATTCGCAACAACTTTCAATATAAGGTGTTGTATTCCACATCTAAGAAATTCATCGTGGCGTGTATGGAAGATAACTGTAAATGAAGGGTACACACATCTAGGGTGAATGATGTGGAGATATTCAAGATTAAGACCTACAAGTCCATACATACTTGTGGAATGTTATGGATGAAGAGCGATCATCGGCAAGCAAGCAGTAAGCTGGCCAGTGAACTGGTTGTCAATCACATTGAGCAGCGCCTGGGGTTAAGGCCGAAGGACATTATATTCGCAATGCAAGAGAAGTATAA
This sequence comes from Magnolia changhungtana, assembly GCA_030180095.1. NCBI lineage: Eukaryota > Viridiplantae > Streptophyta > Magnoliopsida > Magnoliales > Magnoliaceae > Magnolia > Magnolia changhungtana. The sequence continues at coordinate 404,806 of JASAUF010000346.1, read as the reverse complement.
TATTCTTATCAGCTATAAGAAGGCATGACGTACTAAAGAGATTGTAATCGATCGCGTAATGGGGTCTTATGAAGACTCTTACAAAGAACTCCCGATGTACTTTCATGAGTTAAGGACGACAAACCCAGGGACACTGACTTCTCTGCTTGTGAATCAACAGACGTTGAGGTTTGAGAGATGTTTTGTTGCGCTCGGATAGTTTTCAAACATCTCCGCGAAGGGTCTTGGTCGTTGATGGGACGCATCTAAAAGGTAAGTACAAAGGTGCTCTATTTGTTGCTACGACTTTGGATGACGACAATCATATCTTTCCGGTTGCTTTTGGTATCGGAGAATCAGAAAACAACAGTAGTTGGAATTGGTTCCTTACATACCTCAGCGATTCGTTAGGGGATCTACCTGATCTTATGATCATATCAGATCGGCATAAAGGTCTAGTGAAAGAAGTTCCCCAGGTCTTCCAAGCAGCGATCCATGGCTACTGCACGTACCATATATGCCGAAACTTGGTCGACATGTTCAAAGACAAGTTGTTAGAAATCTACTACTGGCAAGCTATAAAGACTAGTAGGAGGGCTAAGTTCGAAAAGTTAATGCATGATATCGAACTTGCTAACCCCCCGGTACATGCATGGCTGAGGAAAATAGGTTATGAAAAGTGGGCATCTTCGCACTTCCTAGGAAAAATATTCAATTTGGTCACTACAAACATAGCTGAGTGTGTTAATGCTCTATTCAAAGAAGTATGAGAATATCCGGTGATTATACTAATAGAGATGGTCAGATTGAAAATTCAAGAGATGTTCTATAAAAGAATACAATCAGCATCATTATTCATTGGACCGTTGACACCGTGGGCCGAGAAACAATTAAAAGATCTCATACCGAAGGCACGAGATGTTCGTTGCCACACAATTTCCCGGGATGAATACTATATTGTGGGAGACTACAATAATACCGTCAAGCTTAATGAGCTTTCATGTACATATTGCGAGTTTGAAATAAAGAGATTGCTTTGTTTTTATGTTCTTTCAGCATTATAAACTATAATCTTCCTCATTATTCGTATTGCTTCCCGTTGTACATTGCGAGGAATTATCAGATCACGTATGAAAATTTCGTGTACCCCTAACAAACTACTCTACACATAATATTAGGGCTACCTTTACGACATTTTCGTGCTTATTAGTATCAACTATCATATTGAACACCTCCTGTAAATGTTTCTTTAGGATAAGATATTCATTGAAGTATTTTTCTCTTATTGACTTCTTCGAACGATGGATATTAGATATAGAGAGGTCACCAGTCTTCAGCGCTGTTATTAGGATGAAGTCCATCTTGGTAAATTTTACATGGTTCCCCTGTATATTGAATACAAGATTGCCTATATATCTCTCAATAAGTGAGTGAAAAATGGCTCCTATAAACCTAAATGATAGAATGTGTAATAAAAATGAGAATGGGGTCTGTCTAAATATATTTAATCTAGTGTTATTCTTCTCCAACCCACTCTTCACACTATCAAACCACCATGTCAAAGAACATCTACATGAGATGGTGGGGGTCGACTCGCCAAATCCCTTATGCAAGGGTTTGTCATCTGCAAGGATGAATTGAAAATTATATCAACGATAATATGCAATATTTAACAAAATATAATGTGAAAGTTAACTTGTTGCGGGGAAAATTCATGAAGTATAATGTGAGTCTGTTGAGTCGGCAATCAGTTTTTGGCGAATTCCAAATGAAAGTACAAGACTTATTAGGGAATTTTCACAAGCTTTAGGCCTGTTTCACTCATTTATCGGTTAATTTCATGTAGTTGTCGGTAAATTTATACCAAGGTTGTCAGTCAAAAAAATGTTAATATCAAGCAATCATCGGCCATTTCGACAAATTCCATGTCAAATGGTCGACTCATAAGTCACATTCAACAAGTCCACGACCAATTTCACTAAGTTATGGGTCAATTTTCAGAGTTATATATTGCATTTTGGCCGAGAATGTCATGAAATTAACCATGAGTGGATTTGTCTAAAGACGGTAAATGACCGTTAAGTGAAGGGGATTGACCGTGAAATGCATGGAAATGACCGTGAGTGAAGGAAATTGTCCGTGAAATGAGTGGAATTGAACGTGACGTGAACAGAATTGTCCATGAAATGCATGGAATTGACTGTGAAGTGAAGGAGAATCGTCGGAATTAACCGTGAAATGCATGGAATTGACCGTGAAGTGAACGGGAATGGCCAGCGATGACCATGAAATGATTGGAAATGACCGTGAAGTGAAGGGAATTGACCGTGAAATGGATGGAAATGACCGTGAAGTGAAGCGAATTGACCGTGAAATGCATGCAATTGACCGTGACGTGAAAGGGAATGGCCGGAAATGACCGTGAAATGATTGGAAATGACTATGAAGTGAAGGGAATTGATGGTGAAATGCATGGAAATGACCGTGAAGGGAAGCGAATTGACTGTAAAATGCATGGAAATGACCGTGAAGTGAAGCGAATCGACCGTGAAATGCATGAAATTAACCGTGAATTAAAGGGGAATGACTGGCAATGACCGTGAAATGATTGGAAATGACCGTGAAGTGAAGGGAATTGACCATGAAATGCATGGAAATGATCGTGAAGTGAAGCGAATTGATCATGAAATGCATGGAATTGATCGTGAAGTGAGTGGGAATGGCTGGAAATGACCATGAAATGATTGGAAACAACCGTGAAGTGAAGGGAATTGACTGTGAAATGACAGGGAATGGCTGGAATTAAGTCAGTATGGCTGGAATTAAGTCAGTTCACGGTCAATTTAACTTAGTTCACGATGATTTTAACTCAGTTCACGGTGATTTTAGCTCAGTTCAAGGTCATTTTAGCTCAATTCACGATCATTTTAGCTCAGTTCACGGTCATTTTAGCTCAGTTCACGGTCATTTTAGCTCAATTCACAATCATTTTAGCTAAATTCACAGTCTTCATCAATAACTCAGTGGGTCTTCGGTCTGTTAACTCAGTCAGTGCTCAGTCTCTTTCATGGTCTTCATTTAGTTTCACATCTCATTTCATTCTTTGTTTTAAAAACCATCAATGTGGGCCATTTGAGTCCTGATTTTGTTCATTTATCAGGACATGCCATACCATTCAGTATTTTTAAACAATGAAAATGAATTGGAGACCGCGCATATATAGTATAATATACAGTAGGGTTCACAAAAAGAAAGCACAATATTTTGTTAAAATGAAAACGGATTGTGGACCGTGCGCATATATAGTATAATATATAGTGGGGTCCACAGAAAGAAAGCAAGGATTTGAATATACCTGCCATTCGAATCTTCTTAGATGGGGGGACCATTTTTCGTCCTATCTTGGGCTCAAAAAAGTTGAAAAGGACGTGTGTTGAATGTGTATTCTCCACCAGCTAAAGGAGAAAGAAGAAAGCCGTAAAAGTAAAGTTTTACTATAACGTTGGATAATTATATAGGGGGAGAAGTAATCAGAAGATAATAATCTACGGTCGGTACGAAGGATCAGCGAGAAGAAAGAAGAAAAAATCATGTCTTTTCGGGTGGAGACGCGGCTGGCGGCGTGAATAAGTGGGTAGGATATAGGAGGGGCATTTTCGACCTTTGGGAAGCGTCCGTATAGCTGGGGAGGTAAAAAGAACTGGGCTTCGAAAGGTAAATGGGCCATAAATGGGTCGTACAGTGGTAATTTTCTCCCTTTAAATTCGTCCAAAGATCTGTTCATTTCGCGATTCCGGTATATCGAGAGAGAGAGACAGAAAGAGGGAGAGATGAAGGGTTGCTTCCGATTCATCTCTCCTTGATCTTCCTTCTCGTTCCTCCGTTAATCTTATGTTGGCTCCCAATAAACGGTTAGATCTTCCTCCAATCCCTTCCTTTACTTAATCCATCTGCTATTCTCTCCTCACCGCAAAATCGCGATCTTTTCCGATGAAGAATCTTGATGAATTCGGTGTTTCGATTGTGGGTTCTGCCAAAACCCTAGTTTTTTCCCCTGATTTGTATGCTTTCTGTTCTGGATTTGATGTTTTACATCTTTTTGGAAAATTAGTTTTTTATTTTTTGTTTGAATTTATGGGAATTTTAGTTTTGATTTGGATTCCTAGGGTTTCAATTATAGCTGATTGTGTCGTTTTTGTAGTTGTGGTGGATCCTTGTAGTTCTCTTCGTTTCTATCTGAATGAAATGTATCTCTTGAAGGGGAGGGAAAACCCAATTGTCAAGATATCAGCATGACGGTATTGTATTGGGAATTTAGCAAGATAAATTCATCAGGAAATGTATCGGGAAAGTACTATTTGTTGGTTTTATGGGGATGGATTCTTATATAGATGCGTAGTATCTGAATTCATTGTCAATGCATTCCTATTCTAAATGGTTTTAATGAAATTCAATATCATACCAAGATTGATAATATAGGAATGTGTCACATCATATTGGGAATTATTGTAAAGTGATATTATACATTCGAATGATATTTTGAACCTTTGGAAAAAACAATGTTAACAAGCATAGATGGATGGGGAAGTTAGAATTATGACTGGATACACCTGTGAGATTTTTGGGAATTGGCTAATCCTTCGGATTACTTATTAGCATTCTCTTTTGTGGCAACACCTTGAACCTTTTTCCTTATAGATTTTTTATGCATGGTGTCGGTCATGGCCTGTTTTAACAGCTTTGACAATGAGTCAAGGTATATAACACAACAGGTAAAATGCCCGCCCGTAACCCAACAGATAAAGTACATTACATAGTCCGTTTTAGGGATTGGCGACTTCCCCATTCAGTGACTTTGGCACTGGACGTTCCCAAAATGGGTACTATCGGGTCGGGTGAATTAGATAATAGACGTCTGTTGGCATTCCAGCCTTCCTTCTCCTTTCAGGGCCTATCCGAAAGAGAATCCAGTACCTCTCGGTCATAAGGGATGTGGGAAATCCTCTGAACCTCAAATTTCTCTGGACACAAGTACAAAGGTGGTTATAAGTATAGTCATCTTTAAATACAACTCTCCAAGTATAATTGTTTAAAAGGTCACAACTTTGCACTATAAATTTTAAATAGCCAGTAGATATAGGTTTGAAAAACTTGGGTATATTTAAAGCATGGTACTAGGAACTTTTGATGTGCCTTTTACCCACTTCTTAAGAAATGATACTTCTTTGTCTGGGAAACTTATTTCTTAAAAGAGATGCATCAATTCCTTAAAAAACAGGAAAATTTTCTAAAATCAGGAAGCTTCCAAAAATGAAGGCATTGTTTAGCGTGGTAACTTTGTAGATTGAAGGGAAAGAAGAGAAGAGGAGAAGAAGAGAGAGAGAGAAAGTTGAGAGAAAAAAGTGAAAGGGAATTAGGGTTGGACTCATATGGACGTCCACACCCTCTCCCCTTGTGTACGTGTGTGTGTGTGTATATATATACAGAGAGAGAGAGAGAGAGAGAGAGAGAGAGAGAGAGAGAGAGAGAGAGAGAGAGAGAGAGAGGAATGCTCACTTGCGCACCTTTGCACATGTGTCATGGGCAAAGAATTTGAACGGTCCACGTGATTCTGCACCCCTTGAAACCTCATAAGCCCAACTTTCGGCCCAATACAAAACTTTGGTGGGCCATGGCAAAAGGAAACAGTTTCCTCCCTTGATTTTCATTTCTCTTTGCTATGGCCCACTAGAGTTTTGGATCAGGCTGAAAATTGGGCCCATAGAGTTTCAAGGGGTGCTGCATCACATGGACCGTTTAGATTTTGTGCCCATGACACGTGCAAAGGTGCGCAGGTGAGCATTCCTCTCTCTCTCTCTCTCTCTATATATATATATATATATATATATGGCAAACACATTTCATGGGATGTGTGTGATTGTGATGAATGTTGGGAAGATCAGCTTGATGAAGATGATTCCCATGGTTCTAAAAAGAAACGACCCTCTTTTCAACAACAATTTAAGCAACGATATGAAGCAGGGGACCCTAAGGTTGGTCTCTTAGGTGAACCGTCTGGAAAGTTTGATTTTTATATGCTTTATCCTAAGGACAAGTCTTCCCCTACTTCTCTACCTTTGCCATGTAAATCACCAATTCCACCATTAAAGCCACCACCTCTAAAACATACACTAGCTCCAGACTATCAAAAGGCACTTTCCCTTCTCACCACCAATTCTCCCTATTCTTCACTACCTACCATTCTCTCTACTCCTCAAATACCTGAAGTTTGCATGATGGAATCTTCACCTGTGTCTGTTTCTTTTCTACCTCCTAAAGATTTTGAAAATCTGCAAGCACGAGAAGCTCATACTTGGAAAATAAAACCCCTAGTTGGTAAACAGATCTCTGCTGTTGAAGCAGCTCTAAATTGGCAAGCAGAAAATAGTCTCAAGCAAAATCAAGCTCACCAGCTGCTCTTAGCAACTCAGAAACATTTACTGAACCAAAAAGCACAGAATCATACTATTCTTATTAACATGCTATAAGCTAAACTTGGAGAGCTCCATAGTGAGCTTATGCAGATTGCCACTACTATTACATATTGGAACATTACTAGCTCATTGCTTGCACATAAGGAAGCTGAAAAGAAATCACTCCAAAATCAGCTCAACTCGATGATGGCCCCCTCATCTCACCCTCAACCAAACTATCTCTAAGACTTTCCCCCTTTAACCCTTACCTCATTACCTATGTCCTGTATCAACCCCAACCTCTAATCCTTTTAAAGACCCAATCCCTTCAGCCTTCCAAACCTTACCTTCAGCAATAGGAAGCCCCATCACCTTCTATTCCCAAATCTAGCAGCTCTAAAAGCTTTTCTAAAACACTCAAACCATCCACGCGAATGTCTCCTCCCCCTGCATTCCTCATTGAAGAACCCAATGCCTCTTCCAACCTTGCCATGTCCTCCCTTCCCACAACTGATCAAGACCTCAACCCAATCCATTCTTTTCTTCGAAGTCATACCCTCCAATCTTCCAACACCCTCTCCATCTCAGAAAATTCCTCTACAGAAGTTCTCCGACACTTCCACTTCATCTCTAGTCTCATTCTACCTGGACAACCACTTAGCTGATTCCGTGCATGCAGAAATTGATCCTCAACCAATTGCACATTTGGCATTTGACGATGAGCACTCAATGATTGATGATCCTCCATTGCGTCGAACTCCCACACGACTCACGTGGAAACCATTAACCAAAAGCATCTCTTTAATCTTGATGACATACTTCAATCTCAATGATGATGCCATATTTTTTAGATGTATTCCTAGTGCACTGCTAAGCTACATACTCCAAATGCAATTGTCACTCGTACTATTCAAAAGTTTGTTGATCATCTTATCAGACATCTCAGAGACTGGTGGAACGGTCTAGGAGAGTATCGGCAACTTCAAGCTCTCCAAATGTAGTCAGTTGATGCTTTCATGGGCCTTTTTTTTGGTGAATTTGTAGGATCTACGGATACTTAAAAAGAAATAGCTTGAACCAAGTTCCTCCAAGCCAAGTTGTGTTCCTTTAACAAAAAGGATCTGGAAAGACATTATAATGCCCAGTCTTGAAGATTTTATATCCTCAATGGCATTGATGTTCCAAATCTTAAGTAGACATACTTGAATTCTCTCCCTGAACCTTTGGGAGATGAGACCTTAAAACTCCTCAACTTGAAGGGCCATAATCTCCAACAGATATCATTCGGTTCGATCCATCAGTTCAGTATCCAAGCGGTAGAGAAACTATGCAACCAACATAAGTTCATGAAGCCTATGGACTGCCTAGGAAGACATTTCGGTTCAGCATGTGACCGACATGATCTTTTGATCAAATGCAACGATGACTGCACCTATGCATGCCATACGAAATAGAAGCATCATTTTAAGAAATTTGTTGGCTTGTCGTATTCCTTTCGTTAAGTGGAAATGATGGAAGTTCTTCAAGAAGAAACAATTTCGGCAAAATACGACTAAACGATGCTTCCTTTGTGGCAAATGAGGACACTTCTCCAAAAATTGTCCCCAACGTTCGAAAAAAATGCAACATGACTTTCCTACAAAAAGCAGCCGCCTTGGCAAAGGATACTGAGCCCTCCAACAAGAATTTATTTTCTCAATCATTGATGATTTCATCATGACGCAGTTCTTGCCCTCCAACAAGAATCATGTTCAGTCTCCAGCAGTGACGATGAAAAATCTCTTGACGTTTCTAAATATCTTCTGACCATCCTTCTTGAAGCCTTTTCAATACTTCAACCAACCCCTCTTATTCCTGTTCATATCCTGCCTGAACCATATAGCCAACCCATCCCTGCTATAGCCCTTCTCTCATGATAGATTGGATAGTTTGTCATGTGGGATGTTGTCTGATTATCGCAGAACAACTACATAGTTAGACTCATTGCAAGCCCCATTTCCTATAATAGTTTCTTGATCCACATTAACTCACAAGTAGTATGAGCCATTGTTCTATATTTTGCTTCAGTGCTTAATCGGGCCACAATACTTTGCTTCTTACTTTTCCACGTGTCTAGTTATCCTCTTACGAAAGTATAGTACCTAGTAGCAGACCACCTATCAAATAAAGAATCTGCCCAGTCTATATCAGAGTACCTTATGATTTGAAGATGATTATTTTGTCCATACAAAACTCCCTAACTTGGTGCTCTTTTAAGGTACAACAAAATTTGAATAGCTGCATCCACATGAGGTACACTTGGAGGGCTCATAAATTGGTTCGCCACACTCACAACATAAGATGACTAGTTGAGTGATAGTTAAATAAGTTTTTCAACCAATCTTCTATACCTCCCTGGGTCTTTAAATACATCATTTCGGCAAAGTGTTCAATTACAAGGAAGTGGATAATCGAAAGGTGAAGCTAGTAGCTGTGAAGTTTTCCGGTCACGTGTTAACATGCTGGGATGATCTCCAAGTTGAACTAATCCTTCAAGGTAAGGAGAAAATATATTCTTGAGAAAAGATGAAAAATAAGTTAAAAGGGAAATTCTTACTTGTGGCTTGCGCTCGTGACCTCTATCAAAGATGTCACAATCTACGTTAAGGGAACAAGATATCTTAATGGTCTTAACCCAGATATCCGAGATGAATTGGCTTTCGAAGATGTTTTTAAAATGTCCGATGCATATACACTTGCGTTGAAAGCCGAGGAGATAATTAATTGGGGACTTGGGATACGATTTAGTGCCCCACGAGGGTCATCATTGATGATAGGGCAGCATGCTAACTTTCCACAGAAAGCAACCACAGAGCTTCCCATAGGCCTAGGGACAATGGGCCAACATCCAATAATAAAGCCAAGGCCCAACCCGAGGGGATGTGATTATGGATCATGGGCTAATGTATCCTTTCACATGCTTTAAGTGTGGGCAACCAGGACATTGTTCATTTCATTATCCTGAACATCAGTCCACAATTAAAGTAAATTTGGTTGAAGGGGAATATGTTAAAGACACTCTCGATTGCATGCAAAACAAAATTGAAGAGGACACTAAATATGAAAACCATGCATATGAAGATGAGGTACATTTGGGGAAGATGTAGTAGATGTGTATGGTGATAGGAGAAATTCATTGGTTATCTAACAGACTATGCTATTGACACCTCGAATGGTTGATGAGGGGCGATGGTTGTGACACAATATTTTTCGCACCCCTTGTACTTTTGGTGAAAAGATATGCACCATTTTGGTAGATGAGGGGAGCAATGAGAACATTATCTCACAAGAAATGGTAAACAAATTAAAATTCAAAGAACATAAACATCCACGACCATATCAGATTCGTTGGTTCAAGAAAGGGGAAGAAGTTTCCGTTAACTTCAAGTGTTTAGTTTCCTTCTCTATCGGATATGTGGTGTGACGTGGTCCCCGTGGATGCATGCCACATTTTGTGAAGGAGACCGTGGTTGTGGGATCCAATGTTTTCGATATAATTATCACATAAGGTATCGCCCTCTTGGGATATGGATACATATCGATTATCACATGGGATATATCGATTGTATCGTGTAATATATTGCTGTTGTTGGGTAATGTAGGGAAAATATTTGTTGAATTTTTCAATGAAACTTTAGGGATTGTAAAAAAAAACATGAGTACACAATTAGAAATCAAAATATTACCAAAAAAAAAAAAAAAAAAAAAACTAGTGCACATGATAGGTTTCCTCTGTATGGGGTCCTAATCTTTGCACTATCTAACTGAATTGATGCATGTATATTCAAAGTCTATTCATATAACTTTTAAATGTAAAAAGACATGTATGGAAACACAAGAAATATATTGAAAAGCAGAGGAAGAAGAATCACTGGATTAAGTTACATAATGTTTGATTTTGTGTTTGGACACAAATTGCAACCAATTTACGAAAAATTGGAAATTTTCGATTTTTCTCGACTTTCTGCAACTCAGCCCGTCTCCCCCAAATCTCAAAATTGAAAGCTCCATATCAATGATTTTTCATACAAAACATGACAAAATCATAAATTCGTAAATGTTTGACACTGATTTAATGTGATTTACAACAAAAGAAGAATGAATCGAAAATAAAAAATTCTCACCGAATCGAAGAGGTGGGATATATCTCCCTACTTGTGTGTTTCATATTGCACGGGTGGGATACAAGATATATCAGCCAATATCATTGATATTTAAAACACTGGTGGGATCGAGATATAGTACCCATGACCCAGGCGAACACCTATTCCTTCATAAAGGATGGTGTTAATATCACATTGCATCCTATGAAACATCTTCCAACACCCAAATTTGATTAAGAAGAGGGTTAAAAGTCACTTAGTGTGCAAAAATTTGAAGAGGAAAGCAAGCAAACTGGCATCATATATGTCTTGGTTGCTAAAGAAGATATGAAGTAAACAGATAGTCCGCCTCCTATATAGGAGCTTCTTCGTGAATATAAAGTCTTGGTGCCCAAAGAACTCCTCGTTAAACTTCCTCCTATGAGGAGCATTCAACATCACATTGATTTAGTGTCGGGTTCGAGTCTACCAAAATCTTGCGTACTATCGAATGAGTTCAGTTGAACATGCAGAGCTCCATCGACGGGTTACTGAGTTACTATAGAAGGGTTTAATTCGGGAAAGCATGTCACCGTGTGTTATTCCTGCATTATTAACCCATAAGAAAGATGGATCTTGCAGGATGTGCATGGATAGTCATGCAATCAACTGGATTACTATCAAGTACCTGTTTCCTATTCCTCGCTTGGATGATATGTTGGACATTTTGCATGGAGAAAAGGTCTTTTCAAAGATTGACCTGCATAGTGGATATTATCATATACGTATTCAACTCAGGGACGAGTGGAAGACCGCATTTAAGACTAGAGATAGATTGTATGAATGGCTCGTCATGCCATTCGGCCTTTCAAATGCGACAAGCACTTTCATGAGGCTAATGATAGAAGTACTCCGCCCTTTAATGGGAAAGTTCTTAGTTGTATATTTTGATAATATTCTTGTTTTTAGTCCTGATGTATCTTGATCATTTACGGCAAATATTTGATGTATTATGGAGGGAGTCACTATTTGTTAACTTAAAAAAGTGCTCCTTCCTTGTTGATAGTGTTGTGTTTTTGGGTTATATTATGTATGTAAGAGGACTAAGGTTGATCAAGAGAAAATCAAGGCCATTGCAGAGTGGCCCACCCAACGAGCCCTTTCAGACGTTTGTTCTTTCCACGGCTTGGTAACATTTTACCAGAGATTTATCCAAAAATTTAGCGCCATCATCGCACTTGTCACCGATTGCATGCGAGGAAGCAAATTCAAATGAACTAAAGCGGCAGATCGAAGCCTTGCCATAAAAAAGAAAATGACAGAAGCTCCAGTTCTTGCACTTTCGGACTTTAATAAAGTCTTTGAAGTGGAAAGTGACGCTTCAAATGTTGGCATTGGCGTGGTGTTGAGTCGGGAAGGAAAGCCATTCTCTTTCTTTAGCGAGAAACTTAATGATGTATGGAAGAACTACTCCACGTATGATCTTGAGTTTTATGCAGTGGTCCAGGCACTAAGACATTGGTGACATTACTTGATTCATCGGGAGTTCTTCTATACTTGGATCATGAGGCGTTGAGATATCTCAGCTCCTAAAAGAAGTTGAGTGCTTGCCATGCGAAGTGGATGGCTTTCCTACAAGAATATACCTTCCATTTGCGTCATAAAGCTAGAAGCTAGAACAAAGTCGTGGATGCTTTGAGTAAGAGAGTGGTTTTGCTAGGAACTCTCACTGTGGAGGTCATTGAATTCGGGGCATTAAAAGAACAATACAAAGATGACCTGATTTTTAGCAAAGTACTTGACAGATGTGTGGATGGTCGTGATGGAAAGTGTGAATTCATCTCACGGGATATCTATTCATGGGTTCTTGCCTATGCATTCCCGAATGATCGATGCGAGAAAAGATCCTATATGAGCTACATGGAGGAGTATTGGGTGGACACTTCGGAAGGGATAAAACATAACTATGGTGGAGGAAAAATACTACTGGTCCTGTATGCAGCGTGACATTGAACGGTTCATAGCACGATGTCGTTGATGCCAAGTTTCCAAAGGTCATGTGCAAAATATCAGCCTTTATATGCCGCTTCCCATTCCAGTCGCGCCTTAGGTGGATATTTGTATGGACTTTATTCTGGGTCTTCCTAAGACTCAAAGGGGAGTAGGTTTGGTTTTCGTTGTGTTGGACCATTTTTCAAAGATTGCCCACTTCATTCCATGCAAAAGGACGATGGACACTACGCATATCTCCAACATACTTTTCAAAGAAATTATGCGACTTCACGGGGTACCAAAGACAATAACTTCGGACTGTGATTCGAAGTTAGTGGGCCACTTCTGGCTCACTTAATGGAAGAGATTGGGGATTAAGCTTCAATTCTCTAGCGCATATCACCCCCGAACAGACAACCAAATTGAGGTAGTTGACAAGAGCCTTGGTAACCTCTTTAGGAGTGTTGTAGGTGACAATGTATCCTAGTGGGATTTGGCTTTATCTCAAGCCGAGTTGACCTAAAATAACTCAATGAATTGTACTACTGGAAAATCTCCGTTTGAGATCGTAAATGGGAGAAGTCCACATCATGTACTTGACTTAGTATCATTACTGGTACAAGATCAAGTGAGCGAATAAAGAAGAAGATGCTAGGATCAAGTGAGCGAAGATGTTGATGCTTTCGCTAGATATGTCCAAGATTTGCAAGTTCAAATAAAGAAGAAGATTGAAGACAATAATACCGGGTACCAAGAAGCTATGAATGAACATCGGTGTGAGAAGGTATGTAGCGAAGGTGACTTAGTTATGGTCTATCTCCACGAAGAAAGGTTTCCGAGGGGAACTTATAATAATCTCAATTGTAAGGAGATTGGTCCATGCCAAGTCAAGAGGAAGTTGGGTAACAATGCCTATGAAATCAAGTTGCTAGATGACTTGGATATCTCATCGACTTTCAATGTGGCGAACTTATTTAGGTATCATGGTGATGCATCTGACGTGCAAAATGAAGCCATTATCGATATGGATCAGTGTTTCAAATAGCGCCTGTAGCGTAGGGGTAGTGTGGCTGTAGCACTACGTAGCATCCTAAATAGCGTAAATCCCCTATAGTGGACGCTACAAGGGTCATAGCATATGCTATAGGTACAGCTACATAGCGCGTAGCGTACGCTATAATGTATTTTTTTACTATTTTATTTATTTATTATTATTTTTTTCATGTTTTATTTATATCTAATGTCGAGGAATGTGACATTTGTATTGTACTTGATTCTTTTGACCTATGAGATTTTTATTTCTTTTCATAATTGTGACTTTGGTTTCAATTAGACATTATTAATTAAAGTGGTTTGCTTAGAAAGTTGTTAATGTGATAATTATTTGATTTGGTTTATATATGTGGATTGGCTTTTGATAAATGATAACTAATAACTTGTTTGAACATGCTTATAATTGATAAAATGAATAATCTTTTAGGCATTTTTATATTTTCCCGCATTTTTTCCACTATTTATTATATTTGTCATATTTTAAATTAAAAAATAAAAGTATCGTGTAGCTTACGCTACATGCTATAGAGGGTTGAGTGCTCCGCATCACACTACCTCTATTTAAAACAGTAATATGGATAAACAACTTTAATACAAGGGCATTTTCATGCCAGGCTTGAGTGGGGTGGCTTGTGGGATGCAGGGGCACACTCGAAATGGGCAGCCCATGTGAGGCGGTACCCATGTGATGTGGGGCCCACGAGGGGGGTTCGGCCGAGGTCCTAACCCATGGGATGTGGGGCCCGGGCTATGAGATAAAGAGATTAATTCGCCATGCTCTATCAATTCGAGCTTTTAAAGCAAGTGGCTAATTGTCTTGCATCAAATTGGTATCAGAGCGGGAGGTCTCATGTTCGAGACTCCTCAGTGGAGGTGATTAATGCAGGGGCATTTTCATACTGGGCTCGAGTGGGGTGGCTTGTGGGATGTAGGGGCACACTCGAGGTGGGTGGAGCTCGTGTGAGGCGGTACCCATGTGATGTGGGGCCCGCGAGGGGGGTTCGGCCGAGGTCCTAACCCATGGGATGTGGGGCTCGGGCTATGAGATAAAGGGATTAATTCGTCATGCAGTTCAAGCTTTTAGAGCAAGTGACTAATTGTCCAGCATGAAACTCCCAAAGAAAAAGAAGGAAAAAGTTGAATAAGTGTTACGAATGAAGACCGTTAACACTCGATTGGGCCAATATAGGCAATACTTGGTGAAACGAAAGAACAAGCCCTATTTTGAATGCACATGGATCACGGGCGACGAATTGAAAAGATTCGATTCAGACCTCTACTACGTGTATGAAACGTCTAACTCGTCGGAGTTGAGTTCTTTCCAACCCGGGGGGAATTGATGTAGGCCCATGGCCCATTAGGACCCGACAATAATGTAGGCCTATAGCTCATGTGTTGATTTTTGGACTGATTATTTATAGATTTGGAGATTATAATTTACTATTTTTGGGAGATATGGGCAGTTGATTTAAAGATGCGATGAGCTAGATTGAAGATATGCGATAGATTTAGAAATTTAATTTCTTTCTATGTTTGCTTTTCTTTAGACTTTTGCCATATGAAGAAATCTTAGATTAGGGTGCAATAAATTGTGATTGATTCTCTTAGTTGTAGAGATTTCAATCAAGGATTTTTTTAGGATCTATAAAAGGGGGGTAGTGGTTTAGGAGTGGGTAGATTTGAATATTTTCTAAGTGTGGTTTTTTTTTTTTCTTTAACTTTTGTAAGAGGAAAGGTTGATATCAATAAAAGTTCTCTTCCTCTCTACTCCATTGTTCTTGTTGGTGTGTGTGTGTGTGTGTGTGTAGATATATTTCTTTGCAATTTGGATATCGAGATCTCATTGGCTTGATAACCGGGTTGCACTAGCTTAGTACCAAGAAGACCTCTATGTTTGTGAGTAGATCCAGCAAGTATTTCTATTGGGACAAATTAATTCTTTTGATCTAGCAACTTCTATACCAAGAAAGTATAAAAGATGACCTTGAACTTTTGTGAGAAAATGCCTTTAAAGATACTTTTGATCTCTTCAATCCCATTATTATTATTATTATTGTTGTTGGTGGTGGTGGTGGTGGTGTCGGTGTTGGTGTTGGATTGGGGATTGGGGATTGGGTATTGGGTATTGGGTATTGATATTGGTATTGGCATTGGAAATTGGGGATTAGTATTGATATTAGTATTCAATCCCCTTATTATCACTTCCCATAACCACAATATTATCAACATTTACCACCAACACGAATTCTTGAGGTGCCTTTTCGTACAAAAATGGAATGATCAACATTACTATGAACAAAGTCACAATTTAATACAATTTTACCAAATTTGTCAAATCATACATGTGGTGACTACTTCAAACCATAAAACGCCTATGCAATTTACGTGCCTTGTCTGAATCCCCGTGAGCAACAAATCCTTGTGGTTGCTCCATATAGACCTCCTCTGTGAGATCACTGTGAGAAAGGCATTTTTGGTCTAGTTGGAAGAGGGCCCATCCATTATTAACAACCAAAGAAATGATAACACAAATGGAGTTCATCTTAGCAATAGAAGAGAAGGTTCAAGTGTAATTGACTCCAAGAGTGAGTATATATCTCTTAGCAACCAAGCGAGCCTTCAAATGTTCCGCCGTACCTTCAAGTGAAACTTAATGGTGCATACTCATTTGCAACTAACAACACATTTACCAACAAGTAGACTACTTATCTCTCAAGTATTATTCTGATAAAGAACAACCATCTCCTCTTCCATTGCCTACTTCCAACCCTTATGCAACAATGCTTCTTGGTATGACTTAGAAATGGAATGAGAGGACAAGGATAGGACAAATCTACAGAAAGTGGGAGATAAGCATTGAAAAGAGAGTTGGAGATAGGGTAAACGCATGCTACTGTTTTCTTAAGGCAATAGGAACATCAGACTTATCTGGAAAACTCACTGGATTACTAGGCTCAGAAGTGTATATGGTGGCTTATGGATGACACATCATGAGTGGTCGCACTATCTCCCTGTTTTCATAGTGAGTAGACTTTCAGCTAAGGGCCTGTTTGATTTTCCAAATCCTCCATAAATATCATGTAAATAAGCAATTATTACTTTTTCATACCGTTTGAAAAGTAGCGTGTATTTTTGCTTCGAAAACTGGTCCAAACTCCAATAGGACTTGTTTAAATGTGTGGGCCCCACCGTGATATATATGATATATCCACCGTCCATCTATTTTAGTAGAACATTTTGAGGCACGAGCAGAAAATTGAGGCAGATCCAACACTCAGGTGGCCCACACCAAAGGAAATAGTGGCTCCAAGAAGTTTTTAACAATAGATGTTCGATTTACTTTTTTTGGTGGTGTGGTCCACTTGAGCTTTGGATCTTCCTCAATTTTTTTTTTGTTCTCATGCCCTAAATTCAGCTAGCATAACGGATGAGCGGTGTGGATAAGCCACATACATCATGGTGAGTCCCACATATATTTCACAGTGCCCTTGTTTTTAGCGTTGAAAAAGTAGGGGTGAAATCAACCATTGGGAACAATGTGGTAATTACTTGAGGAAGTAATTATTACCCATTTGCATCGCACTTATAGGGGATTTGGAAAATCAAACAGCCCCCAAGGCATAGTAGGAATGGTGGAGTCAATAGCAGAGGGCAAAGATTGGATTATGTCTTCTTCAACTGCAACAAGTACAAGCATAACTTCCATGTCAAGAGATTTACTGTCCTTTGAGAAGAATGGAGTGGACTTGAAAAAGTTAACACCCGCACATACATACTACCCATTTTTTTTATTTTTTATTTTTATTTTTTTTTATAAGGATAACTGGAAAAAATATTAAAAAGGGGAATAAGTACAAAGCAAGAAAGGACTCTGCTGAGATAGTAGAGAACCTATAAACCTAGAAACAACAGATTTTCTTCTTTCATCCCGTTTACATTGCCCGCCCATTCAAATATTAAAATTTTTGCCCTGAACCAGACTGCTTGAACTGAAGCCGACTTGTCGTTAAAGCACCTAATGTTTCTCTCCTCCCAGACTGATCACCAGATCGCAAGGATTGCCAACCTCCAAATGCATTTTCTGGCTTTCCACAGCTTAACCCCATGCCAAGACGACAGCTGATTGCCGGCAGAAAGCAGGTTGCACCAACTAATGGTGAAACGCGACAGGAATTCAGCCCAAATCTGAGAAATAAAAGGACAGTGCAGCAGGAGATGGTCCACAGATTCCTCGGCTTTCATGCAGCAGAGACAAATGCTGACAATTTGCATTCCCCTTTTCTTCAGGTTATCAACCATAAGAATTTTGTTTTTCCCAACAAGCCAGCCAAAGCAAATGAACTTAGGGGGGCCAGCATACTTCCAAATAAATGGGGCACATACATACTACCTTTGAAGTGAAGGACTGTAGCAACAATATCCCTTGTGTTTAGGAGTACCCAAGAAAACACATTTAATGGCTTTAGGATCTAATTTGTCATGCCCCGAGTTAAATTAATGAACAAAATATACACATCCAAAAACTTTGGGAGGCAAAGGAAACAACAGAGTATTTGAAAAATAGAACTTCATGAGGTGATTGACCCATTAAAACAATCGATGGCATTCGATTTATCAGAAAACACACCATGAGTACTGTATCACTCCAAAAACTCTTGGGAACGTTATGTGATTTGATAAAGCATGAGTCACCTCTAGCAGGTGACGATTTTTTCTTTCTATAACACCATTTTGTTGTGGGGTGCGGGTATACGAAGTTTGATGTAGTATACCCATTTCAATAAAATACTGACTAAAGAATTGAGAATATATTCCTTGGCATTATTTGCACAAAACATAGATATTTTGAATGAAGTTGATTTTTGTACTTCCATGTGAGAGGTCTTAAAGATCGATAATGATTCAAATCTGTCTTTTATTTAAAAAATCCAAGACAATCGTGAAAAATCATTAACAAATGGGATGAAATACTTATACTCTTGAGTAGAAATTTTAACCGGTCCTTAAACATCTGAATGAACTAAAGAGAAAGGAATTGAACTATGCTTTTCTACACATGATAAGAAAGTAACACGGAGATGTTTACTCAACTCACACACTTAACACTCTAAAACTAACTCAAACGACAAAGAAGAGATAAATGTTTTGAGAATCTTCAAGGGTAGATGACCAAGACAGTAATGCCACTGATGAGGAGAGATGTTCTTCCATGTTGTTGCGCCAATACATCATGGTGAAGATAGTATAACCCATCATGTTCATGTCCTCCACTGATCTTCATCATCATCTTTAGATCCTAGAAAACACAATATAAAAGATAGAAAAATCATGGAGCAGTCGGTAGATTTGGTGAGCTTGCTAACAGATAGAAGACTTGAAGGAAATTTAGAGAAATAAAGAACAAATGATTATGAAAGGTAAAAGCTTGGATGAACAGTACTCATGCTGCATTCATTGGATTAGGTACCACTTGCGAAAGTAATGGATGAACCCATTACCCATGTATTAAGCGAAGAAAACACACTGGATTAATTAATCTTCGAAGCGAAGGTTTGTACGATGCAATTGAAGAAGTTGATAAAAATAATTTCTACAACGACGAAGTTACACATTTGATTCAACAATGTGAAAGAAAATGGTCTACATCGATTTGGAATTCAAGGAAGACGAACCATGGCGAATTGTCGGGCTACATATTCAACTACCAAAGAAGAAGTCAATTCCAAAAGGTTTCACATTTTGAACTTGAGGATGAGTTCTTTCAAAGAAGGGGGGAATGATGCACCTTCCATTGGCCCAATTTAAGAGAAAAGTCCAGCCCATGAATCAGGCCCAAGTCAGGAAATCTAGCCTATTATTTCCAGCCCAAGTGCATTCATGATGCATGGCTTTGGGACCATGTTGCATGCATGGAAAAGAGAAGAATTTGAAATTGAAGTATGTCTTGGAAAAGTTTTGTTTGAATGATTTGGAGACATTTTGTGTCTTAGAAAGATGTTCCATGCATTGGGAACTCATAGTTGTTATAAATGTAGTTACTAAAGGTTGGTGTAATTGGTCTATGTAAGGACCGATTTTGTAATGAGAAGAAAATGCAATTTTTAGTTTCTCAAAGAAATGTATGGTTTCCTGCAAATTTCCAGCGAAAGAAAGAGTTGAGTGATTCCACCTTTGTTGTGAGTGAATCGGCAACCTTGTGATTGCAGAAATTTTCCGTTTCAACGGGTCTGTTGCTTACTACATTTTTGGTACTTCTAGCTAATGAATGATTTTTATAAATTTTCTGGTAATTCATCAGCAAGTCTATTTTCATTCTACAAAATTTCATTCTATTCTAAATCCAAGAAAATTTATTAAAATTCTTGAAGCACCAGCTGCCTGAAATTGGCAATTTTCTGGACATTTTCAAAATGACCTAAAGTCAGTCTCATTTGAGTTTGGGTTTATTTTCTCTTTATTTATTTTTTCCTGAAACTGGACCCATCAAGGTTTATTTTGGCTTTCAAATCACCTCAACCAGAGTTGCCTTTAAGAAGATGTATTATTTTAATGTTGGTGTATTTAAGCTGTCTATTGCAGTTCATCACGACCACATCGGGCTGTATCACACACACACACACACATAATAAAAACAAAAAAGATAAAAATACCCTTAATAACAAAAGAAAATATACCCATCATGTCCCAAACCAACATAATGACAATTCTAACCTTAATAACAAAAGAAAATGACTAAGAACAAAGGCTAAGTGTTTTGTACAGTGGTACAACCCACATCCATATACATTAACAAGTGCTTTTCTCTTCTTCTTTTTTTTTTTTTCTTTCTTTTTTTTTTTTTTTTTTTTTTTTTTTTTTTTTTTTTTTTTTTTCTGAATGGTAAGTCGGTAACTCTATTTATTGCAAAGAACATAATACAAATGCAAAACAATAAATATGACCAGAAGGCATCTCAAAATCCAAAGGAAACCCCCACCCCAAAAATAGATATTATACCACCACGGTTCCCCCAATAACAATGGAATCCACAAGTGCAAACCAGGAGAATACTTCCTTCACTAAATGTGGGATTAATCCTTGATGTGGGCCCACTACTCACCAAAGGGCTCAACATGTGTTGATTTGAACAATTTATTTATAGATTTAGGGCCTAAATATTAAGATATGCAATTTATTGTTTGTGGAAAATATAGGGGCTGATTTGAAGAGATGAGGAGATGTGATTGAAGATATAGGAGCTAATTTGAAGAAGAGATTGAAGATATGGGGAGATGTGATTGAAGATATAGTGGCTAAATTTGAAGATGTGATTAAAGATCTGAAGGATTATTTTCTAGATATGCTTTTACTATTATTAGGCTTCTACCATCATAAGTAGATTAAATTGATCAATCTTAGGTAGATTAAATTGATTTCAAATCAATTATGATTGCACTATATTCATAGGATGAGTAGCTGAAATGAGGATGTTGAGATGGATGAGTACAAATATGAGGAAGGATGGAATTAGAAATGGATGCATTGTAGGGAACTTAGGAGTATCACCAATATGTAATAAGATGAGGGGATCTAAACTTAGATGGTTTGGTCATGTGCAATGGAGACCAAGAACTACACTAGTTAGGAGTGAATTAGTGCAAGTTGAGGGCTCCGAAAGGGTAAGAGGAAGGACCAAAGGGATGTGGGAGGAGTTACAGAAAAGACTAGATGACCAATGGTGCCCTTGAGAGAGTGGCATAGTGGAAAATGATTCATTTAGCATACCCTAATAGCTGGGATAAGGCTTGACCATGATGATGATGGTGGTGATGGTGATTATGATATAATATGTAAGTTAAAAAGAAAAACCCTAAACTTGGTTATCATGGTTGTAATTTAAATTATTGTAAGGGTTTATTTTTTACTAATTAAGAATTATAAATATGTGATATAATATATATGGAGAGAGAAAGAGTGAGAGGGAGAGAGAGATGCAAAATGACAATATTTGTTTAATCTTTTATTAAATAGGTTAGGTGGGTTGGGTTTTGGTGGACCCATTTATAGATGGGTTGTGTTGGGGTTGAGATTTTCAACATGTTTAATAAATGGGTTAGAAAACATGTTAGGCTAAGTCTGTATTTTAAGTATCGATGATATCGACCGATATATCCCGCGATATATCTTGTATCCCACCTGTGCGATACGAAACACAAGTAGTGGGATATACCCACATGTTTGATCCGGCATGTATTTTCAATTTTCAACATGTTTAATAAATGGGTTAGAAAACATGTTAGGCTAAGTCCATGTTTTAAGTATCGACGATATCAACCGATATATCCCGCGATATATCTTGTATCCCACCTGTGCGATACGAAACACAAGTGGTGGGGTATACCCACATGTTTGATCCAGCGTGCGTTTTCAATTTTCGATACTTTTTTTTTTCTCTATAAATCATGTTAAATCAGTGTCAAATTGTTACAAAATCATGATTTTCCATGTAAAATCATGGATGGGGGAGCTTCGATTTCAAGATTTGGAGGAGATGGGCTGAGTTACGGAAAATTGAAAAAAAAAATCCTAATTTCTCACAAATCAGTTGCAATCTTTGTGTCCAAACGTAAAATAAAAAATGTATATAATTTGATCTACTGATTCTTTTTTGCTTGTAAATGTATTACTAGTCTTTCCACACATCTTCTTACATTTATAAATTATATGAATAGACTTTGAATATACTTGCATCAATTTAGTTAGATAGTACATAGATTAGGAACCCATACAAAGAAAACCCATTGTGCGCCCTTGTTTTTGGTAATGTTTTGATTTATAAATGTGTTGATGTCTTTTTTAACAATCACTGGAGTTTCATTGAAAAATTCGACCAATTTCCTAATGTTTTCCCATGTTTCCAACAACAGTGATGCATTACGCGATACAACCGATATATCCCATGCATTAACCGATACGCATCTGTATCCCAAGGGTGCAATACCGATATTTCGAACACTGGGCTAGGTTAGGACCGCAAGCCTTTAGACACAGTCCAAGCTAAGCTTGATTAGGAAATAGGCTTCATTTTCAAGCCCAAGCCTGATTGTATGGCTTGATAGAGGAGTCTGAGGTTGACCCATAACAAGCTAGATCCAAAAGCCAGTTAGGCTAATGCAACCATTAAAAGCCTTGCAAAATGATTGAGTCCCACCTTGAGGTTGACCCATAGAAAGCTAGGTCCAAAAACCCGTTAAGCTAGTGTGACCATTAAAAGCCACCTTGCATGTGATTGAGTGTGGCCCACCTTAGACTGTCACATGGGTTGTGATTAGTCCTTGAGCTACCTACTGAAGGCATGTGATAAGGGCAATTACTTTGAGGGCCTGTTTGATTTTCCAAATCCCATGTAAATACATTGTAAATGGGTAATAATTATTTCCTTCAATAAGTACCTCATCGTTCCCAATGCTTGATTTGACGCCTACTTTTTGAACGCTAAAACTGAGGACACTGCAAAATGTGTGGCCCACCATGATGTATGTGGCTTATCCACACCGTCCATCCGTTATGCCATCTGAATTCAGGGCATGAGCAAAAAAAATGAGGAAGATCCAAAGCTCAAGTGGACCACACCACAGGAAAAAGGGAATCGAACATCTATCGTTAAAAACTTCTTGGGGCCACTATTTCCTTTGGTGTGGGTCACTTGAGTGTTGGATCTGTCTCATTTTTCGGCTCATGCCTCAAAATGTTTTGCTAAAACAGATGGACGGAGCAGATATATCATATATATCATGGTGGGGCCCACAAATTTAAACAAGTCCTTTTGGACCGGTTTTTGAAGCAGAAATACAGGCTTCTTTTCAAACAGGATAAAAAAGTAATAATTGCTTATTTACAGGGTATCTACAGAGGATTTGAAAAATCAAACAGGCCCTGAGGGAAAGGAGGATAGTGTTTGTTTTCAGGAGCATGTGGGTGGGAGGCAAGGGACGCTAGGCATTGGAATTTCAAAGGCTGTACAATGTGGTGAGTCGTAAGAGAGCCATGATGAAGGATGGTTTGGAGTTTTACATGGAAGGATTCTTTGGAATATTGTGTTTGGAAGAAACCATTGGAGGTAGGGGTGGCAATGGGTTGAGTCATGTTGGGTTCAGGTAATAACAAGGATGGTAGTACCAACCCAAACCAAACCTATTTATTAAACGAGTTGAAAATCTCAACCCCAATCCAACCCATTTATAAATGGGTCAACCCAAACAGATATTACCTGACCCACATAATTAATATATATATATATATATATGTCATTTTGTATAAATGTAAACATATCAACTACATATTTGAAACACTTATTAATATAAAATTAAACCTTATCACAATCCAAATTACAACCGTTAGAATCAAGTTTAATTTTTATTTAACTTGTATATTATAGCATAATATATAATACATATATATTCAGCATTTAGCGAGGTTGCATGGGGCAAACCATATTCATGATCTGCTGGATGTGGTCTAGCAAACTCAACCCAACCCGTTTAAGTTCTGGTTGATAAAACACAACCTGAATGCAACCCATATGGGAAATGGGTCAACCCAAACCCTGAACGTCCAGTTTGGGTTGGCAGGTTGGTTCAAGTTTTGCCACCCCTAATTGAAGGTAATGGAGAACTTTAGGGTGCTATAGACGCTATCTTGTTTTTACTGTTTCATAAGTGTGTCAAGTGTAGATTTTGTTCCAAAATGTCAGGATCTGAGTCATTTTATCCAATCATATTGTTTCCTCTCAGGTCTGGCTTCAAGTGAGTCATTTCCTGTTTTATGAATGTGTCAGGTGTAGATTTGGTTCCAAAATGCCAGGATCTGAGTCATTTCATCCAACGATATTGGTTCCTTTCAGGTCTGGCTTTAAGTGAGTCATTTCCTGTTTTATAAGTGGGTCAGGTGTAGATTTGGTTCCAAATTGTGAGGATCTGAGTCATTTCGTCCAACCATATTGTTTCCTTTCAGGTCTGGCTTTAAGTAATGATTGCTGTAACAGGTACACACTTGGTAAAGGATTACTCTCAAGGGTCGGAAATCAGGCCTATGGTTTTCTTTCTGTGGTTCATCCACAACTCTAGCCTCGGACGAATGCCCTTTCAATAATCAGGCTTCTCCTGCCATCACCATGTGGAGTTTCGCTTCAAATGCCATAGCAGGAAACATAGTACCAAAGAATAGCTGTCAAAAGCCGAGCCAATCTACATCCGAGTGCTCAGATGACGATGCTTCTTCAAGCACTAGCAGAGAAGAAGGGCTGGAATGCCCAATATGTTGGGAATCCTTCAATATTGTTGAGAATGTACCCTATGTCTTATGGTGTGGTCACACCCTCTGCAAGAACTGCGTCCTGGGACTCCAGTGGGCTGTTGTGAAATTCCCTACTCTCCCAATCCAGCTCCCGCTCTTCATCTCTTGCCCGTGGTGCAACCTATTATCCTTTCGGCTGGTCTACAAGGGAAATCTTAAGTTTCCTCGCAAGAACTTTTTCCTACTCTGGATGGTCGAGAGCATGAATGGCGATAGGCTGAAGTCTCATTCAACATTTTGTGGGGACCACCAAGGGATTTGGCCTTCGTTGAACATGAGCTCAGCCTCAGGGAGTCAAGCCAATCGCAGCAGCAGCGGCAGAAGGGCTCCATCCATACACCCTGAGCAGCCTCCAAACACAAACCATGCTAGCCTCATTGCTGACTACTGGAACGTAGGGATGCTCCACTCTTCCCTACGCAAGTCGCTGGTTTTCTTTGTTCACTTGACATCCAAGTTCCCTCTGGTCCTCATATTACTATTGATCATCTTGTATGCCATTCCTGCCAGTGCTGCCATCCTGGCCCTGTACATCCTTGTCACTGTTCTGTTTGCATTGCCATCTTTCCTGATACTCTACTTTGCATACCCGAGCTTGGATTGGCTGGTGAGAGAAATCATCACTTGAAGTGGGCCATTCATTTCTCATTGAAAGATCCTGTGCATTGAAGATGGCCACTCCGATTCTCTGATAGATGCTTCTCTTGGTTTCTATTCCCAAGCAACGGTGTTATTCGACGACTTCACTGTTTTTGAGGATGGCCCACTGTCCTTTTAGGTGGCAACTGGGTCCGTAAATTTCGCTGGCATCTGCAACTGAGCAGGCAGGCCACCTTCATAATGAGAATCAGTCCAGGTATAGTCATGTTTGGCTGCTGTTGTCTTAGTGAGTGTAAGCTTGTTTGACATGGTTGCAGCGAAGGTGCCACAGATATTGTTGGTAGAATGGAAACTTCGTTGCATTACATGGATTTATTTCCTTTTATTTTTTATTTTCTGTGACTGTAGATATGGTTGTGTTTTTTTTTTTTCTTTTCTTTTTTTTTCCTTGTAATTTTATTTTCTGTGACTGTAGATATTGTTTCATGTTTATAGATATTTTCATCACTTCACAAATGGTCGAAACCATCCACCTTCTGGGCACCACGATGGATGAGCCTCAGTCCATATTGTTTGGGAGTCTTGTCCGATTGAGCTATTTTGAGGATCTCAACTATGGTAACACATTCAATGAAAACAATGTCCATCTGATGTTAATTTTGGAATGTGGCTCATCTGCGCTATTGCCTTCCAGATGAACGGTTTGGATCATCTTATCACGAAAGGATGTGGGCTGTATCCAGCAAGTAATGATGCAGGAACCTTTGAAGCAACCAAGACAGGAATCGAATGTCTAATGTCGTCGAGCACAACACTTAGGCCGTCTATTTGCCCATCCACCACCCATATTAGATTATTATATGGTGGAGAACTGATCACCTACACGTGGTGTTGCCATCAGTTGTCATGCAGGCCTTCTATTTCCTGCCCACCTGGCGTGCTGGAAATCTGCACATCCCGAAAATCAGGCTCATCCACTTAATGGGCCACATCTGTATGTTGAAAAGAGCCATGGTTCTGGATGGGAGAGCATAGTTTGTCCTTTCGCAATATGATAGCTCCACCGTCGGCTGGATGACTGAATTGGAGATGCTGCCAGAATAAGTTTTCCTAATGGATGGATCAACTGCAGTTACTGTTTTCAAACGGGCTGTTCTTCTTTGTCAATGCTTGATGGACCGGCTGAGAAATGTACGACCAGTGGTCACAATCCCACATGGGTGCATGCATGGGGCATATGGTAAGACTTTGACCTGGACGACGTTTTTGTTTTTTTTTGTTTTGTTTTTTTTGAAACATGCATTCACTCTGCACGCACTCACACCGCAGTGGTTTTTCACCTCAGTGGGTACTCGAACCGATAACCTTGTGTTGGAACTCTTATGAGTCTACCACTGAGGCATGATTAAGAACCCATCTGATCTGGACAGCTTCTCTATACATGCCCAGGCTGGCGCACTCATTAAGTGGCTCCAGATGTGCGCTGAATTTGAACCACTTGTTTAGCTTCAGTGGTCACAATCCCACATGGATCCATCAGTGTTTAGCTTCAGCCATTGAACTGGAGGCTTTGTCCATCTAACTATGAATGGTTTACTGGCAGGGAGTTTGCTGGGGGAGCTAAGCCTTAATGTCTGGATGATGATGTTCTTGGCCACGGAGTTTCTGTCCGAATCCGGAATCGTTCAGCCGATCTCTCTCAACCAGCGGCTGATGTTTTGTATTATGGCCATTGCAGACATATTGCAGCCCTCAAATCGAGCTGCATTTCTAATAATCCACAAATCGAGCTGCATTTCTACTAAATCAGCTTTTATATACCAAATTAATATATGTGTGTGTGTGTGTGTGTGTGATATTTGATAAAATGATTATAATAAGCCTTTTGAAATATATACTTTGGCAAAAAATAAGAAAATTTCGAGCCTTAGGTGGGCCACAAATGTAAGGATTACAAACAAGCGACTCGACATTTTCTAACCGACCATTTAGATGTCCAACCTTTAGATGGTTCAAATTATCCTATTGATGCGATTTTTGTTTTGCAATCGATAATTAGATTATTTGGGGGTATCATTAGCATGTCACATGTACAATGGTTTAGTAGCCTAGTAGCACCTTTGATATACTACACATGCGACTTTTTTGCCTTTAAATATGAGTCAGAAAAGTCATTTCATTTGAATTACGCCAGAATCACGGCATTTTACTGAATTTTCAAAACACACCAAAAGGAGGTATTTGAAATAGCTTCAAGTTTTTTAACCGTCAAATCCAAGTTATCAAATGCAAAAAGTTGCTACTTGAATTTAAAATACAGCAATTTAACTCAAAATCCAAGGTTCCAAATGACCCTTAGATTTCTCGGCATTAAAATTCTCTCTACCTTATTTAAAGATTGGAAAGGTTGACAGTGGAATCGAAGATTCATTAGTTGAACAAGCATCAGAGTAGTCAGATCCATTTTGTAATGACCAGATGAAGCATCTGTTATGGTTGAGGCGGAAAGATAGAAAATAAATCACTTAAAAATAGACTTAAGGCACGTTATGATGTCATTATCTTTAAAGCGATATTCGCACCCTACTGGTGATTAAACCAATTTGCAAGAGGGTTACAACAAATCCGCCTTTAGGATACAATAAGCCTTTTCTCCAAGACCGAAGAAATGTGGGTTTTGGCCTGCAAAACCAAAAAATCGCACCCCGAACACACTTTTACAACGTACACCCCTGACTTTTGTGTTGTTACAATTTACCTCCTAAAAACTGTTTGCAATTTATTGCCTGAAAAACTGTTTGCAGTTTAGCGCCTGAAAACTAACTTTTCAAAAACCATCCAAAACAAAAAATGGAGAAGAAAAAGAAGAAGAAGAAGATGGAGAGAAGATTGTTGGAATTGTGATTTCGGATTGACCCAAAGATAGGTTTATATAGAATCACAAGAGATGTTTTAAAACCCTTTTCATGAAAAGACATCTTCTTCTATGGTGTTTTTTCAATAATGGTGGTGTCTTTTCGACAATGATATCCCTCCATTTCAAATTCAAATGATGCTCCCTTTACCAAGAGGTACCATCATTCACAAATGAATGGTCACCAACAATTACCAAAAGCTACAACCCTTTTTCTCAAAATTTTCTTTTATAAATTAAAATATTTTTCTTCTTATTTTGAAAAAATTCAACAATCCTTCACTATTTTTTAAAATACAAAGGTCAAGGTTTGTAAGAAAAATATGTGCATAGGAGAATGTCTCTTATGAACTTGAACTTTCACTTAATGTAAACAAATCGAAGTTGTATCAGAATCTTTAGTGACTATGGTCTTGAACTAAGTATTCTATATGACACAACCGGACATGTTACACACACATATTTCAATTGTCATGTATTCTAAAATTATAGTACATTAAAGGCCTTGTGCTCTGTCCTGGATTCATGAGTTCATGAGAGTAGCCAAAACTCTCGAACATCAGGAAGCAACCCCACTTTCAATATTCATATAGGTGAGTCCTTATGAATGGCCCTGTAGCTATAACATTCTTGAAAGGACTCATTAAGAGCAACAACTCATCCTCCTTTTTATCATTACAGGTACCCAGCACTATACATACATCTAGGAATGAGACGGATAGAAAACGTACAGTGCTGCTTCAGACACTTTCTGTGAGGTACTTTGCCCATTGAACCTATTAACTTAGGTTGGATTTCTCTCATCTGATGTCTATGAAATTGGCTCAAGTCCCATTCCTCTTGATGTTTTATTGACAACATCTATTACCAGTTCCTTGGTGAACGGGTCCGCTAGATTCTGGATAGATCATACATACTATATCATTATAACACCGTCACCAAGTAGTTACCGTACAAAACTATGCCTTAGACTGATATATTTGGATTTTTCATTATAAGTCTTGTTATATGCATTTGATAATGTCATTTCACTATCACAGTAGATAGAGACCGGTGGTAAAGGCCTTACCAATAATGGTATTTCTAATAAAAGGTTTCTTAACCATTCTGCCTCTTTACTACTAGCTGTCAAGGTTATGAATTCAGATTCCATAGTAGAGTGAGATATACAAGTTTGCTTCCTGGATCCCCAAGGAATGACAGCTCCTCCAAGCATAAAAATCCATCCACTGGTAGACTTGGATTCATTAGAATCAGTGACCCAACTTGCATCGCTATACCCTTTAAGCACACTAGGATAACCAGAAAAATGTAAACCATAATTAATTATTTTTCTTAAGTATTTGAGTACTCTAGAGACAATATTTCAATGATCTAAACTTGGATTACTTGTAAACCTACTCAATTTACCTACTGCAAAAGCAATATCAGGTCGAATAAAAATCATAACATACATAAGACTATCAATCACCTTGAAATACTCTAACTGAGATACACTACGACTTTAATTTTTAATTAACTTGATATTAGAATCAAAAGGAGTAGAAATTAGGTTCTTATCATAGTGATCAAACTTTTTAAGTATCTTTTCAATATAATGTGATTGAGATATAATTATACTATCATTGTTTCTTAAAAGCTCGATACCTAAAATCACATTAGCTTCACCCATATCCTTCATGTTAAAACTAGATAATAAAAATCTTTTAGTGTTATTTATAACTTCGAAACATGTATCAAAGATTAACATATCATCTACGTAAAGACATATAATTACTCTTTTATTATCAGAGAATTTCGAATATACACATTTATGAGATTCATTGATCTTAAAGTCATATGAGGCGACTACTTTATCGAGTTTTTCATGTCATTGCTTTGGTGTCTATTTTAGTCCATATAGTGACTTAATCAATTTACACACTTTATTTTTCTGTCCTGAAACTATAAAACTTTCTGGTTGCTCCATATAAACCTCTTCATCGAGGTCACAATTTAGAAAAGTTGTCTTCACATCCATCTGGTAGATTTCTAACTTATACATGGATGCTAGAGCAACTAAAACTTAGATAGTTGATATCCTTGCTACTGGAGCATAGGTATCAAAAAAATCAATACATTCTTTTTGTATAAATCCTCTAGCCACTAATTTGACCTTAAACCTTTCTGTGGTTCCATTCAGTCTTAGTTTTCTTTTGAAAATCTATTTACAGCTTATTGGTTTTTATCTTGAGGGCAGATCAACAAGTTTCTATGTTTCATTTTGTAATATAGAATCTATCTCATCATTTATAGTTTTCTTCCAAAAAGAAGCATCCTAAGATCTAAGAGCATCATCTATTGTTACTAGATGATTTTTAATGTTATATATCAACATGATCTCCTCTATTATGTTATGTTTATCTCCTTCTATTAGCAAAAGGTAGAAGTCAGGTCCAAAAGATGTATCTGTTCTGATCTTCTTGATCCTTCTAGATTCTATGTCCTCTTTATCGAGACTGTTGATATCTTGATCAAGTATCTAAGAACTACTAGTATTGGAATTTTGAGATCTTATCTCTTTTCTAGTTATAGAAGAGAATGAGTTTTCATAAGACTCTTCATCTCTAGATTCTATTATGGTATTTATCGGGATCACATGATTAGATTCTACAACTAGAAACTTATAAGCCTTACTATGTTATGCATATCCTATGAACATACACTCAAAAGATCTCAACCCTATCTTGGGTTTTTTAGGCTCCGTAAGCTGAACTAAGGCTCTGCAACCCCATAAATTGAAGTATGAGATGTTAGGAATCATATTCTTCCATAGTTTATATAGATTCTTATGAGTCTTAAAGTGAGGTATTCTATTAAAGATATAACGGATAGTCAATAGGGCTTCTCCCCAAAATCCTGAACTTAAACTTGCATTATTTAGTATAAAGTTTACTATGTCTAATAGAAACTTGTTATTCCATTTTGTTGGGGTGAATAGGGAGCTGTAATTTGGTGAATTATATCATAAGTTTTGCAAAACTCCGAGAATTCTAAGGATAGATATTCTCCTCCCCTGTCCGACCTTAGGATTTTAATCTTCGGTCTAACTGGTTCTCAACTTCTGCCTTGTATGTCATGAATTTTCGTAGTGCCTCATCTTTATTCTTCAATAGGTATACTAGGGTATAACGGGAGAAATCATCTATAAAGGTTATGAAGTACCTCTTTTCCCTTCTTGTTATTAAACTGCTTATTTCACATATGTCAGTATGAACTAGGTCTAGGAGTTGTGATTCCCTTTCCACCATTGGAAACGGTTTTCTAGTTATTTTGAATTGTACACAAATATTACATTTGCCATTTGGTTTTGTATACTTAGCGATTAGATTAAGATTAGATATATTATCTATATTACGATAACTAATATGTCATAATCTAGCATGTCAAACATCATGTGAATCAAGCATATAAACGGAAGAAAAATTTTCATTTATAAGATTCAATTTGAACATTCCATTGGATACATAGCCCTTCCCTACATATACTTCATTTTTAGACACAATCAATTTATTAAATATAAATAAGAGTTTGAATCCAAGCTTAGTTAGTAGACTAGTTGATATAAAAATTTTCCTAATATCCGATACATACAGCACATCGTTTAGAGTAAGGACTTTTCCAAAAGTTAGATTAAAACATACATTCCATTTTCCTACAACCTTGGATGTGAAGGAATTCCATATATATAATTCTTGATTTTCCCCCACTATTTCATAGGAGTTAATGTCACGCCCCAGACTCGGTAACCGGACTCACAAGGAACCCGATGGCCGGTTCTGGTCGCAACAGCCTCCGTAGTACCCCATTCTCGGCTCCTGAAGGCAGGTTCCGATCCTGGGATCCTACAAGGAGGATTTTCATAACAGTATAATCATTATCAATACGAGCATACCCAAGATCACAGCAAGTACATCTGGAAGTAACAAAGGATACATATCACAAATTTCACTAAGAATTTGAACTTTTACAAGCTTACATCAGGTCCAAAAGGACATACATAAGATAATGGGAAAAGAGAGAAAAGAGTCGAACACCGGAGTCCTCAAGCTCAACTCTACTCCACGCTCTCTTTGCTACGACACTTTGCTAGGATCTCCCGCACGCATCAATCGTGCATAAGCTTATAGAAAGCTTAGAGGGTGGTGAAAGTGTGTGACAATAGTGCTCAGAAGAAGATAGAGAATGCAGAAGGGAATCATGATCAATACCAATACCACTAGCCTTACCAAGGCCATCATGAATGCAAGAAACTATACCAAGGCAGTACGATCATGCAGGAAGCCATACCAAGGCTATATAATGCAATGAGTACTGTAATGCAATGAGTACTGTAATGCGATGAGTACTGTAATGCAATGAGTACTGTAATGCAATATGAGGCTTACACAGCCGATGCAAATGCAATGCAAAGTAATGTCAGTGCTCATATCCAATCCACATATCAAATATATTTCCATCATAAGGAAATCACCGGGGTCCATTACACTGCTAGATGACTGCCGCTCTACAGACCCCGCACAGTCAAACGAGCGTAAGAGACCTCACTACCCTGCCTGCGGACAACCAATCACCAGCAAGGCCTGAAGGTAGCGGACCCATTCACGAGCTGGTTAGACTCACCTGTGCAATGTCCCCTTACGTCAGGCGAGTAAGGCCACACCCCTATCCAACCGACTACACGACAGTGGGAGTCGCGGCCTAACGGTATAAGGCCCTCATGCGCTCATATATACCACCCGGTCACGTGGTTGGAGCAGATCCTGGTACCATGGAAGTTTTGGAAATTTCACCCATGGGCATCCTATGCACCCGGTATGCTCAAGTAACATTTCCGGTGTCCAAACATGGTCATCCACGATGTATCTGTGGAGGCTACAACCCTGATGAAGCAAGGGCAATAATGCTCATATGCTATGTAATGTCAGATGCATGAATCACACAATCAACCATGCATCAATCTCCAACCATCCAACGTGCTCAAGAGGGGATACTACGCCCTCGGGGAAGGTATCATGTAATGCCCAATATGACCACACACACAGTGTCAACCAAGCATACAATGATGCACACGGTCATGAGGATGAATTTAATCACACTATAGGGCGATACACAATGTATATTACATTCCTCCTATCCAAGAAGGAACCAAGACCAAGTACTTGACAATATCCTTAAGGAATCCAACTTCTAATGGGGGTCCATTTACCTAGGGTAGCCCACGAACTAAGTATACAAGCTACGGGTCTAAGTAATGTGGAAATGAGCCTAACAAGAGTCTAAGATGAGTATCTAATCACATTTAGATACAATCGGGCCTAGAGGGGTCCATAATGGGGACATTTAACCACCATTTCCCAAGAAGCATCTCAACCACGAACTATATGAATACAAGGCCCAAGGCCCTACATTCAAGATAAGAACACAGGTAACCACATACATACATTCCTCATAATAGGCCATAAAAAGATACAATACCACTTTTAACAACATGGGCCCCAAGAGAGAAATTAAGGCCCAAGGCTCAATTCTCAATGGCCATAGAATCCATGCATTAAGTTGGACTTGGTGGGCAGCCCGCATACACAATATACGGCCCAAAATAAGTTTAAGTTTGGATGATGAAATGGGCCCAACTACATCAGCCCAATAACTAGCAATTTAAGTGGGCAACCAAGGGCCCAATACTATCCTTATATTAGCCCACAAGTCCATCAAAATGGTGGAAAGCTGGCCCAACATATGGTTGGGCTAAGCTGGGACATCCTAGCCCACTCTAGGCCTAAGGGATGTCCTAAAAATCTGATCTAAGATGGGGTCCTCGTGTGATCACTAAAGATGACCCAAAAGAATGCACTGACTAACCCCAAAGATTATAAGAAAACCCAAGCATGCAACACGTACGCAAATTCTCAATATGGTGGGTCCCATGTCCAATAAAGTTTCAACCATAACAATGTACATTTAAGGCCCCTTAATAAACGTTCGGCCTACTCTGCTTCCTGGGCTTGCGAAAGCCCAGAAATTAGTCAAATAAGTGGGAATGATCTCATGAAGGCCAACAATATTCATAGGGGGCCCCACCAGATGGAGGGTGTGTATACATCAAGAAAAGATCAAGTGGGCCTGCTATTGGATTGTGAATCCAGTAGCAACCCAAGGCAGAGAGTGCCTCCATGATCGGGTGATCCAAGGCTTGGACGGCCTGGACCACATGCATTAAGGTAGGTTCCTCATACATACACATTGAGGCTTAAACAAATGGCCTAGGGTCTATGGTGGGCCTTTAACCATCCATAGAGAAACCTATGGGCCTACCTTAGGATCACCCAGGAGGACATCCAACCTCAACTGGTTCCCAAGAGGTAGCCCGCCACTACTCGAGTATGGGATAAGGCCCGAGGCCTAAGCAATCCATGGCCTAGTGGGCCACACGCTAAGCCCAACACTTGGTAGCATGGTGGGCCCTTAAGCAAGGTTTGGGCCCAACCATAAAGGTCATAAATTCATATATTGTGGTGGGCTTCATGGGCAGCCCAGTAATTCATTTACATGGGCAAGTTTCACATTTAATACAAGGGAGTTGGGCCTCACTTTTGGCCCAAGTACAGGGTCAGTTTAGTGGGCAGCCAAGGGCCCAACTTCTTGTGTATTATTGCCCCTAAGCCCATCACAATAGATAGGAGACTATAGGCTCAAGATCAATGGGCCTATCCAAAAGAACTGAGTCCACAAGGCCTACTTGCTAACACAAACATGCATATAATATATCACATAATGGGCCCAAAAGAAATGGCCCAAACAAAAGCCATCCAATTCATACATTATGGTGGACTTGAAGGCA
Organism: Magnolia changhungtana; assembly: GCA_030180095.1. Lineage (NCBI taxonomy): Eukaryota > Viridiplantae > Streptophyta > Magnoliopsida > Magnoliales > Magnoliaceae > Magnolia > Magnolia changhungtana. The sequence continues at coordinate 369,478 of JASAUF010000346.1, read as the reverse complement.
GCCTATAAACCCAAGAATACACATGGACAAGGCCTATACTGACAGTGTGGGCCTTGCCACACCAGCCCAAAGATTTAGCAAAGTCCTCCACAATATACATTTATGTGGGCCTTGCAAGTCAGCCCACAATTAAGCACTTCATGAGGGCATCAAGGCTAATAAATGCACATGATCAGCTTGTAGACGACCCATTGGGCCCATGAATCAATAAGGTCAGCCCTTGCACAATCTTGTGCTCAAGGGATAGGTTTCCAGCCCATAGGGCCTATAAAACTATCAAAAATTCTGGTTAAGGCTAACCCACAACCACCACAAAGGTGGGCCTCAAGAGGGCACTCATTAAGCCCAAAATGTCTAACGAAGGAGGGCAAAGAGTGTGTGCAACACTCTCTTAAATCTGGTGGGCCGCCACGGCTCCAAAAGATCAACTATGCACAAATTTGGGCCCCTTACTAGAATTCCAGCTCACCCACTTCCTGGGCCTGCTGGAGTCCAGAAATTTATTTAATTTAAATGGGTTACTGACCCATGGTGACCCATACATATCACAGTGGGTCCCACTAGAAAAGAAGGGAGATACAACACTTACTTCAAGTGGGCCATGCCGTTAGAATGCAGGCCCAGTAGCCCAAGGTAGGGGCATGCCATGGTGGTTAGTCATTTGGACCTGGGTATTTGGCCTAAAACTGACCTAATTTACAGGTCATACCACGGTCAATCCAGGAGCCTGATGGCCCTGAAAATTTGCAGGATTGTCCTTCCATAGGTGGACCACAACCCCACAAAATTTCAGAATTTTTAGACATCTAGAAATAATTTAATTAATTTGAATAAAACAAGCTGTCCAGAAAATCGGACTGGCCTGGACGTCCCAACGTGGTGGGCCAGTCCGGGCCTTGCCAAGGTGTGCACAGAGGTTCATTAGACCTGAAATTTGGTAGGTAGGTCTTACAATGAGTTTGATACCTCTTTATAAATTTTCTTAATTTTTGGATACTCAAAAGTATTTTAATTAATTTAAAGAATACAATCTATACAGGGTGAAATACTGCTGGAATATAACTGTCCTGAATTTGGGCCATCAAATGGGTGGGTTCTGGGCCTCCAAAATTCTTGAAATTTGGACCCAAGGTCCATCATTAAGCCCACAACAAGGTGGGACCAATAAATATAGCCCACCTTCTGAGAAAATATTTTTTTTAAATTTATTTTTATGGAACTATGCTGCTGAACTACATAGCAGAAATTTCTGGCAGCCCACTATATTAGCCCACCCGTTTGGATGCCCAAATGGGGTCCATTGGCCCTAAAATTTTGTAGGTAGGGCCTCCCATCGGTGGGACACCTCTCTGAAAAATTTTAAAATTTTTAGGATAGTAAAAGTATTTTATTTAACTCCTACAATTTATGGACAGCAAGGTATTTCAAAAAAATTCTGCTGCTGAAACAATGCAGCTGCCCCTGATTTGTGCACCCCATTAGAGTGGGCCCAGGTCTGCCAAATTTTAAGAAAATGTAGGACCAACATCCCTACACAAGTATACAACAAGGTGGGGTCCACAAAGGTGGCCCACCATTTCAGAAACAGACTGATAATTATGTTTGTACAGCAAGCATGGTTGCTAGACAGTCCAGAAAATCTGGACTATTCACCCTCATTGGCCCACTCTTTTGGGTGATCAAACAGGGACGGATGATGGTGAAATTTGAGGAACATCTAGGTGAGATCCCCACTTTTAAGAGGTATATATTAAATGAGACCAAACACCCCACCAATCATCCCTAAAACTGAGCTTAAGACAGCTCAAAAATCTGTCCAGATGGCTTTTGGACAGCAACATAATACTGAATTAAAATAATTATAATCACTATAAAAAGAGGAAATCAATCCATGGAAATTGTGGTATGGACCACCCCAGTGGGCCCAACAAACATCCAGACCATACCCCCTCCATAAAACCCATTGCATGTGCCCAAAATGGAGCAAATAGAGTGCCAATGTCCAGGAATGGACAGCCATGGGTGTCCACTTTGCTTGGACGGTCTGGATATTTCGGGGCCACTAAGTGGGTCACACACATCAGGAAATCAAGAATAGAATAATGGAAAATAAAAATAATCTAGCCACAAGAGAGGAAAATGACATGCATTAAAGTAAAATGCCTTGATGGGGTCCATGGAGAATGGCCTCATCCATGGATCATGCATGCAAGGAAAAAGGGCCATTGGCCTCAACCATGGAGACATGAGGGACCTCCATCACCACTTGATGGGTCCCACAAGCTCCTAAGAAAGAAATGAAGAAGGATCTAAGAGCACCCACCTAGATCAACCTTGAAACTTACATCACCATCATCTAGAGGCTCCAAGCAACATGGATCAATGGCTAAGATCAAGTGAGAAGGGGTAGATGAGGAGGTATTTTAGGGAGAAGGGGCTGGAGAAAATGGGAGATTTGCTGGCCATGGAGAGAATGAGAAGAGGAGAGAGAGGAGAGAGAGAGAGAGAGAGAGAGAGAGAGAAAAAAATCATTTGTTTGTAAGAAAAGAAATAATTACCTATGGGAGGAGAAAACAAGGTTGTAGGGTAGAGTAGGTTTTTAGGTGGTGTGTGTGGGGTGTGTAGTGTCTATTCCATAGAAATTGTGTAGTGTGTGTGGTGTGCATGGGAAATTGTGCCAAGAGGAGTGGGGTCCACATGCATTTGTACAAAAAGTGGGCCACATGATAAAATGCTCATAACTTGAGATGTACACGTCGGATTAACGCATGGGACGCGGCGTTAGAATCGCGGCGCCGATACGGACAAGATGGCATGGGTCTCGGGTCAATCCGAGTCGGATCTATGTGACCAAACTTAAGGATGACCACAGCATAATCCAAGTGTCGCGAGTCACCGGGATTCGACCGGTAGGACCGCGGGACCAAAATGAACGAAATGCACACTTATGCACACACATGCACACATGAGAACTCAGGTTGGGTCTCACAGTTAAACATGTAATTTCTACAAACATGTCTGATAGCTCCAGAATCTAGCCACCATTCAACATCCTCATTCATCATATTAACTTCAGAAACGACAGCTGTCAGATTCATGTCTTCCGTCATATTGACTTGCCGTTTACTTTCTTACATTTTCTTTTTGTATTTTCAGTAGTCTTTATTAAAGTGACCAGAGATTTTGCAAAAGAAACATGGACCCTTATTGAATGCGTTCTTTTTGAACCCTTGGTTATTAGGTTTGAGCCTATCATCTTTCTTGAAAGTAGCTACTCTGATTCTTGATTCACGCTATTCTCGACTACATTAACGTTACTTAGGGTCTCATGTTGTTTTCCTTTTTTGTTACGAAGCCTAGATTCTTCTTCTATTCGAAGAAACATTAAGAGGTCCTCTAAGGACTTTTTTTTTTTCTATTTCAATGATTTTTTAGTATCCTTCCATTTAGGTGGAAGTTTAACAATAATAATGGATACTTGGAAGGATTCGTCAAGATTAGTGTCATCAGTAATAATTTGTTGGATGATAACATGTAACTTATGTACTTGATCAAGGACATATTTTTCATCCAATATTTTGAATTTTAAAAACTAGCTTACAAATAATTTTTTGTTGCCTTCATCCTCTTTGTGTATTTGGTGAGCAGCGCCTGCCACAAATCCTTAGCAGTTTTCTTTTGACGGTAAACAACGTATAACGAGTTAAAAAGAGCGCTGAAATATGACCTTTGCATAGGTAATTGTTACGTTCCCAATTTTGTCTCTTTTGAATTTATTGTACATATTATCCCTCATTTATATCTTGGTTTTATGAACATGATAATGCTTAATGTTCTATTTTACTCATGTTTGTGTTGTAATGTGAATTTAAGAGCTTGGATTGAAAAAGGTGCTAAAAACATAGATTTTGTGCTCAAGAATCACAAAGGCAATAGATGGATCTTAGGAGACCAAGATTAAAGAATTCATATGCGAAAAGATCCAAGAAAACCAAGTGAGGAATGAAGAGAATCAAATATTTGAAGTGAAGAAAAGGAATCCTGAAATCGTCCTAAAAAATCATATTCTGGAACTCTGGGTCATTTTGTGAAATTGCACAGAGTGAAATCTATTTTGAAAAAGTACGTAGAATTAAGTCTATTTTAATAAACTGCATAAATTTGAGGTGGTTTATAGAGTTTTTCAACTAAGCGCGAAAGTTGGAGCTCCACAATTATAAATAGGACTCCTTAAGATGTTCCTAGGTATCTTTTAGGGTTTAAGGAGTGGAGCAAAAGGGTGGAGAAGCCGTCACCAAGAGTTTTTCTTCTTCTTCCTTAGTTGTTTTTATATTTTTCTTAAGGGACTTTAGTTCAATCATGTCTATAGTTGGCTAAACCTCTTAGCTAAGGTTAAGAGATGAAGCTTGTAGCATGATGAGATGTTTCTATTGCTTTGATTCATGTTTATGTTGAACTTCATGGATTCTAATTTGATATTTAAGGAATACTTTCAGTTTTTAATGATTTATTGTGACTCAAATTACAGTAGATCTGTAATAGCTTTGAGTATCTTCTTTTCCTGATTTGAGATTGTGAAAGTAGTAAGTCATGTTGTTTACCATCGTCCCTTGGGCATGGTAGGGTGATGAAATCTTTCATAATCTTCACAATTCTTCTGCTTTGAGATTATGGGATCGGTAAATCCTATTGTTTGCCATTGTCTCCTAGGTATGGTTTGGTGATGGAATCTTTGCCAATTATCATAGTTCTCCTTCATTGAAAATTAGGTCAATGGAAGTTCAGATTTGGTTTTATTGATGTATTTTCCAATTAGTTAGGATAAGAGTCCAATTCTAAGTGTGTTACTTGAATCAAGCAAGAGGGCTCCCTAATCACTATAAGTGGATCTTTGGCACCCTAGTTTTCACTTTTAAATTCTTAGTTTTAATTATTTAATTCACAATTACTCTCTTAATCACTTCAGAATTAGTTTTACATCTTCTTCTAGTTCTACTTCTAGTTAATTTCAGAAACGCACAAGATCAGTCCCTGTGAATTCGACTTTGGTTTTACCGAGATTATTACTACATTGCGACCCTATACTTGGAGTTGTGAACACTAACGTATCATTGTTAGATGGTGGTGAAGGAGGATATCGAGTGAGCACGTGATCCAACTTGAGTGATGTGAGGAATAGATGGACCCTCGATTGCCATCAAAGAAAATTTAAACTGTCGAACGGTGTAATTCGAACAAAAGTCAGGATGACCCATAGAAGAGGCCATAATATCGCCTTAAAATTATTAGGATTGAGGTGGAAAGATAGAGAATAAATCACTTAAAGATAGACTTAAGGCATGTTACGGTGTCGTTATCTTTAATGCGATATTCACACCCTACTGGTTATTAAACCAATTTGCAAGAGTGTTACAATAAATCCGCTTCTAGGATACAATAAGCCTCTTTTCCAAGACCAGAGAAATGTAGGTTTTGGCCTCCAAAACCAAAAAACCGTACTCCGAACACACTTTTACAGCATACATCTCTGATTTCTGTATTATTACAATTTACCTCCTGAAAACTGTTTGCGAGTTACCGCTTGAAAAACTGTCTGCAGTTTAGCGCCTGAAAACTGTAACTTTCCAAAAACCATCCAAAAAAAAAAAATAGAGAAGAAGAAGAAGATGGAGAGGAGATTGTTGGAATTGTGATTTCGGATTGATCTAAATATGGATTCATATAGAATCATAACAGATGCTTTAAAACTCTTTTCATAAAAAGACATCTTCTTCTATGGTGTTTTTTCAATAATGGTGGCGTCTTTTCGACAATGGCATCCCTCCATTTGAAATTCAAATGATACTCCCTTTACCAAGAAGCACCACTATGCACAAATGAATGGTTACCAACAATCACCAAAAGCCACAAACTTTTTCCCAAAATTTTATTTTATAAATTAAAAGCTTTTTCTTCTTATTTTAAAAAACTCAACAACATTAAGCTACCAACTACACTGGGGTGCCAGTCCAGGCACGGACTTGAGCTGTTATCAGCCGAGCCTGATCGGGCCTAGTTGCAACACTCGCATTGAGGCTGTTGTGCCTCCTCCCATCCCGCATCTTCTGGGACTACACACGTATGTTGAATTCTAACCATCCATTGTTTTATTCCTGAGAGACACTTCACATGGCACACGTGTCAGGGATTATGCTGAACCATCTTACTGTTCTCCTCAGAATTTCAATACTCACTACCGTGCTTTTACCATCAATTTGATAGCCAATAGTTAGATGATTAGGATTTCATGATCAGTATGATTTTAAACATATACTTCATCCACGATGAGACTACATACTTTATCCACGATGGGACTACATTTTAGATGGTATGGATAACTCTACATCAGTGACACGTGTGAAGATGAATTATCACTATTGATTTTCTTTTGGGAATTTAAGAAAAAACCTAATTAATATCAAATTTACATGTCAGTCCCTTTTTTATTTTGAGAAGGGTTTTCAAAATGCTACATTGAAGTACTATTGTTCCACTCCCATTAGCTTTCCTAATGCTTGTTTGGGTCCGCCACGGAGCAAAGGGACTGCAGTTTGAGTGGCCTACTGTGATGCTTGTGTGAAATCCACCCCCAACCATCAAGTGCATCACTTCATTTTAAGTCTATGGCCCAAAACTCAACTCTCTGTGAATCAAGTAAACGATATGATAAAAACAATATACAAGACAAAGCTCACCATCCAAGTTTTTTCTCCTGGTGTGAGCCACTTGATTTACGGGTGAACATAATGTTTAGACAGTGGGCATAAATTATGGCATAACCTAATGTTGAGACAGTAGGCCTAAATTATGGCATGACATCTAATGGTTAGACTAAATTTTATATAATTATAATGGTGGGCCCTATAAATATTAAGGGAGGACATCTATCTTAATTGTTTTCATTGTTGTGACTCACCTGAATCGCAAGTCACTTGATATTTTGGATCTGGACCTAAAGTGGTATTACACACCCAATGGTTGGAGTGGATTAACAATGATATGTTTATTTTTAAATAAATAAATAAATAAGTTTTTTTTTTTTTTAGAGAGAGAGAGAGAGAGAGGCTCAACTCCAACAGATGCAATGGTGGGTCCTTACTCTTGCACCGGGTGTTGGACTCTCAGAAGTTTCAACTCCTGGTTAAGGGTTCGAGTACCCTTAGGTGGTGAAATTCCACCAGCATGAGTGCGTGGGGGTGTGTGCACCGTGTTTTTTTCTTTTTTTTTTTTAAGACAGGTGCTATGGTGCACGTGGAGTATAAGTGCTAACTTATTAAGTAAATAGGACGTTGAGCACATTCAATAGATTGGGCCAACCATGAGAAATACTTTTTGCAAAGCTTAACCACTCATCAGTTCAACTGCACTTGCCCTTTTTTTTTTTTTTTTTTTTTTTTTTTTTTTTTTGTATTTATCAATGGCTATACACTGTATTGTAAAGTGTTGTTAAGTTGATGAGTGGATAAGGCTTATTTTTGCATCAGGTGATCGTCATGGTGGCGGCAACCTATTAGGAGGATTGGATGTCATCACCACTAAACAAGTTGGACGATGAAGGGGGGACCTTAAATTGTGGTCCAATGGGTTGGCCTTAGCACCCAATCTTAATTTTGACAAGCCTATGTTGAAGTGTTTGTAAGATCCACTCCAACTGTTAAATGTGTAATCTCACTTTAGAGCTAGAAACTACGAATGGGCCACACCAAAGCAAAATGTTGTGAGGGAGATGTTCCCCCATAATTATTGAGGGAATTATGTAAAACCCACTCAAACTGTTAGATGCACACTAAAATTTAGACATGTGACCTAAAACTTAGGCCTATATATGATACAGGTGGGCCACACCAAGAAAAACAGTTTGGAGACCGAGCATTACTATGCACATAATTTTCAATCATATAGTCTACCTGAATCATGAATGGGGCTAACTTTTGGACTTTGGGCCGAACATGAAGTGATGCACCTTGTGATTGAGTGGATTTACACGAGCATTGAGGTGAGGCCCACTCAAGCCGCTAACCATTTGCTCGCATGGCAGACCTAACCGAGCGGGTAAAGATATAACCAAAGTTAGTGGGATGATAATTCGTCGATTAATGAGGTAGCTTTACAGAAGCTTTTTCGGAAAAGGAACTAGAATCTAGATTCGATATAAGTCAGGCAGTTTGTTCATAAAATTCTTTCATACTGTTTTTTGTCATCCAGGGAAAATCCAACCCAGAACAGATAGTCCACGTGTCGCGAAACCATCGCAAGAGTGGAACTGGAGGCTGGAATTAAAAATGGGATTTGATTGGGTGTGCGGCCTCCACTATTGCAGACGTTTTCTATCCCCAAGTGGCGGGACACTCTAGCTTGATAGTCCGTTCATTTGGGACACCGAGTCAGGTATATGCCACGTGTACGTGGAGGGATCTGTGCAGGACAATACTCTCCGTACAATGTCCGGCACCCAATCATTCCCAGCTAAACAAGGAAATGACTCCAATGTTAGTTCTGCACAATTTAAACAGTGGTGGTGATTGTTCAAATGTAAACATGGTATAGATGTACTGCAATCCACACCGTGCAATCCACACCGTTCAAATATCTAGATAAACTTAGATGGAGCAGAAATGAAATTAATGTTAACAATCCGATGTTTCCCTTCGAATTTAGAGAGCATAATATTTCACTTTTAATAATTCATTAGATTTCAATTTATTAGATGGTTAGAACCATTGTTATAAGTGTTTTAAGTAATGTTAACATTAATGTTAGAAATGAAATTAATGTTAACAATCCGATGATTAGAGCTGGGCATGGGATGACTCGGCTTAGCAAACTCAACTCGTCCAACTCGTTTACATCAAACTCGATCTGAATTAAGTGGGCGAGTCGATCCGAATCGAGTTAACTTCGTCCAATCCAAATTCAAATTGAGTCGAGTTCAAGTCACTTAGTAACTCGACTTAACTCGACCCGAAACCCAACTCGGTACTACTCGAGTTGATCCGAAACTTGATTTGTACATATATATTAAAAAAAAAACCTCAAATCTAATGTTTCAGATCTAAGATGCCGTGTAGCTGATGGAGAGGTTGCAATTCGGCAAGTGAATTTTTGAATTGTGATTTTAACTTGTGGATACTCACTGCACTTGACCTGACTCGGTGCTGACTCGACCCAACTCGGTACTTCTGATCGGGTCGGACTCAATCCGGGTTAGGCCAGACCTGAACTTGGATCGAGTCAGGCATGCTGACTCGATACCAAGTCGGGTCAAGTTCAGGTCAAGCCTATTTCAAAACCGAATCAAGTTGGATCAACCTCGACTCAGTCCGACTTGACTCAATGCCCACCTCTATCAACGATATGAGCTGATATATAACACAATATATCTTATATCCCACCTATACAATACGAAACATACAAGTAGTGAGATACATTCTACATATTCAATTCAGTGAACGTTTTTTTATTTTCCATCACTTTTTCCTGTAAATCATATTAAATCAATGTCAATTGTTATAAATTCATGATTTTTTATGTTTTGCATGAACAATCATGAATTAGAAGTTTCTATTTCGAGATTTGGAAGAAATAAGTTGAGTTGCGAAAAATTGAAAAAAAAAATAAAAATTCTAATTTCATCAGTTGTATTCTTTATGTTCAAATATAGAATCAAACATGCAGGTAACCTGATTTTTTTTAAAAATTTTTTATTTTAACTTTTGAATATATTATTTGTGCTTCCATGTATCTTCTTACGTTTATAAATTATATGAACTAAACTTTGAATATGCTTGCACCAATTCAAGTACACATCACATTAATTAGGACCCTAAACAAATAAAACGTATTATATATATATATATATAATGTTTTGATTTATAAGTGTATATTAACGTTTTTTTTTTAAAACCATTATTGAAGTTTCATTAAAAATTCAATTAAATTTTCAATATTTTCACATGTTTCGAACAAAAGAGATACATTATGTCATCCAACTGATACATCCCATGCAATAAGTGATACATATTTATATCCCAAAGATAGGATATGTAATGCCATACTGATATTTTGAACACTGGTTAGAACCGATTGATCAGATGAATTGAGATGTGTGATTCATCTACAACAGGACTCACGAATTGGATGGTCTGGATGTCTCTGAATACTTGTCAAATGTAAGGAAGACGAGTCCCCACCACCATTTTTATGAATGGTGGTAAACTAACATAAGTACTAGCCGATGGGTGGATGTATATTTTAAAGCTTTGAAAAGAAAAAAGAAAAAAAAGGGGGAAAAGAAAGAAAAAAAGAAAAAGGAAAAAAAGAAGAAAATGGTGGCAGCCATTGTAGCAGCTGCTGCTTCTTCATCTCTTCCAAAATCAGATATTCTGTCGTTGAGAAAACCAAGCCCTTCATTTCTTGGTGGGTCCTTGAAAGACCTCTCTACTTTTCAGATAAAACCCAAAAGCAGGGGAAGGGATTTCAAAAGTTTTGTGGTTGAAGCTTCTACAACCAGCAGCAGCAGCAGCAGCAATGGAAGGTTTTATCTGAATTTCACTGGATTCCCTTTCCCTCTCGGCCCTTTCCTCAACAGGCGCACCATTCGGACCGAGGTAAGCTGCTTTACATTTTCTTTTCTGGAGGAGTCATTTCATACTCTGGCAGCTTGTGATGCTTGATACTCAGGCACACGGAAGTTGTAGACATGACATCTATTAACTCAAGTGAACCTAGTGTAACTAAGTCACAGTATCAAGATTAGATTGGTTCAACTACCATAATCTCTTATTCGTGGACACTTCTATACGACCGTTGGATATTTTCCATTTCATCCGTCCAATGTATAACCAACTGAATATTTGGTTTGGGATACATCTAAACTGGGACCCGAAATTTGGCCAGTTCTTTTTGAATTGTGTATGCAGGGTGTGCGATTTCGAAATGCCTGCATATCATGTTGTTGATGTCTCAAATCTTTCAGCAACAAGGTCTGTCGATGCCATTGACAGACCATTCGATGCCATCGAGAAAATCCGGATATCCCATGTTGGTTGCTGGACACTTTGTGGTGTCCTACTTGATGCCATTGAAGATGCCATCGGAAAAATCTGAAAAATCCATGTTTTGTTGCTGGAACGTTTTGGTGTTCTACTTGATGACATCGAGGGTGTTCGATGCCATCGAAAGTGTCATCGAGCGCGCGTAGAATTGCGTTAAGTGTGGGATTTGTTTCGATTTCGATTGTGATTCTCATAGAGGTTTTATATATGGGTGTAATTGGGATGTGTGAGTAGGAAGAGGTCTTTCTAATTCGTTCCTAGGGTTTTAAGAGCATAGCTTGATTCAAGGCTTGTTTGGATCGTGTAATCTATATCTCTTGTAATTTTCTGCTTTCATGGTCTGTTGCTTTGTGCCGTGGTTTTTTACCGCAAGGGTTTTTCCACGTTAAATTCCGAGTGTTTGTGATTGGATTTGATTGTGCAATTGAGATACTTTGCTTGATTCATCTTTGTGTGCTTCCGCGGTTCCCCAACAAGTGGTATTAGAGCGAACGTTGGGAAGCAGATTGAATACGAAAACATAGTATCAATGGCTTCTAATCCTAAGTTCGATGTTGAGAAATATTTCGAGAAAAATAATTTTGAGCTGTGGAAGGTTAAGATGACTGGTCTCCTAGTTCCGCAAGGATTGGATGATGCACTCATTGAGAAGCGGCCGAAAACTATGACAGATGAAGAATGAAACAAGATGGATAAGAAAGTGAAAACCTCTATCCAATTGTGCCTAATGGATGAGGTCCTCTAAAATGTCATGAGAGAGAAAACTGTAGCAAGTACATAGACAAAATTAGAGGACATTTATGTGAAGAAATTTCTTGAGAATCGCCTATACTTGACGCTTCAATTGTTCAATCTAAAGATGGCATAGGGGTTGATGTTGAGGCCCATATTAATAACTTTAACAAGATAGTTTACAAATTGCTAGATGTGGAGGAAACAATGAAAGATGAGGATCAAACATGCATCCGATTGAATTCTCTTTCGACTTCGTATGAGTTATTCAAGGACTCGTTGTGTACCGGTAGATCGACCATTAGCGTTGATACCGTTATCTCAACCCTTCATGTAAAGGAGATGAGAAAGAAAAGCAATGACGTGGGTGCCTCTACTGATGCATTGGTTACGAGGGGACGAAATTCTGAGCGGGACAATGAATCTTCTCGATCGAGGTCCAAATCCAAGGGCAAGGGCAAATGTAAGTTGAAGTGCTGGAACTATTGGATGTCTAGGCAATAAAGAAGGATTGTAAGAATCCTAAAGTAAAAAAAAAAGAATTTGGAGGCTTCTTCCAGGGAGGCCAACACTGCCGAGTTTGATGAAGGTATGAGTGGTTATAATGTGTTGTTAGTGTCCATGGTCGGACACTTATACAATGATTGTAAGGATGGGTGGATTTTGGATATTGAGGTATCATATCACATGACTCCCTATCGGAGTTGGTCACTAGTTACAGAGAGTGCGATGGTGGTCAGGTATTTATGGGCAATATGGTTGGTGCGCATCAAAATATTTAATGTCATGGAGCGTACTTTAACTGAGGTGAGACACATTCCTGAGATGAGGAAGAGCCTAATATCTTAAGTGCACTCAAGGTACTTGGATGTAGATTCACCGATTTTGATTGTGTCCTTAAAGTTTCAAAGATGACACTCGTAGTTATGAAGGCACAATGGAATGAAAATATTTACAGGTTGATATGAAGCACTTCATCAGGTGGACCTGCAACTTCTGTAGCGGATTTCACGTCTGCACGTATGCGACATGCACGTCTGGGCCACATGAGCGAGCAGGGTATGAGGGTACTTTCTGTCTGTTGTTTAATTCTGGTCTTTAAAAGTATTGATTTTAATATATGCGAGTATTGTATATATGGTAAACATTCACGATTATCTTTTAAGTCTGATAAACATATATGTAAGGGTGTTCTTGATTATGTGCATTCTGATGTATGGGGGCCGTCACCTGTAGTTTTTGGTGGAGAGTCGTCATGGTTTGTCACATTCATTGACGACTATTTCAGGAAAGTGTGGGTTTATTTTATGAAAAATAAATCCGATATTTTCACTAACTTCAAGCAGTAGAAGGCGATGGTGGAAAAATCGTTAGGGCGAAAGGTGAAAGTGTTGATGATAGATAACGATTGGGAATTCACTCATGGGGAATTCATTTCTGAGGAATTCAATCAGTATTATAAGGATAAAGGGATTGTGAAGCACAACACAGTGTGCCACACACTAGAGCAAAACTGTGTCACTGAGAGGATGAATCAGACACTCTTGGAGAGGGCCCGATGTATGATTAGTAATGTTGTGTTAGGTAAGGAACTATGGACTGAGGCCATTAACATGGCTTGTTACTTGGTGAATCGGTCCCCTTCTACGACAATTGAATGTAAGATTCCAAAGGACGTGTGGAGTGGTCAGCAAGTAGACTACTCAAGATTACGAGTATTTGGTTATGATGCTTACTCTCATGTACTATCAGTTGAGAGAGATAAGATGGACCAAATGGCTAAAAAGTATATCTTCGTCGGCTATGGTAGTGGTGTGAAGATGTACAGGCTGTATGACTGGGTCACATGGAAAATCATCCTTAGTTGCGACGTCAAATTCGACGAAGGATCCTTGTACCATAAGGATGATCACAAGGAAGCGGAAAAGTTTGTTGTGGACATTCAGTTAGACAGAGATGAGACACATGCAGATACAAAGACGCAGGTAGAGGTACAAGAGTAGGTGGAGCAACCACCTGTGAGATACAGGGATGACTCAAATATCGAGTTCGCTCTCATTACAGATGAGGGGGATTCGTCTGCTCTTCAGGAGGCTCTCGATGAGCCGGATGTCGAAAAGTGGAAAACAACGATAGATGATGAGATGGACTCCTTGTATAAGAATAAGGTGTGGGAGCTGGTGGAGTTTTTCATTGGTCGTAAAGCGATCGGGTGCAAGTAGATCTTCAAGAAGAAATATGATAGGTATAAGGCAAAGCTGATAGCGAAGGGATATACTCAGAGGGAAGGCGTCGACTTCACTAAGATATTTGCACCGATTGTGAAGCAAGTATCTATCAGATTTGTATTGGCGCTAGTTGCTCAATATGATCTCGAGCTAGAGTAGATGGATGTGAAGACTGCCTTCCTGTGTGGGGAATTGGAAGAGCAAATCTACATGAAGCAACCAAAAGGTTATGAAATACAAGCGGCAGAGAACAATGTTTTCAGGTTAAAGAGGTCATTATACGGCCTGAAACAGTCACCTAGGTAGTAGTATAAAAAGTTTAATTCTTTCATGGTGAGTCAGAAGTTTACCAGGAGTGAATATGATCATTGTGTCTATTACAAGACACTAAGTGATGGGAAATTCATCATCTTACTTTTATACGTCGATGACATGCTTATCGCCAGTCATAGCATGTCTGAGATCGACTTACCGAAGACTCAGTTATCAGGGACATTCAAGATGAAGGATATGAGGGTTGTAAGGAGGGTTCTCGGCTTAGATATGCACAGAGTCAGGAAGAGGAGCAGGTTATGATTATCTCAGGTGGGATACCTTGAAAATGTATTTATAAAGTATGAGATGGACAAGGTAAAGCCGGTCAATATTCCCCACATAGCTTATTTCAAGTTATCTTTAGAACATTGTCTTAAAACCGATGAAGAAAAACAGGATATGTCTCCTGTGCCTTATTCGAGCATGGTTGGCAGCTTGATGTATGCCATGGTCCGTACAAGACTGAATATTTCACTTGTGGTAGGTGTTGTTAGCAGATACATGTCTAACTCCGATAAGAAACACTGGGAGGCAACGAAATGGCTACTTCGATACATTCGAGGTACGCGGGACTATGTCTTATTGTTTGAGAAATCATGGGCCAAGTTAGTGGGCTATATGGATTCTGATTATGCAGGCAGTGTGAACAATAGAAGGTCGACTTTCAGTTACTAGTTTGTACTAGCGGGTGGAGCAATCAATTGGATGTCGAAGCTTTCGTTTGTGGTGGTTCTTTCCACGACCGAAGCTGAGTATATGGCAGTAACAAAGGCATTCAAGGAAGGTGCTTGGTTGAGGGGTATAATAAATCAGTTGTGGCTTCAGAAGGAGGCCATGCTGGTTAATTGTGATCACGAAAGTGTGATCAATTTGGCTAAAAATTCTGTTTATTACTCATGTACTGAACATATTGGTGTGTCTCCATTTTGTCCGACAGGTACTTGAGGAAGGGGGCGTGACTCTAGAGAAAATTCACACGAGCGTGAATTCGGCTGACATGCTCACTAAAGTGGTTCCTACAGAGAAGTTTAAGTTCTGTGTAACTTTTCTAGGCTTAGCGAAGGCGTAAAAGGAAGACGGGGTGTGCATGAGAAGCGAAGGCGGAACTATGATGCAAGGAAGAATTAAAGATGATGAAAATAAGCTATGACAAATGAAAATTGAAGACATGGTGGAGATTGTTGTTGATGTCTCAAATCTTTCAGGAACAGGGTCTGTCGATGCCATCGCCAAACCATTCGATGCCATCGACAGACCATTCGATGCCCTCGACAGTTGTTCGATGCCATTGACAGCTGCTCGATGCCGTCGAGAAAATCTGAAAATCCCATGTTGGTTGCTGGACACTTTGTGGTGTCCTACGCGATGCCATCGACAGGTTGTCGATGCCATCGAAGTCCCATCGAAGATGCCAATGGAAAAATCCAGAAAATCCATGTTTTGTTGCTGGAACGTTTTGGTGTTCTACTTGATGACATTGAAGGTGTTCGATGCCATTAACGGATCGTTGATGCCATCGAAGGTATCATCGAGCGCTCGTGCAAAATTGTGTAAATGCGGGATTTGTTTCCGATTTCGATTGTGATTCTCATAAAAGCTATATATGGGGTGTAATCAGGATGTAGGAGTAGGAAGAGTTCTTTCTAATTTGTTTCTGGAGTTTCAAGAGCATAACTCAGCTCGTAAGGGAGATTTAAGGCTTGATCGGATCGGGTAATCTCTCTCTTGTAATTTTCTACTTTCATAGTGCATTACTGTTGCTTTGTGCCGTTGTTTTTTCCCGTGAGGGCTTTTCCACATTAAATTCAGAGTGTTTGTGATTGGACTTGATTGTGTGATTGGTATACTTTGCTTGATTCATCTCTGTGTGCTTCCGTGGTTCCCTAATATCATCCATGATACTCTGCTAGAGTAATAAAGCTTCTCTCTCTCTCTCTCTCTCTCTTTTTAAAATTTTTTTAAAAATTTTAATTTAATTTAATTTTTCTTTCTTATTATTTCCCATTTTTGGTGGAGGAAGTTTGTGATACTCTGATGCTTGTCATACTTATGACGCATCACCATACATGCAATGGATGGGCCATAAACCAAAACTCACTAATCGGTGGATTAGAATTCATTACTGTGGAAGGAAACTTATCAACGGTCCTGATTCATTGGATAAATTGAGATGGTTAGGATTGTCATATATGGCCCATTCCCCATCTGAAGTGGGCCTCACATGTCATATGATTGATGTTGGTGTTAGGGTAGGCCATGTGTATGTCGGATGTGTATATAAGTATCTTCCTAGTTTCTACGGGAGTGTGATGTAGTTTCTCTTTTGTATCGAGTGTGTGGAATTGGAGTGGTCGGTTTTAGAAATGTATTTTCAGCTATGCTAAGTGCACACACGTGTGCAATCAAACTCATGTACATGCGCCACATGTGCCAGTAGGTGCGAGATCCAATTCATTTGTCAGGTTGATCCAACCTTTTACATGTTTTCTCAAAGATAAATCTGGTCCACTCTATTGTACCCTATTTATGTCTGTTCCTACAAGAGCCAATTAAAGAGAGACACGTAGTATATCTAAAATCTGTTGAAATACCCAAGAGGATTTTGCGGGTATATAGCTAGCATCTATCGAGCGATGCCACATCATCCATAAAGCAATAGTTGCCGAGCAAAACGTAGTCGAGTCAGTAAGGAGGCTTGGAGCGGTTATTTGTGCAAGTGGCAAGCTAAGAAGGTAAAGGGTTCCAGGGGTTCAGTAGTGCTGAAATAGTTATAGTAACCGTCAAAATGTGAGAAGCATCTAGATGATCGGTTTAAGGCTACAATTAACAATGGAGTTCAACAAAGCAAACTGTCTCATACCAACCAAACCAAATCAAATTTATCTTTCAATTATCTGTCATTTACATTCCTTAGTGGAATACTTTACCTTTATCTGTCATTTACATTTCTCAGTGTAATCCTTTATTTCCCATTTACATTCCTTAGTGTAATCCGTAGTGATAATCAAAGTAGTTGTTAACTTTAGCTGTAATTCGAGTCTACGCTCATACGTTAGATTCAGTTCGAGTATCAAGCAAAGTTCTCCATCCAGAGAAGAGTTTTATAGTTGTTTTTCACGGCTTACTGTAAGATTTTTTTTTTTTTTTTTTCATTTGTACCGAAAAGAAAAAGTCCTTTCATATGTTAGGCATAGGTGTGACCCATCTTCAGAAGATGAACCCCACCCTCTGACTATCGCCTGATTATCTTAAGCAACGTTGTGCAAGTGGCTGATAGGTGACCAATCTTATTAGATCTCGGTCATATATAATCGATTTTCGGACGTATCTACCTATCTTGGCGCTTGGGGTCGTAATTGTTCAGTTTGAATTGAGCCACATATTCAATTCTGGCATGCCCGCACAAATCACGTGACTGAGCAGCAACATTCCGTTGGCACACACGGTGGGACCCTCGTCTTAGTTTACTTACTGATATGACAATACGATTTGATCAATCGGAAATATGAATAGAAACAATCGAATTGCTGGGGCTGAACCTTCAATAGCAACTGCACCACCTCCGACCGATGACATGGCGGTTCAAATGACCCCTGAATTATTAAATTTAAATACTATTTCGATACTCGGTCCTGCCAGCTAGGAAGAGGCATCAACCTCTCGGACCACTTCTCTTGAAGAAATAATGGTTGGACTTCGGGATGTTCAAATGAGTATCTAGAACGTATAGGAATATGGGAGAACTCAAGCAGAGTTGGTACACGCTTAGGCCGAGCAGTTTCGTGTTCAAACTGAGACCGTGAACAGATGGATGGCTAACCAGACCGAGGCCATGCACCGATTGTTGACTATTATTATCGAAAAAGCACCTACGACAACGCAATATAATGCCAAAGCGAGTTCTGTCGGCAACCCGATTCAGCGGCCACCAATGCCGCCCCTACAACGGAACTCACCTCTCGTTCTAATCCAGGATGGGCGGAATGCTCCGCTGCACGTCGAGTTCAGGAGACCAAAGTGGGAGGTCAAGAATTTTGTTTCTGAAGTTCGGAATCCGGATATGCCGGGAGGACAACCCTTCCAACATTTTCCTACAAATCCATTGTTTCATGAGGGACAAAACTGGGTAGGTCCTGATCCGCCACCCATGGTTGAACCACAACGGATAGATCGTGACCAAATCATGCAAATGGTCGAAGAGGTTACATGCCAAGTCATCGGCCGCAATACTATCCCGTTCTACCATAAGCCTTATCCCGAATGGATCGACCGACAACACCGATTGCCAAGGAATTATCGACTGGTTTTTGCCCTATTCTCGGGTGATCCTGGTCAATTGACCATTGAACACGTTGGTCGATTTACTATGTAGTGTGGTGAACTAACTAACAATGAATAGCACAAGTTGCAACTATTCAGTCATTCATTGACGGTAGCGGCCTTCACATGGTACTCCAACTTACTAAATTGAATCCATACCTGTCAAGAGATGGAGGAGAAATTTGATGCCTAGTTCTTTTCCAAGGAAATGCTAAAATGTATATATTTGCGTATATAAGAATAAAATAATCGCAAAAAAGATGCATATTTAGGAATCAAATGATAAGTTTCCCTTTGATGGGGGCCTAAAAACATGTATTGTTGACATAGCGAAATAATGGGGAAACATGGGGAAAATGGTGGATCCATCCATGCGTGTACATACATACATACAAACACACATGAATGATCCATCCATCCATCCATCCATCCAACCATGCATGCATACACATACATATATGCAATGACACATACATATATACATGCATGAATGATCCATCCATGCATACAAACATACATACACCCATCCATCCAACCATCCATTCATCCATGCAAACATACATACATGCATCCATGATCCATGCATTCATCCATCTAGGCATGCATACATACATATACACACACATAAACATGCATTTCATCATACAACCATGCACCCATAAAAGAAACTTTGAAATAGAAATTTTTTCTAATAAACATTTTTTTGGTGATATTGATACATTGGCAATATTATCGAAATATCACCTATACATTGGCAATACAAGTGACACTTGGAATCCACACAGTCGAAAAGATTGCTGATATTGATACATTGACGATTCTTAGCGATAATATTTGGAATTTCTGATACTACCAGTGTTATCGGTATCGCCGAGTTGGCAATACCGGTAATATTGGCGATATTATCGACGATATCGGTGAAATTATCAACAATATCGCTGATTCGGAGCAATGTTCACTACTACCTTCTTTTCATAGCATGCTGATTTCAGATCTTATCATGCTTGTCTTCAAAGTCTGTGAAGGATTGCATATGGCTATTCAAACAAGAAAAAGCATTAGGATTCAGCAGTCTCGTTTTTTTCTCCTTTTTTTTTCATGACATGCTGATTACAGATCTGATCATTCTTGTCTTCGAAGGCTGTGAAGGATTGCATATGGCTATTCGAACAAGAGCAAGCATTAGGATTCAGCAGTGTCTCTACGAACATCCGAATGACAGTCATAAAGCTCAAGTCAGGAGGATTGTGGATACATGCTCCTATTGCTCCAACCAAAGAATGCATTCAGGTTTCCTCATTCTGCACTTGTTCATTTCCTGTCATATATTCAACATAATACTTGTTTCTTTATTGGTAAAAATGTTTAAAGGTTACTTTTTGTTTCTTTACCAGCTTGTGAAGGAGTTGGATGCCCCTGTAGAATACATTATCTTGCCCACATTTGCATACGAACACAAAATCTTTGTGGGTCCATTTTCGAGAAAGTTCCCACGAGCACAAATCTGGGTAGCACCAAGGCAATGGAGTTGGCCCATCAATTTACCACTTGAATTCTTTGGGATTTTCCGTGCCAAAACACTCAGAGATGAGGACATGTCCACCCCATGGGCTAATGAGATAGAACAAAAAGTTCTCAGCTCTCCGGAAGTTGGTAAGGTGTTTTCTGTTGGTATCTAACTACTGACTAAATTTGTGATGTTTCTACCATACTTTTGTGGTGTTTTCTTCCTCCATAAGCTTGATTGCAAAATCATCGTCTTGGTTGAAAGGGCTGATTTCAGTTCATTGCATGTTTCAGGAATTGGGCCATATGTGGAGGTTGCATTTTATCATAAGCTTTCTCGGACATTGTTGGTAACGGATGCTGTAATTTTTGTCCCAAGGCAGCCACCAGAATGCATTAGCAAGGAATCCTTGTTAGCTTCTGCCAAGAATGGTTTAGCAGTGAAGCTTCTCAGCAAAGGGAAGGATGTGCCAGAGGAACCGGTAGTCGACAACAAAATGAACCGTCAAAAAGGTCAGTATTTCAATTTTGCATATTTTCTTTAGCCGAACTAGTTTGTGGTATATGCTTTACCTGTGCTTAGTAACTGTTCTGTTGTCAAGTTAGGCTTCCTTGCGAGGTCTTCAAACAAGATTTGGGTGAAAATCCAGTTCCGATTGAGCTGAAATATGACATCTATAAACATCTATCAATAAGGGAAAGAAGAGGGAAGAAAGAAGAAAGAAAGAAGAGAGAAGGTGAGCAAGGAGAGGGAAAGAATTTTATGTGGAATTAGGTTAATCAACTAATCAGTCTCTGACACTATTTCATTAATAGGAATAATACAAACGGACCAAAAGTATGTAATAATGGGAAAGGGCAAAAACATGCCCTACAGATATTTCAACACTCCCACGTAAGTTGGAGCATAAATATCGATCATGCACAAGTTGGAAACAATAGAATTCAGGCGATCAGGACAGGAATTTGGTGAATATATGAATTAGCTGGTTGCTAGTTCGAACATGTGGAGTTACAATCTCCTTATTTACCACCTTCTCACACACAAAAACGACAAACAACTTTAATATGTTTAGTGAGTTTGTGAAACACAATAGTTGCAAGGGTTGAATTGGAGCAAAAAATTTCCCTATAATAACATTGTAACTAGGTAAGTTCACAGACAAGCGTAGGCCATACTTTACACCAACAAATTGCTTCTTTCTCTTCCATGTTACATGATTTCCTCCAATACATGAAATCATGTAAACCTGTAGTTGAGTGACGATCCATAGGGGGACCTGGCCAAATCAGCGCTTGAAAAAGTTGACAAACAAAGATGTCTGTTTTCCTTGTACACAAGCCCCAGTTTGGAGCTACTATCAACTACTGAAGGATACGAATAGTTGCATCAATATGTGATGTACAAAGCGCATGAATGAACTGGCTAACCACCACGATAGCATATGATATGTAAGTTCATGTGATCATGAGATTGATGGGTTGCTTCATTAACTCTCAGCAAGTACTGGATCATCTATAAGAGTGCCATGATCAACATATAACTTTTTATCATGATCCATTGGCGGGTTGAAATGTTACAGCATAACATCTCTGTCTCCTTAAAATTGATCCTGAACATCCTTTCACCGAGGTAGGACTACTGCTTTAGAGTGGAGGAATTGAATGCTGAAGTATTGCATAGCTCCAAGATCCTTAATCCTGAACTTATGCAAAGAAATGCCTTTAAAGTTGTAATACCCACAGTTGATAGAATCATTTCTAGTATGTATATTATTATCGGCATGCACAAATAGAGGGATGAGTCGCTCCTTTATTCATTGAACATGTAAGTATACTTCTTCGGATAAAACTGAATTTCAGCAAAGCTCTACTCAATTTGTCAAATATTGAGAGATTGCACGAGAACAGATATAGGTTTCTTTAGCCTAGATACAGCTCCATGCTTTCTTTGCATAAGAAAACTAGGAGGAGGTTCATCTACATTTCCTCGGCCACTTGAAGGAAGGCATTTTTAACATCTAAGTGGAATAGGGGCCAGCCTTGATATCTTTCCAAAGCACCCGCGGGGTCAACCCCATGGGTTTGATTTCACAACTAGATTTGCATTGTAGTGCTCAGGAGAACCATCAAGTTTGCTTAATGGTACATACCCATAGGTTTGAGTTCTGCAACTAGATTTACATTGTAGTCCTCAGTAGAACCATCGAATTTGCTTAATGGTACATACCCAACAACATCCGATGGTACATTTCCCATCACGTAAAGATACCATTTCCCATGTTTCATTCTTTTCTGCACTCCATTTCCTTAACCTTAATGCTTTGTCAATTACTGTTAGAAAGAGCCTATTTAACAATACGCGGTACATAGACTGTTGAGAAAGCAACAATAAATGACCTATAGGAAGCAGAAAGGCTTTCAGGGAAATAAAATTGTTAATTAGATGAGCAGTAGAGGCAAACCTTGTAAGAACAACAGAAGTTCGTTTTGGTTTCTGAAGATTGATTAGAAGAGAGTTAGAGGAACGAACATACAACGGATCTACATAGGAATGTATAATACTAAAAACTTCTATCTGAAGAATCCACCATTTGGGCATTGGACTGAGTTGTTGTCGACTGAATTTTCTTCTTTTTGTAGACAATAATTGGTTTATGCATATGTGATTGACTTGAATAGCTAGATAAGGAAATAGGAAGAGGATACATGACCCTGACTCGTTAGTTACTATGTTCCCCTAACTCGAAAAAGGGTCTTTTAAAGGTTGCCCTTGGTTCGAGAAACAAAACACATCTTGAGAAACAAAACACATCTTCAAAGAAGGTAACATCCATAGACGTATAACTTTTCCGATTCTAAGAGTCCTAACACCTACGTCCTAGATACCAACAAACATGCACTATATACCTCTAGGACTTGTCATTTGTGTGACTAAGACTATGAACAATACACATGGAGTAGTGAATTTGATGACTTCCTGTACAAGAATTTGATGTGGTGAGTGGTGATTTCCCATCCAAGATGTGAAAGAAAATGATTGATTAAAAAACTTGTAGTTAGAAGAGCATTACCCCCCAATACTCTGGAACATTCTTTTAAGAAGCAAAACTCGAGTTACCTAAAGGAGATGACAGTTTTTCCTTTAGACACGCCCTACTATTGAGGTGTTCGACCACACAAATTTGAGATAAAATCCCTTGCAAGTACAAGTGAAACTCCCATGACAAATACTCTTCAATATAGTTTGATTGTAATTTTTTTTTAAATTTTTTAAATTTATTATTATTATTATTATTATTGTTTTATTTAAATATCAATGCATATCGATTATCAATTTCCTTATGGAAGGTTTTGAAAGAAGCAAACACATTGATTTCGTGAGTCATCCTAGAGTAATCACCACAAAATGAAAAAAAAAAAAAAAAAAAAAAACTTAAAACAGTTGACACAACTAGAGCTGGTCTCCAAACATTAGAATGAACCAACTTAGAAGGGGCAGTGACTTTTTTACTTGATGGGAAACATAGTTCGATAGCGTTTAGAATACTCGTAAGCTTTGCAACATAACTCACCAAAACTAGGAACAAATAGAATAGACAACTTTTTAACTAGATAACGGTGGAGATGTGCATCTCGAGTTTTTGTGATCACCCCATACCGATTAAATTGAACGGGGAATTTAATACAGCCATGCTTTATGGGGTAGAATGTTGGGCAGTTAAGAAACAACCTGCTCATAGGATGAGCGTACCTGAAACCAAGATGTTGAGATGGACGAGTGGCAAGACAAGGAAGGATAGACTAAGAAATGAATGCATTTGAAGGAAACTATGACTAGCATCAATAGGTAATAAGATGGGGGAAAGTAGACTTGATCAAACAAGGTTGAGGCAATTCCTGTCAGATGGAATCTGAAATTTCACAACGTTTGCAGATAAATCTTAATTGTGAAGCCACTTCCTAAAATTAATACAAAATTTGCCCTATTATGATGGGAAAATAGGTTTTATGATGCCACATCCTCTATATCGTCTCAAACCGGTTATGTTAGATCAATTAGCTATGATCTCTAATTATCGCCAACAATGATGATTGGTAGGGGCATGAATGAGGTGAAGATGCATGTCAAAATCACGTTCTTTGAACTAAAAAAGGTTGAGATGCTAACGGAGGTCATAGGTGTGGACAGAATATGTAAAATCATTCATCTCTTCATTGTAATGGGACGAATCATATAGCTGACAGGTGTTGGGATATCATTGAGAAACCAAAATGGGCCAACACTTCTTAGATCCCCCCAAATCAATGCCCTTCAAAAACAACTTACGAAATTATTCATCATGAATACTCAGTGCGTTCACACCCAACTCCCTCAAATGATTGTGTTTCCATATCCTAGAAGAATATAGTCCTTTTACAAGGCACACATAATGCATTTCATTTAAAACCACAGTAGCACAATCAAGTACCTCCACATATGCCTTGCATGTGTCTTGTAACTCATATCCTTGGGTTATTGATTAGGGAGCCTCTGCACACAAAACTGTAAGATGAATCGTTGTCAGTCATATGATACATCTCATCGTAATAATTATGTCAAGTTGGCTGATAGAACTAGGACTCCTCTAGTTGGCAAAGGCTCCATCCAACATACTATCTCTTTTCCATTCTCATTTGTATTATATACTTCAATTTCCTTATAGCTTGCTCTCGGTTAGTAGTATTACCAAGCCCCTTAATTATTATGCTACCTTCCTTCATATGGTGCTTTCAGGATCTCTAGACAAATAAGACAATTGATTGAGACAAGCAAGAAGGATTGCATTTTCTCAATAAAATAAAGACATAATTGGTGTTCTTGCATCATTTAGGAATCATAGTGAGTATATGTGTATGCATGCCAATGGCAATGTAGGTTATCCACCCAACTTTAATTCTAAGAGCAATAGCCTTCACAATCTCTCTACTCTCATGAATTATCAACCGAAGATATAAAAAATGGTCATTTTGGGGCACTTCTTGGTCTGCAATCTTATCTAATTCCTCGTTGCCATTCCAATTGTTATTAAATTATCACTCCGTGGTTCTAGCATTGTGTTTAACCCCTCCCTTGTTCCGTCAATCAAAACTATGCTATTTGCAAGCGACATACACCATGGGACCACTTCCTGTAAATGCCACTCAAGCTCTTCATGCCTCGTTTAAATTGATAGACTTTTGATATGTTGTTTTCTCGAGAATACATATCCTCACATGTATCCCAGATTTCTTTCGTGGTCTGTAGTAAGAGCGCGCTGCTATTCACACGTGACTCTATTTTAATTAGTAACCAACTTTCATTCACTGCTTTATTGGGAATCTTCTTCCGGTGGTTCATATTTGTAAATAAAGTTGAGTACATCAATGCTTCCCAGGAATGATTTAACCGTCTGTCCTGTTGTATGTAATCACTACAATTCAGTTTAATGGTAGTAATTTGAATATTAAGATTCTGCATGGCACTAGGGATTAATGATTGGGATGGGTCATGTCATGTCAGTAGACAATGGTCTCTACCGATCACAAGATATATCTTAATGGTAGAAAAAAAAAATCAACATATCAAAAACATATGGTTAGCAACATTTTCACACACCTCCAATTGTAAAAAAATTGTCTATGACATGTTCATTGCATCAGAATGAAACAAAATCAAAGCACAACAGTCCCACCAAACACTTGCAAAGACAACTATATCCAAACTCTTCACAATAGTTTTTATTTCTTTTTTGAACAGTAACCAACTTTATTAGAAAGCTTCACAAAAGGCGGACCAAAAAAGAACAAAAGAAAATTACAATCCCATGAGGGCTATTAGGGCACTGGCGTCCATGTCCTTAAACCCGGAGGCACACTCTACCACCCATTGCACTGCCTTGTGAAAAATCCGATCTTCCGGATCCAATCTATTCTCAAAATAACACTTATTTCTCTCTCCCCAAGTGGCCCAAAGGGTGGCCATCCCTACCAATCTCCAAATCACATTGCCATTTTTCCCAATACCACCATCGTGCCACAATGCCAGAAAGGAAGGGAAAGAACCTGGCATCACCTATGTGACAGTAAGGGTGACAAGAAAGCTATCTCAAATAGACACACACACACACATATATGCCTAAGGACAATGTAAAAACAAATGTTCCAGTGACTCGGCATTTCTCAAGCACATAATGCATATGTTCGGGAGCACCAATCCTCTCTTTCGAAGGTTATCATCCATAGTTAGCACCTTATTCCGACCTGCCAACCAATTGAAGGATGCCACCTTCGGGGGAGCTCTATAGGGATACCCCACAAAAGAAACCATTTCTCCTCTCCAAACATTGAGACCTTTGCCCACCTCCTAGAGTTGACCACCAATCCACCTCGACAATTGAAAAGCCTGTCGACTTCTATTCTCGGCCTTATAGTTTCCCACACCTCCTTGACTCCTATTGGCCCAAGCGAGAACTCGTCATCACACCAGCCACAAACTCCCGTAACCCACCTACCCACCTACGGGGATGTATCCTCCTTCGTCTGCACCATTACTAATCGCAGTAGTAGTTTCCTTGCGTCTTTTGCCACCTTTGGGCTGATGCAAACTGTGGGTCCTTCCAGAGAATCTTCTTTCCGTACCCAGTGATTTTGTTCTTGATCTTCGTTATGCTCCTCCCCGTCTTCTGAAGTTGGGTTCTCTTTGGATGTGGCGTCAGCCTTTTCAGAGCCAACTGCCATATCCACAAAGGAATGGTGTCCAAAGACAACCCTTTTCCCTTTGGTATCACAGACCTCCAACCAATCAAACCCTATGTCTCTCTTCGTATTCTTATCTGTATTTGTTGTGCTACTCTCTTGATTTCACCTGGCCTGTACTTTGCCCGTTGCATCGAGATCTGAATGCCACTGTATTCTCCCATGTGGAGTTGAAATGGCGTAGTCAACATCCTCTTCCATCGTCATACGGATGAATGTAAATCCTCTTAGGGAGGTCTTCCGATCACTTGGAATGAACACCTCCTTTACCTCTCCTGCCTTCTCAACAACTGTTAGACATAGGCCCGTGGGGCCCACTTGTGGGCAATCACTGGTGGGTGGGTCCCACGAGGTTTAGCCTCTTTTTTATTAATCATTTTTCTCTCTTTCGTCTGAAGTTGAATTACAAATTCAACTTTAAATGAAGATTTAGATGAGGAGATAAGGATAAGACCGGATAATCTTTGGTCTCATCCAAACTCCCGATCCTTCCCTATAAATGGGAAGAGGTCCTCTCGTGAATATAATATCAAGCAACAACGAGAGTACACAAACAAAATTGAGAGATTGATATTTGTCAATCTACCTTGTCCCTTAAACGATCTAAGCCGTAGATCGTAATCTGATGCCATCTATGCCGTAAAATCAGAGGGGTGATTAGATCCATCTGCTCCAGTAATGGTTAGGTGAACCACTAGACTTGGACCATTCATCCTCGGCT
Source organism: Magnolia changhungtana (assembly GCA_030180095.1). Classification (NCBI taxonomy): domain Eukaryota; kingdom Viridiplantae; phylum Streptophyta; class Magnoliopsida; order Magnoliales; family Magnoliaceae; genus Magnolia; species Magnolia changhungtana. Next base: position 341,786 of record JASAUF010000346.1, on the reverse strand, counting down.
TTGTGGATGTCCCATATCATGTAGATTTTCAGATCTTGAGGGCCCACTCTTCCGCACAGACTTTTAAAAACCCCAACAAAGGAGTACCTTTACCACTCTACCGGGAAGGACTCCACGAACAAGGTCGGGGGTTTTGACAGAGGTGCCGCAACACGACCTCCTCGCCCATTTTCTCTTCGTACCTGCTTCCTTGTACCCAACCTTCTTCCTCCCCTTCTCTAACATCTCTTCCTTGAGCAGCGCATCCTGATGCAGGACATGAAATTCAAGTATGATGTGTAAGAATTCAGGCTTAAGATCACGTTAGTTCAGAAACAATAATACAAATTCCACATCTCACATGAAAATCCAAACATTCAATTAAAGGGGAATCTGTACGGATCCAGGCCTACACACATTAGGGCTGGATCAATGAAAATTATGAACCAAACAATACTCAAAGGGAAATAGGAATCAACTACACATGCATAAGAATCAGTCCCCAATCTAAGGGATTCCCCAATCTCAATTCAAGGAACCCTAAGATGAAAAAAGGGGCAAAGCAATTAGGGATAATGTAATTTAGGGTCAGGATTTATGAAATCATGTATAAAAGAGAGGAAAATAGGAGAAACCTGAACCCGAAACAGTCCCTGCGTGTGGATAGCGAACCAGGTGCGATGAAGTAAACTAAAATAAAAACCAAATAGAAAAATCTAAAGTGTTTACAATGTTCTAAATAATAACAATAAGCAAAATCTAAAATATGAAATCAATCCGACGAGTGGGGCACGATCATGAGATCCCATGATGGGCATTTCTTGACTATCGGGCCCATTTTTTTGGAACCAAAACTTGTCTTCTAGTTAGGAGGCCCTCCCTGGATGTCGTCATCGAGCCAGATTGACGGTGGGGCCCTCCTTTTCCCCATCAATTCTCCCCCGTCTGCGAAGATTTCGCCACTGGCGAAATAAAACTCCTGAACTGTTACAGGATGTCAGGATCAAGTCTCCGAAGCTCCTCCTCAGGGAACCACGTGATGTCTGAAGCTGAGTGTGACTTCCATGTAATCGGGTACTTCTGAAACCCGCCATTCGACGTTGAAACTATCTGATGGTCCAGGATATCCTCTATTTTCTCTTTGGGTGTGTGAAGGCTAGGTATGGGAGGTAGAGGCTGGGAAGAAAGGTCGGGAAGATTAGGTATAGGAGGTAGAGGCTAGGAAAATGGATCGGGAATGGTAGGTATGGGAGGTAGAGGCTGGAAAAATGGGTTGGGACGGGTAGGTATGGGACGTAGAGGCGGGAAAAATGGGTCGGAAATGGTAGGTATGGGAGATAGAGGCTGGGAAAATGGGCCGGGACGGGTAGATATGGGACGTAGAGGCTGGGAAAATGGGTCGGGAAGGGTAGGTATGAGAGGTAGAGGTTGGGAAGATGGGTCGGGAGGGGTAGGTATGGGACGTAGTAGCTAGAAAGATGGGTCGGGACGGATAGGTATGGGAGGTGGAGGCTAGAAAAATGGGTCAGGAGGGGTAGGTATGGGACGTAGTAGCTGGAAAGATGGGTCGGGACGGATAGGTATGAGAGGTGGAGGCTGGAAAAATGGGTCAGGAGAGGGCCATGGATCAAGGAAAAGGTCTGATGAATCAGGATGGTTAGGCGAAAGGCTGGACAATGCATCAATGACCCCTTGAAATGCAACTAGATCTTCCACATTGAATGTGGAACTAATTCCCATGGAGGGTGGAAGATTTGCCATATACACATTGAGATCGTTTCGTTTCATAATTTTGACGGGTCCAGTGCTATGCGCGTAACTTACGAACGGCCCCTGGAGGATACCGCTCGGGCCTGATGCGGACCATCACAGAGTCCCTTACATTGAATTCCTTGAAATATTTGTGCTGGTCTGTAGAAAATTTGTAATGTTCATTACTAGTAGTGATCTTCTGCCTGATTTGTTGATGCCATGAATGAATGTGATGCACAAAAGACTCTGCAGGCTCTGACGGCCTATGGGATAGTGACATAGGGACAAGATCAATAGGTTTCTCAGGTTTATAACTAGTAACGACTTCATAAGGACTGAGACCTGTAGACATATCGATAGAATTATTAAACGCAAACTCGGCTGTAGGTATTACGGTGTCTCATATTCTGGTGTGCTCTATATCCCTCCTTGGGGGAGACTCATCCGGCAGATCATCAGGAAAGACATCATGAAGCTCATCAACTACCGGAATGGCCTCAGTAGGTAACTTTACACGAGCCTCTGGTGCACTCTCTATAGCCACAAGGCCGCACATGTTGTGCCCCTCAAAATAATGGTCTTGATGTCCCTCATGGGGTGGGGGTACGGGTGCACGCCCATGACTGATTCTTTGGCCACCTCCATTCACTGGTCTATCCTCCTGGCCACCTGCTTGAGATTGGGCATCTTCCTTAATGCTGGGATTTGTCCTGGCGGAGGCCTTTAGTTGGGTAATGCGTGCATCAAATTGATCACAACGTTGGTCAATATATTGTTCATAGTGCTTACCCAAATACTCGATCTGCTGGGACAACTTGTTCAATGACTCTAGCAGTTGCTCCATGTTTAGTGTAGGTTGCAAGCCAAAACCATGACCCGTACGTGTGGGCATACACTGACTAACTCAACCTAAGGACTTTCTATGACGACTATATGCGTCTAAAAACTAAATGACCTTACGAGACTCTATATGAAGGAGACTACACACCGTTACTAAAATTCAGCTATATATGATGAACTGAATGCATGACGGACTCAAATAAACTAAACCCTAAATATGTGGTGAATTCCCCTACAAGAACCCTAGGCTTTGATACCAAATTTGATGCAGGACATGAAATTCAAATATGATGTGTAAGAATTCAGGCTTAAGATCATGTTAGTTCAGAAACAATCACACAAATTCCACATCCCACATGAAAATCCAAACATTCAATTAAAGGGGAATCTATACGGATCCAGGCCTACACACGTTAGGGCTGGATCAATGAAAATTATGAACCAAACAATACTCAAAGGGAAATAAGAATCAACTACACATGCATAAGAATCAGTCCCTAATCCAAGGGATTCCCCAATCTCAATTCAAGGAACCCTAGGATGAAAAAAGGGGCAAAGCAATTAGGGATAATGTAATCTAGGGTCAGGATTTATGAAATCATGTATAAAAGAGAGGAAAATAGGAGAAACCTGAACCCGAAACAGTCCTTGCGTGGACAGCGAGCCAAGTGCGGGGGCACATGCGCCTGAGGCGGGCCGCACGTATGGTGCGGGACAGAATCCAGAAACGGATTCCTAGGCCTTGGTCGGGTAGGCCTGGGCTGCAAAACCCCCAATTCTAACGTTGATCTGAGCTTTGGTCTGAGCGTGGTGCTCCGCCAAAGTTTCAGCTCGCCTGCGGGCCGAAATCTGGAAACCTGCTGTAATGAAGAAATCTGATGCAATAAAAGGGACAAATTTGAAGTACGGATAGTGGGGAAGGTGGAAAAAGAGATGATGGAGGATGAGGGTGAATTGGGATCGATGTGGCTTTACACCACGGTAGTTAGTCCTTTGAAAAGGGAGGGCTTCGCACCCACTTTTGAATTCTTCCACAACTCACGAAGAGAGTAGAAAAATAAAGCAGGAATTTTTTTTATTGACTTCAATGAATTCAAAGAACTACAAGGGGTGCCTATTTATAGGGAAAATCCTATACCCCAAAGCTCGCATCATGTGCGCAACCTATTACCTGGCGATGAAGTAAACTAAAATAAAAACCAAACAGAAAAATCTAAAGCATTCACAATGTTCTAAATAATAAAATAAGCAAAATCTAAAATACGAAATCAATCCGACAAGTGGGCCACGATCATGAGATCCCATAATGGGCTTTTCTTGACTATCGGCCCCATTTTTTTGGAACCAAAACTTGTCTTCTAGCTAGGAGGCCCTCCCTGGATGTTGTCATCGAGCCAGATCGACAGTAGGGCCCTCCTTTTCCTTGCGTACGTGCGTAGGGGGCGGCGTGCGTGCGCGTGTGTGCGTGATCTCCCCATCACATCCCCACCTCGAGAGTAGTCGTCTCTCAGTCTCCCCTTTTCTTTCTTCTCTACTTGACTCTCTTGCTTCAAATTTGGAGCCGTGACCATGCTTTGCCGCTTCAAGGTAGAAGATTTTCTCCCTGACCTCCACGATATTTCGTCTTGGTCCATTGTTTCTCCAGGAGCCACCATCTAGTTGATGCCTTATCTTGCCAACTCTCTTGCTGTCTATTCCTTTCGATTTGAAAATTTCATGTTCTCCATCTTTATCTTTTCCAACTTCCTTTTCTCTCCAGTGCTCTCTCATTGTTTTGGATTTGTTTAACTCTTCAAAATACAATCCAAACAATTCCTCCGACGAGATATCCTATGATGCCTTCTATAGTGGCGATTGTGTCACGGTAGAGTGAAAAGACAACTACAATCTTGGTCTCGTTGCCTACATCCTACTAGGGCTTGAAATGAAGGCTTGTAATGAGGAGAAGGATGTAGAGGATAGGGATTACATAGAAGGTGAAAGAGAATGTTGGGATAACATGTTTTAGGAAGTGTAGATATTGAGAAGATACCGATGAGAGAGAGAGAGAGAGAGAGAGAGAGAGAGAGAGAGAGAGAGAGAGAGAGAGAGAGAGAGAGAGAGAGGTTTTGTGGAATTAGGTTAATCGACTGATTAGTCTCTTACTGTATTTGTTAGTAGTTGTATAAAAGAACAAAACTACCCTCGCATAGTAATGTGAAAGGGAAAAACAACCCCCTACACATATTTCAACAATGTTTGCAATTTGCATAAATAATTGAGGCCAGTTCCTCTACAAGTCCTTGTAGAAATGCTTATTCCAGAAAGGTTGTGCGGGGGCCTACCCGGGTATGTGTCTGGCATCCAACCTGTCTAGATGGGTCGCTTCACTATGGAAGCTGGATACTCCAAAAATCAGGCTGATCCAACCATCATGTTGTCCACAATGCGAATTTGGAGGTTTTTGGGTGCTTGTCAAATTTTTTCTAAGGCGTTCCCCACCTAATGATTGTATAGGTTTGTTTTTCCTGGAGCATCAGATCACCATGGTGGGGTGCACTTATGCATGGTCAAAGGCAATACACGAAACATGTTGGGCCCCACACAAGTATAAGTAGATGAATAAGCAGGTGAATTGGCAACATGAATAGCTGGTTGGTAACTTTTCATACACGGTGAATCACTTGTAGAATAAGCTTATTCTATAAAGAGGTGTAGAGGAACCGACCTCACCATAATTTGGTGAAAATATACTATACGCTAAAATTGTCATACCACCACAATGTTCTAAAATGGTAATTGTTGGTCGACTATGATGATCTCATGTGTGGTTCTCATTATTATTGGGCCGAAATGTGTTAGAATAGAGTTGAGGCCCATCAACTTTGTTTATGTAATAATTTAAGTATGAAGGAGTATTTTCGTACTTTTGCTTTTATTATGAAAGCCCTAATAAGTGTGAGAGCCCATTCCATCCCCCCGCTCTCTCTCTCTCTCTCTCTCTCTCTCTCTGCATCTTTTCCTTTCTTTCACTTTCTTTCCTTTACTTCTTTCTATATGCTGAAGTCCTAAATCGTTTGGGGGCTAGTTTATACAAATCACCTCTTCTCATTGTTCAACCACCACACGGTGGGTTGTGTAGTTGTGTCTGTAAGTGTACTTGATGCCCCCTTATGCATACAACCAATCATGATGGTTCAAAGTGTGACATCGTGTCTATGGCCAGATTTGAAGACGAAGTGTGCATGTAGAAGTCGTTTATGGCCAGATTTGATGATCAAGTGTGCACGTAGAAGTTGCAAATCAATGTGAACAATTTTTATCTATTTGTTATCAATCTGTTCATGCATGCGTGGTGGTGATCGTTGATTTATGCTTTCTTGAAACAAGTGTTGGGCAAGTATAAATTCATTTTATTCCCTATATGTTTGATTTCTCTTCCCGTAAATATGAATGTCAAGAATGATACCAAGAACAATCTTCTGTTTGAGCCAATAAATCTTCAAATTATATCAACAAAACTTAACGATGCTTGGGCCATAGCAGTATAAGTGTTTCTTATAAGAAAAAGAACATTGAACTATCTGACGTCTCTTCCTAAACTTGCTAAAATTTCAACAGATTATGAAGATTGGGTGGCAGATGGTGCTCAGATTAGAGCCCTCTTATGAAATAACATAGAACTACATATTAGTGCAAATGCCATCTTTTCCAAAACAATAAAAGAAGCATGGAATAATTGAAAGAAATGTATTCCGGTGAGAGGAATTTAACTCATATGTATGAGTTGCTTTAAAATATTATTGCACTTCAACAAGGAAATGAGAGTGCAGGAAAATGTTATTCAGCATTGTGAGGTATGTGGGAAGAACTGAATGCATATCTATCCATGTTGATTGATTCTAAGACCATAACACGATAAATAGAGGAATTTCGTGTAGCCAAATTCCTCTATGGTATTCGTTTTGAGTTTGAGCCTATGTGAGCTCAGATTCTTAGAGATAGAAAAATTTTATATGCTACGGAGGTGTTTGCCCGTGTTCAACATTCAATTAGTATAAATACACAAGTTCATCTACATTTGATTACTCGGCGTTTGTTTCTTCATCTAGTAGAGGAGATGGAAGAAGTCGTGATGGCGATGGTCATGGCAAATGATTTGGTAGTAGAGATTCAAGGGGAGGTCATGGTAGGGATTTTAGGGCCTTTTTGTTTTTCCATTTCACGGGCATTTACAGTTTCCCTGAGCATTTATTACATGCTCAGGGAAATGCATGGGGTTTGCAGCTGGTATTTATCACAGAATCGCTTGTTTGAAAACAAGGGGCGGGAATGCAATTGCAGTTTCACGTGTTTGTTTTTTTTGGCGATCAACATGGTACGGGGATTTCGTCTGTGGATGTGCAGCAGTCCCCTAATAACTGAAGTGGCGTCACAGGATTGGTATGTAGTCCACCATGATGTACGGTATGTATCCATGCCGTCCATCCATCTGGATAGATCATTTTGAGGGTAATATCCAAACAATAAATCACATCCAAAGCTTCAGTGGACCCCACCATAGATCGAGGTGGGAAGAGTGACACCACCGTTAAAAATATTTATAGGCTAGAAAGGTTTGCTGGAACATTTCAACGGTGGTCAACAGTGGCATCCGCTGATTTAAGTGGTGAGGTCCACCAAAGCATTGGGTCTGCCTAATTCTCCATCATCCATGAGGTGAAACAAAATGTCCAATTGGATGGACGTTGCAGATACAACACATGCATTATAGTGGGGTCCACAATGATGTGACGTCTCTTTAGTAGCGACTGTTGCTACTCAAGTTGACAGTATCTACTCCACGTGCCCCATACAAGTCGTCTAGTCTACTTGGGAAGATCATCAATATAGCGCGTTCATTCCATCAGTGTGGCGTGGTCATTCCATTCAAGTATTGACGTCACATCAGTAGTGGGGTCCAGTTGTGTGGGGCCAACAGAGATGCCTATTGTAAAATCCATTCCGTCCATCCATTTTTCAAGACCGCAATATGACAGGAAATAAAAAAACATGATTAAATTAAAATTGGAGAAGACACCTACCTGATGAAACATCTACTATCATAAACCTACTGAGTCTGACAATTGCAGCTAAGCGCAAAAAGTCACGCTAGCCACAAATTCACTGTCCAAAATTGAAAGGAAAAACTGTCCTCCCTACCAACATGCGCATTTTTAAACATCTACTTCATGTCCAAAAATAGTACTATTTATAGACGATAAGAAGAACCCAACCGAAATAGGATAATCTGAAACTACAAACTCCATATCAATCCGTCCACTGCGGTCTAGCACCAATACATGACCTGAATGGTGAAAATGAAAACCAGACAACCAACGATTAGCCGAAACAGTGCCGCAATTGCATCGGGTGTATCTTCCACGGCTTCTTGATGTTTCAGTGTGTAATCGGTGTATTGCATGAAACAGGATGGTCTTGGCACGGTAGCTGGAGGGATCATGTAATTGGTAGTGGGATACAGTCCACTGTTCAACGTAGGATTATCCTGTTCCTTCTCGTTTGACCGTACAGGTATACTTGTACGCTCCAAAGACTCACAATAAGCTCACCAGTGAAAGAACGCCTCCGACACAGATTTGTAACCCCGGAAATGAGCATTTGAGTAGCCATTAACATGCTCATGGCACTCTTCCCATGAATAATACACCCAAGGTCACCGTCCATTGAAAACAACATAAATCTTTTTACCCATCTGCACATGTAACGAAATAAAGCATACTGTAATCAATCAAATGGTATTACTGACATAACATATTCTTATGAATAATCGAAATTTCTTTCCAACTATAGAAGAAATCAACATTGTGTAATTAGCCATCTGATTACCTGGAGAACGGAATCACATATTGAAGTACCTGTCAAGTTATCATATACATCGTGCACATCAAAGATGCACGTTGTTCAATTAAGTTACAATAATCCAAAAGTATGCACGTGCTTACTAGCAACGTGTGATATGTTAACGAAAAGTGCGACAAGAAACATGTAGAAATCTCCAAAGTTAACTTGTACAATTCCAAAAAATATTATAGTTAAAATATTCATTCATACTTGGGGTCCACCCCCATCCAGCAACATCCTTGTGAATGATATTCTCTTCTCTTTGGCAAAGTTAAGGAAGGAGGCCCCATACGCTTCTTCTTTCGATAGCAACTTTGTCGCCCATAAAACCTCATCATTCGTAATTTACTGTTCAAATCACAGGACCATCTCATCACAGAGACCCCCGCAATGGGCGGGGCACAGATATACCCTGACTCGCGCCAGATGCAAAATGAACTGAAAAAAGAAATAGCAAAAGAAGGAAAAAAGAGGAAAGAAAGAGGATCGCGGATTGCGTCCTACCCCCGCCCGTCTTTGGCTGCGAACTAGGCAGGTGCTTTGAGTGGCCAACGTGATTTATGGGCTTTATCCACACCGTCTATTCATTTTTTCGTATCATTTTTTGGGTATAAGCCCAATATTGAGGTAGATCCAGACAAATGTGGCTATACATTGGGGATTAAACTCTTACCATTGAAAACTTCTTAAGGCCCACAAAAGTTTTGGATGGAGTTGATATTTGTGTTGACTATTCATCCAGTTCCATGTAACTATGAACAGGTAGGATGGCAAATAAACATCACGGCGGGCCCTAGAAAAGTTCTAACGGTGCGAATAATCACCGCTGTTGCTTCCTGTGGTGTGGTCCGCTTGATTCATGGATCTGAATTGTTTTTAGATTATACCATAAAATGAAAGGAAAAAAAATGGATGGACGGTGTGGATAAGGCCCACTTTACACGGTGCACGGTGTCCACTCAAAGCTCCTGCCCGTTCACAGTCGGAGACGGTTGAGGTTAGGACGCAATCTGCATTCATGGTGCCAGAGGATTAACAATGACAGTCTCACCACCCCAAGCAGGAAAAGGATTGGCTACTCCCCCTGCCACCAGCCATTGGCTGGTGGTCGGTGCTCTGTGGGCCCCACCATGGTGTATGTGTTTCATCTATGCCGTTCATCTATTTTTCTAGATCATTTTATGGTACGAGACCAAAAATGAGGTATATTCGAATCTCAAGTGGACCACATTACAGAAAACAGTGTTGAATGAATGTCGACCATTAAAAACTGTTTACGGGCCATAAAAGTTTTGTATCAAGCTGATATTTAGTTTTTCCCTTCATCTGGGTTTGTATGATGTAATCAACATATTGGATGTCAAACAAATAGTACAGTGGGCCTTAGGAGCCTTTTAATGGTGAATATCCAATCACTATTTTTTCCTGTGGTGTGGTCCACCTGAGATCTATATCCCTCTCACTTTTGGGATAAAACCCTAAAATGATCTGTAAAAATGGATGAACGGAATGGATGAAATCATACATGAACAGTAGGACCCACAAGGCATCGAACACCAGCCACGGGGCCGATGGCAGGGGGGAGTAGCAAACTCCGTTCATCTGTTTTATTGGAGCCTTTAAACCCAAAAAAAATGATCATATCCAGAGCTCCAGTGGACCACACCACTTGAAGGATCCGAGATGGGTTGATGGAGAAAACAGTAAAGCCTATTTCAGGATCCAAAGATGAATGGCTCCGATACAAAAATCTTCTTACTCCATGAAAGGAGCTTTCTTTCAAAAATTCTCCAGATATTCAATTATCTGATCATCAGATTCGTGGACTCAAAATCTAAAAATGAAATATATCCAACGGTCCCTCACAGATTACATAATATCAAGTGGTGATGGTGGATGCTCGTACCTGATCTTGGGTTCTCGCCGAAGCTTTCTCAAGGATAGAAGATGAATAGTATACCTGAAAATCTAAAGAACAAAACATGGGTTAGGGCGAATATCAGCATCATCCAATACTCGAAACAGCAGGGATGGTGGACGATGTATCTACCTGCGAGGAAGGTTGAACGGGGCTAGAGGCATTCATTTGAGAGGAGATGCAACTATATAGATTTCACGAAGACGTGCCGTTGTCTCGCGGAGCATGGCACTGCGCTAGTCTTGTCTTGCAAGATCGCCCGCATCCACTTGCGGAAATCTTAGGATTTCTCAGCGATTTACTGATCTACATTTACCCAGGCCGACTTCCCATCCATCAAACGCGGGAAAGGGTCATCATGACCCTTTTCGCCGCAATTTCCCGTAACACCCAAAATCAAACAGGCCCTTAGTGGCAGCCGTGGTTGTGGTTATGGTAATCGGTAGTGTTCCCATTATAGTCTTTGTAACTACACTGCTGGTAGATTTTTCTATCTCACGGGTAGGCCAGCTTGTGAAAATCGAGTTCAATCTTCTAATGACGGTTCTGTGGGTTATGTCTCTAAGTCCATCTATGCCCATTCTAAGTCAAATATCTCAGGTGATACAATTACATTGTTCAAGGATGAGTGTGCTAAATTGTTAAAAGATCATTCCACCCATACATCCTCCTTTATTATTACTTTTGTTTAGTTAGGTTTGTATGCCTTTCTCTGAAAGTGTTTCTGGATTTTCAGACGATATGACTGGTAAGCATAGTGCTTTTTCGTAGTTAGATAGTGTACTCCTATTTCTTCTATCACATTAGCTGACGACACTACAATCTGTGTGTCTGGGTTGGGTACTGCTAATCGTACATCGCATTTTCCATTGTCATCAGTATTATATATTCCTATATTTCCTTTGAGTTTGTTGTCAGTAAGTAGGCTAACCAAATCCTTGAACTATTTTGTTACATTTTATCCCCCTATTGTGAATTTTAAGATCTAAAGATGAAAGGATGATTGGTGGATGCCATAAAGTGAATGGTCTTAACTATCATGATAGTGGAATAATTGTAATGAATTGATAGAGCATGGTGAATCAATCCCTTTATCTCTTAGCCCAAGCCCCACATCCCATTGGTTAGGACCTCGGCCGAACCCCCCTCGTGGGCCCCACTTCACATGGGTTCCACTTCACACGAGCCACCCGCTTCACACGGGTGGGGCCCGCCTCACACGGGCTGCCCACCCTGAGTGCGCCCTTGCATCCTACATGCCACCCCACTCAAGCCCAGTGTGAAAATGCCCCTGCATTAATCACCCCCGATGAGGAGTCTCAAATACGAGACCTCCCGCTTTGATACTGCTTTGATGTAGGATAATTAATCACTTGCTCTAAAAGCTCGAACTGATAAAGCATGGAGAATCAATCCCTTTATCTCATACCCTAGGCCCCACATCCCATGGGTTAGGACCTTGGCCGAACCCCCTCGTGGGCCCCACTTCACATGAGCCACCCGCTTCACACGGGTGGGGCCCACCCCACACGGGCCGCTCACCCTGAGTGTGCCCCTGCATCCCACAGACCACCTCACTTGAGCCCTATGTGAAAATGCCCTTGCATTAGAGCTCCTAGTCGTGGTATTCTCTATAAGCATCATGGCCATCTTCAAGTAGAAGGGTATTCAAATGTAGACTGTGTTGGTTCTCCATCTGACTGATGATTAACTATGACCTACTATACCTTTGTAGGATGTAACCTGGTTACATGGAAAAGTAAGAAGAAAAATATGGTGTCTCGTTCAAGCACAGAGTCAGAGCACAAGGCAATGGTTCATGCTACATGTGAACTTGTTTGGTTAAAGGCGTTAATGTATGAGTAGGGGTTTATTGTTGATGTTCCCATGATGTTATAATGTGATAATCAAGCTACGTCTTATATTGCCAATAATCCAATTCATCATTAGAGAACCAATCACATCAAAGTTGATTGCCACTTCATCAGAGAGAGAGAGAGAGAGAGAGAGAGAGAGAGAGTTGTGTAAGAAAATTTGCATGTCGTTCATCAAATCTGAAGATTAGTTGGCAGATGTGGTCACCAAAGCTCTTGTTTTCACTAGTTTGGATGTCTATTCGTCAAGCTGCGCATTCATGATATGCATACTCAATGTAGTCTATAACGGTAATGGTGGCTGTAATGGTCATCGTTGTTATCTTTACTATATGGGTTGTAATGGTCGTTACGGCCCCTGTAACGACCAATATGGTGTTTTTTTTAATTTTATTTTTTTAAAAATTTTTTTAATAATTAAAAAAATCCCAAAAACCTATATCAGCCCTATAATGGACCATAACAGGGCCGTAACGACCTTTATTAGGGGGTGTTTGCAACAGGCCGTTATGAGGGCTGTAACAGCTGTTGTGGTAATTTTTTTTGTTACGACCATTACGACCCTATGACGTGTAACAGTTGCAACCCTTACCTTTATGTAATGGCCTTTATGGCTCAGTAATGGTTGTTACAACACACCATGTATATACTCCAACTTGAGATGGAGTGTTGGTGTGATGCAGGACAATTAACCACTTGCTCTAAAAGCTTGAACTGTTAGAGTATGGCGAATTAATCCCTTTATCTTATAGCCCAGGCCCCACATCTCATGGGTTAGGACCTCGGCCGACCCCCCTCATGGGCCCCAAATCATATAGGTACCGCCTCACACGGGCCGCCCACCTCGAGTGTGTCCCCACATCCCACAGGCTACCCCACTCGAGCCTGGTGTGACATACGCATTAATCACCCCCGGCGAGGAGTTTCGAACACGAGACTTCCCCCATGGGCCCCGCCCACCCCGAGTGTGCCCTTACATCTCACAGGCGACCCCACTCGAGCCCGGTGTGAAAATGCCCCTGCATTAATCACCCTCGATGAGTCTCCAACACGAGACATCCCTCTCTGATTCCAATTTGATGCAGGACAATTAACCACTTGCTCTAAAAGCTTGAACTATTAGAGTGTGGTGAATTAATCCCTTTATCTCATAGCCCAGGCCCCACATCTCATTGGTTAGGACCTCGACCGAACCCCCCTTGTGGGCCCCAAATCACATGGGTACTGCCTCACACAGGCCGTCCACTCCGAGTGTGTCCCCGCATCCCACAGGCTACCTCACTTGAGCCCGGTGTGAAATGCGCATTAATCACCCCAGTGAGGAGTCTCGAACATGAGACCTCCCCCGTGGGCCCCGCCCACCTTGAGTGTGCCCTTGCATCCCATAGGCGACCCCACTCGAGCCCGGTGTGAAAATGCCCCTACATTATGGTGGACCCTGAAGATCTCACGTGTGGCTTCTCATTATTATCGGGCTGAAATTTGCGTTAGAATAGAGTTTAGGCCCCTGGGCATTGCTTATGTAATATCCTAAATATGGAGGGGGTATTTTTGTACCTTTTCTTTTATGATGAAAGCCCTAATAATAAAACAGAGATGCTAGGGTTGTGAGAGGCCATTCCGGCCCTTCTCTTTCTTTCTGTTGTGTTCTCTCAATCCTACTCAAGACCAGTAATGTACAGGAGGAGGCATTAACTGATCCTCACACCCAATTGGACATGTATAGTATAACAGAATATTCATTTTATGTTGTGTGCCCATGGTTCAGTTGTTTATACTGTTACCTAGTTGGGTGTCTCTGCGGATGGACCAAGCCCCACAATACAAATGAATGGCTCAGAAGAGAAGTACAACAATGTTCCATATTCATTTGAAAAAGAACTCCCAAGGTCAGTGGGGAGGATGTTGCCTGTCCGGAATGTGCGCATCAGACCACCATTCTGAAGGCCCCTAGTAATCAGTGATACCTCAGTTATGAGGAGAGTAAAATACTTTCAAGTTCCTGCAGTCAACTTGGATCATAGTAAAAAATTATGGATTACTGTTGAATTTCAGAATTTTTTTTTGTCTTGTCATTTTGAGAGTCAGCAGAGTTCTCGGCAGTCAGTGAGTATTAACAACGTGTCTTTGAGTTTTTACCTGAGTCAACATTGACCCAGGTTGCTGCTCTTGCTTCCTAGACATTTACACCTAACATTTTGAAACAGTCACTCCCCTGCTCCACCACCAAAATTCTCTCCTGGTTTGTTTATTTTTTGGTTGAATATGCCTGTTGATTACTGAAAATATTTATAGCTACTATGGCCATAAATGGACTGCTAGGAACACTGGCTAAAAGTGTCTTTTCTTTTCTTTTTTCTCATAAGTATTTTTGTTTACCTGTAAAATTTATGTTCTTTGTCCAGATCATCAGAATGGTGATCTGTTGAGTTGCATGTGTAAGATAATTTGAAGATTGATTGAAACTTAACATTGTAATGCAGAAACGATAATCTAAGTTGGTGCAAGGGCTTATGAAATCTTATGGTTCTCTAGTTCCAAAGTTTTTATTCAAACGGTGACAAATACTACATCTGTAAATGTATGAGAATGTTGTGTGTGCAGGGTGGGAGAGAATGGTTCTCCAAATTTTGTTTCTAGGTCCATCAAATCTTTTGGAGCCCAATGCCAGCTTTGCTCAAATGTCACAGAAGCTGATTGTTTCGCCCATTGTCAAGACATTGGTTTTCAGCAAAGTTCCTGAAAAGGTATGTAAAATCACCATGTCTGCATGTGGTTGGTGCTGACAGGCTTTTGTGTGGGTGTGCATGTGCATGCATGGGTTTGTGTATATAACCCTTGTGTGTGCATGTGGGTATGCATACACTTTGGTGCTCATGGAGTTATCATCATCATCATCATTGTTGTTGTCATCATCATCATTACTACTATTATTTTTATGTGCTCCCACGTGCACTCGTGTGTACTAAAGGCAAATGTGCGTATGCGTGTATTTGTCTGTGTCAGTTGGCATAGATGGGGCATTGTGTTGACTGTCTTAGTTTTGTATGCGCGCGTTTGTTTGCCTGATGGGCATGCATAATTTTTTTTTTTTTTTTTTTTTTTTTATATCCTTGTGGGTTTCTGATCTATATGCATAAAATAGGGCCATGTAATTCGGACACTGTAACATGTTTGGACATAAGGTGTCAAACACGGGGCCTTGGAGAACCCATAACAAAGACAAATCCTCATATGAATGTAACAAATTGAAAAATGGTTTTGCATAACTTTAGTTTATAAAGGTATTAGGTTTAGAAAAGAAAAAAGAAAAAGAAAAAAGAAGAAGAAGAAAAGACATCAAGATGCCTAAAAGTTGCACTAGAGCTATGTAAGTAGTGGATACGTGCTGCTCATATACCAGAACATTTGATAAATAACAGTTTTGCTAACAGGTGTGTTGATAGACATGGGAAATTTTCACATAGGAGCAACGTAATTGCAACCTAATTTAACATAACATGTATGCATATGCATTAATTGGAAATATTGGGTTTAGTAGTGGATGGCTTATATACCTTTTACACTTCCTAGAGAATGGTTTTAAATATTGTCTGATACGACTTGGTAACACCCGAGTTGTGCCAATTTCAGTGGGAACCAGTCTGATTTGGACCATGTTTATAGGAAAAACACCCGAATCAGTCCTGAATTGTCTAGACTTGGGACTTGTAGCACTAATTGCTTGATGCAGGACATGAGATTCAAATATGATGTGCAAGAATTTAGGCTTAAGATCACATTAGTTCAGAAACAACTACACAAATTCCATATCCCACATGAAAGTCCAAACATTCAATTAAGGGGAATCCATGCGTGTCCAGGCCTACACAGGCTAGGGCTGGAACAATAAAAATTATAAGCCAAACGATACTCAAAGTGAAATAGAATTCAACGACACATGCATAGTAATCAGTCCCTAATCCAAGGAATTCCCTAATTTCGATTCAAGGAACCCTAGGGTGAGAGAAGGGGCAAATCAACTGGGGATAATGTAATATAGGGTTAGGATTTATGAAATTAGGTATAAAAAGAGGAAAATAGGAAGAAACCTGAACCTGAGGCAGCTCCTGCGCATGGACAACAGGCCAAGTGCGTCCGCACGTGCGCTCGAGGCTGCCCGCACGTGTGGTGGGAGATCGACTCCAAAAAAGGATTCCTTGGCCTTGGTCGGCCAGGCTTGGGCTGCAAAGCCTCCAAATCTCACGTCGATCCGAGCTATGGTCTGGGGCGTGGTGCTCTGTCGAAGTTTCAGCCCTCCTGCAGGGCCAGATTCTGAAAACTGTCTGTAGAGGGATGAGCAACTGCAAAACAAACGGATTTGACGCGAAAATAGTTGTGGGATGAATGAAATAAGATGGAGGGGCAGATTGGGATAAACGTGGCTTCGCACCACGATAGTTAACCTTTTGAAAAGGGAGGGCTTCGCATCCACTTTAATCTCAGTCCTTCGAAAAGGGAGGGTTTCGCACCCACTTTAATTTTTCTATAACTTAGAAACTTAGAGAGCAGAAAAACCACGCAGGAATTTTTATTCAACTTCAATGAATCAAAAGAACTACAAGAGGTGCCTATTTATAGGGAAAACCCTATACCCCAAAACTCGCGCCATGTGTGCAACCTATTACTTGGCGATGAAGTAAACTAAAATAAAAATCAATCAAAGAAATCTAAAGCGTTCATGATGTTCTAAATAACATAAATAATCAAAACCTAAAATATGAAATCAATCCGACTAGTAGGCCACGATCATGAGATCCCATAATGGGCTTTTCTTGACTATCGGGCCCACTCTTTTGAATTAAAACTTCGTCTTTTAACTAGGAGGCCCTCCCTAGACGTCGTCATTGAGCCAGATCGACAGTGGGGCCCTCCTTCGTACGTACGTGCGTAGGGGGGGTGGTGTGCGTGCACGTGTGGGCGGCGTGCGGGCGCCCGTGTGCACGATGTCCTCATCATTGGTCCTGTCTCATATGAGTCAAAGGCAACTCATTCCTATTGACTCGTCTAGACTTACGATGAGTTGCATGAATTGGTCCCGTCTCGTCATGAGTCAAGGCAACTTGCTTCTATTGATTCGTCCCCATTTAAAATCATTTTTTTGAGGGGTTAAATGAAAATTTTTGATAGAGAGAGGCGGAGGGAGGATTTGCCAATCCAAGGAACAATGATTGATGTTGGCATAGAGTGAGTGTAGTCACTGCGGCCCAACCCGATGCTCAAAGTGTTCACAGCTTATGGTCAAACTTTGAGATTGTGAGGTAATGGAGTATTGGATTTTACACACGGCATATAAGCCACTCAAATTAAGCCGTCCAAATTGCGGGCCCTTAGATGTCATGAAGCATGGAGCCTACATTAAAGGGCCGTTTGGATGCTGGTAAAATTCTTTAGTTGTAATCCGATTACAAGTAATTGGATCACAGGTATAAAGTGTTTACAACCCATCCCTTTTAGCTTTAAGCTGTAATCTATTTACAAGTAAACAGTTGTTTGTGTTTGGATAACCTATAAATTGTTATAGTTTGTAATTGAGTATTCACACATTACAGAGCTTGGAGTGGTAAATCCTTTAAAAATCGTCAAATGACATATAAAGCGTTCATTTAAGATGGATCATTGGGATAAGCCCAACTCAATAAAACATATAGCTGATCTTTATGCTAAACCAATCATTTAGTGGGCCATGGAAGTAGGCCCACCAATTCAAATTCCCTTTTGTGATGAAAAATTATTAAATATAAACAATTAATTATTGATTCATATGTACATGTAGTGTATTGGTGACGTGTATAGTATACTCCATATGTACAGTGGCCCCCACATGCTGGTCACGTGTAAATGGCCATACATGTACAATTAGACATACATGCACGATCAACCCACATGTACAACAGGCCATACATGATACAAAGAGAGGTACAAAGATGGATTAGAAAGTGGGCCATACATGATACGTGATTACGTGTACAACGGGCCCATAGATGGATGACCCCACATGCACAATGGGTCAGATCTTGACTGTTAATACCTTGAACGTAGATGGATGGTACACAGAGAGAGGATTACAGTGGTCCCCATGTGTATAGTGGGTACTGTATACAATGGGCCATAAATGCACGATGATCTATATCACTGAATCATGGGCCCGGCCATTGGAAGAAGGGGAGGGTGGGAATGCCGAAGCCGCACCACAATTCTCCCTGCATAAAAAAATTTCAAAAAATAGATCTATTGCCTGTAAGCTGTAATCTGATTACAACCTGTAATTCCATTATAGGCAAATGCACCCATCCAAATGACCCATGTAATCCAATTACCTGCAATCTGATTACTACTAAAGAATTTTACTAGCATCCAAACGACCCCTTAATTTACGCTCCATGCATGTACAGTTTATGAGTTCCTGTTTACCATCCAACCACTTTGCCAGAGTACTAAATTACTACCTTTTCCTCTGAACAGATATTGCACTTTGCTAGAGTACCAAATAACTACCTTTTCCTGTGAACAGAGATTGCACTTTGCCAGAGCACCGAATAACTACCTTTTCCTGTGAATAGTGGGAGGGATTGAGTTAAGAAAAAAAGTTAGTGCTTGCCTTAGCATACAAATTGAAGAACTAACACATCATTGCTTGGTTCTCTCTCACTCTGGTTGAGAAAGTTTCCAGCTAGCGACATTCCCAATGAAATCACAAAGGAAATGGCTTATACTAACTAACTGGAAGCTAGGTGTTGGGACGTTGCAATTTCCTTTGTAGTTTTATTGGCCCTTCCCCATCATTTTCGTCCAGCAATGCTCTTTGTTTGGTTAAATTACTAGAACACCCTCCGATCAGCCCAAAAAAAATGCCAGAAACACTAACATGTTATGTTGTTTGTGGTAAGCTAATAAAACAAATTTTCAATCTCTCTCTCTCTCTAACATGTTTGTCCATTCATGCTTCTCTACTTTGACATAGATTCATCATATGCGTGCATAATGACACTTGTGCATGTTCACCTGTTCCATACATGGGTAACTGTGACTTCCTGATCCTTTTGGTTAATCCTTGCACAATATGTTTGGGATCAGGGATATTCTGAATTTCTGTGCATGTATGTCCATCGTGCCCGAGCCCATGCATGCAAATGTATATAC
Organism: Magnolia changhungtana; assembly: GCA_030180095.1. Classification (NCBI taxonomy): domain Eukaryota; kingdom Viridiplantae; phylum Streptophyta; class Magnoliopsida; order Magnoliales; family Magnoliaceae; genus Magnolia; species Magnolia changhungtana. The sequence goes on along the minus strand of JASAUF010000346.1, from coordinate 322,358 downwards.
TAAGCATGACCCATATAAACCGAAACACAGGCCAAATTAACACCTGGTTGTCCTTGATGCGTGAAACTACAGGTGAGGGATTGGATTGATAGAATTGCCAAGGACTGGAGATTCAAGAAAATAATCCCTGCCCATTTTGCTGGCCCAATTAATGCAAGCAGGTCGGACTTGTTGGCAGCTTTTGCATTCCTTGATGAGCTCTTGGGTGAGCGATTTGTCACAAGGCCATCCCTCTCTCTTCTATTCACATCTCTCATGGGCAAGGCTGCCAGTTACTTCCCTCCAGATGATATGAAGACATTGTCGTCCCTTGACCAATTCTTAGTCTCTGTTGGAGCTGTGAAGAAGACTGTCTCGGGAAGAAAACGGTGATGGAAAGAGCCATGTAAGTTTCAGCCTCTCTTTATTGAATGGAAAAAAAATAAAAATAAATAAATAAATAAAAATCTGTAGTATAGTTATCCATGTGACATTTCACTTATCTTTTTCCTCTCTTTTCCTTCTTTCACTAAACAAAAGGAAAAGAAGTGTGGAGGGAAGAATGACTCGATGGTGTCCTGCTTATGTAAATTCAAGAGGATTTTGGTAAACAAAACTCTTAGGACACAAGAAAGAAACATGTAAATTATCTTGTAAGCTCTCCCATCTCAAAGAAATGTATGTTCTTATAGCATAATTAGCTATGAATTCCTATACAGCATTCTTCACTTTTCACTTCTTTAACTAAGATCAGTGCAAAAGTAAGATATTTGGTGGTTCATGTCTTAGGGCTATTCTCATTGTAATTAAAGGTTATTTTGTTATTGAATGTTTAGAACCTAATCACTACACCAAAGCCCCAGGACTAATGGGATGCATCAAGCTAGGCTCTTAAACCATTGGGATTGTACCATACCACCATGCTCTGAACTCTACTTTAATGGCAGCCTACTCTATGGTGGCACTTGCTTTGGCCTTTTTTACCTGGTAGCCCTTTCCACTAGCCCTTTTTCACTTGAGGGCATGGCGGCTGCACTGTGGTTATCCCAATGTCCAACATGTCCTTCCCATTCTTTTCAATCTCAGTTTTCTGGAACGGTGGGTATTAGTATGGCCGTACATTTGTTGGTTGATGTCCTAGAGACAACTGGTATGGGGTGATCATGCACCAATGCAGAGGAAGACCCATCAGTTCTACAAAGATGTCTGAAAATTTAGTCAAAACGTCTTGCAATTCAGTGGTGTATGTTATGCATCTAAAAGAACACAAAGTTGATGTTTGTGTTTCTTCTCTCTTTCATCTTTATTTATTTATTTTTTTCTACTGCTCTTCAAAATCGAAGTTATGTGGATTCTGTTTCAAAGTTGGGAACTCAACATCGTATTTTCCACCAATCTTACCAGACCTTGCCTTCACATATTCTCATCAAGTTCTGCAGATGTCCTGCACCAGTGGTTTTAACTGTCACACCTCATCAGGAATGGAGCTGTTGAGACACCATTAGAAAACTTTCACCTCCTCTGGAATGGAGCTGTTGAGACGCCATTAAAAAACTTTCACCTCATCAGGAATGGAGCTGTTGAGACACCATTAGAAAACTTTCACCTCCTCTGGAATGGAGCTGTTGAGACGCCATTAAAAAACTTTCACCTCATCAGGAATGGAGCTGTTGAGACACCATTAGAAAACTTTCACCTCTTCATTGCCTTTGGATCTTCTCTGCTGTCTTCCAAACCTCTTCATACAATCTCTTTCTCAATTACTGAAATAACTCAAACTAGAAACCTTGAACTCGCCAAGCGTCACCATATATCTTGGGACTCACGATGAAAATTGAATGCTTGGAGTGAAAAATAAAATAGAAAAGCTGCCACTGCTGTCAAAACCATTCTTCTTGAAGAAAAAAGATAAACCCCTTAAGATGGTGCAACCTCACATACCGATTTTCATCAGCTCCCTGTGATGAAGATGCTATTACATCGGATTTATTCTTTCACCAGAATCATTTATTTGCAAGCATTCTTGAGAAGTACATGGCTCAAATACCCCCTTGGCCATAATGAATCTAGATGTAGTGTATTGCTTGAGGTGACCACTATAAGAGAGCTTTACCATCGATCGCCATGTTCTTGCAACCCTAGACCCCATGCTTTAATACAAGTAGAAGGAAAATTTCCACAGACCAAGAAAATCTTTCATGTTGCTTCATGCCATGGCGGACCACTAAAACTCATAAACCCACACAAACACACACACGCATGCTAAAACACAAACACACATCCAGCAGCATGCACACCACACCAAACACTTGTAGAAGCTGTAGCATGGACAATTTAATCACCAGAAGCACACAACGAAGGAAAATTAGTCCTCTTTAATTACACTCTTTCATTAGAAAAAGGAAAACACCATGTACAGAACTCTTCCTGAAAAAGCTTCCACATGCTCTCATACCTTATTGTATTTTTAAGTGCACCTCATTTCATTACTCTTTTAAAAGATAGTTTTTTCTTGGATGAAAAATACTTCAATCATTAAAAACACTACTAGAATTTATATTCTAGCAAGCTCTAGAAATACCAATCATTTAGTACACCAGTTGCCAGTACCTAGAAAGGAAAATCCACAAAATTTGGAAACATCAATTGTATTGAGAGGTTTGCTGGAATAAATTCCACAGAATTGCAATAAGATACATCGCAACTCTGGCAACTGATTTTTTTTTTTTTCCAATGACAAGCTGTTTATATGATAGTGTTTCCTCGGATAGTGGATTCTGGTCAAAACTCTCAGACTGAGTGTTTCAGCCCAGTTATTATACAAAGGTTTTGGTGACTCCATATGCAAAGCAGAAGAGCCAGATCATTGAAGGGTTAAAGGGTTCGTTTGGATGCACTCTCAAAGGGAGCTTTTGATGCCAAAATACCATTTTAAGCTGATCCCCCACTTCACAAAATAAGCGCTAAAATGCTGACTTGCTGAAAACCAATCGTGCGAATTCCACCAAGCAGGCTGTGAAAGAATGTTTTGATTGGTTGTCTATCCACCATACAAAGTGATATAAACAAATTGGGAAGATGACCTAGATTCAAAGGCTGTAAGAGCGTATATGTATCTTATTGCAATAAATTCTTGGGAATGCACTCAGGCAGAATGTGAGGTTGACATGAAAGCACAATAAGATTTTACATATGGCATGCACTAAAATCATAGTAAACCGTCCAAATGGCGGGCCCAGCTTTAGATGGATCATAAGCCGAATGTTTTACGCTTGTTTGATTACTTAAAACTGGTCGATTGGTAGATGTTAATTGAACAATTAAGATGGAAAATATCCAACCATCCAACTTCAACAAAAATGATCTCAGATATGTGGTTAAGATTTTTCAATCAACTTGATTTGGGATGACGACCCAGGGCCCTAAAAGTCTACAATTCAGGGCCACATTAACAATCGAAGTAGGTGGCCATAGAAATCAACATTATATTGCAGGTCGAAGGAGGATCCATTTTAACTAGGGCTGAAAGTCAGGCGGGTTGGATCAGATTGGTGCTCAACCCTATCCCAACCCAAGGTTCATATACCTCAACCCTAATCCAACCCAACCCAACCCAACCTTGGGTTGGGAATTCTCAACCCAAGCGGGCTCGGTCAGGTAGATACATGCTAATATTTTTGTTATTACATTAGTCTATTATATTTCAATATGTCTTATTTTTTGTACCTATGATTTTATTAATTATATATGTAATTATTTATAATAAAGAACTTCATTTTTTTTTTTTCTAAATAAACAAGCTAAAATATAGGACAACTATCCCTTTAAAAGTCGTGTTGTGTAGCAAGCAATCTATGTGGGAGAGAAATCCGACGTATCTTGTTAGCTTGGGTCATCAGAAATGATGTGGACTAATAAGACTTGACAACACTGGAATTTCGTGTGCCTTCAACATAGATGATCCACACTTAATTATAATTTACAAGTAACTTGTATATCGGGTTCGAGTTGGGTCAGGCATCCCAAGACCTCAACCTGAGCCTGACCCAAGTTTTAGTATTTGTATAGCCCAATCCCGAGACCGAGTCCGATAAATCCTGTCCGAGCCCAACCCAATGTTGGGTCAGTCGGATTGAATCCGCCCAACTTTCGGCCCTAATTTTAACTACCAATACAATTAGAACTACCTACAGGCAAGGTACCACAACTTTCTCACCATCTTATCTGCCAACATGCCACTTACGTTGAACGTCAGTACAATTAAAATAAAAAAACGGCCCCAGCATGGAGATCAGCTGGCGCAATAATCAGGATGGTCCACTCATCAGGTGGGCTACGCCATTGCAGTCAATGGACGGGTGATGTTCTGACTCAACATAGAAGTGTGGCCCAGCTAGTGAGACGATCATCTTGGCACTGATGTCCATGGTGGAGGGTATCATTTTCATGGCACTGAAGTGCTGCATAAGTAGCATACTTGTTAGGGAGATGATACTGTTTCATAAGTCGTGGTGCAAAGCAAGTTTGCAGGGTAATGTAAGGGTTGGGTACTATTGCACGTACAAAATGCTATGGTTTAGTTGGAGGATTACCCTCTGCAACTAATGTTAGGGGTGGCAATGGGTCCGGTCTGATTAGGTTCGGATTGGGCTTGGGTCAGGTTCGTGTTATAACAAAAATAGATCTAACTTAAACACAACACATTATTAAACTGTATGAAAATCTTACTCCCAACTCAATGTATAAATCCAAATCCAACCCATCTGACCCATTTAATTAAGTCTCAATGCATGAATCAGTAGTAGACGCATTGCGTTTCAACACAGAAGTTATGAGTTTAAATGGCCATGTTTCGTGCATGCGTAAAGAAAAATATGACTCATTTAATTAAAAAATAAAAGACTAAACTAAAAATAAAAATATTATCATTTTTTTAAAGAAAAATATAAAATATCAATAACATTTTTAAAATATTAATATAAAATCAAATTATAACAATCTTAACTAACTTTAGATTTTTTTTAAAAATATATTATATTATAATACATGACATATAAATACATACGTTGTGTATGTGTCTATCATTTAGTAGAGAAACAAAGGGGTAGACTATATTCATGATGAAAGTTTGTGTGGAAGAGTGAGCCCTCAAGATCTGACGGTATATATGATATGGGACCGCCATAAAGTCGAGGATGAATGGTCTAGATCTAGCGTTTCACGTAACCACTACTAAAGCAAATGAGTCTAATCACTTCTCTGATTCTACAGTATAGATGGCATCGGATTACGATCTATGACTTAGATCGTTCAAAAGACAAGCTTGATATATATTCACAAGAGAACCTCTTCCCATTTATAGGGAGAGAATGAGACCAGAAATTATTCATTATTATCCTCATCTCATCATCTAAATCTTCATTTGAAATCGAATTTGTGATATTATATATATATATATATATATATAAAGGCTAAACCTCATTTGACCCATCTACTAGTGAGTGCTCACAAGTGGGTCTCACTAGCCTATGTCCAACACATGACCCATTTGATTTAGCTTAGTAAATTCAAATCTAACTCATGATAAAATACAATCCGTGTCCAACCCATATGAGAAATGAAATAACCTACGCCTTGACTTGAGGGTTAGGTTGAATTCTGGTTAAGTTTCGCCACCTCTAGCTAGTGTTCCATTTTCAGCTAAGCATGGAGAGAGCACTGAATATGACAGTGTAAAGTCATCTTTCTACCATACAAGTAGCATGGTAAGTTAAAAATTAGGACCGTCCATCTTGTTGCCCCTACCTTGGATGGAAAAGGGTTTAAAAAAAACATAGATGAATGATCTTAGTTGTCTGATCAGTGGCCTTTAAAGGAATGGTGGAAAACAAAAATAATTAATGGTCAAACATTAAAAAAGATGATGGATGGAACATAGTTAGGGTTGGGCTAACAAGAGTCACTTGGAATCGATGGAAAAATCCTAACCATCTGGTTAATGTCTACAGTTGGATGGTCAAGATTGATTACTAGTGTATAAAGTAACAATAATTTCGCTGGACTATCCATCCTATCCCACCATGAATGAGGTACAGATTGTCTTCCCCATCCCCCTACTGAACGAAAGCTAGCAAGAGGAAAGTCTAATCACTGATTTGGACCATCCATTTTGATGGAGTAATATTTACCAAATGATCCAAACCATCCCTTGAAATGACCATCAAAATAAAAGTTCCATTTTGATTATCACAGAAAAAAAAATCTCATCACCAGATTGCCCATCCCTTGAAACTCACAACAACTTTCATCAGAAGATCCTAGATGTGCAATATGCAGTTGGGTCCACATGTACTGGCGATTGGAATCGTTGAAGATGTAAGCCCCACCTTGGATAGTAGATTACATCACCCCCGTCAGTGTCAATGAATGTGAATCGTTGGAATAGAGAACGTTCAAATATCTATCACGTACATGTAAACATGGCAATCCAATGTAGGTCCTTGGGTTGAATGATATAGACATGCATGCTTAAACATCTTACACACTTACCAAATTAGCACGTGCAGCTGAACGTATTGGAGTGTGGGGAATTAGCAAAGCTCCTTGATACATTGACAACAATCCATGCATGGGAATCAAACCCCCTTTAACGTGGCCTACAACTGGCTAACTCAAAGATGGCAAACTTGTGGACCCTCAATTTATGTGGATTAGGTCCCACAATTTAGATGAATTGGGCTCACGTATGATAGTAACGCGTTCAAGTGAGGTTCATGAATGGCTACGCGTGGGCCCTTATGGGCTTTGGCGCTGCCTGTGTCCAGATTTCTTTGAACTGGCTTTACCCATAGTACTAATTGGGGTTGAAAGTCGGGCGTGTTGGGTCAGGTTGGTGCTCAACCCTAACCCAAACCAAGGTTCCTATACCTCAACCCTAATCCAACCTAACCCAACCTCGGGTTGGGAATTCTCAACCCAATCCTGACTTAAGCAGGGTCGGTCAGGTGGATACATGCTAATATGTTCGTTATTATATTAGTCTATTATATTTTGATACACTTTTTTTTTTTTTTATTTTAAAAACCTATGATTTTATTAATTATACATGTAATTATTTATCGTAAAGAACTTCATTTTATCTAAATAAACAAGTTAAAATATAAGACAACCAGTCCTTTAAAAGTCGCGTTGTGCAGCACGCAATCTATTTGAGAGAGAGAAATCTAGCGTATCTTGTTAGCTTGAGTCATTAAAAATTACGTGGACTAATGAGACCCGATGGCATTGGAATTTCATGTGCCTTCAACACAGATGATCCACACTCAATTATATATCGATCGAGTTCAGGTTGGGTCGGGCAACCCAAGAACTCAACCCAAGCCCGGCCCAAGTTTTATTGACTTGGTGTTTGTTTAGCACAAGCCTGAGGTCGAAACCGATACATCCTGCCCGAGCCCAACCCAACATCGGGTCAGTAAGGGGTCGGTTGGGTTGAACCCGCCCAACTTTCAGCCCTAGTTCTGATGCCATGAATTAGGTGGGCCACAGTTGGGTTTCGAGCTTAGCACGACAGACCATACTTCCCTGGTCCAACCAAGGTACTTGGTGAGCAGGCTGGGTCGGGTTTGGAGAGAGAAGTGTATTTCATTGGTCGGACTGAGCCTCACTTGGATGAACTTGCCAGGCCTTAGCTTGTCCAATTCTAGACAATTAAGAAAGAGGAACATAAAGTTATGGGAATTCAAGAGATGAAAATTTGACTAAATGGAAAAACCTTAATTATAAAGGACATGTACTTGTACTATGACTCAAGGTTATTAATAGATTTCTTTATTAATGAAAGCATTTTCTTCGTAAGAAAATGCTTTTCACATATCTAATGAAACAACACCTATAAATTATTATAATGTATGTACTTTTAATCTAATGAATTGTATATATTTTCATCATTGATACTTTGTTTATTGCTCATCGTTATTGAATTAATATGATTAAGGTAAACTCGTTAGGAGATTTCATCGAGGTTTTTGTATCTTTATAGGATAAAGTAAGATAAGTTTGATGTGAAACACATTATGAGGTTTAACTTATTTTGATTTTTCATGGGGCTAAAAATACATTGGCCATTATGGATGGTGTGATTATTGTGCATATAGTGAATTTCTACCATGGGACGTCGTCCCCACACATGTAGGTGCATAAATGTATACACATTGAATGAATTGAGGATGTCAAAGATGGATTTAACTATTTGGTATTAGGTGTCACTTCCTATGCCGTTATACTTATCCTTAGACTTGAGAGGACCTAGGATCCTAGTTGGGATTTGATTGATTGCTTTGATTTACTAATGTCTACCACTTAGGTGGATCGATCATGTTCTCATGGGACTTAGAATTCTCATTGATGTAGTTATGACCCTTATAAGTCTAGCCTTATACTAAAAATCAGAATGATTGATCAACTAGCTAATTGAACTAATTTTGTAAATTATGATTAAACAATTGATTTCAAAATCATTATATGCATTATTTTGTAAAATCAATAGTTTATATTTATTTTTAGATAATCATTCATGGCTGTAGGATATGGTGGGCCTTGGATAATGTGCTTTAATGAGGTATATAAAATGATGTGTATAATAAATAGTATGAGACATGGTGATCACGCACATCCATACTATGTATATGTAAAAATGTGCAAGCTTAGATGAATTTGACTCAATCAATTTTTTTAAGTGAGTAAACAAGTTATTGTGGGCATTGCTTGTGCTTTAAATAACTAACAAGGATTACTTTAGAGAAATCTATCCATAATAAGGGAAGCTTGGTGACAAAGACTTAAAGTCTACAAATACATAAGAAGAACCGAGGTAGCCTCATAAAATTCTAAGGTGACCGATTCAAAAGAAAGAGAGAGAAGGAGCAAGCATCGACTGTCTTCCTTTCTCCAAAAAAAGGTATAGTTGGTTGTAAATTTGTGTTAATTTTTGCATACTTAAAAGTAAATTTGATTTGATTTATCTAACTTCCATTGGTATCTTAGGCACAAGTGTTGGACTTGCATGTCTAGTTGACTAGTTTTTTTCTATATCGGATTTTCGCTAGATTTGGCTTGCATGTTCATACGAGCTATAGTGAAAATGCTCAACTTACTTTATAAGATTAATGGTAAAAAAACTTTTATAAGGCTCGACTTTCCTTTTTAACTTTCCATATGTCATAAGAAAAAAGCACTTACAATTATAAGAAACCAATTTTTTTTTTCTTGAAAACCTACATCAAAGCTTCTCATGTTTTGATTAATACAAATATATGTATTGTATTTTTGCATGTATTTGATTATACCACATGTTGCTATTTTATATGTCAAAATTCATAAATGATTGATATAGTTTTATAGGCTTTTTTCCTATTTTTGCATGTATTTGATTATACCACATGTTGTTGTTTTATATGTCAAAATTCATAAATGATTGATATGGTCTTATAGGCTTTCTTCCTATTTTTGCATGTATTTGATTATACCACATGTTGCTATTTTATATGTCAAAATTCATAAATGATTGATATGGTTTTATAGGTTTTCTTCGTAGGTTTTGATGATATTGAAATCATTTTCCATAACATGTAAGAAGATTGTTTCAACATCAATCCACTAGATCTTCTAGATCCTATATCTAAATCATGTAAAAATTTAACTTTAGTTTTTCTTATATATCTACAATATATGGTTCAAATTTCAGCTAAATCCACAACCAGATTTGCTGGAATTATGTTTTTACCAACCATATGCAAATTTATACTAGATATAATTCTACATAATATCTTTTAATATATAAATATGATCAATGTGAAATTGTATATGCAAGTGTTAATACATGCCACTAAATGTAGAATATAAAATTCAATCAAATTTGGCGGTTGGATTAATCACAGTTATGTCTTTATTGGAAAGGCAACCACAACTTTGACTCTTCATATAAATAAATATATAGATTTGATCAATAAGAAAATTGAAAGGTAGATGAATATACTAGTAATACTGACTTTAAAATTAGAGACCAATATGACAATTGGATTAACATGAATATTTTAATTACTGTTTGTCTTTCAGATTTGTCATATATAATTTGCTTATAATTAGAGAGTCTGCATCTTTGGGTTTGTTTTCTTGATGATCTAGGGATGGTGACCACCATATACCTCACCCTTTTGATGCAAGAATCAGATTCCCCAAACTATGTAGAAAGTCTTGAAGCTTTTTAAATTGATATAAAATTATAAATGTAAAATATTACTTACCATGGGTAATAATGAAATTACGTGGATTAGTCTATCATGGGGCGTGTGGAAGCTTGCCAGATCTTATAATAATGGCTTAGTCCTAGAAGGGTTGAGGGTGGGGGGCCACTTAAAAATTCTGCAATAAAAACCAAAATTGTCTACTTAATACAATTTACCAATTAAATTAATATAGGCAAATTAACACTAAGGTTTTCAAGTCAAAGCGGGTCCAATCACATAGACTACAAGAGATATGTCAATTAATCAACTAGTCTATAAAAAATAGTGAACTTATGTGTGCTTAACAAATTAAGTGCCTATCTTACAATCTAAATCTTGCATTCGAATAATTCAACTAATTAATCACATAAGCATTAATAGAAATGCACACAATTTATAATCATAAACACAAGCATATATAGTTGATCGGTTTCCCTATTCTACTCTTGGCAGACGCACTCTTCTTGAGTGTACTGGTATTTACTATCTTAAGATTTTTCAATGAGTACACCTCTAACCTTTACAGCCTTACACAAGGACTTAAACGTGTATTTTCATTGGCACCTCCCTCAAAGACTTAGTTGATTTTCTATTAGCTAACGAACAACCTCAATCATAATCCAAATACCTATATTTACTTCCATTAAAGGCTCTCATAGAGACTAACACGTACACACCTGTGTTTGATGAATTCGGCTCTATATAAGAGCCTAGGTCCTACACAAGAACCTATTTAAGTTTGGGTCACAAACTCTTACACTCAATCATACATAAAGAAAGAGTGTATGAACTTATACTTGATAACTTATTGGATTGAGCTCCGTTGATGAGCCTTGCTTGGGTTGCTTGATTGATGCTCTCCTATACTTCAATCAACTCCCCCTGTGCTCCCCCGATTTTTGAAGACAATCTTCTTCTACTTCCTTATATTGGCTATCTTGCACTTGATGATCCAATGAAGCCACTATGGTAAAGGGCGTGGTTTGGTTGAATCTCTTATAACTAAATGCTTAATTAGTTTTCAAATGAGTATTTACCTAAATAGACATTCTAAAGGTTTGGAAAATAAATGGTTTTTCTATTAGATTGATGTCTATTCTGTAAAGAATACAAAGAAATAAGATTATCTTTATAAAGAGCTTGGAATGCCCATGAGAGTGATTAAACATATGCAAGATTATTTGAATCCCTATGGGTGAGAGCCTAGATGTGGTTGTTAGTATTGGGATACACTAGGGCTTCTAATGTACTGACCATGCTCACCTATCAACTTTTAAGATGAAATATAATTTACTTTGTAAACATGATCAATTAAAGTTTGATTGTAAATATCTAATATATAGTATATAAAAATATCAAAATATTTGCAAATCAAATTCAATCATCCATTTGATTTAGAGCCTTAGATAATTTTCTTAAGTACCATCATCAGTAGGTGGTAATTAATTAATAATCTAACATTTCTATTACCCATTTTCATGAACTGATTTTGATTGGGGTCACTTTCTTGTTGTGGAAAAATGCCCGTACGTGATCAATATAAGAGAGGTTAAAACATAAAAAAAAATGGTCAAATAAAAGCCAAAATGGACAAACCAAAATAAGAAACAAGAGACACAATGATTTACGTGGTTTAATAATATGCTTACTTTACGAGGTAACAATACAAAGCTTTTTTTTTTTTCACTAGAAATAAGAAAAAGAAAATATAAAGCTTACCTCTCTGCCACCCGTATAAGGAATCCCACACTAATGAATACCTTAGAATATGAATTAATATAATAGAATTATCTAACTATGACACTCACTTTATATGAACTATTACTAGAGAGAGTTGGTGGAAAAACCTATAAAAATTATGCACGTGCAAGAGGTAGTGAGAAGGGGAGAGATAGAGAGAGAGAGAGAGTTCGTCTCTCATTAAGAGACTCCTCATGTCTCCATCGCCATAACATTCTCTCACTTAAAGATTATTTTTTCTAATAATGTAAAAAATACTTCAAATAATAGCTGACCAAACGTCACCAATCGTTAGGTAACAACAATTTGAGGGAAGTCCTGCATCAAACAAACTTCTCCATTGCAATAGGCTTCATCATCATATCTATGAAGTTGTTGTCGGTGTGAATTTTTTGCAATGAGATCTAACCTTCTTCCACTACGTCACGAATAAAATGATATTGAATATCGATGTACTTGGTTCGAGTATAAAATACTGAATTTTTAGCTAAATGTAAAGTGCTTTGATTGTCGCAATGAATCACCACCACTTTCTACTTGAATTTCAATTCTTCTAGCAACTTTTTTAACCAAATAGCTTCGTTGCATACTTTTGTAACTTACATGCACTTTACCTCTGTAGTAGATAAGGCCACCATTGACTGTTGTCTTGACATCCAACTAACTGCATCCCCGACCAAAGAGAAAATATAACATGTAGTGAATATTCTTTTATCACGATCTCCTACATAACTGCATCCACGAACCCAACCAACTCTAAATTTGGCTGTTATAAAAAATAGCGGCCACAGAAGTGCCATTCAAGTAAAAAAGGATCCACTTCACACCAGTCCAATGGTAACTCTTTGAGTTAGCCATGTATTTACTAACTATTCCCACTACTTGTGCAATGTTTGGTTTGATGTATACTATGGAAAATATAAAACTCCCTACAACCGATGAATATGTTAGTTGAGACATATCTGCCTTTTCCGCTTCTGTTCTAGAACATTGATCTGAAGACAGTTTACAACCAATATAGAATAGAGTATCGGCTATGTTAGAATTATGCATGTTAAAGCGGTGTAAAACTCTTTCAACTTGTAACCTTTCTGGGTTATTTAGTCTTTCATATTCTTCTTGTCTCCACGTACGGTCATCCCAAGAATATGATTAACGACATTCATGTGGGACCTTGGTCTTTTGTAACATCGCTCGTGTGCACGCGTGTCCCAACTCGCACCGTTGATAGACCATACACTGCACCCTAGTGTACCTAGAAAACTCACAAAAGTGATTTGTTCTGGATGGCCTAGATACCTCATCATGTGGACCACGTCGTTGTTGCGGTCGCAATAGTGAAAATCGTGTGTCAATCTGATGCTCCGTTAGTGAGATATGACCCATCGAATGTAAGGCCCAAATTATGTATCCAGTAACACAAGCAACCTTTATTAGGCTAGGCCCATTTGACTTGAGCCCATGTGGGTGTAAAGCCCTCTTTTAGAACACAAATATTACCAACAAATAGGACAATTGCTACATGACAAAATAAGAAGCTAGCAAATATAAGACAAGCACTATAAGACAAAATTGAATTCTCTCCCAAAACCCATCACTAGCTCTCTCCCCATGCCTTAGAAACTAATAATGACCTATGTCCACTTTATCCTATACATGCATCCAATGCATGTCTTGATTTGTGCCACATCATTTCAAACAACCAATTGTAACACTCCACTTCATCATCCACCAAGCATTACCTACAACCCACAACCCTTATCCATCCATTAACCAATGCATGTCTAGATTTCTTTCACCTTGGCCAATGCATGCTTAGCACCATCCACCTCATCTATCCACTACCCATGCCATACACCACCTTTCACCTCACTTCTAGCACCAATAAGATCCTATAAACTTACCACATTATCTTGCCACCTCAACCCCCAATTCTCTATATAAGAGTAGGAGCTCTCTTGCACTTATTCTTTTCCTATACTTAGAAAAATTCTGAGATTTTAAAAGAAAGTGAATGAGAGTGAGGCCTAGGTGTGGCCCATCATCTAACCTAGAGGGAGTAGACCACACATCATCATCCAACCATCCATCCATTGAGGTGAGTCTACACCTCTCCCATCCTCCTCATCCTTCTTTTGCTTCCTCTTTTTATTTCCTTGATATGTGTGGGCTCCACTGGTGTGGAGTTCATGTGTGCATGTATTTATATTTATGGTAGTCAGTAAAGTGACCCATGTCAATATGGTCTACCACGATGAACATCATATATATATCCTTCATTTATAATCCTATTTTTGTTTTTAGACAGCAAGTTTTAAAAATCATATAAAATCAACCATACTAAGATCAGAGTTGAAATTGGGGATATTATGAATCACAATATTGACTAACTCTAGACCAAATTTCATAGCCATCTAATGGTCCAATCATCCATAACATCAAGTTTACTTGGCTGCTGTCTAGCAGCACATGTAAGATTCCAATTTTTAAACTCTTTTAATGAACCAATTTTTAAACTTTTTAATGAATGTATTAAAAATATATATCCCATTGGATTTGTAAAAAATTGAACCAGCATTCCAATGGTATAAATAAGCCTTAATCAGAGTTCAGACGGTTGAGATCTTGGCCTTACACGAAAGATGTATTGGGGAGCTTATTATGACTATTCTTGTTTGGGCCATATCCATGATTCCAACGGTCAGATGTATTTGATATTTTTTCTTAACTTACTTGAGATAGTTAATAATCATATGTATAGTCCCTATGATCAGATTCTTTCATGATAAATTTAAAAAATTCTGGACCGATAAATACTTCTGTAAGGACAAATCTCGAATTTATATGTGTGGTCCAGATGGATCCAAGGCTCTGTATGGTTGGAAACCTATAAACGGCCTAAATGACTTGTTCCCAAACCATCCATTGGATCAGATCTTCCAACAGAGAATCTGATCATAGAGATTTCATCAATATATATTTTATGTGTTACTTGATGAATATGTTGGAACTATGTTATACATAACAATTATCTTCTCATTGACCCACTTGGGTGTGGGATCACTTGTGATTTATGCATTTTATTAGTTCATCTAATCTGGGAATCCATGTATATTTTTGTGTCTCTTATCTATGGTTTGCTAGTATGTAGGCCCCACTTGCCATTGGATCTATTTTATTCCCTTTACACTTTTTGTTTGCTAAAATTTTTCTAAGTACTTAACTGTATTGCATGTAAGCCTCTTTAGCACCTTGTACTAGGCCCCACACTCTATAGTTAAGGGTCTTACTTTGGGGGATGTTTAATCCTTATATAAGTGAGCTGGGATGTCCACCTTTTTATCAGGAATGATCCTTAAGTGTTTGGAAATTTGGCCCTAAGTTGTGACAGACTCCATTTCTGAAAATTGTTTGATTATTTGTGTTTTGTACCAACTTTGGCTCTCTGTAGTGGACCACATGCTGGAGGTTTAAGTAGGCCACCACTTGGAATCTCTAACCTACCCTAATGAATAGATAAATAATATTTTAATTGGGCCAAATCAGACCACACATGATCAGGGAGTGGATCCCAAAATATGGTCAGGCATGGTTATGAAAATCAAAGTGCCTATGTTTGGCCCTATACCAAATATTACGTGTGCACAACCAGTTGGTCCCAACTGATAATTTTTGAAGTGCATATATAGTACAACCAAGGGCACTTGACGGCACACTGAAATGTGGTCCCTTGTGATAATGAGATATACTTAAAATTGGGCCAAAACTAATTCTGCACTATATTTCCTGCATAGTTTCTCCAAGTACCCATGTTTGGGCCATCACCATAAATTGCACCCACCCAACTAATGAGGCTTGCCTTATAATTTGTAAAGCCCATATGTAAAGCTACCAAGTGGTTATTCTCTTTCACCATATGTAGGCCCCACGTGATCATGAATCTGACTCTAAAATGACCCAGAACCAACATTGCACAAAAATATATTTGACGTAAAATTTATGTGGGGCCACGTCAGTGGGGTCTACCACCTTCCCAAAGCATTTAATGCAACATCTAAACTCTAAAAAAACTCTTAGATATTGTTGGGCTTAAAAAACCTTATGTGGGCCATTTAGTATGGGCTGTCTTGTATGAGCCTTACCTTTCATGTAATGAGGTCCACCTGGCATGTTTTATAAATAGATGTTATATAACTTGTAAAATATTTAGTGGACAGATCTTACTGTCCAAATGTTCTATTAAGACATAGGTGGCCTTGGGCCCATCTAAATGATGTAACCTTATGGCCCAAGCAGGCCTAACACTAGGAGAAATCATTGGAGAATGAGAAACCCACTAAGGTAACCTTCCTTAAGCCTGTTGGGTAGGCCCATTGCCTACTGGGCAGCGTGTCTTGTATACTACATACCTTTAGTCAAGTAGACCATACTTAGAGAGGCCTATTTTATAATGCATAAACTGGATAATTGGGCTTTTTCTTGATTGTTGTGTATGTGGCTAGTAGGCCCAATATGATATATGACATGAAAGATGTTAGCATGTTACCTTTGTGTTAGAGATTGTGCATTATTTATAGTTGGTAGAATGTGTGGAGCCCACTTAGTTGTGGAATTAGATCCACACCATTGAAAGAGTTGTGGTTGGACATTTACGCCCTTGGGTCGGCCTATTGGTTCACTAAGTGGGACTCACACTTGACCTATACGACCCCATGTCATGCATGTAGTTCAAGTCCAGTGTAGAAGTCACATTAGGTAGGAAGCACCTAGTGATGGGTGAGATGATGATACATGTATGGTAACATGATAACGATGATTGTGAGTTGTTGGTTGAAATGATAGATCTCATTTAATAGATGGTGAATTATGACATATGCATTGATGATGGATGAGTAATTATGTATAACACTTATGACATTGTTTATGTTAATCATGAAGTGAAAATGATCCTCATGGTAATGATGATATATATATATATATATATATATATATATATATATATGCATGATGACAAAACATGCTAGTTGACCACCATACTTGATATCCAAAGTGGTGTATATGAGGCCCTTGTGTGAGCTCCAAAGTGATGTATATGAGGCCCATGAGCGAGGCCCAATGTGATGTATGTGAGGCCCTTATGTGAGGCCCAAGGTGATGTATATGAGGCCCAATTATGATATATGATTCCACCATGATGTATGTAAAGATGTTTATAATGCTCATTCATCTTCCTAGTTAGTATTAAAATGGGCCATGCCTTGAGAGCAATGATGGTTAAATGCCCACATTGTAAGGGCAATGGTGGTTAAATGTCTGCATTGTAACCCTCTCTAAGGCCTGTTATTAGGCCTATTCTCATCTCCTCTTAGTGGGCTAACCCAAATCATTGGGCCCTCATAATTATTAGGTACATTCTTGATACGAGTAAGTTGTCTAGGTCCATCCTTGATATGAGGAGAGTACATCATCACCATGATTCATGCCCATACGCATCATCTGCATGCTTGATATGAGATGTGGTTGACCATTGCATATGCCATTGGGCAGGTTGTTTATGGGACTCCCTGATAGGTGGAGTTGTTCCACATGAGCGCACGTTATGCGTAAGATTGATGCATGATTGGACTAAGTGACTCATGCATCTTGCATTATGTGATTATGATTACTATACATCCTAGTGACATCAGGGCTGTAACCTCCACAGATATAGTGTGGATGGTAGGATTGGACACCAGAAATTCTTGTTAAGCATGGGGGCGCGAAGAATGTCCTAGGGTGAAAGTCTCCAAACCCTTATGGTACCATGGAGGATGCTCCAATGCCTAAATCGAGTGGACGTATGAGCGCATGAGGGCCGAATACCAGGAGGTCGCATCTTCCACTGTGTCGTGGTCGGTTGGAAGGGGGTGTGGCCTTACCCGCTCAAGGGTAGGGGATAATTGTTAGGCTGAGTCTGACTAGCTCATAAATGGGTCCGGTACCGACGTGCCGGATAGATATTGACAGATAACTAGTCAAGCGGGTAGTGAGGTTTCTTCCGCTTGTACGGTTGCGCGTCTAATGTAGGGCAGCAATGTGGTGTATAGTGTATTAGACCCCGGTGGTTATCTAGAGAGAACTATACTAATATATGATATTCTAGAGATGAGTTGGATTGATAGGCCTTGCATCGCATCGTATGGCCTTGGTGTGGCCGATAGCATTCATGCCTTACATCGCATAGCCTTGGTATGATAGATAGCATTCATGCCTTGCATCGCATAGCCTTGATATGATAGATAGCATTCATGCCTTACATCACATAGTCTTGGTATAGCTAATAACATTTTAGTAGACCCCAGTGATGATCCCAGAGATGTATGATATTGATATGATGACATCCCGTCACTGTTGCTCACGTGGGCGGGCACATGTGGGCGGACACTGATAGGGGGGCTTAAGGGCCTAGGCAAGCTACCAGTGGTTGACGAGATACTGTGCTGGTAGGCTACTATGCAGCAGTTGCATACTCAGTACTTGACTTATTCATTCATCCATCCACTATCCACTCGGGCTGGTGGTGCGCAACCAAATCATTATGTGTATCTTCGCAATGGCCAGGATTTCGGTTCGGGCGCTCAACCAACCTGAGATCAGGAATTTGCCACATTGAGTCTATCTATTCAAATTTAGGTATGAGATTGGTTTGAATAGAAGTCCCTTGTGATGAACCTCATAGCTTGCGATACTACGTACTATCATCCCGACTACACACTCCAACTTGTTAGTTCTTTTGAATTGCATATTGCATTGCATCCTCAGCATATGACATTTGACTTATTATAACTCCACATGCCAGCTTTGCCATTGACTTTCTATCATACGCCATAGAATAGAAAATGGAATTTGATTATCTTGTTCATAATAATTTGCTATTTTAATGATTCATGGTCGCTTGTTAAGTGACATGCCTATTATTGATGTCATGTTCATAATAACCTATGCAGTTATATGACATACTTAATTGACAACCTGCTCACATATGATAACATGATCGGTTGATAACATGCCTATGGTTGTTTCGGATGTCTTTACGGGAGCGCCCTGATAAGCCGTGTTTTACTCTCGGCACGCAGTAGACTCACGAGTTGTGGTTTGCTCATATAGATGACTTACACTTTTTCAGGACGCATGCAAGAGCTGTTGGAGTTGCTATTATTTCCCTCATTACTATTGAGCTGGTGCACCATAGTATGTGTGATATATCAAACAGATTCATCTCTTTGATATGCATTGATACCATGTACAAAATGCGTAATTGCCTTAACAGATCAACCGTTCAAAAACAAATTATACTAAAAATCCTTCTTGTAGGATCTCAGGATTGGAATTCGACATATGGGTGTCGGGAGCTGAAAATGGGGTACTACAGAAGTAGTCGGCACCAGATTTGGCGATCAGGAATTCTGTGAGCCCGGTTTTCCGGTTTGGGGCATGACAATTCAAGTCCTTCATATCAATTTTTTTAATAAATGAGCTCTTTTAATGTTGTAATAATATTTGTAATAGTAAATATAATCAACATGTCATCAACATACAATAATAAGATAATAAAGCCACCATTATCATAACTATAAACATAGGCACAATGGTCAGGCTTCCATCTCTAAAATTCAAAGCAAACAATAAAGGAATCAAACTGCTTATACTAATACCTTGGCGCCTACTTTAAATCGTGAAGCAATCTATTCAGCTGACAAACTAAATTCTTTTTATTTTCTTCAATAAAGCCTTCGAGTCGAGTCATATAAATTTCTTAATTAAAAAATATGTCTTGGCTAATCATTAACTTATGGACAATAGGGTCCCACAATCTGTACCCCTCTGTTCAATCTGCATAGCTAGATAAAACTTTTTGGACATCACATCCAGCTTAATCCTGTAATCTTTAGGAATCTATACGCAAACGTCACAATCAAACTTGCAAAGGAAAGAATAATTAGGGGGTTTTTCAAACAATACCTTTTCAGGGATATTGCAAACTAGTGCAATCATATAAGAATGATTTATTAAATAATAAGCCATATTAATGACTTCTACTTAAAATGTTGCTCGAGTCTAGTCAAACTTAGCATGCTCCTAGCATGATCTATAAACATATGGTTCATATATTCTAAGCTCGGTTCTGCTATGGAGTATTAGGGACTGTGTAGTTCCTCTCAATGCCATGGTCACTGTTAAAATTCTTAAATTTTTTTGAAGTGTATTCTTTTTCATTTATCAGTTCTTAGACACTTAAATTTCTTTTTCTTCTAATTTTCAACTAATACTTTACGCTTGGAAAAATAACTAAAAGCATTACTTTTCCTTCTCAATATATAAACATATAATTTTTTAGAAAAATCATCAACAAAGGAAATAAAGTACTTCAAACCTCCTAAGTATTCGACTAAAGCCTCCTAAGTATCAAAATAAATTAGATTTAAAACATCCATACTTTTGAGAGGGGATGAGAGAAAACAAGCTATATGGAGCTTTATAAATAGGAAATGTTCACAAAAATCTAAATTAATAGACTTTAAACCAAGTAAATTTCGATCAAGAAGTATCTTTAGTTCTTGTTTTCTTATGTGGCCCAACCGCCTGTGTCAGATTGTAACAAAGTTTGTCATGATATTAGTAATAATAGCATCTTCGACTATGATATCTCCAATAAAACGATATAAACCACCCATTGACTCTCATTTCACTACGTCCATCCCCTCCTTTATATTTTTTAGTTGACTTTTTTCATTAGAAAATTTATATACATCTTCATCAAACTTTTTCAATGATAGAAGACTCTTTTGCAAGTTTGGTACGTGCCATACACTAGAAACTATACGTGTGATATTATCAAACATAGTTATTCTAGCATCTACAATTCTCATAATTTTATTCATGCTATCATTACCCATGAAAATTGTGCCACCATCATATGACTGATATATGTTTAAAATATCTCTGTGTAGAGTTATAAGGAAGTGCTCAAATCTAAGATCCATTAATGATCTCCAATTCTCTCATGGAATCACTGTAGAGAACACTTCCCTATCCTCGGATGAATTGTTTTTCTTGACTAGATTTTCTTAAAAACCTTTTGAATGGATGAATTATCATGCGAATCGAGTTTATAATTTTTTTAGCGCAATTCTCAGTGGATCTTCCTTTGACCATCATAGCATCATCGATAGATTCTCCATCATGTGTTTTTTTATGAGACTCTTCAATAAGCAATGTGGACACAATTGACTCTATAGTTAGATCTGGATTGTTGCTGAGATTTATAATCAAACCATCCCACGAATTTGGCATCAAACATAATAGAAGTGCGATATTTTCTCATTGTTAATCTTCACATCGATTGCCACCAATCTATTAATAAGGATATTAAACCCATTAAAGTGTTCTTGTAAAAAAGACTCTTTTCATTCATATTCAAGTTGTACAATTGTCATTGGAGAAATATCTATTATTTCTCACAAACCTTTTGCGGTGGTTTAATTGAACATGTTGAAAAAAACTAAATCATCTATCGCAAGAAGAATGTCTGTCATGGCTAATTGATTTTTCTTCTCAAAAACCTCATCTTTCATCTCTACAGGCTTATTTTAGTTTCCTTGAATTGCAATTGCGCATCCTTCATTCATCAATACCGCGCTCATCTTCAGTTTCCCCAATGCATAATTGGATTCGTTGAACTTCGGCACTTCGAATCTGGTAAAACTCGATCTAGCCATTTGAAAACACAATTGTAAAACAAACACTAACACCGATCTTGTGCTAAAAGGCTTCTCAACCTTTGGCTCTGATATTAATTATTACGGAAAAAGTCTGTACGTGATCAATGTAAGTAAACACAAAAGAAAATTTTCAAACCAAAATAAGAGAAAAGATGCACAATGATTTACATGTTTCGATAATATGCCTACTCCACAGGACAACAACACATAGCTTTCTTCTTCATTAGAAACAAGAGAAACAGAAATAGAAAGATTACATTTCTCCCACTCATATAAGGAATCTCCCACTAAGTAATACCCCAAAAAATGAATTAATGTAATAAAACCATCTAATTATGCCTCTTAGTTTATATGGACCACCACCAAAGAGAGCTGGTGTCAAAATCTAGAGAAATTAGGCATTCACCCACCGTACGCACCTTCAAGAGGTAGAGAGAGAAAGAGAGAGAGAGTTCATCTAGTCTCGCTAAGAGACTCCTCACATCTCCCACCGCCACAACATTTCCTATTATGCTTCTAATATAAATGAATCTATACAAATGATCCTGTGAATGCACACTACAATAGTGTGGAATTAGTGAACTCAGATAGCAGCGGGATTGGAAATCAATGTGTCACTTGTAGGTAAATTGTCTCGCAACACATAATTGATCTAGCATTCATCGCGTGTGATTATCACGTGGAATTTGCCTAATCATTTAATGATCTATGCTGCTACAATATAGGTTTACAAAATCTAGCTGTGGATAGAGCCGATCATACTTAGTTTTCGTCCTGATAATTCCAAGGCTTAGGGTGGAATTGCATCTCATTGAGCATTGCTAAATTTGCACAATCATGCACAATGGTTTGCGTCATGTACGAGAAGAAAACCGCCGTTTAATAGTCCATTACTGATAATATCTCCTTCGTTTTAAGAACACCAAACAATGTGTGTAGACATCATTGATTCATAAGTTTGAAAATGATGGAGGCCTCACATATCTATCTTAGAAAATCACCATAATCAAACATGTACATATCCATATCATTGTGATGGGCTGCCCATAGTGCAGCAGGATTCGCATTGAACGTGCATATACAATCTACCTCGTTATTAGATTGTCTTGGATTTTTAATATGGTCGTCCTCAAAGTGAGCCATCAGGGAAGCATGTGCCTTGGGTGTAAAGTGCGTGTAAAAGAGAATAAGATAAAAAGCTACTGGGATGCCTTTGAAGGTTTGCTACGTACATGGCGTTATATTTCTTTTTCTTTTTCTTTTTAATTTACTAAACCCATAAGCTTGTACATTCCATTAGATGTGTCAACGTGGATGACGGGGTAACATCCAAGCCATCCATCAAGTGGGTCTGACCTCTAACTTTGAAATTGTGGCCCACCTCATGAGTGGACTAATACGAGTTCTTTGGAGAGTGAATTTTTGGAGAGCGAATTTGCTTAGTAGTACTTATATGATGAATAGAATGAGAAGTTTACCAATGTGCTACGTGGAAATTCTACCAGCGTGCCACATGTGAGGGCGTGTACATGAACTGTTTTGTTATAAAGCAGAGCTTTTTTTCTTCTCTTTTTCTGTTTTCCTTTTTTACTTTGGAGATTGGACCATGGGCAGGTTCATATCTGAAGAAAAAGAATTCAATGATCAAAGGATAGAAAAATACTTATCTTACAATTTTTTTTACATAGCCTCAATTTTTCATGCTAAGGCCCACCTTGTAAATGGTTTGGATCATTTAAACATGACTCATGTAAATGGTTTGGATGATAGTTTTAAAACTCAGTAACTCGGCCGGGTCAACTCGACTCTTCAGGGTTTTGGGTTGAGTTCTCCTGTAGAGTCAGAATTTTTTATACTTTACCTCAGATGGGTCTACTTGGTTTTCAACTTGGTTGATTGACTGTTGACTCGCTTGACTCGAACCGAGCCAGTTGGACCATCATGAAAGAGAAGCCACGTCTAATCAAGAGAGAACATGTGATATTTTGCACTTTTAACAATTATCTAATTGTAAGTATATATTTACATCTACTTTAAATATTTCATACTAATCTAATTATTAATTATCTATAAATACTGAGTCGAGGAAATAAATCTTTTGAGTCTTTGATTCGACTCAACCCGGTTGGACATTGAGTCGCATTCTAGTTTCAGGTTTTTGTGCTACGTCTCGATCATTCATGCTATCAGAAAAGTTAAAAAAGACAGGACGTATTGTACCGAAACTCATGCCTTTACATGCAAGAAAAGTTCACTTTTATCAGTAGACATCTGTCTCAATGAAAAGATGAGGTTTGCTAACCTCACGGGTGCAAAGCCTCTGCATTCACGTTCAAAGCATAATTCTCAATAATGCATGAGTGCATGGGATCCGAGAATTTTATCAGGTGAGGAAAAAGGCGACAGGTGTTTCATGCACTGTGGCCCATCTGAGTGAAATAACTTGATTCTTAAGCCAAGATCTAAGTAGTGTGCAGGGTGCAACTTGGGTCGAGATCAAACCGAACCCTACTAGCCCAACTTGAAAATTTTGTTGGGTTGGGTCAAACCTGACCTCCCCTTTCTTATTTGATTTTATTTTCTGACGTAGAGCAGGTCACGGATAATTTCATGGCCAAGGACTAGAAAAGGCCCGATCGCAAGCGAAAGTGATCCGGATCGTCAAGACCTTAAATTAGGCGTATCTCGCAATCCGGAATGAGTTATTCGACATATCATATATGATTTTGGGGTAGGACGAGCTACTTTAACCACCCAACCCATTATGCCATGTTTCCCATGCCGAATTTGTGAAATACCATTAGATTGACGGTCGAAATCTTTTTTTAATTTCGTTTTTACTATTTATAGTAAGTTTTAGTTTAGTTATAACTCTTCATCCATTGGGTTTTAGGAGTTGCGTCCAACATGAAAAGTGCTTAGAATAATTAGGAGTATGTGGTGATTCGGCCAAATAGGATACTTACTATTTTTGGCTGAAAACCATGCCCACTAATAGAGATCACAACTGTCTATAACTAGTAAATTTACTATTTATGGTAAGTCGTGAATTCTAAGACTTTTAGTTGTAGTTCGAGTCCAAAACTTCCCTCCCCTATTTAGTATCTCTATTTAAAGGGTTGTAAACTCATTTATTGGAATTATCAATATAATTATGAATTTTCTAGAATTTATTTATATTTTCTTGTTTATTTTCTTGTGGATTCGAGAAATCTCTTTGAGGAGTTCAGAGAAGCTCTGAGGATTCAGAGTAGTTATCCTAGAGGAAGACGATGCTGGACCTCTACTCGTCCTTCCCTGCATCATTTTCAGAGTCGATCCTGATATGAATTTCAAATATAGCATAAATTATTACATTAGAATTATTATATTTAATGTATCTATAGTATAAGATACTAAATTACTAATACAGTAGAAGATTGAACCCGACCAAACGAGACCCAACCCAACCTGAGATGGGTCAAGGTTGAGGATATGGTATTTGGGTTGGCCTCTGGGTTGAGCCATGATTTAATTCGATGTCTAGATGGGTTCGGATTGATAGCCAACTTGACCCCACGTGCCCAAGTTTCATCCCTAGTAGAGTGGCCCA
The DNA here is from genome assembly GCA_030180095.1 of Magnolia changhungtana. Lineage (NCBI taxonomy): Eukaryota > Viridiplantae > Streptophyta > Magnoliopsida > Magnoliales > Magnoliaceae > Magnolia > Magnolia changhungtana. Next base: position 297,000 of record JASAUF010000346.1, on the reverse strand, counting down.
CGTATGAGGATTGAAAGCTCAGATCATGTACACTTTCAATGTGCGGATGGAGAATTTTTACACGTGTGGGCTTGGAAAACCCTAATAGATTTGATGCAGGAGTCTTTTCCACGGATTAGCATGCAGATTGGGAGGTTTGACAAAAGATGGGGGAGACATGTCAAAGGTGCTTTTGTGTGTGGGTGAGAGTATCCAAGGTGCTTTTGAGGTGAAATCTATGGCACGCACTATTTTGTTTCCTTTATAAAGGCTGGCTGATAATGTTCTTTTGGCAACACTACAAGGTGGGTGTGTTTTCTCTCTTTGCAGTAGTCACATCGGATGCTTCCGAATACAACGCATGGTAAAAGGCTGGGCCCAAACATTATGAGCCTAAGGTCAACTTTTATAGGGAAATGATCAGATACAGCCGCTGTACCATAAAGTTCTGATATAAACCTCCATTTTCCACCAAACATGTGAAAGGCAAAAGATGGGCCACGCCATAATGATAACCTAAAATGAAAATGGTCGATCCACTCATTGGTGCAGGTCGCACCAGTACACTGAGAATGGCCTGAGTTACACATTTGGGACGATCTTCATGGTGTGTCCAGTCTTTTCAAGAGACTGGATATCTTAGACTCGTCACATGTTGGAGGGAGAAAAATGGTACGATTGCTGCATTGGATCATATATATATATATATATATATATATATATATATATATATATATATATATATATATATATATATCATTCTGCACTCTGTTTGGTAGAGGCTTGAAAATGAAATAATCTCATATAACATCTTCATGACATTAGGTTAAATTTGTCATATATAAAAATGTAGCTGCTTAACAAAGAATGGTTGAGATTCTACAACACTAGGGACGGCTTTGATTCAACATGCATCCTTTGCTTCTTTTAATGCGATAATGTTGAGAAATAATACAATTTTTATAAGTTGTGAAAGTGTGGAAATCTAATATTATAAGGATAGAAGTTTCAAGAAAGTCACATGGAAACTTCATGGTTTAAATTCGTATAGAAATTAGTACGGGTAGTTTGAGTAAGTAAAAACTTATTAAATGAAAAGATAAGTGTAAAAGTAGAGATGGGCATCGAGTCAAGTCAAACCAAGTTGGGGCTGACTCGACTCGATTCGGTTTTGAAATAAGTCGGACCCGAACTTGATCCACTTGATATCGAGTCCAGTCTGGCCTAGACTGATCTGAACCGAGTCTGATCCGGTCAGAAGTACCGAGTTGGGTCGAGTTGGCATCGAGTTGGATTGAGAGATGAGGGGGAAAGAGACCGAGAGAGTGGAGAGGAGAGGAGAGGAGGAGGGTGATGGTGGTGGGTGGTTGTCGGGCTTGGAAAATGAGGAGGATGAGGAAGGGAAAGAGAGAGGTTGGGCTTGGAAGATGAGGAAGATGAGGGAGGGAGAGAGAGATTTTGGGATAGGGTCGGGGTAGGGTACGGAGGGTAGGGTTAAAGAGTCGGGTCGAGTTACTAGGTAACTTGAACTCGACTTGGTTCAGACCAACTCACCCATTCGGTTCAGGTCGAGTCGGATGAGTTGAGTTAGCTGGATCGAGTCGTTCGGTGCCCACCTCTATTTAAAAGGGACCCCGGTGCTAATATATACATTGGGGGGTGGGGGGCTTAATTGTAGTACAACAAGAAAGAAATGTTCAATGCAAATAAGATTTTTCTTAATTTTATTATTCAAGTCCTTCCTCTTGTCCCATTTCTTGCTTATGTAAGAGTGTAAAAGTATCAACGGCCTCTTTACATACAACATAATGACGTTAGATCTAAAGGTTCATAAATGGTGAATGGGAAGATGTCGTTTCAAGTTCTTCAACTTACAAAGACAACTATGAGAATTAGTGTATCTAAATGAAGGTGTTGCTTGGCTCTCAAAATGTGTAGGAGATCATTGAGAAAGGTTGTTGTCATATGGCTTAAATCTAAACGTGCACGACCGGTCGTGGGTCAGGTTCGACTGGTCGTGAGAGCGGCTCAACTAGTCGTAGCCTGCTCGACTCAAAGTCTAGCGAGTATAAATTTTTGGGGTCTGAGGTGCTCGACCAGTCGTGAATCATGCTCGACCGGCTGTGAGTGGTGCTTGACCGGTCGTGCAGTCCACTCGACCGGTCGTGGTTATGTAGATTCGTTCCGTGATTTTGTGCGGATTGCGAATTTTGAGTCCTTTCGCAACAAGGATGCGAAAGGGAAGTTGCCTAAACTATAAGTAGGTGTCCCTAGAGTTTTTCTAGGGTATGGGAAATAATTCTAAGGCTTTCTAAAGGGGTTCTAGGGAAATCAAAGGGTGTAGAAAGGGTGAGATTCGAGATTGTTCAAATCGGTAAGTCCTCTTTCTTTGTAATTTCTATTTTCATAGTGAAATTCTGTCGCTTTCTGCCGTGGTTTTTTCCCGAAAGGGTTTTCCACGTTAAATCTGTGTGTTCTCTTGTATGTGCTTGGCGTCATTGAATTGCTATCTTAGATCTAGATCTGTGTGATTCCGCAGGCCAAAATCCCAACAAGTAGTATCAAAGCAATCGTTGGGGCACAGATCTGAATCTGAGGGATTAGTAATAATGGCGAGCGCTAGGTATGAGATTGAGAAGTACTCAAGGAAAAATAATTTTGAGTTATGAAAAATCAATATGATGAGTTCCTTAATCATGCAAGGCGAAGATGGTGCTCTTGAGGAGCGGAAGTCTACTATGACTGATGACAAACGGAATGCTCTTGATAAGAAAGCTTTATCATCGATCCGTTTTCATATGACTCCTCATTAGAGTTGGTTCACTAGCTATAGGGAATGCGATGGTGGACAGGTATTGATGGGCAATGACATTGCCTGTAATGTTGTGGCTGTTGGTACAGTGTGCATCAGGATGTTTGATGGGGTGGAGCTTACCTTGACTAATGTCAGGCACGTTCCTGATCTAAAGCAGAATCTGATTTCTCTTGGTATGCTTGAGGCAAAAGGATGTAAGTTTACAGATATTAATGGTGCTCTTAAGGTATCTAAAGGAGCACGGGTAATCATGAAAGCACAACGACTGGGCAACTTGTACAGGTTGATCGGGAGTACTTTAAAAGGTGAAGCTGCTGTAGATGTAGCGGATTCCACCTCTGCACGTGTGTGGCATGTTAGGCATAGCCACATGAGCTGGCAGGGTAGGAAGGCTGAGACGTGCGGACAGGGATACAGAGCAGGTGGAGCAGTCACCTGTGAGAAGAATCACACGGCATGATCGCAGGATATCGGCGAGGTACATGGATGACTCCAAATCGCAGGGGATTCATCTTTTATTCAGATGGCTCTAGGTGAGCCTGATGTTGAGAAGTGAAAGGTGACTATGGGCGATGTGATGGATTCGTTGTACCAGACCGACATATAGTGGGGGTGGAGCTTCCAGTGAGCCGAAAATTGGTTGGACGCAGGTGGATCTTCAGGAGAATACAACATAGATACAGGGCGAGATTGATTGCGAAGGGTTATACTCAGAGAGAAGAGATCGACTTCTCAGAGATATTCACGCCAATGGTATAACAAGTGTCTATTAGATCCGTGATTGGCGCTGGTTGGCCAATGTAATCTTGAGTTGGAAAGATGGATGTGGAGTCTGCGCTTATACAAGGAAAAGTGAAGAGCAGATCTATATGAAGCAACCAGAGCGGTTCGAAGTTAAAGGGGCTGAGAAAAGACTTTGCAGGAGGTCATGGTTTGACTTGTCGCCTAAGTAATGGTTTGATTCCTTCATGGATGAAAGATCGGGGGGCTTCAAAGATGGTTCTTGGCATTGAGACTGAAGGAGGAGTAGACTTTGCTAATCACAGGAGGAATACCTTGTGTGTAGGTATTGATCAAGGATGTGATGGGCCAGGTAAAGCTAGAGAGCATTCCCTACGTGACTCTCCTTAAGTTTTGCTCAGGACATGTCCCAAAACAAATGAGGAAAAGCACGATATCTCATGAGCCTTATTCGAATGTGTTGGCAGTGTATGTCATGGTCTGGATTAGACCGGTTATTTCACAGGCTATCAGTGTTGTGAGCAAGTACCCCGACAAGCAATGTTGGGTAGCAGTGAGATGGTAAGAAGACTACGTCTTTCCTTTTGAGAAGACAAGAGCAAAGGTGGTTGAGCTTGTGGATTTTGATCCGGCAGACATGCACACTTAGATCATTCCTACAGGGAAGTTCAAGTTCTGTGTAACTTCTCTAGGCTTAGCAATGGCGTAAAAGAAAGACGGAGCATGCACAAGAAGCTATGATGTGATACAGAAATAAGAGAAGAGGTTAAGAAGCTACACAGCTCAAGATTAAAGATATGGTGGAGATTGTTGTGATATGTCTTAAATCTAAATGTGCACGACCGGTCGTGGGAGCGGTTCAACTAGTCGTAGCCCGCTCGACTCAAAGTCCAGCGAGCATAAATTTTTGGGGTCCAAGGTACTCGACCAGTCGTGAGTCATGCTCGACCAGTCATGGGTGGCGCTTGACCGGTCATGCAGTCCGCTCGACCAGTTTCTGCGATTTTGTGCGGATTGCGGATTTTGAGTCCTTTCGCAACAAGGATGTGAAAGGGAAGTTGCCTAAACTATAAATAGGTGTCCCTAGGGTTTTTCTAGGGTATGAAAAATAATTCTAAGGCTTTCTAAAGGAGTTCTAGGGAAATCAAAGGGTGTAGAAAGGGTGAAATTTGAGGTTGTTTGAATCGGGTAAGTCCTCTCTCTTTGTAATTTCTATTTTCATAGTGAAATTCTGTTGCTTTGTGCCGTGGTTTTTTCCCGAAAGGGTTTTCCATGTTAAATCTGTGTTCTCTTGTATGTGCTTGACGCCATTGAATTGCTATCCTAGATCTAGATCTGTGTGATTTCGCAGGCCAAAATCCCAACAAAAGGTACATTGAGCCACAAGATGAAACCGCCACATTATCCCAAAATCAAAGATAGACTTTACGAGATGTAAGAAAGAGAGACAAGAATGCTCCCTTGCTTATTTATCAAGGAATGGATAAGGCCGCTTTTGAGAAGATCGTTTGCACTGCTTCCTTAAAGCAAGCATATAGTATTTTACAAAACTTGTTTAAAGGATTGATAAAGTGAAGAAGGCATGTCTCCGAAGTCTTAGAAGTGAGATTGAAGCTTTGCATGTGAAAGAGTTGAAATTAGTTTTGGATTATTTTTCAAGAGTATTTTCTATTGTAAATCAATCATGAAGAAATGATGAAACTTTGGATGAAATGAGTGAGGTGGAGAAAATCTTACGACATTTAAATCTAAAGTTTGATTATGTTGTTGTAGCCATTGAGGAATCAAAAGATTTTGATTCCATGACTGTTGATCAACTCATGAGATCTTTATAAGCTCATGAAAAAAGAATTAACAAGAAGAAGGAAGATCCGTCAGAGAATTAGTTCAAATAAAGTTCATATTAAAAGATGATCAATAAAATTTTAAAAGTCAAAGATGTCAAGGACGAGGCCGTTGTCGAGGAAGAGGAAAAGGAGGACACATCTACAATGTTGTCATGAGAATGTGGAAAAGAAAATTTCGTAAGGCCAATGTATGAAAGTTCTAAAGACAAATCTCAAATTCAATGTTTTGGTTATAAAAAGTATGACTACTATACTTGGGAATGTAGAACTCGTACTAACTATATTGAAGAGAAAGCTAATTATGTGAAAATGAATGAAATGAAAAGCTAACCGTATTGTTGGCTTATAAAGGTGGTGAAAGTGGAGAGCAAAACATATTGTATCGTGATACTGGGATAAGCAACCACATGTGTGGGATAAGGAGCATGTTTGTCAAGCTAGATACATTTGGAGACACATCTAAAATTCTAGTAAAATGGATAGGTAAAATCTTAATTCGTTTGAAAAATGAAAATCATCAATTTATCTCTAATGTTTACTATATGCCAGATATGAAAAACATTACATTGAGCTTGGGGTAACTCTTAGAGAAATGATATAATATTTATATGAAAAATCGTAGTCTTTTCATAAGAGACGAAATAAGTAATTTGATTGTTAATGTGGCAATATAAAAAATAAGATGTTCTTATTGAATATTCAATGTAATGTTGCAAGTTCTTTGTATATAAAAGGCAAAGAATCAAATAAATCAATCACCACAAATGCATAAGGAGTTATAGTTGTTTGGTGTTCAATATACCCACTCCACTCTCAAAATTATTACCCTCTTAATTTTTGATTTCTATTATATCAAGGTTTTCACAGGTTCACCTTAATAACCTCTTACAATTTTTTTGATTTTCTCGAGCTTATCACAAATCAAACCAAATGAGATATCCGGGCTATCTCAACAAACCCAAATGAAATAAAATAATAAAAGTACTAATCTTTATAACACAGAGTGTCACTTTGAAGATGAAGTCGAGGCTTCGAGTAGCGATCTTCTTTCTTGAATGTCGATGAAGCAATGTATGCTCAACCAGAAAGAATATATGGATCTAATATTTTTTAAAGAATATAAACCCTAAATGCTGCAGATTCAATTTTCTATTTCTCAAGTAGAGTATAAATTACTCTCTAATTGCATTTAAAACTAACTTGAGAAAGGAAATTGAATAAGCTAAAATAAAATATGATTTACCATACAGATAGCTTTGGGAGGACTTAAGTTTCTCTCTGACTTCTAAAAGGTTTTTCATTGATTTTCGTTGTAGAATGAATGAAAGAAGGTCCCCATTTATAACCAAAGGATTTGGAAATTCGGTTAGCCTAAAAATAGGTTCTGCTGGCTGGATTCCAATGATTTTGTTCCAAAGACTATCAGATTGCGCGGGATAAGATTTATCAAAAAAATTTGGTTGGCCCGAACCAAAATTCAGTTAGCTTTGCGTGGTCTCATCGGGACATGCCCAGCATTAGATTAAAGGTAATGGTCCATATGTTGAATGTGGACACCAATCACCAACCAATTAAACAAAAGCGGCGAGCATTTGAATCAGAGCGGTATGCCGTCATTGGAGAAGAGGTCGGGAAACTCCTCAAAGCCAGATTCATTGAAAAGATTTACCGTCCCGACTGGATAGCCAATATTGTGTTGGTGAAGAAGTCCAATGGAAGTGATAGGTGTGTGTAGACTACACAGACCTGAATAAAGCGTGTTCGAAGGATAGTTTCCCTCTCCCGAGGATCGACTAGCTAGTCGAAAGCATAGCAAGGCACGAGCTACTCAACTTCATGAACACCTATTCAGGTTATAATCAATTCGCTATGCACCCACACGACAAGTAGAAGACGACCTTTGTCATTGACAAAAGACTCTACTGCTACAAAGTCATGCCCTTTAGGCTGAAGAATGCTAAAGTCGCGTATCAGTGACTCGTTAACAAAGTGTTCGCTCAGCAGATCGAGTGTTCCATGGAGGTCTACGTCGATGATATGTTGGTCAAGAGCATTAAGGCCACTGACCACGAGACCGACCTCGAGAAAATGTTTGCCACCTTAAGGAAGTACCAAATGAAGCTGAACCTGAGCAAATGTACCTTTTGAGTGAGCTTGGGGTAATTCCTCAATTTTTTGGTCAACCAGAGAGGGATTGAGGCGAACCCAGACAAGATACAAGCGTTGTTAAACATGAGCTCGCCTAAGACCATAAAGGAAAGCTAATGCCTCATAGGTAGGATCGCCACCCTTAATAGGTTCGTCTCCAGAGTTACTGACAAATGTCTTCCGTTCTTTCAACAGCTGAAGGGCAAAGCCAGGACGACCTAGACAGACAAATGTGAGTAGGCTTTTGATCAACCCAAGAAATATCCAGGTTCTCCCCCTCTGCTTTCCAAACCCATGCAAGGAGAGCCATTGTTGCTCTACTTGGCCGTCTTGGCTGCAGCAGTCAGCTCAGCCCTAAGAGGGAAGTTGAAGGCAAGTAACTTCTTGTCTACTACTTCAGCAAAGCATTGGTCCAAGCTGAGACTAGATATCCCGCCATTGAGAAGCTCGCATTGGCACTGATTGTGTCATCGCGTTGCCTCCATCCCTACTTCCAAGCCCACACCATCGTTGTCCCAACTAATCAACCTCTTCATTAAGTACTCCAGAAACTCGAAGTATTAAGGAGACTGATAAAGTGGGTGATTGAGCTCAGTAAGTTCGACATCGAATATCGACCCCAGACTGCTATCAAAGGCCAGGCAGTAGCTGACTTCATCGTTGAGTTTTGGGTAAAAATGGACTAACCTGAGGTGACTAACATAGGAGAACTGCAACGATAGGAAGGTAATCTGGGTTGAACGACTGAGTGCGACCTCCATGGATGGTTTGATGACCCGACCACGAACAGGGAACCGACCATGAGTAGGGAACCATGTCACTACCGAGCTCTCATTGCGACAACCTATAAGTTCCCGCCAAGTTGCTATGCAGGTCGACCTGGTCTTAGTCGAACACTCAACTCTGGAAGATTGACATTAAGACGACATTGAGCCTTAAACCACAACTCGACAATCTGGTGCTAGTCGGGCTCGACAATCTGGAGCAACCTTTTTAAGTCCTAACTAGTTGACCTTGTCGCTAAAAATCGTTCCAAAATCTCATCCAAGGATCTCAGAAGATGACTACAACTAACACTTGCCAAGTATGGGAGTTTTCCATCCAAGGAAGACATCCCGGGGCTATAAATAAAGGTCCAATCTACCGACAAATGTATGCATTTGAACCCTAACACACCTAGACCCGGATTCCCTGTCTAACTTTGGCATCGGAGGGTCCCCTGTCTTAGTTAGGGTCTCCATTGTTGTTTCACTTGTGCATGGACTCGAAGGTCTGGTTAGAACGACCAGAAAACTGTATCAACATTAATAGCAAGGATTGGTCTCTTCGACTGACTAATGCATTATGGGCTTACCGTACGACCTATAAAGCCCCTATTGGTATGTCCCCTTATAAACTCATATATGAGAAATTTTGCCACTTGTTTGTAGAGTTGGAACACAAAGCATATTGGACTATTAAAATGTTCAACTTCAATCTAAATAAAGCTAGCTTGCAGTGTAAACTCCAACTGAATGAGTTGGAGGAGATCCAGAATGAAGCATATGAAAACTCCTGGATGTATAAGGAATGGATGAAGGTATTTTATGACAAGAATATCCTTTGAAATTTTTTTGAGACAAACTAAAAAGTTCTCTTGTATAATTCGAGTTTACATATTTTTCTGGGTAAGTTGAGATCCAGATGGATTGGCCCTTTCATTGTAAAAATTGTTTATCCTCTTGAGGTCATGGAAATTGAAAATCTGGTGAATGGTAATAGTTTTAAAGTGAATGGATAATGTTTGAAGCCGTTTACTGGAAAATTCTCTCCAGAGAATGAGTCTATACCTCTGAAAGATCCTGTCTATTAGGATTATCTCCTAATCTGATGGAGACTCATTTTCCACTTTCTTGGGAACTTATCGCATAGGATGTTTTGTTTAGTTCAATTTTTATTTTTTAGTTTGTTGAAGCACCGATCGACGAAGTTCGCAATTGCGTATTTGTCACTTCTCAGGTACTTTCTCAACCACTCCTCTTTATTTTCATTGCTCTTATGTTGTTTAATTACACATCTTTTTACCATTGAGAACAATGTAGAATTTAGGTTGGGGGTGAGGTTTTCGTTAGAATTTTTTTCTTCAATTCATGGAAAATTTTAAAAATTTTAAGCCAAAATTTTGAAAATTTTAGAAGATGGCTTATGTAAATTCGAGTTAGTTTTGAAAATAGTGTAATGATTAGAACGAAAAGGCATTAGTTTTGAGAATTATTTGAAACTTAGAGTTTAATTGCTTGTTAAATTATAAAATAAAATAAAATTGAAGTTTAACTTGTTAATCTTCCTTTGGAATTTTGTAAATATTGATTGAGTCATGGATTTTCACAATTCACGTCTAGCTTACACCTCTAGATGGAAGTTTAATATGGTAATATTAACTTGATGATTATTGAGAATGTTATAAACCAAGCCTGGGGAACTTGTCCATCGTATTCGAAAAAAAGGAGAAATATCTAGTTAAAAAAATAGTGAGCATCGGAAAGGGCTACCAATTGAAGAGTGTCTATGAAAAGACTATTTTGGCTTAAAAAAAGAAAAGAAGAATGTTTGTATATGGACAGAGAAAAAAATATGATAGTGTGAAAGCCACCAATGAGAAAAATCAAAAGTTGGAAGTAATTGATTGAACTATAAGATAAGTTTTGATTTAGGCTTCGGTTGATCTGACTATTCTATTTGATTGTCAATGATAGCATGAAAGTAGAAAGCTAAATCTTTAGTTGTGTTAAGTCTAGATTTCAACATGGACCCATAGAACTCAATGTTTACAATAATTTTAAATGCAGGATTAGTGGATTGAACATAATTTGGACATTTACTATGTGTTGGAATACAAGATGATATTAGTTTTTTTTTTTATATATAAAAAAAAACTTATGTTCCTTGGAATTATATATTTGGATTATTTTTAAGATTTGTTTGAGTTTACAAACTAATTCTTCTGAAAAATCTTTCACATATTTTGCTCGGGACTAGCAAAATGCTAGTTGGGGGAGTGTTGAGACTCAAATATTCCATATTTATTCTCTCATATGCATTAGTTTCCCATATATTTAAGTGTTTAATCAATCTAATTAGATATATTTTTTTACATGCAAGGTGATTTTGGAATTAAAGCTAAATATATGCACAAAATGGTGATTTAAAGCTCAAAAGAAGTAGAGATTGAAGAATGAATGAATGGAGCATGAAAAGGAAGATTTAAAGGGCTAAAGATCCAAGAAAACAAAGTATCAGAATAAGGAGTTAAAGATTGAAAGCATCTAAGGAGAATTGAAGGAAATGACATTTTGATCCCATCGACAAACCGTCGAAAGGACTCGATGCCATCGAGCCACATATCAAGAAATTCTAGAAATTTTCAAATTGTTTGCTGGACCGTTCCTTTGATCCCATCAAAGGCACTTCGATCCCATCAAAGACACTTTGATCCCATCAAGAAAATCATGAATTTTTCATGGTCATTGTTAGACAGTTTTTAAACATTATTTGATGCCATCGAATGCATATTTGATCATATCCACAAGTCTTTGATAAGTCTCAATCATATTAAAGCTCCCATCAAAGGAGGCGATCAATGTTTAAGCTCACAAAATTTTAAAGATGGTGTGAAAGTTGGGTTACTAATTTTATAAATAAGGGTCTCTAACACGTCCCTAATCATCAATCTAGGATTTAGAAGGGAGAGATTGTGAAGAAGAAGCTCTTTTAGCACCGTTCTTTTGTCCATTTTCCAATTCTCCTTTGATTTTCTACTTTTTTCTTTTATTTTATGTTAGTCATCCTAGGCTAATCTCTTAGCTAAGGCTAAGGGGTGAATCTTTTAATGAATTTTGAAATTTAACTCATTTTTTATTTAAGTTATTAATTCTTTAAGTTAAATTATGAATGTGTGTGATTGAATTTTTAGATTGGAGAAGAACTAATCTGTAAAATTGATTGATATATTGTGAACTTCGGGTATAATAGATGTTTTTGATTCCCTGTGACTGATTACCTATATCTTCATAAGAGATCAACCTATCTAAATTCTTATCTTATTGGATGATTGTTAATTGATTTTACTAAATTATCTTTTGATTAGATAGATTGTAATCCAGTTCTAGTTGAGTTATTGAGTTGAGAAGACGAATTAATTTTAGATTTTATTAATCGGGGATTTTCGAATCCTTAGTTTTTTTTAATTAATTGTTTAAATTCTCTTTTTACTCTCTTGGATTAAAATCGAGAAACCCTGTTTAGTTCTAATTGTGCTCTCAACCCAATTACCTGTTGAACGATTTTAGTCTCACTGAGTTATTACTACATCATAGCCCTGCACTTGGGGTTGTCAACCCTTGAGTTTGATCATTAATCTTTGAGACTTGGGCTGATACAAAGTGCATCGTCTCCACGTTCATAAACTCAATTCCCATAATCTTATAGAGTTTAGTATGTCAAGAAAAAAATAAAAATCTATAAAGTAGAGATCACATGATTGTGCTACGAAATAGGGTGACTAACCCCTTCATTTTTTATCGCATTCATTTTCCGTCACCAAAGCCCTTTTTCGAAACCTCTAACTGTAAATCAACTATAAGAGTTACTTGAGGTGGGAATCTTGTAATTCCCCATCTCATAAGTGATTCTATGATATCTTGTAATTTTTTACAGTTTTATTGCCTAGTAGTGACTCTAACTCAAACATATCATTACAGTTGAGTCATTACACTTTAGTCAATACAACCACCCTCTTCACACAATAAAAAGTAAGAGAGAAGTGAGGGGTGATTGTGCTACATCCCGCATAGAGCATTTACAATAGCAATGGAAAATTTGAATCTCCTCTTTGTTCTCCTATTCTTCTATTCGCACTTTCTGTGAACAGATCAAAAGGCCACTTTGAGCTTTAAGTGACTTTGAGTGTGCTATTTGATGTTTGCTATCTCTCATTTATCCCTCATCGAGGAGAGCTATTGTATCTCGAAAATAGAGGTGTTGAGACCAATGCATCAAGGATCCAATCCTTGCTAGGGTAAATTTGTTTTCAAGACACCAGCGATAAATGTGCTTCAACTATCCCTTTATTAATTTTTAATATTTAGTCTCCCTATTATCATTTTCCATTATCTCTTTATTTATTGCACCTTGATTCATTTAAGAATGCCATGTACTATTCTTGTGGAAAGAAATGCACTCATTTGGCCATGTTTCTGAAAAAGGACATACGTACGATAGCTAATTCTTTGGCTAACTAGGATGAAGATTTCAATTTTCAATTCATTTCTTATTAGACATTGGAGGTCTTGTAAGGTCAAAAGTTATTATTATTATTATTATTATTATTATTATTATTATCATCATCGACATTAAAGTTTGAGTTGTACTAACGTGTTATTTAGTTTTCAAGGGTTTTGGTTTTAATAATATATAAACTGATGAATTTTCAGTGGCACCATGCAAACTTAAAAGAAATATCAACCTAGGCAGGTCCAATTACATCAACTACCAATCATGTAAAATAGATGCATTAGGACATTAGTAACATTGTGGTAAATCCAGATCTTGCATTCATGAAAACCAACGGAAGCATATGGTCCAACATGATCAGACTGAATACTCTTGATGCACCATTACCTCCAAGTGGAATTCATGATTTGATCATCTGACTTATCTTTTGATTAGTACTTTGGATGGACGACGTGGATTGCATGCAAGGATTGCCTGTAGTGCCTGGCTCCAAGAATATTTTTGTAGTTCTAAGCGCTATGGGGCTCATCATGATGTATGTGTTATATTCATGCTTTTTTTTTTTTTTCATATGTTATGCAGGCTTATTTTTTAGCATTGACCAAAACAAATCTCAAAGTTTTTTTTTTCTTTCTTTCTTTTCTAACACTCACTCACACCCACACATTGATGCACCCACACACTCACACCACGGTAGGATTTCATCGCAATGGGTATTCAGACCCATTGCCTTGTGTTGAAACTCTTATGAGTCTACCACTTAGGCATAATGACACATGTGATTCAAATCTCAAGTTGACCCACCATATGAAAGGGGTAGAAACGATGCCAACTGTTCAAACATTCATGGGGCCATGTGGATTTTTCTTTCCATCCTACCCGTTCTTAAGGTGACGCAAATATGGATGAAGGCAAAACACAAATCACAAATATTAGTTGTTCGCTTGCAAAAGTTTTTAATGATAGGTGTTCATTCCTGTCATGCCCTAAAATTCAGGTACTAAGTGTGCACCCTCAGACTTGAGTTACGGTCCTTGACTTGTACACTTAGTGTACTTAAATTAGTGAGTCACATTATTTAATAGAGGTATAATATAATTTGAATTCTATGTTCTCATTAACATCCATCAATACATTCATATCAATCACTAATACATTCATAGACATTCACCACCACACATTCATGATAATCAAGAATACAAGCTAAAATATTTTTGTCCACCAAATTGAGACTTTTATTAAGTCATTGTTCAGAATCATCAAGTTAATCAAAAATTATAAAATCTAAATTAGAAGTCATTTTAAAACAAAAATGAGAATAATAATAGAAAACACATGTCCCATTTAATTATTCTACTGATCCAGCGAAGTAAGCTCGTCTTCGGTTGAATATGACCACTATTCCTGTGGATCATCCACTAGTTTGGCTTCATGTATTTGCTCTTGAGTCGTTGTATCTACTTCAACTTCATCGGTGACCTGTCCATTTTGTCTGCTCTAACAACATACAAAGTTTGAGCCTTAGTCTCACCAAGATAGCCAAAATGCTTTTTTAATGACTCACATCTACTTATAATTCAAATCAACGTGTATTAATGTCCCATGTGAAAATTAACCAATAATTATAATGTTTATCTTATGATATTTCAAATGAATAGTTTATTTTGATATTTGGATGGTCCGTTTGACGGATACAAATATGATAGATAGGCAGATGAAGGATTAAAATTTAAGTAATTGGATGGTTAGGATATTTATCATACTTAAGGGTTATTGTGCGGTCAATTTTGTAAATGAATACGTATAAAGTAGTTTTTGGATGTGATATATGTTAGAAATATATACCGTTAGATTTAGAGGTAGACAACTTGGGCCCAATCCGGTGGATCCGACCTGACCAGACCCGACTTGGTACCATTCTGAACAGAACCGACTGTCTGATTGGGCCTGATCGATTCTGATCATCCAGATCCGATAGTTTTTCGGGTCGAATCTGGATAGGCCCTGTTCCGAACTGACCCGACCTAAAAGATCCAATTGGATCCGATTCGGACCGACCCGATCCGGACTGTATATATTAGTATATATATATTTATTTTTTTACTTTTACCGCCTAGGCTTTAGGTTTGGCGCCAAAAAATCCCGCCCAATGTACACCTGAGCCTCTGTCTCTCTCTCTCTCTATATATATATGTATATATGTCTCTCTATTTCTGTTGAAAAAGAAGGCTAGCTAGATGTCCTGTAGATCAAATCATTTTCTTTCCACCATTGGGTTTTGAAGCTTGGATTTCTCTGTAGGAAGAGAGAAAGAGGGAAAGAGAAAGCGGATTGCGGACAGACATGGAGGCCGTTGGGTTTTGGAGCTTGGATTTCTCTGTTGAAAGAGAGAAAGAGGGAAAGAGAAAGCGGACTGCGGATAGACATGGAGACTGGAGAGTGTGCGAATAGCCGGACAGACATGGAGATAAAAAATAAACGGCAGAAACTAGTGGGAGATGAGACAGATCACGAGGTATGTTTTATATCCAAACCGTCCATTCATTTGGCGATCTCGTTTTAAGGCTTGAGATAAAAAAAATAAGACAGATCTAACCATCAACTGGACCACACTGCAAAAATTAGTGGGAGATTGAACGTCTACCATTGAAACCCTTTTCAGGGTCATAGAAGTTTTGGATAATATGAAATTGGTTTTTCCTCTTTATTTAGGTACATGTGACCTTAATGAAATTTATTTTTCCTTTTTAATCAGGTACTTGTGACCTTATGAACAGATTGGATGTAAAATAATCATTATGGTGGGCCTACAAATTTTTTAATGGTGAAAATCATTATCTCTGCCACTATTTATGGTGTGGTCCAGATGATCTTTGGTTATGATTCATTTTTTACATAATGCTCTAAAATGATCTCTAAAAATAGATGAACGGTGTAGATATAATAAATACATCACTGTGGGGCGGCCCATGTAACTTTGATCTCCTTTGAACTGTTCTCACAACTCAGAGCTCGAGGAACGTCCGTGCTGTCTTCGCACGACACGTGCCTAGAGCAGCTAGACAGCTGGTGCTAGCTATGGGCTAGCTACAACTTATAGACAGCCTTACATTTATAAAGCTTCTTCAAGAAGCTATGTGCGGGTGTAAAGCTTCTTTAAGAAGCTATATATTTTTTTTTATATCTCCGAGTAAACCATGTGGGGCCCATCTTGAACTTTTTAGTTGATCCACACCGCCCATCTTAAATCCTTGACTGTGGCTGATCTGTTGTTGTTCTTGCATTTTTTTTTTAGTCTTGAATCTGGTGTTCTGTGCATAATTCTAGTTGATTTCTCAAGTTCCTGCATGATCTTAACTCCAATTTTGTTGTTGGCATGCATCTATTTGAGCATTGATTTGGTTTTGGAAGGATTTGACGAAAACCCAGATACATAATGTGTCTTTCCATGATTCTACGTTATTGTTGTGTCTATTGTGTAGTTCAGTCTCAGATCTGTAATGGATTACCATTCCCAGATCTGTTGAGTTGTTTGTTTTCAATCTATGTAGCATTTCCACTGTAATGCATTACATGTCTAGGGAAATTGGATTTATTTATCTAGTGGGCCTGTACATCAACAATAAACATGATTTGACAATCAAAACGAATGTAGGGTACTCAACCACTTGTTCTTGCTCAACTTTCTTTTAATGAAGTAAGGTCCTTCTTCCATGACTCAAGGGTAACAGTTAAGTTTGATCGTTGTGATTTTTAGCGTTCATCTGTTTTGACAGATATCCACGCCGTTCACCTATTTTGACAGGTATCCACGCCATTCATCTGTTTTGACAGCTCCCCTAAAATGAGGCATGTCCAAATCTCGAGTAGACCACACCACAACAAACAGTGGTTGTTAAATGACCACCATTAAAAGTTTCCTGGGCCCACCGAATGTTTATTGTTCAGCAATTGGATCTAAACCTTGCACAATCCGATCCAACTCGGTGTTCCTGACCGAGTTGGACTCGGATCGGTTTAGACCAGCACATGTTCGGGTCTGATCGAGTCAGCTGACTCAGACTCAGTCCCGGTTCTGTCCAAGTTCAGGTTGAGCCATGTAAAATCCGGACCTGGTCGGGTTGGGCCAAATCTGAGTCGACTCGGTCCGATGCCCAGCTCTAGTTAGATTCAAGTGATTGGTTCACGGGCGTAAAATGCTTATATCACAGTTTTGATGGTAAGTTAAGTATATTTATAAGTGATGAACATGATGAACGGATTCAAATTTTAATTTGATGTGTGAACAAGTGGATATGAATATCTAGTAGTTACTTTACTTTGATCGGGTAGTACAAAATCAAAGTGGGTGGTCAGATATCTTTATTTGATGGTGATAAGTTATATCAATGGTTAGTTTTAATGTACAGGTAAGAATACTAAGGTATTTAATGGTTTGTCCTATTAATCAATGGTCGAAAAGTACTTCCTATGGTTTAGAATAAAGTTAAACTATAGATATACGGTTAAAATTAATGGATTTACAAGGGTACAGTTGAATAAGTGTAATCATATATTCTTACGTATGGGTAAACTTGCACTCAAAATTTCGAATGGTTACAATTTCATGCTATTTCATATGTGTGGTTCATTTGTTCTTTGGATCTGCCTAATGTCTTAAAGGAGTTAAGGAAACAGATGAAGCGAATGGATATAATATATACATCATATCTTTTTAGCAGGATGCTGCAGGAAAATATGGCATACTTCAGATGGAACATGAATTCCATCCTGCCCCGCATGGATGAACTCAGTTTAGGCAGGGTCCCACCATAATGTATTTGTTCTGTGTACATTGTCCATCCATTTTGCTAGATTATGTACAAGAGCCCATAATTGAGTCAAAGAAGTTTTTATTATTTTTCATCCAAGTCTACATGACCTTATTGAAAGTGCACATGCTAGTGCCTTGGTTTATCAAGTTACGTGTATGGTGAGTCAGACTGGCTGTAGAACTCGATAGGAAGATTATTTCAAGCGTCTGCCTCAACTGGATGTGTGGAAGCTCGCAATAGGTAAATCATAGCCTCACATCTCATGTCCTAAAACACCAGGTGATTAAAACTTTTAAAACAAGATAAACATCTTAGGGTTTCTGTGGTGAGAAATCTTTTTCAAAATAGGAAAATCTCTAAGTTTTTCTCACCCTGTCGATTCTATCGAAGCACCCTCGATATGATCGACCTGCACTGTCGATGTCCTCGATACCTTAATGATATTATCGATAAGAGGACCAAAAGTGTCCAGCAACTAAATATTCATCCGGACGGGTTTATCGATGTATCGATACACCTATCGATATCATCGATATAAGCACAAATATGTCCAGCAACTTCACAATATATCTGGATGAATTATCGATGTATCGATACACATATCGATATCATCGATATTCAAATCTCGAGACCATCGAGAGTGACTCGATAAGATCGATAGACAGATTTTCGGTGCCACTGTTTTTTAATGAAAAACTCAAAATTCTTCGATATATCGATGACCGTCTGATATGATCTAAATTCAAATATCGATAAGATCAGAGGTCCATCGATGATATCACAGTGGGCGCGCATTTCTTACAGCATTTATTTCAGGTTGGTTTTAACTATGATTAAGGGCCCTTCGATTTAATCGATATTCAAATATCGATGATATCGACACTAGATTAATTGCATCGAACGATGCCATAATCTGTCCAGCAAGTTCAAAGATAAATCAGCTGGATTTATCGATGCCTCGACTCTGATCTCGGTGTCATCGACATTCAAATTCCGATGACCTCGACGGTTTCCCCGATCATTCATGGAAACTTGAAATATCTCAAAGTCAAGTCTCTCTCATTTTTCAAGTGTCGATGGATCGATCCTGTCATCAATGGAATAGGAGTTCGAAATCCAATGACATCGACAATAGTTTTGATTCATCGACCATCTGGCAAAGAGTTTTAAAAGCGTATGACATCGAGTCCGAGTCATCGAACAGACCATCGATGCTATCGAGAGTATACGCTCGATGATATCAAACCTACTCGATGATATCGAACTCTGTCATAAATGTGACCGTTTTATATCCGTTGGAACTTTTTGCCTATTTATAGAGGACTTGTCTTTTGTTGCTGTGAGAGAAAGAAGAGAGAGCTTTTGAATGTTTTAACTTATATCTTATACCTAAAGCCCTTTCTCTTAAGGGAGTTCATCCTCCAATCCACCCTCATCATTGATATTCAAAAGAGTGGATTGGGGAATGAACTTCTACATTCAAGGATCCTCCAGCTACTAACTTAATGAAAAATCATTATGCTGGGATGCCTTGAATGCATAAGAGTGGAACTACGCTACCTTCCTTATAGGTAAACCTTTAGAGAGTAGGATTCCATCTCTACCTTGACCTAACCTTAAGCCTAGTCTTGGTATATCTTTTGTGTTGTGGATCAAGGGAGCAGAAGACTCTTCGTCAACAAGAAGGAGGAGATCTTCGGCGTTGTGTTTAACGGGACTCATCAACTTATCTGTAAGTATCTAGAGTCCAAGAGGACACTTGTGATCATTCCTTTCTAGGATTCGGTCTTAAGTGGTTCTCACCCTTTGAAGCCCTCGTAGGAAGCCTCCAGCGGGAGTGTACGTAGTGAGTGCATTGTGTGGACCCTTGCTCTATGGAGAGCATAAACATCTGGTTAAGAGTGAACCAGTAAAACTCTGGGTTTAAGGTGAACCACGTAAAACCTCTGTAAAGGTTGAAGGTGAACGTGATTTAAAACCTTAGGTTTGAGGTGAACCCTGGGAAACCTCCTTAGTGAAATCCGGTACACTAAAGGGTTAAGTGCGACAGCCGGGAGTGGAGTAGACTTATCGTTGAACCACTATAAAATGACTGTGTTTGTGATTATTTTTCTCTATGAGTGATTCATGTCAATGCATTCATATTCATATATCTGATCACATTTCACACACACACATAGTCTCATCCAACATAGACTAAGTTGCATATTGTTATATCTTGGTTAGTTTATGACTGGATCCTCTACTTGGCTTTGAAGCCGATAGAGTTACATTTGAGTAATCCTGAAAATTGTATACATGATAGGATTTTTAAATAACTCATAAATCTTTAAAAAGTCTTATTCACCCCCCTCTAGGATATATTGGCATATTTCGACTTCAACTCAAGCTGTCTTCACCGCTATTTCAAATTGGTATCAGAGCGGGTCTCTCCTAAGGACTTCACCGCCTAGAGAGTGATCTTGACTGAAGTTGGGAATATGGCCAAAGGAGAGGGCTCATCGGTCACTAGACCTCTAGTATTTGATGGATCAAATTATGCATACTGGAAGGCTAGGATGCATTACTTTCTGAGATCCTTGGATCATGACGTTTGGGATATAGTTGAGAATGGATATGTGCCACCAACGGAACAAATCGTACTTGATAGTGGCACAACAATCACAAAGCCCAAATTCAAAGAAAAGTGGACAACATTCGACAAAGAAAAACAAACATCTGAAGCCAAGGCTATGAATGCCATCTACTGTGCCATGTCCTAGGATATTTTTAATCAAATCAGTATGTGTGGGACATCCAAAGAAGCATGAGATTTATTGAAAACAACCCATGAATGCACAAGCACTGTGAATCGATCCAAACTTCAACTTCTGACTTCACAGTTCGAAAATCTCAGAATGGAGGAGCATGAGACATTTATGGAGTTCTTCACAAAACTGAATATCATTTGTAACTCCATGGGTGGATTGGGAGAGAAAGTTCCGGTACCAAAAATTTGTAGAAAAATTCTAAGATCCCTACCGGAACTGTTCAATCCCAAAGTATCAACAATTGAGGAGTGTATGAATATAGACGAGATGAAAGTAGAAGAACTAGTAGGTTCCCTACAAACTTTTGAACTACACTTTACTCAAACCCCTAAATCCAAAACAACTGTCCTAAAAGCCTTCAAGAAAACACTAAAAGAGGACAGTGAAAGTGAAAGAGAGGATGAAGATGAGGAAGTGGCTCTGCTGGCACAAAAATTTAGGAGATTCTTTCAAAAGAATTGCTGCTGTCCCTCTAAAGGTAGAAAGGTGGATAACAAACTCTCTACAGGCAAATTTGGTAAAAAGATCAAAGAACCATAATGCTACGCCTATCAAGGGTATGGACACCTATCTACCGAATGCCTAAACAGAAAAACTAAGGGGAAAGCAATGACTGCCACATGGGATGATACAGATGAGTTAAACTTAGAATCCAGTGACTCAGAGAACGATGGAGATCAGAAATCTTTGAAAATACTTATGATCTCCACTGCTTCGATCATTCCAACTGAATCTGAGAACGAAAAAGAACAGCAAGCCACGGAATCACTTCTATCTGATAATGAAGAAACTTGAAATGAAGAAGAAATAGAAAAAGATAAGTTGTAAGATGCTTACAATCAACTCTATACTCATAGCATCAA
Organism: Magnolia changhungtana; assembly: GCA_030180095.1. Lineage (NCBI taxonomy): Eukaryota > Viridiplantae > Streptophyta > Magnoliopsida > Magnoliales > Magnoliaceae > Magnolia > Magnolia changhungtana. The sequence goes on along the minus strand of JASAUF010000346.1, from coordinate 275,712 downwards.
CATTCTTAAGAGACTTGGAATCTCGGAAAACAAGAAGATACTACTACAAAAAGATCTGGATAAAACACTGGAGATCAATTCACACCTAATTAATGATCTACAACAATATTATGCAGATAATGACAAGTTGGAAAGAATCAACCTATCCTAAAAACTGAATCATCTAAGCTTACCAAACAAAATGAATTATTAGAAGATGAGAATAGGCATCTCAAGAATGTGAATCACACACTTCGCTATGACTTAGAGAAATCTAGGAAATTCGTTGAAATAAACTATAAATTTTTTCAGAGTGGTGAAAAGCTTGAAAGGATATTAGGGATGGGAAGGCCCGGAAAGGACAAGAGTGGCCTAGGGTATGAGAAAACCAAGAAGAAAACAGGAAATGCAGCACCAACAACTAAATCATCGGTTGCTTCAGGAAGCAATGTAAGAATCTCTCCAGTATGTCATTTATGTGGTGATACGGGGCATTATGAGGCTGAATGCCTAACATCTAGACGGACTTCACATAACTCTGGACAAAATCACATTGAAAAATTCAAACCGATCAAAGAAACACAGAATGACAAGAGTCCATCTAGGGAAAACACTCATCTATCACCACCTAAGATGCAAGATAGGAGAAAGAAGTTTATTTCAAAATGGGTAGAAAAAGAAAAACAAAATTGTCTTATGATTAATCTTCACATACCCTTAAAATTCCAAGTGTGGAAGGACAAGTCCAAGTCATGCATCTGACCTGGATATTTGCTGAAATGATGCAAATTTTGCTGAGCCATCAATGTTACATCTGAGGTTACACACCTCAAACTTTTTGAATGTAAACATTGCCATGTTTATAATTTTTGAACTATACATAAACTGTACAAAATTTTGTTGTATACTAACTATCATTGATACACTATAAGTATACATGAAGGTATGTCTGAAGTAAAAGTGTTGAAAAATCTTGAGTTGATTGTTATATAAATTTTCGATCAAATTGATAACCAGTCGATATCATCGATATCACTTCAGAAGTTGAAAAGGCGCGTGATCGGGAATGATATCGAAGGCAGGATCGATGAACTTGATAAAGAACTCTTGATATCATCGAAAAGAGTATCGATCATATCGACGATTGCCGCCCGATATAAGTCTGCAGAGCACAAAAAGGGATTTCTATCCCAAAGTTCTTTTTGTTCCCGCCTCTGCTCGATTCGCTCGACCAAACCACTAGAGCCCTAGAAGGACTCCCAAATCACATAGTGAAATCGGTAACACCTTACTAATTTGTGTGAGTCCATTTTTTTTGGTATTGCTGCGTTCTATTCAGGTCGTGTCCTCTTTCCAAATTCGTAAAACCGTTTTTTATCGTTATGGGAAAAGACAAAGGGAAAGTGTCAGGCTCTGGTGAATCGTTACGATCGTCCCGACAAAAAGTACTTGCTCCTAAAGAAAGAGTAAAGGCCTCAGATCATGGGACCCCCACTAGGCAGCGCACAAGATCACGTGGGCCCCCGTCTGAGGCACAACCATCTCTACAGGCACCTCCTCCTCCGCCTCCGGCCAGTAAATGCCCAGCAAAATACACCGGTCGGAAGTTGATCCATGAATGAAGAGTTGACAGAGGATGCTTGACACCTTACAATCTGGAACCTCTGTTTGCTGAAATCGGGTGGCTGCCCATCCAAGATTTTGGAGGACCTTTCCAACTTGAACAGACACGTAACTTTCTTGCAGCATGTCACTCTCTTGCGTTTAATCCTCCATCATTCATGGTCTCTCTGGATGGTGATGATGCGTTTATTACTCCCGCCACATTAGCTCATATTCTCAATCTGCAAATAGCTCCAGAAGGGATCCCGAACCTGGATCTTGATCATCCTGACAACCGTTTTGTAGTTACCAAATACCTATGCCATAATAGAGACATTCCCTGGCATCAAGGAAATGTCTTAAAATCTAGGTACATGGAACCTTGTTTTCGGATTATGCACGGAATCTTCACTACAAATCTGTATCCAAGGAGTACAAATCGATCTGACCACACGAGTCTTATGATCATGATAGTTTACTTTATTGCAAAAGGGACGAAGGTCTGCCTTCCAACACTGCTTGTCAATCAGTTGGTAAATGCTATACATACATCCAGGGATCTACACCTACCATATCTCCGGATCATAAGCAGGATATGTCAAGTCATCGATTTTCCTACCACCACTGATCCAGTTCTTCCAATTCATACCTTCAATGTCAAGAACATCCGGAAAATGGATTTGGAATTTCACGAGTACAAGGGGGAAACTGTGAGAGGAATCCAGGCAGAATATGTAGCAGGAGAAGGCAGCGATCCCATGGAAGGAACTACATTGGCTGAAGATGTCCCTCCTGGACCTGATCCAGCTCCGTCCACGTCATCAGCTGGATATAAGAAAAGGTTCAAGTTGGATAGAATTGGGGCGATTCAGCAGGACATCCACTCCGTCAAAGAAAGGCTGACTGTTCTGGAAAGGCTGGTACAGGGAGTACAACAGACTGTTCAGCAATTGGTCGATCTAATGACCTATCGTCGGGATGATACAACTCCGTCTCACTTTGTACTGTAGTACTGATCTCTGAATACTGTCACACATTCTCACTCCTTTAACTCAGCGTATGAACATTAGTATCTTTTTAAATGTTCTATGCTCCCTTAAGTGTATGTGATAGTTCTCTAATTGGTTAGACTGAAAATATTTTTGTTGAAGAACGTCCATGGTTGGACTAAAAATACTGGTTATAATATTTGGGATAATTGTTAAGCTACTACTGTCTGTAGCAATACACTTTTTGCAAATACTACCAATCTTGAGTAGTTTTATTTGTTATGGCTGAATAGAATTCTTATCATTATTGCCATATTTTGTTCCCCTAGTTTATCTGATGGAATGCATATGATGTGTTTAATGCTTAAATGCCTTACTATTATCACTGCTTTCCACCTGTTCTGACCACAGATGACTTCTTATAATATTTTGATCATTACTCATCTGTATCTTGTGTGCATGTTCTCTCAAGTGTTTTAAGCTTCAGTCAATATCACTTGCTATACCTTTGCCAGTGACTGACAAAAAGGGGGAGAACAATTCAAAACACCTCGAGCGAAAAATTGTATATTTAATGTGTTGCAGGTATTAGGGGGAGCAGCTGCATCAAGAAAGGGAGAGTTTTTGAAGTAAGTTGGAGCGGATACTTCTAGAATGTGTACATTGGTTAGAAAAAATTGTAAAATTGTGTAAATGCATGTACACACAATTTAGGGTGTGTCTAGAAGTGTTATAGGGTGTTTTGGGTATTTTGTCATATAATTGACAAAGGGGGAGATTGAAAGTGCACATGCTATTGCCCTGGTTTGTCAAGTTACGTGTATGGTGAGTCAGATAGCTGCAGAACTTGATAGGAAAATTATTTCAAGCGTCTGCCTCAACCGGATGTGTGGAAGCTCGCAATAGGTAAATCATAGCCTCACATCCCATGTCCCAAAACACCAGGTGATTAAAACCCTTAAAACAAGATAGACATCTTAGGATTTTTGTGGTGAGAAAACTTTTTCAAAATAGGAAAATCTCTAAGTTTTTCTCGCCCTGTCGATTCTATCGAAGCACCCTCGATATGATTGACCTGCACTGTCGATGTCCTCGATACCTTAATGATATTATCGATAAGAGGACCAAAAGTGTCCAGCAACTAAATATTCATCTGGACGGATTTATCGATGTATTGATACACCTATCGATATCATCGATATAAGCACAAATATATCCAACAACTTCACAATATATCTAGACGAATTATCGATGTATCGATACACATATCGATATCATCGATATTCAAATCTCGAGACCATCGAGAGTGGCTCAATAAGATTGACAGGCAGATTTCCGGCTCCCCTGTTTTTTAATGAAAAACTCAAAATTCTTCGATATATCGATGACCATCCGATATGATCTAAATTCAAATATCGATAAGATCGGAAGTCCATCGATGATATTTACAATGGGCGCGCATTTCTTACAGCATTTATTTCAATTTAGTTTTAACTATGATTGGGGGCCCTTCGATTTAATCAATATTCAAATATCAATGATATCGACACCAGTTTGATTGCATCGAACGATGCCATAATCTGTCCAGCAAGTTCAAAGATAAATCAGTTGGATTTATTGATGCCTCGACTCTGATCTCGATGTCATTGACATTCAAATTTCGATGACCTCGACGGTTTCCCCGATCATTCATGAAAACCTGAAATATCTCAAAGTCAAGTCTCTCTCATTTTTTAAGTGTCGATTGATCGATCCTGTCATCGATGGAATCGGAGTTCGAAATTCGATGACATCGACAATAGTTTCGATTCATCGACCATCTGGCAAAGAGTTTCAAAAGCGTATGACATCGAGTCCGAGTCATCGAATAGACCATCGATGCTATCGAGAGTATATGCTCGATGATATCGAACCTACTCGATGATATCGAACTCTGTCATAAATGTGACTGTTTTATATTCATTGGAACTTTTTTGCCTATTTATAGAGGACTTGTCTTTTGTTGCTGTGGGAGAAAGAAGAGAGAGCTTTTGAGTGTTTTAACTTATATCCTATACCTAAAGCCCTTTCTCTTAAGGGAGTTCATCCTCCAATCCACCCTCATCTTTGATATTCAATAGAGTGGATTGGGAAATGAACTTCCGCATTCAAGGATCCTCCATCTACTACCTTAATGGAAAATCATTATACTGGGATGCATTGAATGCATAAGAGTGGAACTACTCTACCTTCCTTATAGGTAAACCTTTAGAGAGTAGGATTCCATCTCTACCTTGACCCAACTTTAAGCCTAGTCTTGGTATATCTTTTATGTTGCGGATCAAGGGAGCAGAAGACTCTTCATCAACAAGGAGGAGATCTTCGGCGTTGTGCTTAACGGGACTCATCAACTTATATGTAAGTATCTAGAGTCCAAGAGGACACTTGTGATCATTCCTTTCTAGGATTTGGTCTTAAGTGGTTCTCACCCTTTGAAGCCCTTGTAGGAGGCCTCCGGCGGGAGTGTATGTAGTGGGTGCGTTGTGTGGACCCTTGCTCTATGGAGAGCATAAACATCTAGTTAGGAGCGAACCAGTAAAACTCTGGGTTTGAGGTGAACTGCGTAAAACCTCTGTAAAGGTTGAAGGTGAACGTGATTTAAAATCTTAGGTTTGAGGTGAACCCTGGGAAACCTCCTTAGTGAAATCCGGTACACTCAAGGGTTAAGTGCGACAGCCGAGAGTGGAGTAGACTTATCGTCGAACCACTATAAAATGACTATGTTTGTGATTATTTTTCTTTATGAGTGATTCATGTCAATGCATTCATATTCATATATCTGATCACATTTCACACACACACATAGTCTCATCTAACATAGACTAAGTTGCATATTGTTATATCTTGGTTAGTTTATGACTGGATCCTCTACTTGGCTTTGAAGCCGATAGAGTTATATTTGAGTAATCCTGAAAATTGTATACATGATAGGAGTTTTAAATAACTCATAAATCTTTAAAAATTCCTATTCACCCCCCTCTAGGACATATTGGCATATTCCGACTTCAACTCAAGCGGTCTTCATCGCTATTTCACTTATAAATACATTAGATGACAAATAAATATCACAGCGGGCCTCAGGAAGTTTTTTATGGAGGGCATCATTATCACAAGTACTTCCATTGGTTTGGTCTACTTGAGCTTTAGATCGGCCTTATTTTTGGGCTCATACCCTAAAACGATGCGGCAAAATAGATGAATGTTATGCATAAAACACATGCATCACGGTGATCTTCATAGAGCCTCTGCTCGGACTGAGTCCATCCATTAAGGGCAGGAGGCAATCGAAATCCATTTGGATGTGTGATATCTAAACATGTCTACAAAGGTTCTAAACCATCTAATAAGTGGACCACTTATGGACAATTAATAAAGAACTCCGCTATGGTCAAGAAGAAAGGCAAAAGAGGTGATATTTACTATTGCGATTTGTTCTGCGGAATCACACAGATATGGATCTATAATAGCAATCCAAGAGCACCAAGCAATCACAAGAGAACATAAAGATTTAACATGGAAAATCCTTGCGGGAAAAAACCACGACACAAAGCAACAGATCTTGACTATGAAAGTAAAAATTACAAAGAGGGAAGACTTTCCCGATTCAAACAACCTTGAATCTCACCCTTGCTATACCATTTGCAAACCCTAGAACCTTTTTAGAAACCCTTACAATACCTTTAGAATACCTTAGAATACTTTATAATAGCCCTAGGGACTCCTATTTATAGTTTAGGAAACCCCACTTACGCACCGACTTTGGAATAGTCCGGAAGCCGCCTCAAATTTACGCAATCCGCACGTAGTCTGCGTAACCTTTGACTAGTCGAGCCTGACCTTCGACTGGTCAAGGATCACGAAAATTTCAAACTTTTTCATATTTAAGACATTTTTTAACAATAATCTCCACCATGTCTTTAATATTCAAACGTGTAGCTTCTTGCCATTTTCTTTTATCTCTGCATCACATCATAGCTTCTCGTGCACACTCCATCCTTCTTGTTCGCCATCGCCAAGTCCAGAGAAGTTGCATAGAACTTGAACTTCTTTGTAGGAACGACCTTAGTGAGCATATTTGCCGGATTCACGCTGGTGTGAATCTTCTCCAATGTTATGCCTCATTCCTCAAGCACCTGCTGGATAACATGGACATCCAACTAATTGCTCCACCTGCTAGTACAAATGAGTAACATGAAGTCGACTTCCTAGAATCCACATTACCTATGTAATCTGAATCCACATACCCTTCCAACTTAGTTCATGTCTTCTCAAAAGTTAAGACGTAGTCTTCTGTACCATCTCACCGCCGCCCAATATTTCTTGCCGAGGTATTTGCTCATAGCACTGGTTGCCCGTGAAATCACTGGTCTAACACAAACCATGACATGTACTACCAACTGCATTCGAATAAGGCTCATAAGACATATGCTGCTTTTCCTCATCTGGTTTGGGACATGTTCTGAGGAAAGTCTTGAATTGAGCTACGTAGGCAACGCTCACCGGCTTTACCTGGTCCATCACATTCTTGATCAATACCTACACAAGGTATTCTACCTGTGAATATCAAAACCGAATCCTCTTCCAGTTTATATGAATATCACTGCCGAGAACCTTCTTTGCAGCCCCCCAATCCTTCATCCTGAATGTCCTACTTAACCGAGTCTTTAGTATATTGATTTCAGACAAGTCATGATTGGTGATCTATATGTCATCAATATACAATTCTTGACTCACCATGATGGAATCAAATTTTATACCACTGCCTAGGCGACAGGTCTATAACGACCTCTTGCAAACTTTTTTCTTAGCCCCCTTAGACTTTGAAGCCCTCTGGTTGCATCATGTAGATCTGCTCTTCCAATTTCCCTTATAGAAGTTCGAGATCGCATTGGCAACCAATGCCAATACAAATCTAATAGACACCTGCTATATCGCCGGCGTGAATATATTTGAGAAGCTGATCCATTCTCTTTAAGCATGACCCTTCGTTACCAACCTCGCTCTGTATCTATATTGTATCTCCTTGAAGATCCACTTGCATCTAACCACTTTCCAGCCCACTCGAAGCTCCACTAGCTCCCATGTGTCAGTTTGGTATAACGAGTCCATCACGTTGTCTATAGTTACCTTCCACTTTTCAGCACCAGACTCACTTAGAGCCATTTGAATAGTAGACAGATCCCCCTGTAACAAGAGCATATGCGATATTAGAATCGTTCGTATATCTCACCATATCATCAATTATGCTATGTGATTCTTCTTATAGGTGGCTGCTCCACATGCTCCGTATCTTTGTCCGCGCGTCACATCCTTCCTGCCCTGCCTGCTCATGTGGCCATACTCAGCATGCTACACATGTGCAGAGGTGGAATCTGCTATAACCACTGTAACTCTACCTTTCGAAGTGCTCTGTTGAGGGTCAATTATTGCATACTAGACCCCTGTTACAGCCTGTAATTACATACATAATACTGTTAATGCCTCCTTTTAAGCGTGTTTTTTGTTGCAGGGTGTAATTAGGGGCGTTGACTGAAAAAGAGTATTAAAAGCATGAATTTGACGCCCTGAAATAACCAGAGCAAGGGATGGACCCCAGGGGACTAAGGTCAACGGAAGTACACGCTAAGGATCCGGAAAAAAATCAAGAATTGAAGCTCGAGTGGCCTGAAATTGGTACAGAATGCAAGATCACAGGGTTTCCACCATTCATTCAGCTCGAAACTTCATATGTGGCATAAAGACCATAAATTAACCGTACAAGTCGAGTTTCGGCCCTTGGATCCCTATAGAAGTGGCCTAACGGACAGATCAGCCCATAAAACTCTGATTTTGGGCCCACCTGCTATCTGGATATGCTTCAAAATTGGTATCAACGCGTTAAATGAGCTGAGAAATGAATGGACGGAATGGATTTCAACAGAACATCACAGTGGACCTCGCATGTACATCGCGTGTACATGGGGTATCCGATGCCCGAGCCGCACCGGACGGTCAGCCCGGTCAAAGACGGGCTGACCCGTCTTCTTTCATGCGCAGCAACAGTGGATGCACCAGCATCCGCTGATTTTGAACAGTGGGCCCCACTCGTTGCCTGTGTTGATGATCAGGACCGTCCATTCGGTCCAGGAGGTGTTTGATACCCTCACCTAGGTGTCCTTTTTGACCCCTGTATGGACAAACACGTAGATCTCTGATTAAACGTAAGATGGACGGCTGGGTTACAATTCAATGGGCTACACCTAACTCGGTCCAAAACCAGTTATCCCTGAATGGTTTTTTGAGATGAAACTAATGGACGGGGTGGATTTCTCAAACACTGGGGTATGTGGACCACTCTAATGTCACCGCAAGCTGGCGTGCGTACGCTGATTCGTGTTGTGGGCCCCATACGTTGTCCATATGGACAATCCGAACCGTCCATGAGATTCCAAAGGACCATATCACTCATGCTTAGGTGGCAAATTTTCAAAATACATTAAAGCTACGTTTTTTATCATACAAAAGTTGGACGGACGGTGAGAAGATTTGGTACAATGGGTCACACAGAACCTGAAACAAACCCACCTTTCCTGACCTATTTTTCTCTGGGAATCAAGTGAACGGCATGGATCTCTCATCAGAGCTCGCCCGAGGACCCCACTAGGATCCAGCGTAACTCTTACGCGGTCCCTGTTTCACGGTCGTCCGAGAAATCCATCCGCTGTGGGCCATCGTGCATGCACAACTGCCGTTGGATCAGCTATCTGAACCGTCCAATTGAAGCCCCAGCCAAGCTTGACCCTAGCCATGAGGGCAGGTGCAATAAGCGGGACAATCAACGTCCTAATTTTGAGTCCAATCGCAGTTTTAGGTGTGTTTCTTGCTGCGAGAAATAGGGCTTGCATAGGAAGATTTTTCTGCGTAAAGAAGAGTGCGTAAGCCCTTCTCACTGGGAGGGCCATCTAACCGACTTCCTACCTCTATAAAAGAAGGAAAAGAGAAGGGAGAAGGGGGATTTTGAATTCGAAGGAAGACGTGGAGCAGGGAGAGAAACAGGGAGAATTGATTTGTTATTTATTTATTTTTTATTTTTATTTTTATTTTTTCTTCTAGATTCATGAGATCTAGTCCACTCATGTGTGGCTAAACCTCTTAGCTAGGGCTAAGAGGTGAAGCTTGTAGCGTGATGGGGAGAATTCGTTGCTTGTGCCTTTTGTTTGGACTGAATTGATGTTGATTTCGGTTTTAATTAAAGGAATGTTTTTAGTTTTTAATGGTCTTTTGTGACTGAAATTACAATGGGTCTGCAATGGCTTTGAGCATGTTCCTTTCCTTTATGTTTATGACGTCAAGAAGCCCTGTTATTCACCATCGTCTCCTGAGCATGGTTGGATGTCGGTACCCTTCCTAACCTCTATGGCATGTTGATTGGTTGGTAATTAGTTTAATTCTGTTGTTTGCTTTGTCTCCTGGGCATGGTTTGGTGATGGAATCCATGCTAATTCATATACCTCTTGTCTCTTGAAAACTATATCAACGGCAGTTCAGTTAATTTCCCTGATTTTTAATCCAAGCATAAGATCTCCCTGATCTCTACAAGTGGATCCTCTGGATCCCTAGTTTCCCACCTCTGAATTTCTTAAGTTTTAGATTATTATTTCACCATTATTCCTCAAAAATTATTTGATTTAGATTTCATCTTAGCCTAGTTCTATATCTGGTTATTTTCAGATAACGTACAGGTTTCAGTCCCTGTGGATTCGACCTCAGTCTCACCGAGTTTATTACTACATCACAAACCTGCACTTGAGGAGTGAACAAGTTTTTGGCGCCGTTGCTGGGGACTGACGGCTACTTATTTCTGAAATTAATTAGTTTTAGAATTAGATTAAGATTAGGGTTTTACTAACTTTAGGTTTAGGTTTTTTTGATTTATAGAAACTAACCTTTTTTTCTTGTTTTGTAGGATTCTAAGATAAAAACTTCTAATTAGGTGATATCTTTCTAATTTCTCTACTTTTTCTATTTTAGGCTTAGGGTTGTATTTTCTATTTTTAGGAATTCTTCCCAGCTTAAAAACTAACTTTCTATTTTCATCTTAGAATTTTCTAACTTTAGAATATTTATTTTTAGGAACTAATTTCTTTTATTTTCTTTTGCAGGATCTTAACATAGGAATTTCTAATTGGTACCTTCCTTCTAACTTCTCCCTCTCTTACTTTCCATACTGCTGTAGGATCCTTTCTTTTATTTTACTTAGGATTAGATTAAGAGTTAGGGTTTCACCATATATATGAATGAGTGGGCACGACAGTATATTGAGATAGCTTATGGAAAACAGCCTACACCTCAAAATTTTTCTGAAAATATCTTCGAGAATCAATTGGAATATGATGCTCCACCGATTAAGAAGTCTTTCGGTGATTATCTGCGGAGAATAATTGTATTCCACGAGTTAAGAAAACAGTACGTGATTATTGGAATGATGACGCGTATCAACTCCTGACAGATAACCCATATGGTTTTGATCAGTGGAAACAGAAATATGTCGAGGTTGAGTCAGTAAAACAACATGGTAAGAACCCTCGTGGATCAACCACTTTTGAATATTCACCAGAAATGATCCAAGAGGAGTCATATCCGAGTTACACAGACTATATTACTGGCATGAGGAAATTAGTAGAAGCACTTGAATCACGCCTTGATAGGCTAATGGAGACTAATTCATCCCAACCGCAATCCATTGATCTTGCTGATTATTCCTTTGGATTCCCTACTTCTAATGAAATAACGGAGGCTAGTTCGTTTCAACTACAATCCAATCCAGAAATACAATGCGAGGAAAGTAATCCTCACTCGCTTTTGACAAAATCTGGAATTTGGAATGAGGAGTTGGATTCCATTAATGAGCATACGGTTCAATTCCCCGATGAGTCGATCTCAATGATTGTTCAAAAGAATGATGGAGATACATGGGTGTCTTTTAAATACAGTGATGATGACACACTTTCCTTACATGATACACAAGATCTCAATGATGAGGTAGAGGTTAGTTTATTCGAACCTCAACCAAATTTAGAATGTAAGGAAAGCGATCCCATCCCAAGTGTGCACTGCACAGAATTAGACGATGATGCGTATTGGGATAATGATTATGAATGTTCAGCCCCAGTTCCCCTGGAATTAATCTCAAGTTTGGTCCAGGTCAATGATCAAGAAGTACACGAAATGAGTGGTCATAATGAGCTATTCCACTCACCTGACATATCTGATTTAAAAGTGGATGAGCTCCTTATAACCAACCCTTCTATCTCTTGTGAGACATGTTTGGACCACTCCACTGAATTACATGATGATATGATTCAGGAGATGAATGAGTTACTCGATACAACTCTGGAATTTGAAACCACTCAGTTGAGGCCACCATCTGAACTGTTGAATTTTAACGATTCAATGCCTCTTCTGAGTAGTATCAATGAACAGAGTCAGCACATCAATGCTTCGTATACTGATCCTCAATCTGTCTATGCAGGGCTGGAGCAAGAGAGCACACTTTCGTCTACTTTTAAAGACGATAGAATCCTTGAACAGATCATCACACACTTCAATGTGGAGAATGAGTCACTCTCAACTGAATGTCCCAATGCTTTGGATGATTGCTTGGCACACTTTGCAGATTCAAACGATCCCATGATAAGAGACATAGTGAATGCCTTGCAAGACAACATCTCGGTAGTCATCACTGACCGAGAGAACCCTTACTTTGAAGCCCCTCCCTCCCCAGATCCTTACTGTTTACCATTAAGGGAGGAGGAGCTAAAAATTGAACCGAAGTCTGATACTTCGTAATGTGTCGAGCTACACCACTTCCTGAAAAATTTTCTCAATTTGATCTACTTGTAGTCTCTGATTCACCATGGGATACTAACTTCAAAACTTTTTCTGACACAGGTGAATCATATATACTGTGGATACCTCAAGCGAATCAACGTCAAATTTTTAATGAGGTACATAAGTTTTTCTAGAAAGTCAAGCTCCAAGGCATCCAAGCTTATTGCAAAAAGGGCTTTTGGATGTTCCTGTTGAGGAACTTACTGAGAAACTTATCACGATATTGGCCGGAAGAGGAACCTTATGACATAATCGAGTATTTTTTCCCTGCTTTCATAGGACTAGGGTAGTTGCTTTATTTGTCTGGCTGAAGACGGTAAACTTAGCGCTCCTGGGAGGCAACCCAGCTTTTCATTCCATTTCATTTTCCTAGTTAGTTAGTTCAATGTTTGTGGGTAACATTGCTACAAACCCTCATGAGACTACAACTCGTCCACTAGAGGTAACCTAGGGGTTTAAAGGCTTGTTGCATACGCTAAATGCAATCGATAACACCTGCGAAAGTGGTATAGATAGGATTTTATTTTTGTTATTTTTGCGTTGCTTTCTCTCTCATGCTGACCGGGGTCCATGATGCGATCTCTTGGAAAGTGTCTCTCGATTCATCATCCATGTACTATCTTCCCATCACTTCATATTTACTTTTCGTTGTTCCAAGTGCATTGCATATTCATATCTTTTACATTGAGGACAATGTAGATTTTAGGTTGGGGGTGGGAGATTAGGTGACCTAATCAGTATTTTCTTGGTCTTGAGCAAAAATTGTGAAAATTTTTAAATTTTTCTGAAATTTCTTGTGAATTCGAAGTGATTTTGACAGCCATCATGGATTCAGAATTACAAGGTAAGTAATGTTGGTAATTTATGACTCTTAGATTCCGTTATTTGTTAGATTTCACAGTTAAGTCCGAACTGTTAATCCATGATTAGAAGTTTTAAACATTAATTGAGTCATGATTTCACAGGACACATCTCGCTTACACATTAAGATTTCAATTCCATATTGAAGGATTAACTTGGTAATCACTGAGCATGAAAGAAACCAGCCTAAAAGATTTGGCCATCAGGGTATAAAAAAGAATTGCACCATGGGTTTGCTCCCTATAGGTGTGGATTCGATTTTCCATGATTAACAATTGGAAAGAGTTGGGTGACTAGTTTCATCATAGGTTTGCTCCCTATAAGTGAAAATTTGATTCCCATCTTGACATTAAAAAAAAAAAACACTAGAAAAATGAAAGAATGATCTGTGAGGCAAAGTTCTGGTTTAGGTGATGGTAGTTATGAATTTTCTGATTGGTTACCAATGATATCATGAAATCAACAATTTGATCTCTTAATGATGATAGGCCGAGATTTCACTATACACCCATGGAGCTCAATGTTTAGAATTATTCTAGTTTATGGATTAATATTTGAACTTGATTATGAAATTCACCGTGCATGAGAGGCCAAGAGAAATTGATAATCAACATTCATAAATCTTATAATTCTAGTATCTGAAAAGTTTTTTTCGAAATATCACTTAAATTCATAAAGATTCTCCTGTAATTCTCAACTTATTTTTCGCATACTTTGCTCGGGACTAGAAAAATGCTGGTTGGGGGTTGTGTTGAGGGTCAATTATTGCATACTAGACCCCTGTTACAGCCTGTAATTACATACATAATACTGTTAATGCCTCCTTTTAAGCGTGTTTTTTGTTGCAGGGTGTAATTAGGGGCGTTGACTGAAAAAGAGTATTAAAAGCGTGAATTTGACGCCCTAAAATAACCAGAGTAAGGGACGGACCCCAGGGGACTAAGGTCAACGGAAGTATACGCCAGGGATCCGGAAAAAAATCAAGAACTGAAGCTCGAGTGGCCTGAAATTGGTACAGAATGCAAGATCACAGGGTTCCCACCATTCTTCAGCTCAAAACTTCATATGTGGCATGAGGACCATAAATTAACCGTACAAGTCGAGTTTCGGCCCTTAGATCCCTATAGAAGTGGCCCAACGGACAGATCAGCCCACAAAACTCTGATTTTGGGCCCACCTGCTATCTGGATATGCTTCAAAATTGGTATCAACGTGTTAAATAAGCTGAGGAAATGAATGGACGGAATGGATTTCAACCGAACATCATAGTGGACCTCGCATGTACATCGTGTGTACATGGGGTATCCGATGCCCGAGCCGCACCGGACGGTCAACCCGGTCAAAGACGGGCTGACCCGTCTTCTTTCATGCGCAGCAACAGCGGACGCACCAGCGTCCGTTGATTTTGAACAGTGGGCCCCACTCGTTGCCTGTGTTGATGATCAGGACCGTCCATTCGGTCCAGGAGGTGTCCTTTTTGACCCATGTATGGACGAACATGTAGATCTCTGATTAAACGTAAGACGGACGGCTGGGTTACAATTCAATGGGCTACACCTAACTCGATCCAAAACCAGCTATCCCTGATTGGTTTTTCGAGATGAAACTAATGGACGGGGTGGATTTCTCAAACACTGGGGTATGTGGACCCCACTAATGTCACCGCAAGCTGGCGTGCGTACGCATAGCGTCCGCAAGGTGCGGACACTGATTCGTGTTGTGGGCCCCATACATTGTCCATATGGACAATCCGAACCGTCCATGAGATTCCAAAGGACCATATCACTCATGCTTAGGTGGCAAATTTTCAAAATGCATTAGAGCTACATTTTTGATCATACAAAAGTTGGACGGACGGTGAGAAGATCTGGTACAATGGGCCACACAGAACCTGAAACAAACCCACCTTTCCTGACCTGTTTTTCTCTGGGAATTAAGTGAACGGGCATGGATCTCTCATCAGAGCTCGCCCGAGGACCCCACTAGGATCCGGCGTAACTCTTACGCGGTCCCTGTTTCACGGTCGTCCGAGAAATCCATCCGCTGTGGGCCATCGTGCATGCACAACTGCCGTCGGATCAGCTATCTGAACTGTCCAATTGAAGCCCCAGCCAAGCTTGACCCTAGCCATGAGGGCAGGTGCAATAAGCGGGACAATCAGCGTCCTAATTTTGAGTCCAATCGCAGTTTTAGGTGCATTTCTTGCTGCGAGAAATAGGGCTTGCATAGGAAGATTTTTCTGCGTAAAGAGGAGTGCGTAAGTCCTTCTCACTGGGAGGGCCATCTAACTGACTTCCTACCTCTATAAAAGAAGGAAAAGAGAAGGGAGAAGGGGGATTTTGAATTCGAAGGAAGACGTGGAGCATGGAGAGAAACAGGGAGAATTGATTTGTTATTTATTTTTATTTTATTTTTATTTTTATTTTTTTTCTAGATTCATGAGATCTAGTCCACTCATGTGTGGCTAAACCTCTTAGCTAGGGCTAAGAGGTGAAGCTTGTAGCGTGATGGGGAGAATTCGTTACTTGTGCCTTTTGTTTGGACTGAATTGATGTTGATTTCGGTTTTAATTAAAGGAATGTTTTTAGTTTTTAATGGTCTTTTGTGACTGAAATTACAATGGGTCTGCAATGGCTTTGAGCATGTTCCTTTCCTTTATGTTTATGATGTCAGGAAGCCCTGTTGTTCACCATCGTCTCCTGAGCATGGTTGGATGTCGGTACCCTTCCTAACCTCTATGGCATGTTGATTGGTTGGTAATTAGTTTAATTCTGTTGTTTGCTTTGTTTCCTGGGCATGGTTTGGTGATGGAATCCATGCTAATTCATATACCTCTCATCTCTTGAAAACTATATCAACGGCAGTTCAGTTAATTTCCCTGATTTTTAATCCAAGCATAAGATCTCCCTGATCTCTATAAGTGGATCCTCTGAATCTCTAGTTTCCCACCTCTGAATTTCTTAAGTTTTAGATTATTATTTCACCATTATTCCTCAAAAATTATTTGATTTAGATTTCATCTTAGCCTAGTTCTATATCTGGTTATTTTCAGATAACGTACAGGTTTCAGTCCCTGTGGATTTGACCTCGGTTTCACCGAGTTTATTACTACATCACAACCCTGCACTTGGGGAGTGAACATGCTCCCGATCAACCTGTAAACATTATTGAGTCGTTGTACTTTATGATCACCCGTGCCTGCTTAGATACTTTAAGGACACCATCAATACCCATGAACCTGCACCCTATAGCCTCGAGTGCACCGAGGAAAATCAGGCTCTTCTTCATGTCGGGAACATGCCTCACCTCAGTCAGGCTACGCTCTGTCCCATCAAACATCTTGATACGCACCGTACCAACAATCACAACATTACAGACACAATCATTGCCCATAAACACCTGTCCACCATCGCTCTCTCTGTAACTGGTGAAGTAACTCTGATGAGCAGTTTTGTGAAAAGATGGCCCTGTGTCTAGAATCCACTCATCCTTATAATTATCGTAAAAGTGTCTGATTGTAGACATAGACAAAACATCACTATCACATCCACTCGATCCATTCGATGTGGCAGCGTTAGCCTCCTTGTATGAAGCCTCAGAGTTTTCTTTCTTAGATTTAGGATTTGTACAATCCTTCTTCACATGTCCTCCCATCCCATAATTCTAACACTTTAACTTACCTTTGCCTTTGCCCATAGACCTAGTTCTTGACCCTGAAGATCCTATACCTTGCTCAGAATTCCTGTCCCTCGTAATCAGTGCATCGAAAGATGTCCACATGTCATTGTTACACTTTCTCATGGCCTTCCCTTGAAGAGCTGAGATAATGGTGTCGACACTTAGAGTTTTATTTATGGTGTACATCGTGTCTTTGAATGACTTATATGATGCCGGAAGAGAATTCAACAGCATACATGCTTGTTCCTCATCTTTGATAACTTTCTCCATATCCAGCAATTTGTAAACTAATTTATTAAAGTTGCTAATGTGGCCTCTAGATCTCCACCCTCTGCCATCTTGAAGGTATACCACTATGACATCAAGTGCAGGCGATTTTCAGAGGATTTTTTCGTATAGATATCCTCTAACTTCGCCCATAACTTAGCCGCAGTTTTTTCTCTCATGATATTGTAGAGAACCTCATCCGTGAGACAAACGGATGGAGGCTAAAAGATTACTATCAAGAGTCTCCTATTCTTCATCTTTCATAGTCGTTTTTCGCTCCTTAAGAGCCTTAACTTCGCCTTGCTTGGTTAATAGACTAATCAGCTTAATCTTTCATAACTTAAAATTATTTTTGCCTAAGTACTTCTCAATATCAAACTTAGTGTTTTCCATTATTGCTAATCCTACAGATTCAGATATGTGCCCCAATGATAGCTATGATACAACTTGTTAGGATTTGTTCTACGGATCACACATATATGGATCTAGGATAGCAATCTAAGAGCACCAAGTAATCACAAGAGAACACCAAGATTTAACGTGGAAAAACCTTGCGTGAAAAAGCTACGGTACAAAGCAACAGATCTTCATTATAAAAACAAAAATTACAAAGAGAGAAGACTTACCTGATTCGAAAAACCTCGAATCTCACCCTTGTTATACGCTTTAATTACAAACCCTAAAACCCTTTTAGAAACCTTTAAAATGCCTTAAAATACTTTAGAATAGTCCTATAGACTCATATTTATAGTTTAGGAAACCCCACTTATACACCGACTTTGGAATAGTCCGGAAACCGCCTCAAATTTACACGGTCCGCGCGCAGTTTGCGTAACCTTCAACTAGTCAAAGCAGGGCTTCAACCAGTCGAACCTTCGACTAGTCGAGCCTAACCTTCGACTGATCGAGTATTACATAAATTCCAAACTTTTTCAAATTTAAAACATCTAATAAC
Source organism: Magnolia changhungtana (assembly GCA_030180095.1). Taxonomy (NCBI): domain Eukaryota; kingdom Viridiplantae; phylum Streptophyta; class Magnoliopsida; order Magnoliales; family Magnoliaceae; genus Magnolia; species Magnolia changhungtana. Next base: position 257,472 of record JASAUF010000346.1, on the reverse strand, counting down.
AACATTTACTGTAGAATATGAAATATGCATATCACAGGAGTCTTAGGCACAACTACTTTGGGCGATGTGACTGTTCGTTACTAGCATGTAATTGCAAGGTGTCGTATATTGAAATCAGGTCAATCCGGTCATCAGGTGGGTCAGTTTCTATTATGTGGCCCACATGATGTGTGGATTAGAATGATAATTCCATTCAGAATTGTTCATGATGGGCCCAACCTTTTAACGGTTTGGATGTTGTACTCATCTGTTACATTGCCTCATATGCACCAGATGGACGATTCCGGTTGAGAGCTTCTCTTCTTATTTTTGTGTCATGGCCATCTTCTGTAGGTCCCGCAATATAGGTGGATAGATCAAATTCAATTGAACCATGGGCCAACTGAGGGACGCGGTTTGGCTAGTGACGCCGCCACCAGCCAGGTGGCTATGGTCGGTGCTATGTAGACATCACCATCATGACTGTATTTTATCCATGCCGTCCATACAATTTTTAAGATAATTTTAGGGCTTGATTCTAAAAATGAGATATATCTAAATCAAGTGGACCACACCATGGGAAAACAGTAGTGATTAAATATCCACCATTAAAAACCTCCTAGGGCCCACTATAATGGTTATTTGACATTTAACCTGTTGATTAGGTTATACACACTTGGATGAAGGGAAACAATATATATATATATATATATATATATATATATATATATATATATATATATATATATATCATCTTGATCCAAAACTTTTGTAGCCCTAAGAAGTTTTAAGTGGTGGGCGTTCAATCAACACTGTGCGGTCCAAATGAGATTTGGATTAACCTCATTTTTGGACTCATACCATAAAATGATCTACAAGAATGGGTGGATGGAATGGATGAAACACATACATCATGGTGGAGCCCGCAGAGCACCGACCACTAGCCATTGGCTAGTGGCAGGGGAGTAGCCAATCCCTTTCCCAACAGAGAGAATGCATCGACTCTATTGCACCACCTCGGTGTACGATAAATTCAGCCGATATTTTAAAAGCTTGCCACCAGACGGGGAACGGATTAGGTGCCGCCCCGGCCTCACCCAAGACGGTCCGGCCCTTACCGTGGGGCCTACCTTGATTTACGTATTCTAAATCCATGCGGTCCATCTGGTTTTCCACATAATGTTAGGGGATAAACCAAAAAAAGAAGTAGATTAAATTCTTACATACACCAAACAATAGTAAACAGTGGATATTTAATGCACCACCGTTAAAAACTTCCTAAGCTCCAACATAATGTTTTCTTAATGTTTATTTGTCATCCAAGCCCTTGATAAGGGCACACAAACCTGGATGAAGTCAGAAAAAAAATATTAGCTTGATCTAAAAATTGTGGCCCAAAAAAAATTTTAATCGTCAATCACCACTACTTCCTATGGTATGGTCCACCTGAGATTTGTATCTGCTTTGTTTTTTGGCTAATGCGCTCAAATGATCTGGAAAAACGGATGGGCCGGATAGATGTAGAATAAACACATCAAGGTGGGCCCCACAGTAAGGGCCGCACCGAATCGGCTCCCAACAAGACACACAATATTGAGAAGAAATTGTCGTCGTCGGTGGCAAAATTTGAATAACTTCCAACCGTTTCCTTGGGTGGGCCATTTTTAACGCTTTTCCTCTTCCCTCTGCGACTCTTTCTTGCAAGTTTTTTTTTCTCATGCTCTAAAAGAGCATCTGATGTCGTGCTCCGCCGACACTTGGGCCACGTGTACGGTGTTCACAGCGACGGGAAAACAAGGGCATGAGCTGAGAGTTACCAGCATTGGAAGTTCTCGACGAATGGGATAAAACGACAGTCAAGGACATCACTGTCCAACGGTTCCAGTTGAATATTTCCATTGACCAGTGGCCACTGCTGACTCCTATGTTAGTTTTCCAACATTATAAAAACAACGATGATCATCCTACTCGCGGAAACGGATTGGCTACTCCCCCTCCCACTAGCCCGGTGGCTGATGGTTGGTCCTCTGTGGGCCCACCATGATGTATATGTTTCATCCGTGCTGTTCATCCATTTTTACAGATCATTTTAGGCTTGATCCCAAAATTGAAAGGGATACAAATCTCAGGTGGACCACACCACAGGAAAACAATAGTGGTTAGATGTCCACTGTTAAAATCCTCGAAATGCCCACTGTACTGTTTATTTGACATCCAATCTGTTGATTAGGTCATAGAGACCTATATGAAAGAATAAAACAAAGATCAGCTTGATCCAAAACTTTTATGGTCCCCAAAAATTTTTTAATGGTCCACATTTATTCAACACTGTTTCCTGTAATGTGGTCCACTTGAGATTGGAATATACTTCGTTTTTGGTCTCAGGCCATAAAATGATCTAGAAAAATATATGGACGGCATGGATGAAACAAATACATGATAGTGGGGCCCACAGAGCACCAACCATCAGCCATTGGCTGGAGGGAGGGGTATAGCCAATCGGTTTCCCCTACTAGCATGTGGCAGTTATGTACAGCTATCCAGTCCATTCAAATTATAGGCGTAGAGTATATGTCCACAATCATGAAGCAAATCCTAAACATTCAACTAATGGCTTTGAAATGGATGGTTAAAGCAAAATAATGGATGGTCCAGCTTTGACTGCAAAATCAGTTATTTAATACTATCTTCTCAAAGTAGTTTTTCCGTTATGCCTAACCCACAGTTGGGTGAGTGATTAGAAAGTCCGGTTTTGCCTGCATTTGAAAACTCACTATCATCTTTAAACAATGTGAAACTAGCACAATAGTCTGTTCCGTGAATGGATGAGAAGCCCAGATATACCTGTGCCCGGGCTGTGTGGGGCCAAAGAGATGCCCATGAAAAATCCAGTCCGTCCATCTGTTTTGAAAGGATACATTAGGACAGGATTCTAAAAATCAGGAAGATCCATGATCAGGTGGGCCATACCACACAAAACAGTGGGTTTTGAACACTAGGTTTGACAAAGGCTTTGTATCAGGATGATATTTATTTCTACAGTTTATCTGAGTGGTAATAACGCTATAAACGGTTTGGATGGTATTTAAAAATTATGGTTAGCTCCACTAAGGTTTCAACGGTGGACTTTCGGTTCGAACTGTTTCTTTGGTGTTGCGCACCTTAGTTTTCGATCTGCCTGATTTTTATAATACTTCACTATTAAGGTCTTTCAAAACAGATGGACGGATTGGATTTTTCACAGGCATTACTGTGGACCCCACGCAACCCCTGGCACAGGTATATCTCTATGCCCGGGTCATACGCAATCCGCTTGGATCGTTCTCACCGAGAACGCGTTTCCAGTATCAATTTTAACGGGTAATGGTACCTTTTCTCTGGGACCCGTTAAGAATCCGGTTTAAGTCCGGTTCTCATCTTTTGGATCTAGTAAGGTTTCAGTTAGGTCCATCAACTTGGATCCGGTTAGCATTAAATCAGGCTATTATATCTTATTTGGATCACACCACATGTGTCAAAGTGACACGTGTGTGACATGTTATCTATCAATGTGGTGGGAGTGGGACCCAACCTAAATACTCTTATTCATCCTATAACCAGGAAGCTAGACTTAAAGACCCAATAAATACTCGAACCGGATTGAATTCGTGTTCGGGGTCTTCAGGAGCAAAAGCAGACCCGAAAGGATCCCAACCGGGGCAAACTCAAACTCGGTGAGGTTGGAGATGTACCATAGGACGAAACGGATTGGCTACTCACACTTCCACTGACCCGGTGGCTGGTGGTCGGTGCTCTGTGGACACCACCATGATGTATGTGTTACATCCATGCTGTTCATCCATTTTTACGGATCATTTTAGTGCTTCATTCCAAAAATGAGATGGATATAAATCTCAGGTGGACCACACAACAGGAAAACAATAGTGATTAGATATCCACCATTAAAATCCTCCTAAGGCCCGATGTATTGTTTATTTGACATCCAATCTGTTGATTAGGTCATACAGACCTAGATGAAGGGAAAAAACAAAGATCAGCTTGATTCAAAACTTTTATGGCCCTGAAAAGTTTTTAATAGTCGACCTTCCTTCAACGCTATTTCATGTAATGTGGTCTACTTGAGATTGGAATATACCTCAAATTTAGTTTCATATCTTAAAATGATCTAGAAAAATATATGGACGACATGGATGAAACACACACATCATGGTGGGGCCCACAGAGCGCCAACCATCAGCCATTGGCTGATGGCAGGGGGAGTAGCCAATCCGTCGTGGCCGGTGGTCGGTGATCTGTTGGCCCCATAATGATGTATGTGTTTCATCCATACCGTTCATTCATTTTTACAGATCATTTCATAGTTTTATCTCAAAAATGAGAGAGATATAAATCTCAGGTGGACCACACCACAGGAAAACAATAGTGATTGGATATCCACCATTAAAATCCTTCTAAGGCCCACTGTACTGTTTATTTGACATCCAATCTGTTGATTAGGTCATAAAGGGCCAGATGAAGGGAAAAAACAGAATTCAGCTTGATCGAAAACTTTTATGGCCCCAAAAAGGTTTTTAATGGTCGATACTCATTCAACACTGTTTCTTATAATGTGGTCCATTTGAGATTGGAATATAGTCATTTTTGGTCGCATATCATAAAATGATCTGGAAAAATATATGGACGGAATGGATGAAACACATACATCATGATGGGGCCCACAGAGCACCGACCTTCAGCCATTGGCTGGTGGGAGGGAGAGTAGCCAATCCGTTTCCAGTGGAACCCGACCCGTTGACAGCAGTTTTTAATGAATGGCTGTGCTCGTCCGACTGATGCGACTGTCGAGGCTTCACAGACGCGAATTAGGTGTTGTTGTCCACACCACCCCTAGCTGTGGTGTATGATGTGTTGAGCACTGTAGGGATTACTCTGATATATATGTTTTATATCCAGGCCGTTCATCAGTTTTACCAGCTCATTTTAATGTACCAACCAAAAAATTAAGAAGATCCGAAGCTCAAGTGGACCACACCAAAGGAAACAGCAGGTCAATGATACTCACCATTGAAACCTTCCAAGGGCCAACCGTGATGTTTATTTTCATCCAAACTTTTGATAAGGTCACACAAATCAGGATGAAGGAAAAATACAAATATCAGCTCGATCCAAAACTTTTCTGGCCCCTTGGAAGTTTTTAACGGTAGGCGTTCAATAACCACTGTTTCCTGTCGTGTGGTCCACTTGAGTTTCAGATCTGCTTCATATTTATTTATTTTATTGCATAAAACGAAGGGGGGAGAGGGGAAACAGATGGACGGAGTGGATATAAAATGAATACATTAAGTTGGGCCCCACAACGAGCGACACATCGACACAGGATTGAGGGTTGTGTTGACCTATACCTAGTAGGGCCCACCACTTGATTGGTTTCTATCAGCGTACACGCGTTTAAGGATCGAGGATGCACCATTTTGATTACTCACGAAGACTACCAGCCTCCTCAGTTTTTTTTTTTTTTCAGTTTCTGCAACAAACACGCAATCCCACACGACGTGAAAGAGAAGCAGATCAATCCTCCGAACCGCGCTTTTGTTGCTTGCACGATCTCTAAAAGAATAAGGAACCATAGCAGGTATTAAAAGAGACTTTCTGTTATTTATTTATTTTTGTTTTTAAATGGGGGTTGCTTCTTCTCGAATTTCTGGTGAGAAGGCGATTGCAGAATGGTATGATTTGGATGGTTATCTTCTTTTCTTTCTTTTCTTTTTATTGCCTCGAAATGGGTTCTTTTTCCTTCTCTCTCCTGTGAAATGAACTGCAGAAAGGTATTGCCTTTATGGGTTTTCTTGAATCCATTGATTGAATCTGCGAAAAAAATGGTTTTTTCAATTAATGATTTCAAATGGGTTTTTTTCTTTTTTCCTCTTTTTAGTGTGGGGAATTGCAGAAATGTTATGGTTTTGATGGGCTTTTCTCGAACATATTGATTGAGATTGCAAAAGAAGTTAGTTGATATTTACACCCACCTTGATTGATGGATACAACCTTTCTTTTCTACTCTTGGTAATTCAATGGTACACATACTGTTCCATTACCGAGACTAGGAATGGTGGGTGTACTTGTCAATCATCAGGGTGGGTGCAAATACTGGTCTCTGTAGAAAAGAGTGCGTATAGATTTCAAATGGTTCTTTTCATTGTAGTTTTAAGTGAAGCAAATTGTAGGAATGTCTGTGTTTGATGGGATTTTTGTTTTGTTTTGTTTTGTTTTTTTTTTTTTTTTATTTTTTATTTTTTTTTTTTTAAATTTTTTTATTTGTTTTTTGTAGTTGATTCATGGATTCATGTAAAGGATTAGATGTCATTTGGTTTTATTTTTATTTTTATTTTTATTTTCTCCAATTTTTATGTAGAGAATGCATTAAGGTGGATTGTTTTTTTTTTCCCCAATCGATCTTTTCGTTTGAATGAATCAAGGTATGGGGTCTTTTCAGTTGCTGTATATAGAATGCCAAGAAATTGGGTTTCTTTTTTTTTTTTTTTTTTTTTTTTTTTTTTTTCTTGTTTAGGGGATCAAAGAAATTCATAATTTTCATGAGCTTTCTTTGCTCCTCGACATGTTTATTGATTCATTTAAGCAGGAAATGTATTTTGTAGACTGCAATTGGGTTACCTTTTTTGCTTTCTTGATTTCTGACAAAAGTAATTCTAGATGTTGGAATCTTGATTGGTTTCTTTTTCTTTCCTTTCTTAGCAAAATTTTCACATAAACACTTTATTTACTGCCAAAGAGTAACTTTTCTAGAGCATTCAATCAGTGCAGAAAGGTTGGCACAGCATAAAGATCACCTGGAGTGAGGATCTGCTTTTATCTTAGTTGTTTTGGGTTATTTGAATCCATGGAATATGGGTTTGTGAGGATATTCATCAGTTTTCATTTTCATGGCTACCAAGAAATGATTTTAATTGTATCTTGGATATTCATGCTGCAGATTGAAGAGAAGGTATTATCTTAGTAGTTCTTAGTGTTGATTCATCACCCCAAAAGTCTTCATTGTTCTTGTTGTAGGTATGTGATCTTGAGAGAATATTTCCATTCATGGAAAACCTCTGTTTAGTTGTCTTTCATAGCTTGATCCGGGCGTGGGTTTTCTTCTCGTTTCTGGGCTGGTGTTTATGGCTCTGTGGTGTACTGTTGTGTTTTTGGGTTTGCCTGTTTCTCTCTCTTTTGAAGCTTGTCTAATTTCCAAAAAAGGGAAAACAAAACCTTTATTATGATTTTTTTCATTTTCTTTTTTCTTTCTTTCAGTTTGAGGATCTCATAGATTGTAATGTGTAACAGATTCAAAACGGATTTTGATTGGAATATGGTTGCTTTTGTTTTTCCTCCACTCTGTGTACTAGGTTGAGAAGTGTGAAGATTTTAGAGTTCCCAAGACTTTTTTTTTCCTGAACAAGAGCAAACTAGATATTGGTGAGTTATGCTCTTGTTATTGATGAATTGTCTTTTTGGAACTGATTCAAGAAATGTACGCAATATGATTTGTTTCCAGTGAAGTTGCAAACTTGCACCTCTTTTTCTGCATTTCTTTTGAGAAACTAATAGAATGTAAACCAGTTGTGGCAAGTTCCCACAAAATCAGAGTGTACCCAAATTAGGAATTACGAACATTGGGGGCTCTAGGTGCGGAGACATTGTGTTTAAGTTGTACTTTTTAATCCTTGTTGTAAATTTCTCTCGCACCAGCAGATCTGGCTGGCACACCTTTTTGTAGCTGGTTTTGTTGTTTTTTAATAACATTTTACCCATTCATCATTAAAAAGAAAGAAAGAAAGAAAGAAAGAAAGCTTTAAGGGAACTCACCCATTGCTCTGTCCAATTTTCATTTTCTTGAGCTTCCAGTTCACGACTCTTTAGCTTCTGAATCTCTGCTAAAAACAGCTTATGTTCCAGTTCAATTCCTAAGAACCTATCACTAAAATACCTCTTGAAGGGGATAGGCTAAGCAGGGTTCACATCTAGGGGTTGTCCTATCCCCTTAATTGGAAACTCAGGATTGATGTCAATTGAAAACTAGTACTTTGTCAACTTGATGGAGCTATGGTAACTAGATATCGCGTGCTAAGATAGGGGATTGCAACGTTAGCACCAATATGTAATAAGTTGAGGTAAGTAGAATTAGGTTGTTTGGCCATGTGCAATGGAGACCAAGAACTACACTGTTAAGGAGTGAGTGAGTTCAAGTTGAAGGCTTTACAAAGGCAAGGGAAAGGCCAAAAAGGACGTGGGTGGAGGTAGTAAAAAATGACTTGATGATTGATGGTTTAACTGAGGATGTGGTCCTTGATAGAGTGGACTGGTGGAACATGATTTGTATGGCTGACCCCACCCCAATTAATTGGGATAAGTCTTAGATGATGATGATGATGATAAAAATGAAATAAATCACTGAACCCTCACCCACGTGTTATTTTGCTCAAAAAGGCTTTGCAATCTGTTTTGAAAAAAGCTGATGTGCTTGAAGGTCACGTTCTCTGTAAATAACATGAGGAAAGAGTTATTTAAATGCAGATGAAAATCTATATTGGTTCCAAAAGTCAATGTGTTAACTGCGGTGAAATGCAACAACCAGTCAAATCCCTGGAGAATAGTGTAAGTACCTGAATTTTCAGTATGATCTCCTTTAGTATAGCCCCTTATATCATGCCCAAAACCTAAGGTAATCTCAACTCTGACATTCAATTTTTTCATAACCCTTCATTTAACTAACATAGTAGTTACAAATTGTCAACGAATTATGTGTAAAATGATATTTAACTTAAATAATTTTTGCCATCATCCCATGTTCAAAATTTGTTCATAAATTGGTCAATTATTTGTGGAATTGCACAATCTTCACTCATTTTGAGTGGAATTAGATCCCTTTCTGCTGATGCAAAGTTGTGGCATTTTGATGTCATTTACCACCTGAAACAGAGTCAGAATCTACACTGATGAAAATCACATGATTGAATTTCATGAAATTATTCCTTGTGGCTTCCTGGCTTCGGCTCAACCCAAGCTTGATGATATTTTGGTCTGACCCTTCATGTCAGTTTTATTCACTATCATTTCCGGGGTATTTTCTGGACTTACCAAGGTTGGATGTCAAAAATGAACACAGACTTGAGCTAGACCAAGTTATTTGAAACCTGGTCAATTACTCGACTGAGTTTTGAGTGCAATTATCTAATTTTCGAGTTTGTAGTCCAACTGAGTATCAAGACATATCTACTTGCTCAGCTTTTTTCAGTAATACTGTTGGATTGCATTTGGAAATATGACAGAAACACACATTATATTTCCTAGTATTCAAAATAATGATGTAGCCCTCAAATCGCAGTTACATTTCTTTCAAGTTTAACTTGGCCCGGATCCTCGGTATGAAGAGCTTTGCTAAGCCCACGTGGATACAAGGCAGCTTGTGTGCACACCACCATGTTTGCGTAGCATCACCGGAAGGTTCAATATGCAAGCTGTCCATCAGGTGGGTCTGACTGAGTGGATGTTCTTGTCCCAAAATAAAGCTGGTCCATTCAGCGAGGTGGGGTGGGGGTGGTCTGCTGTCAATCAAGTTTTTTTCATCTGTATATTTATTTTGTAGACTGTGGCCCACCTGACATGTGGACTGACCTGATTCCTGGGTAAGAACATCCACGTTGTGGTATAACTTTGATGAATCGATTGGATGTCATACCAATGTGCCATGCTGGCATGTATGGTATGTGCATAAGCTGACTTGTACACGTGTTTGCTTAGCAAAGCTCCCATATGAATGCCAATGAAATTAATTATTTCCAAGCTCTTAGACTAGTCAATGCACTGCCATTCAAAAGTGCATCCAAATGCATCCTACATTTAATGTAGGATATTAGCATATTGCAATGAATGGAAATTTTCCTCTTAGCTCATCACATGAAATTCATAGCTAATTTACTAGTTCTCATTTCATTCTGCTGAAACTATGATATTCCGGATTTCTTTTCTTATTCATTTGACTACAGTTTTCATTGGCTGCAGGATCATTAGTTTCTTTCTTAAATTTCTTATTGGTCGCATCTTGTGACAAACAAGGAAATATTATCAAAGAAATGGAAGAGGTTATTGTCTCAGTGTCCCCTGAGAGGATTAAGCCAGGTGGTGGGAATCTGAGAAGGAATTCAATGGGGAAAACAATTACAAGATCTTCGCTGTCTTCTTCAAACAGTGAACAAAAGGTTCTCCCTCATTATCTGAGAGCTTCTACGAGTTCCTGCCACGATTTCTGTAAATATGGAAGGAAACATGCTTTTGAAGCAAAGGAAAAGCATCCCATCACTCGTACAGTTGTAAGAAATACGGAAGCCTCCCTTGAAGGCCAAAATCAGATAAAAACCGTAAATTTGGGGGAGAGAAAAAAGAAGCCAGTGATGAAAGGCATGGTTGCATCTGAGCCAAAAGCTGAATTATTTGATAAACCCAAAGTCACCAAGAAAAAGGTTCTATCGCCTGTTAAGAAAATTGAGATCTTGGCCAAACCTGCTGTTGTGTTGAAGCCAAAGCCTATGCCTACGCCAAAGCCTACGCCAAAGCCAAAGCTTGCGGTAGCTAAAGTATCATCATCCCCGTCAAATGTTTCAAGAGTTGGTCTTAATGCTAGAAGAAACAGTGAGACTAATGCATCAAATGCTTCAGGAGGTTCAATTGGTAGGAGCAGCGAGAAGAAACCATTGCATACTTCAGGTCTGAATGGTATAAGAAACAGTGATAGCAAGAAAGTCAAGAACATGGGATTGCCAAAACTCTTACAGAAGAAGGAATTGAAACCACCAGTCACTTCTTTATCCCCCAAACCTTCTGCTAAAAGTCTTGCAAGCTTAAAACCATTAAAATATGGGAACTCAAAACTGGCCTCTCCTGTGAATAATCAAGACAAGTTTAGAAGATCCGAACCCAACTATGATGAAATCAGGGAAAAGACTTTATATGTCATCGAGCCAGAGCCAGAAAACAGCAGCCTGGAACCTGTTCGACAAGAAAGTCACAGTGACCAATCATCATCTCAGCCATCATTATCATCACCATTGTTTCCTTCAGTGCTATCGTCACCCTTGCTCTCATCACATGAAGAAGAAGAAGAAGAGGAAGATGAAGGAGAGGAAGGAGAAGAGGAAGAAGAGAGTGCAGAGTCTGACTCTACACTTGGCGAAGCAGATGACTCTGATTCTGAATGGGAAGGGACTGAAAACAAGAACCATGTTGAGATTTTGAAAGGGGGACAGAAGAGACTGAGTGCAATGATTCACCCTGAAGATAAAGATTGCTCGCCACAAAAACTAAAGTTCAGGAGAGGGAAGGTGATCAGTCTTCATTCAGAGAACAATGGCCCCAGAAAACTCAGATTCAGGAAAGGGAGAGTGGTGGGTGAGACCCCGAACGGCAAGGCAGAAGTCGGAAGGAGAAGCTTTAGAAGGAAGAGAGATTTAGGTGGTGACTCAAATGGTACAGATGCTGAAGCTCGAACTGTTGTGTTGAGGCATCAAGATGTGCAGGGAAGGAAAGAAGAGCAAGGGTTGTTGAATGAGGTGATTGAAGTAACTGCAAGTAAGCTTGTTGAGACCAGGAAAAGCAAGGTCAAGGCGTTGGTTGGTGCATTCGAGACTGTAATCTCTCTCCAAGAAAGCAAACCTGCTACTGCTGGTTGATTACTTGATGAGTTGCTATCCTTCTCTAATGTAGGTAATTCTTTTGACTTTTTGATGCTTTCTTTTCATGATGGTTGGAACGTTTGGATACAAGACTGCCATGCCTCGGCTTGTAAAAAATAACTCAAAATAACCCAAGTGTGGAAGATTGGATTTTTACAGTTGTATGAAGTTGGAAAACGTGAAAAAGGCATGTGGGTATTTTCATGGGAGCTTGGATGGAAGGATTTCAGCAGTTTGTGCAGTACTGTTGGCAATGCTACATCTGTTGCTCATCTGACGTTTCTTCTTCTTCTTCTTTTTCTTCTTTTCTTCTCTTTTTTGGACTGATGTGATTCTTCTCATACCGTATTTAATTGATCAACATGAATCTGTATCAAGACTGAGCTTATACTAATAAATAATCTAGTTTTGTGTTGCTTCGAGTACTCTCGTACGCAACTAGTGATCAGCTTAGACTATGGTTGACTCGACAGCTATGACTCACAAGTTTGATTTTGATCAAGCAAAAAATAAATAAATTATTGAGAAATAACAAATGATAGTAATCGTAGTAGTAATAATAATAATAATAATAGTAACAGTAGTAATAATAACAATAATACAACGCTTCACAGGATCCAAGTATTATGCCAATGTGGACTGCCTGCAGTCCAAAACTTGTGCTGATGGATGGTCCTTGCAATTGTTGTGATTATTGGAGGAATGAAAATTGTTGAAAATCAAAAGTCCACATTCTAACTTCACCAATTAGTGGTCAGGATCGTTTATTCTGCATCATCATTATTTTTTCTGTCATACATCCGCATAGCACCTAACAGATGGATGGTCCATATCACCTTATCATCTGCGCATGTGGACTCCAAAGGGCGACGCATGGTGAATAGCACCCTAGCTAATTGTTAGTAATAACAATTCGGACACTCCAACATCTTGGCTTGTAGGCATTGTTTAAATGCATGGAAACCCTAACTTGAGGCCAAGCTGTCCATAGATCTAGGAAGCTTAAACAGTTTGATTATCTTTAAGAATGATCAACGGGGGTTATCGTAAAATTTGAATATTCTGGTCTCCTTTAAACCCCTTTCAGGATTTCCTGGATATGAATATACCCTTGCAAGCCTTTTCCATGCATCCAAACAACCTCTTAGGTGCCCCCTGTTTAGTAGACGCCTAAAATGATTTAATCTCATTTAGTTAACATTAAGTATGTATTAGAGATCTTGATCTGGAATACTTGATCACTGTTAAAATGAGCTGATTATGTATTAGAGATCAAGATCTCTAATATGTAATTACTGTTAACTAAAATAAGATCAACTCATTTTCAGGCACCTATCAAACAGGCCATATGCTTTTGTTTGGATGTGTATAAATATATGCCATACATTCTGAGATAGTTTCATTGATACAGAAATATTTACTTTTTAGAGATAGCTGCTCTCCTCCATTTGAGGCCTTTTCCTTCGCCGGCCCTGAGTTATTAAGCATAGGTTCAGAGTTATTTAAGCGTTTAAGGACCCTTGATTTCCATGGAACCTGAGTTCTGAAGTGTGAGTTCTATTGAATCCCTATTGACTGCTCGTGGAGGTTTGGCTAATCCCGCGAGCAGCTGTACATGCTGGGAACGCGCAGGACATGTACCTTTCGTTAAGTGGGGTCCCTAAGCCTTCGGATGAGCCAAACAGTATGATTGAATGTGGAGTGGTTGGAATTTTCTAAAAATACATGTAGCCTGACCTTATGAATGACATATCTGATTTTTGGTTTCGAAGCAATAAACCTACCAGGCAACCGTCCAATTGCAATTGCATGTTCTTTCTCCAAAGCCAACTGAAAAGAAACCTAGTTGCAATTTGGAAGGGATCTATCAATGTGAATACTGTAAAATGTAATTACTATTTGGTCCATTCCTCTTCATCGCAATTTGCTTTAGTGGCATATCAAAATGCGTCTTGCGTGCACAATCTAATATGAACCTGATGCTAAGCCCAAACGCTAGTAATTAATGAAGGAATGGTTGGTGAATTTGGTACAAATCAAACCCAACCCCAAAGAAATCATTATCATAAGAAAATTCTACCTTCCAAAAAAGAAGTCCTACCTAAAATATTATCTACCTTCCAAAAAAAAGAAAAAATTCGAAAGAAAAATCCACCCCAAATAAAATAAAAAATAAATAAATTCTACCTTCAAAAGGGGAAAAGAAATCTGTGTTCCAAACATCTTTACCATTTACAAAAAAAGTATTCTCTTACCTCCCCCACCCCCCCCAAATAAATAAATAAATAAAATATTAACAATCAATAAGCACTACCTAAATCATACTTGGACCAAATTATACGGATTCTAATTTGTGCCCGCATTCCATATCTTTGAGCGATCTAGATCATTCATCAATTAAGCCATTTAGTGGTAGGGGATAAGATATAAAATTCCTTCTTGGGACATCCTCTCGTTCATCAATTAAGCCATTTAGTGGTAGGGGATAAGATATAAAATTCCTTCTTGGGACATCCCCTTCCTTCATCTGCTACACAAACATTCTCCCATCCATGTGGTGTACACGAGTCGAATCGAGTTGAGCTTGGCACAACTTGAACTTGGCTCAGCCACTAGTTGACCCCGGCTCGAACTTGGCTCAGTTCGGTCAGCAGCTCAGGCCAGTTCGAGCTGAGTTCGAGCCGAGTTCGAGCCAAGATCGAGCCGAGTTCACTTGTGCAACATTTTCACAAACATGTGGATTGCACCTTCAAAGCCTCACTGCATGTAAAACAGCAGCAACAATTTTACAGGTATTTCATCAAACACCTTGTAATCAACATCAAAATCAAGAAAAAAGGGTATTTGTTTCATATACATACCTTCCTTGCCACCAGCCGACACTTCATTGAGTCATTTCATCAAACACTTGGTGAGCAACATCAATATCAAAGTAACCGAGTCACCGAACTAGTTCGATCCGAGTTCGATTCAAGTTGGGGTTCGATCCGAGTTGAGTCGAGCTCAAGCAAGCTTGAACTCGGTTCGAAATTTTTTCTAGCTCAAAAAATCAGCTCGACTCGGCTTGAACTCAGCTTTGAACCGAGTTGAATTGAACTTTTTCGAGTTGAGTCGAGTTGAGCTAACCAAGCTAACTCGGTTCGTGTACACCTCTATCAATAATATATGTTATTCCAACTGCTCGTGTGCACAAACCACCAGATGAATGATGTGTAAGAACATGAAGAATCATCACCGAAAGTGGGGTGTACTGGATGAATGATCCGGATCACTAGAAGGTCATCCTGTCCTGTACAGAACATCAGTCATTGAACCAAAGAGATGAGAGTTGAAGATCACATTGAATCTGCTGGGAATCCATTTAGAAACCAAAACTGAAATTCATTACACCTGTGTCTTGATAGAAGAGGAATGAATTTGCATCAATTTAAGAACGTCAAGAAAGAGAAGAAGGAAAATGTAGCAGCTACTGAAACAAGAACCGGTCTTTGAATTCAAATCTTTCATGCTTCTGGTGGTGCATGCGACCACGCATGAACAAGATCATCCTCTCCTGTGCTGGCCAACAGTCTCTCGACTCGCTTGCTCATATCCAACCTGTACAGAAACCGGTACCTTTTGATTGCTGGGTTTGCTTCCTTGGACCCATGATCCCACAGTGTCACTGTATGATCATACAAGCACAATGCAATCTAGTATTCCTGGTGGGATGGAACTTCATGAATTGTACCGTATATATGTGGGTCCCGTTGTGCCTCCTGATGTCCCAAATCCTGATGAAGTTCCTGTACACCGAGGCAGTGGCAATGCTAGTATCACCATGCCAATTCCAGTCACAAGAGTCGATGGGTACATCATCAGCTTAGATGGTGATCTTGGCCTTCCAATCGCAGATGTTCCAGACATGGACTGTGTGGTCAGCAGATGTGGAGGCATGGTATGTCGGATCGCGGGGATTCCAGACAACAGAGTTGAGATCCTTAGAATGGCTGTAGGTCTGGACGGTGCTGCGTTGATCGATGACCCAGTGTTGATGGTACTATCCCATGAAGCTGAAAGGAAGGAACCATCAATGGGGTTTTGGGTGTGTCTGTGCAGGGATGTGCAGGGATTGGAGTTATGGAGGAGAGTGACATCTAGGTGGGCAGCCCTGTTAATGGCTGCTACGACGATGAGATCAACATTGGATAAGGACTAGGGGCAGTCGTACATGTGATCAGTGGCGGTGAATTCTTTGATGGGGATCATATGTTCTGATGCAGAGGTGAAGTTGTGGAAGTTTATGCGGCTGAGATGGTCGGTGTGATCATATGCTGTAAAGGCAGGGTGGAAATGTTTGAAGGGGCTGAATTTTACAGTAGCCACTGAAATTTTCTACTCCTTAGGATGCCATGTTGATGTTGAGGTGGTGGTTTTGGTAATGATGAAGAAGAAGAAGATGGCGAAGACAATTTTCTTGGTTTGGGAAAATCAAAGATGCAAATGTTCTCCTTCTTGTTGTTTTCTGAATTAGGTGACTAGTTTGATATTGGTAGAGTTATTATGAGCCATACTCATGCACATAGACACTGGTCTCTTGGGATGCACTTAACTTGCCACAAACCATCTGAATCACGGGCACTGCTTTAAACAGGACACATCACTGTTGGATGATCTGATCATAGATTCTGATTAATGGACATTTCTATGCTTAATAGGAATCAATGACATTTTTTTTTTTTTTCGGGCTAGCCCGTTTGGGGGGCGAACTCCAAGGTGACGTCCTCTTCAGGCAGGTTTCGGATCTCCCTCTCCACATTAGAGAGATATTTTTGTTAGATAAAGTGGGGCTGTGATATATTAGAAAATCTCCCTAATTAAGGGGAGTAGTTTTCTTGTTGGTTCAGCTCCCGTGACCGTGTATAGGGTTCCTGAAAAGATAGGCCGCCCCAGGAGTTTTTTTTTTTTCCATCCGGGGGCAGCCCGAATGTCTATTGTCTTGTATAGTTTTCCCCCCATGATATGAAAATCTGTGTTACAAAAAAAAATAAAAATAAAAAAAAATAAAAAAATTCTGTCCTTTAGATGACTTTCAATTGGGTTCCTGGGATCATTTCTCTAGCATGATGTTTGGGCTGACCCATCTACAGAAGTCTTCATATTTGGCTGGCAAGCCGGCACAAATACGCTACATGAACCACGAATCTGTGCATGCATATAAATCCCCACTTCAAAATCCGATTGAGCCAGTCATAGTAACTTGTGATTGATAGACTGTTGTTGGCTAACATGAGACATCCATTTCTTGAAAATTTCACTGTCTATTCTGCAGTTGAACAGTTAGGATAACCAGGGAGTCTACTGTTTGGTTCATGACCTTTCCACAGTGGGACCCATCTTTTGGATGATTTGGATGGAGTCAGCTGCATACATTTGCTGTGTCCATGCATATAAATCTGTAATTTGCCAGCCTGTTGGGTAATTCCGCTTGAACTCAAGTACGTGGACACATCCTTCGAGATCTACGTTGTCGCTTGTGTGGACAACCGATGTGTAAGAGGAAAGATGCAAAGATGATGCAGGGATGAACGTGACGAGGTCCATCACCGTCTTCCTCAAGGATAATTCCTCAAGGATAACTACTTCGAATCCATGAAGCTTCTCTCGACTCCTCACAAAGACTTCTCGAATCCACGAAGCTACTCTGGACTCCTCATAAAGACTTCTCGAATCCTGAGGAAAGAGTGGGAAAATAGAAATAATATTTGAAAATTTTTGTAAATTGATCGATGATTGAATAAACGAGTTTACACCCCTTTAAATAAGGATACTAAGCTATGGAAGAAGTTTCATAATTAAACTACAACTAAAACTCCTAGAAATCGCAACTTACAATAAATAGTAAACTTACTATTTATAGACCGTTGTGATTCCTACTAGTGAGCATGATTTTTGGCCAAACATAGTAAGTGTCCTATATGACCGAACCATGATGTTCCCCTAACTATTCTGAGCACTTTTCATGTTGGGTGCAACTCCCGAAGCCTAATGGATGAATAGTTATACCCAAACTAAAACTTACTGTAAATAGTAAAAACGAAATTAAAATAGGAATTCGACCGTTGATTTGATGGTATTTTGCAAATTCGGGATGGGCAATCAGCATAGCAGGGTGGGTGGCTAAAATAGCTCTTCCTACCCCAAAATCACATATGCTACGTTGGATAACTCATTCCGGTTTGCGAGATATGTCCGTTTTAAGGTTTGGACGGTCCGGATCACTTCCGCTTCTGATCTGGCCTTTTCTGATCCATTTAACCCATGAAACTGTTCGTAACCTGCTCTACGTTAGTCCCCTCCACTTCAAAAGAACTCGTCCTACTTTGGTTCATGATTTTCGGTCAGGTCCGTGGCGTTTAAAGTTCGTGAGATTGCCATGTCATCTGGAAGATCAACAACGTAAGCGTTGTCATTAATCTTTCGAATGATCGGTACCGGTCCAATTTTCTTATTCTGTAATTTTTTATACGTCCAATTTCCTTATTCTTCAATTTTTTATACGTCCCGACCAGAAATCTCTCTTTGTGTAGATGGACCATAACGTAGTCGCCCACCTCGAACACTTTTGTCGCCGATGCTTGTCTACTTGCTCCATGTACTTCTCGTTCGAGGCATGTAGCTTGGTTTGCACCTCCGCATGAATGCCTATGATCCTGTCTGCCATATGTTCTCCTGTAATGCTCATACCTGGGAGCTTGGTTAGAGAGACCAATTCAAGTGTTCGGTGAGGCACTCGACCGTAAATAATCTAGAACGGGGACTTCCTCGTTGAGCAGTTCACCATGTTGTTGAATGCAAACTCTGCTTGAGACAAGGCCAAATCCCACTGCTTCGGTTTTTCACTTGAAATGCATCGAAGAAGGTTTCCCAATATGCAATTCACAACTTCAGTCTGCCCATCAGTCTGCGAGTGGTAGGCACTTCTGAACTGAAGTCGTGTATTGAATCGAGACAACAAAGTTCGCCAAAAGTGGCTAATGAACTTCTACCATGGTCAAAAGTAATGCTCTTGGGAGCCCTGTGGAGCTACACAACCTTTCTAAAGAATAGATTCGCCACGTGTGTTGCATCGAGGGTCATATTGCATGGCACAAAGTGCGCCATCTTGGAGAAACGATTTACCACAACGAATACCGAATCCATGCCGCGTTGTGTTTGTGGGAGACCAAGCATGAAGTCCATAAATAAATCCTCCTAAGGGTCACCAGGGACAGGTAACGAGGTGTAGAGGCCTGTATTTTGAGATTGCCCCCTAGAGGTTTGACAAATATGACAATGTTGCATTACTTTTCTCACATCACGTACTAATTGCGGCCAATAATACCGCTCCTCCATAAGAGCTCGTGTCTTGTCTTGCCCAAGATGTCTACCAAGGCCACCTCCATGCAACTCCTAAATAATCTACTTTATCAGAGAACTTTGGGGGGTGCATAATCGATTCCCTTTGAAAGAAAACCATCCTGTATATGTAGGTCATTAGGTTGACCTCTTGACACTTCATCTAAGAATCTTTGAAGTTCCCGTCATCGGCATACAACTCTTTGAGATAGTCGAAGTCGACCACCTCATTGCTCATTGTAATAAGTAGTGACGCACGGTGGCTAAGCACATTAGCTACCTTGTTCTGCTGCCCTGACTTATGCTTCAAAATGAATGTGAATTCCTGTAAAAACACAATCCATCTAGCATACACACGATTCACATTAGTTTGACTATTAATAAACTTTAATGCTTAATGGTCAGTGTACAAAACAAACTTTATTTGAATCAGATAATGTCGTCAATGTCGTACTGCCTGAATAACTGTGTACAACTCAAGCTCACATGTCAACCACTTCTTTCGGGCTTTGCTAAGTTTCTCGCTGTAGAAGGCTACTGGCCTGCCTTCCTATGATAATACTCCTCAAATTCTGACATATGAGGCGTCACACTAAACCTCAAACAACTTGTTGAAATTAGGAAGAACCAAGACCGGTGTTGTGGACAACCAATGCTTGATCTCATGAAAGCTCTTGTCAGCCTCATTGGTCCACTGAAACGGTCCATTTTTAATTGAATCTGTAATAGGTGTAACTATCGTGATAAAATTCCGCACGAATCGACGATAGAAGGTCGCCAACTCGTGGAAACTCCTCACTTCATGAATATTTGTCGGGATTGGCCATTCCCTAATGGATCGTACCTTTTCATCGTCGACACGGATGCCCATGGATGTTACAACAAATCATAGGAACAATAGGCTATCTGTTAAAAAACTACACTTCTTTAAGTTGAGGTACAACTTGTTAACTTGTAGGACCTGTAGCACCTGCCTAGGATGTTCCCCGTGTTCTGTCTCATCCTGGATATATATTAGGATGTCATCAAAATATATTACCACAAATCGGCCAGTGAACGATTTTAGCACTTGATTCATCAAACGCATAAAAGTGCTTGGTGCGTTCGATAGACCGAAGGGCATGACTAGTCACTCATACAACCCTTTTTTTGTCTTGAATGTCGTTTTTCACTCATCACTGGGTTAGATACGAATCTGATGGTACTTGCTCCTTAGATCTAGCTTAAAGAACACCTTGACCTCTTCTAGCATATCGAGCATGTCGTTCAACTGTGATATTGGGAACCAATATTTGATAGTAATTTTATTGATTACCCGGCTGTCGACACACATTTACCAGCTCCCATCTTTTTTGGCATTAACAACATTGGCATGACACATGGGCTCATAGTTTCTCTCAAAAGACCCTTATGGATCAATTCCTCCACCTGCCCCTGAAGTATCTCACACTATTTCGGACTCATCCGATAATGAGGGCGGTTGGGCAGGCTAACCCCAGGGAGGAGGTCTATATAATGTTGGATGTCCCTCATGGAGGGCAATCCATCGGGTAAATCTTCAAGCTAGACTTCATTGAATTTGTTTAACAATAGCCTTAAACTTGGAGGAATGTTTGAGGGCTCCGATTGCTTGCCCTTCACCACTACGGCGTATACCTCGCAAGTTTCCTTGGATTCCTCCACAAAATCCCGAATGGCCGGGATGGAACTCTTCTCTACTTTAGAAGCTTTAGAGTAGTTCACTGATGCCATAGGGGTAATGATTATCTTTCGGTCATCCTTGATGAAGACATAAACATTGTCTTGTCCTCAGTGGGTGGCATCATGGTCCGACTGCCATGGTTGATTAAGTAATATATGGCATGGTTCCATGTCAACCACGTCACAAAGTATTTGATCCTTATAAGTTTTACCAATTGAAAACGAGATAGCGTATTATTTAATTACCTTAGTCTCGTTCACATTTTTTATCCAGCCAATTGAGTATGGGAAATAATATTTTATCGTTGGTAGTTATAACTTGTCTACCATTACTTTTGAGACTATGTTCTCGCTACTACCACTATCTATGATTACGTCACAGACATTTCTGTAGATGGTGCACTGCGTATGAAATATATCGTATCATTGTGGATGTAATTCCTTCTGTGGGGTGTACAGTAATCACCTCACGACTAGAGATTCGCCGCGATACTCATCTGTCCATTCTTCGCCATCTGTTCCTTCCTCAATGGCTTGTTCATTTTCATCAAGGCCAAAGTCTTCTTTTGTAGCCTCACCTTTAGTGCTCCCTTTGTTTATGGTCAAGTGGGTTACGGGGCGTTGAGGACATGTGTTTGATAAGTGACCCGGTTGGCTATAATGGTAACAATTGTTTAGCCTTGGCTGAACATAAGGATTTGAAATCTTACTCGGGCCCACTGTTGTGGGTGCTACACGTTGAGGCCTAGATGAGCCGCTCCCCACATTATGGTTTGTGTTTATAGGATGTTGAGGACGTCCTCTTACATGTTCTTTTCCTCATGCTAACATTGGATCTTACATGGGACCCATCATGGGGGGCCGAGTTGAAGGATAAGGCTGAGTAGGACTCCTTGCAAGTTGTGTTTCTGTCCTACCTACCAATTGAACCGCTTTATCCATGGTCTCGATTAGGTGTATCTAAACTCAGTCCTGAATTGTCGATCATAACCTACCTATAAATCGTGCTACCTTTTGTGATTTAGTTTATGACAGATCGTTTTGCGTTGTCAACTGCTGAAATTCTTCGGTTGTGACAGTTCGATTCTCCTGTCGGCAGTTCTGGTATTACTGGAACAATACCTACTCATAATCACTAGGAAAGAATCATGATTGAAGAAAGCGTCTCATCTGTGGCCACGATGAGATGTGCACTTTATTCTATCGGGCACGTGAGGGTTGTAATTGCTCCCACCATGCAGAAGCACCAAATTTTAATTTAAATGCTCTTAATTTCACCTTTTTATGCTCCAGCATATCCATGTAATCAAAATATCATTCTACTTCAGCTAGCCAGTCGAGGAAATCTTCTATGCGTAATAAACCAATTTGATTTATGTAGGTAAGCTTATTGAAAATAACTTTTTGGTACTTTTCCTTAGTGATTTTTGTGTAGTGTGGGATCTAACAGCAGAATAATTAGTTGGGAGGGGTAGAAGGAATGATTGCCTCTCATCCTTAAGTTTTCATTTGATGTTACTTCAGCCTCTTTTTTTTTTTTTTTTTTTTTTTTTTTTTTTTTTTTAAATGCTTTTTTGGATATTTCTTGTGCTAATAAATTCTGGAGACTTTAGCATTGTCGCCTTGATCATCCATATTTTGATAGCCTTTACCATTTGTTTTCCTCTAGTTTATTAGATAAATTGTGGAGTGTTTTCCTCTAGTTTATTAGATAAATTGTGGAGACTTTGAAATTATCACATTGATCATTCATATTTTGACAGCCTTCTCAGTATGGTTCCCGGATTGTTGGACTGAATACAGCCCAAACTCAGGCCTAGTTTAGCCCTAGACTCAGTGGGTTGCCTCG
Organism: Magnolia changhungtana; assembly: GCA_030180095.1. NCBI lineage: Eukaryota > Viridiplantae > Streptophyta > Magnoliopsida > Magnoliales > Magnoliaceae > Magnolia > Magnolia changhungtana. Next base: position 234,840 of record JASAUF010000346.1, on the reverse strand, counting down.
TTGAGTTGACTCAATGCACTTAGTTTCAATCTTTCTCTCTCTCTCTCTCTCTCTCTCTCTCTCTCTTTGATATTTTTTTTCATGCGTGATTTGATCTCTGCTTAACAAAGGGTTTATATAGTGCTATCAACTCTTTCAAGAGGTTTCTAAAATGTTCTTATGTAATGAATTGGTATCGGGATTACACGATTTTAAAATAACATGTGGAACTTGTTCTTCAGCGTTTTGATCAAGAATACGTCTTATACATATGGGACAGTTCTTGAATTAATTTATATTAATCGAATGTTGATCATGTGGCCTTCTTGATGGATGTCTCTTATTCCAGATTGAAGATATAGAAAGAACGTACAGTTGTGATTCATTATCGGGGAAGAAGATGGGTTTTGATGGAGGATCTTGAACGAAGATTTCGTTCTTCAAACTGAAACTCATGGACAGTCTAGATTGATCTGATGGAGCTCAGGGATGTTAGAAATTAAAGTTATAATGAGGTTTTTCCAATGGGTTCCACATTTAAACCCTTCAACTATCCATCATTTGTGGTTGCGATAAACATGGAAAGAAATCATGTGTGACTAGTTTCTTCATCCTTCTTAGAATATATTAGAGGTTCAAGAATCTTTCAGATGATGATTCAAAGTCTTGGATTAGTTTTCGTTACTAGTTCTAAAGATCTCCTTGGAAATAGTTTGAGAATAAAGGTTCTTATGTGCGTTAGAAAAGGAGGGCGTAGAATTTAGGCATTGTGGGGGATTAAGAGTTTGATGGTAGAGATTTCTTTGTTGGAATGGTTGTGATGAGTGGATTACAAACCCCTTGTTGTGTTAGTGATTCGAAGCAGTTCTTGCATGATTATAAGAGTCTAGAGTCATATTCTCTAACGCAATCTTTGACAATGTCTTGCTAAATTAGACAGCCAAGAACTTTCATTTGGACAACTTGGATGTTGATGATGAAAATGGACATTTCAGATTTTCCTCCTGATGATCTAGATTTATAGATGGGTCTTCAGGATTGGTTTAGATCCAATTCTTCCACAATGAATAAGATAAAGAAAATCTATTGTTGGTGGGACCATATTCTATGTATGCACACATGTGATAATAACATTGGTTTACACACGTGTATTACCGCCGGCTGGGTCTTAAGTCATTCTCGGTCATTATACTCAATGGCCCACCCAAGGTGCGACCTTACTTGTTGAAAATCAAATTCAACCCATTTATCCTAAATCGAATGGATATAAAGAGATGAGATTTGAAATCGATAGTCAGATCATGATAAATATATAAATCTATGGTTCATAGGTCCCTTTAAGGTGTTTAGGTGTGGGTGTACAATCAGTTCCTCTGATCAACAGTTGAATTGTGCTCTTATTGAGCAAGGTGTATGGTATAAGATATATGCATGACTATCGACCTCTTTTTCGGTTTTAAAAATGGTAGGTTACGCAAAATTCCTCTAGATGGCCTGAAATATTTGGAACTAGGTCTAAATGAGTCTGAGTATGAATTATAAACTGATGGATTTGTTAGGAATTGTCTATGGGTCGTAAAGAAGGTCGTTGTATGATTTTGGGGCAGGTCATCCAATAATATATTGTAAAATCTGATGGATGATGTATCTTATGAGTTAGGTCACGAAATTGATAATGTACGATTCAGTTAGACTAGGTAAGCATTGTTTGAAATTCTATCATGATTGGATTCCTAGAAATAGATTTTCTGAGATTCAGTGTTTGGTATGAACATATACATCATAGAAAGTTATGAATGATCAATGGTGTATTTCTATCCATTAGAATTTAATTTCAATGATATATATATCAGGATAATTCTCTAACGTTTAGATTCATTGATGCTCGAGTTTAAAAGCTAAAATTTTGTTCATTGCTTATTTCATGATGATGTGATGATCTAAATCGAAAGTTAATGATTAGATAGCTTCTTTTGTCCATATAGAGTCTTCTCGATGGTTGGATCGATGAATGGTCAAGTATATCGACAAATATAAAAGATTGACGAATGAATGACCTTAAATCAATGAATCAGTTGAAGGATTTTTACACGTATGTTTTGGGGAAATTTTGAGGAATTGGTTCATCTTTGTGATTTGATCGATTTGAATGGTTTAAGTATGATATCACTTGTCCCAATGGGCTAGGTTAGATTGTGGGTTCAACGATCATTAGTGATGTAAACCTATGCACGAATGTAAGCGTATATACCTGTGTGTATGTGTTCACATACCAAAATCCTGGTTCATTACAATGTAAATTTCAAGGTAAAATTTTTGTTATGAGGTAGAATGTAAAAACCAAAAAAATTTCTTGCACGAATAAATATATGAGTGATCTCCAACGTGCATATTTTAACGACTAGATTTAAAAAAAAAAGATATACTTAGATGGATGTGCATGTACACCCTGAAACCCAATTGCATATTATAATGAACATTGGGCCCTCATATATCTTCATATACACGATCGTTCATCAAACCAGTCATCCAAACAATTATTTATCATTAGATAAAAATATCTGATTGTTGACTTCAATTTTGAATCACTCGATCATATTAAGTCAACTCTGAGATCAACCCATTTATTCATACACATTCAATTGAGATTCTAATCTATTGATCTTGCTCATCACCCATGTGTATGGTTAACTTACCATTGAAATCATGATCTAAGATCCTTACTCCGTGTACATAGACATGTATGTGTATCTACATATCCCAAGCTAATATATATCTTTGCATACTCGATTTACCATTAATCCAAATCATTGAGAAGACTTTTATAGGCTGATTAAGCCATTTAACTATTCAATTTCAATCTAAACATTTAAATAATCATGAAATAGATAAAAATTTCATCTAACTCATTTACATCCAATCATCTTCGATTCTAAGCCTCTCATCTTGACTCGGATACACTAAGAAGTATTTTACACTATTAAAATTAAATCTTAATGGTTTTATACGTACCATTAATCATCTTAAGTTTTTCCTGATGTATATTGTAACGACCCGTAAATTTCCGTACATTGGGTCGAGTACCACCTCGACCAGAAATCACGTAGGATTAAATTCTTTAGAAATTTAACAAAGTTAACTAAGTACTAAACTCGATTAGCCATGAAATCTGTTAGGATCGCTTTAAATACGATCTGCAAGACCCAAAAGTTGCAGAATCATTGACGCTTAGGTTACCCTAAAGTTTAGAACCAAACTCATTTCCCGTCCGCTCTCGGGAATGAAACGAAACTTCGTATTAGGTCTAGATCGCACATCGGGAGTCCGATTAACCCGGCTAAGGAACTAGGACCACCCCACTGGGCTTAACAATCATCTCAAAATCGCTCCATCCGATGTTCCACGGCCATTCGTTTCGATTCGGAGCGAGGGAGTGTGAAAAACACTATTCCCATGCCAAAATAAATATCTGGAATAGTGATCTGGCATCATTCGTTGACGCGTCAGTATTAAGCAACCCGACCGTCGAACTGCACTTCAAATTACACCCTCGGATTAAGAAAAATTTCAGGAACATTTACATGTACTTAGAATTTCTGATCGTGGCCCACTGACCGTCGAACTGAAAGTGGTCCGCCACGTGCGATCTGGGAATCCGATCGAGTCAAAAACGTAATCCCACGTAGATCCATAGATGGTGAGCTTAAGTCTGACGTTTGGTTCAAGGAGGGCCACCAGAACCTCCCTTTTGAGCTGGAAAAGTGACGAATATCCTATATTAGCAGTACCCCTTGAACCTGAGTCTAATTTCGGAATGTTTTTTGCTATAAAAGGGGCTTAGAACAGCCCCTCTCACAGCCATACGAATTTGGAAGAAAAACCCTAGAGGGAGAGAGAGAAAAGAGAGAGAAAGGCTTGGAGTTTGTTGCCGATCTTCCTCCTACTGCGTTGGATTGTTACACGGCCTACACCGCCCCGTTCTAGGCGCTTTCCCGGCGGTATCCATCCCATTTGAAGGTAAGAAACCCTAACCCCAGGTCTGATTTAAGGTAGAATCGATGTGGGATGTGTAACGACTAACCGATTCCGCTCTTTAGGCTAGAAATCTCCCGTATACGGAAGTTCTTCTACCCTTGCTGATTCGTTGCATTTCCAAAGGCAAAGGTGAGGACTTTAAGTGTATAAGTTACGGTTTTCAACGCTTTCAATGTCAGATAATGGTAGATTCATGATCTGCTTGCAATTGCACATGTACAAAGTGCTTTCCGTTTCCTGTTTCAATTAACGTTGTAGAAATTGGAATTTCACATACTCTAAGTATACGTAGAAATACCGTATACGTATTTTTTTTGGAAAAATGTTTGACATGTTTATTTAATGTATTATTATATGATATATGGATAAAATACTAATTTGGTGAAAGGAATTGCTGAAATACATGTTCATGTGTAAATGCTACGTATGTTGAAATTGTATATTCTAGAAATACCGTATATGTATTTTTTTTGGAAAAATGTATGACATGTTTATTTAATGTATGATTATACAATATATGTATAAAATACTAGTTTGGCGAAAGGAATCGCCAAAATACATGTTCCCTTGTAAATGTCAAGTATGTTGAAATTGCGTATTCTAGAAATACCGCATGTGTAAAATTTGGAAATGTAATTGTCATGATTATTTGTTGTATGATTATGATATACGCGGGTAAATTAACTGCTTGGCAAAAGAATAGCCCTAATCCGCAATTGCTAACATACGTTATGTATGTTGGAATCGCACACTCTAAGTGTTTGGTGTACATGCTTGTGTGCGTAGAAGCTTGGGTGTTAGTGCCTTAGATAGACGCTGATATGGAATTCCCGACTCCCTTAGAGACATGTAGGGTCCCCTCTATGCGGTGGTTCGCTATAACCATTCACTTGTGATGCATATGTAATTGTATCCCTATGTGTATAGGCTTTATAACATGCTTTACAACATGCTTTACAACATGCTTTATAACATACTTTATAACATGCTTTACTTCATGCTTTATAATATGCCTGCTAACATGCTTTACTTCATGCTTTACTTCATACTTTACAACTGTTTGAGTTTGGGACTATGCCTATAGTCCAAACTTTCGGTACCAGACTTGGGGTTGTGGCGGAGATTCATATCGCCACAACGGACGTGTCTGGCGAACCCGAGTCGTACTTCGGTTGGAGATAGTGGTTGGCCACACGGAGTGCTTTTGCGCTCCATATCGCTCAACTTGTGGTGCACTCGAGCTAGTCAGGCTCGTCAAGTAAACCGAAGTGTATATGTGTGTTCACGATGTTTGGTCGCTACTGCTTGAACCTAGGGTACCAAACTTACCAATGGCGATCCCGTTAACCATGGTACCTCGATCCGCTAAGACGCATGAGTCGGGCATGGTGGTATGGGACACCGTGGTCGAGCTGTCGGCCTACGCTGGGGTCATGTGCCTCCCCGTAGTGACCATTGCGCAACCAAACTCGTGAGCCGATTATGGTGGTATGGGACACTATATTCGAGTTGTCGATACTTACGGCGAGAGCCGAGTACGGTGAGACCTGTGCTCGTGCTGACGGGCGACGAGTCCTCCATAGTATCTTCGAGTATACTCCAAGTGTCTGTGATTGGCGACGAGTCTTTCACAGTAACTAGAGTATGAGTTGAGCCGAGTACGGTGAGACCTGTACTTGAGCTGACGGCTAGTGATTGAGCTAAGTACGGTGAGATATGTACTTGAGCTGACGGCCAGCAATTGAGCCGCATACGGTGAGATCTGTATCCGCGCTGACGGGTGACGAGCCCTTTGCGATGCCTTCACTACGCTTCTCAAACCATAATATCGTATGAGATTAGCTAGGATTGACGACCCTAGAATGGATCATGGTTGGGCATGATACAAGGGAGGTACCTTAGTTTCCCAATACTGCTGGTTGAAATGGATTAATAAAAACTTGGTAATCATGAGCATCATCGCACCGCATGTGCTTTGTAGATGTGGCGTACTGAGGGAGTTAGCATTCGCGAACGTAAGATGATGTCGCTTGAGGGTGGTTTGGCAAGGGCATACAGCATCATGTCATATCATTTTTGCATTTAACAAGAGTAGTTAGAAATGTTTGAATTGTACTGCGTTATCATTACTGCTTGATTGATTTGATAACATGTTAACCTATGCTTTATTGTTCCACTGAGTTAGCTACTAACTCCCACGTTACGGGACGGTGTTTGCAACACCCACCAGACTCTGTCGCAGGTGTAGATGACGCCTCTGTTCAGGAGCCGGAGCTCGACTTCGAGGAGGATCAGGAGGAGTTCTCCTTTATGCAGTACTCTGACGGCTATGCTTAGGCCGACTGCATCGCAGGGATTCCAGGGCTTATCTACAGAGTTGTCTTTTAATTTTTGACTTAGAAACGATACATGTATATTGGTACTCAGTTAGTACTCATACTCTGAAGTTCACAAAATTTTGATACTCTACATATTTTAATATAAAATTTCATCTTAGCTTGCCTTTATACAATTGAACTGGAGTATGAATTACTGTTTTGGTATAATCTCATTCATGTTTATTGCACTAACTCAGACAACATTTAACCATCATTGTGTATGTTGCATAAGTGATGCGTTGGAACTCGAGAGTTGAGTTCATACTCGACCCCCGAATTTCAGGGCGTTACAAGTTGGTATCAGAGCATGATTTTGATTAAACCGGACCTGAGTTATGTCCTCACTACGTACGCTGACGCATTATACTTAGGAGGGTACGCAAAACCTAGCAACAGTCTTAGGGTCTCCCGATTTCACCGTTCGGCGAAGTTCATTGCAAATGGACAGTTTGATCGAGTTCGTACTCGATCCCGACCGCACTTATGGACCCCAAGTCACTCCTAGACCGTCTATTGACGTGTCCAGGTCACAATCCACCAAAAATTAGTCGTTAAAAATCAGGAAAAATCAGATTAGATCAAAAATTTACCGGAACTAACCGTTCTGGCACTAAACTGAGTCGGGGGCCCCTCCATGTTAATCCACTAACCCCCCAGACTGAATCAGGGTGCATTTGGCACCCTGGACATGGGGCAAATAGAGCCCCACCGCGGTGGCGCGGTTCCGGCCAAGTCCGACCGCGGTGGCGCCGCGGCTCGGGCGGCGGACCGCGGTCCGGTGGCTTTTCCGGCATGGGTCCAAGGCCTAGGTTGGTTGGCCTGACCCCCTCTATCCCTTGGCACGTGCCATTTTGGCAATAGATTAGGGTTTAAGGGGCTGGAGCACCCCACTCTCCCATTTTTTCCTTTTCAAGCACCTCCACCCCCATTTTCGATTTTCCTCAAAAACCCATCCCTCCAAACCTTCAAATCTCCCATTTTCTTCCATAACTCACACACCCCTACCTTCCACAATAGTCCTAGCTTCCTCCTTTCCCCATTTTCACAAGTTGGAGCTCTCATACCCCTCCTTGGAGCTCAAAATCGGGTAATCTCCTAACCCATTCCATTTTCTTTTTGTTCTTTCTTCATTTCCTACCTCTAGTGCCCCTTCCACACCTATTGGATGCTTGTTTGTGGGGATCAAAGAGATCAGCCCCTTGTTTCCCCATTTTGGCAATTTTCTATGGCCCTCCTTGGTGTGGTGGCTACCATTTTCTCCATTTCCTCCATCCTATCTTTCATGGGAAAGAGGAAAACCGCAGCCGATGACGTCGGCCCAAGTAGGCCAGCCCATTCCCGAAGAAGATCCGACGTTGGGGTCGGTACAAGCACCGTGTGGGAGTTTAGGTCGAAGCGAGACCTGGATCCTGACCACCCCGCCAGAAATGCTTATCCGATAGGCATGGAATATGGGCGCTTCGCGGGCTGCAAGGTTGTGTTTGAAGCTCATGTGGATGAAAGGATGTTTGGCCTACACCCGATGATGGACCACTTGGTGGATATCGGATGAAATTTTATTTTTGAAGGCGAGTCCCCCGCATGTGAGAACACGGTTCGTGCTTTCTACGCTCACATCATGGACTCATCAGTAGAGCCTCTTCAGTTTACTGTCTCTGTGAGGGGCATAAGGCGCACAATCACTGTGGATGAGGTGGTTCGAATCACGAAGATCCCGCTTGGTCAAGTGCATCCTAGTGATGACTTCTCTAGAAGTGCACAGGAAAGGGATCGTCGCACGCGATTTCTCTGTGGTCGCCGGGTTACTTGGAAGCGAGGAAATTGTATTGCGGCGACAAGGATGACCGAAGACTTCCATTTACTCCATCACATTTTCACATACAATGTATACCCACGGTGGGGTAACCGCACGGAATGTACTCGGGTGATGGTGGACTTTCTGTACAAGATGGGACGTGGGGACAACATATGCCTACCCACATTCATCCTATCCCAGATAATTTATGTTGTTCGTTCTGCCAGGAACGATCTTTCGCTCCCATTTGGCCGTCTGATCTGCAGGATGGCTCGTGATGTCGGCTATAGACTCAACATGGAAGACCTTGCACCAGTCCGAGTCATAAATGAGGCGACACTCAAGAATATGATGATCGGCCCTCAACAGTGGCAAGTACGACTCGACGAGTCTGGAGATGAGTCGGATAGCACCGGCGAGGAGAGTGTTGACCTCCAGGCAGAGAGTGATGAGGAGCGTAGTGATGACATACAGGAGGAAGAACCTGAGGCTCAGGACACAGAGGAGAGTTCACCTCCTGCGGCTCAGGAACAGGGTGTGGATCGAGATGCTGTTGATACGCGATTGGCCCGTCTTGAGGAGGGGCAAGCCGCCCTGCAGCAAGAGATTGGTCAAGTTCGAACCAAGCTTGAAGAGACTGAAGCCTACATGAAGAGGAGCTTTAAGAAGGTGTCTCGTACGTTGAAGGCCATTTTGTGCTGTGTGCAGGACAAGAACGCTCCTCCTCCACCGCCTGTTTCGGATGCTTAGTCATCCACGTTGTTGTGGTTGTTATTTGTTTTAGGTTGCCGCGATAGGCGGTTTATGTTTTTATGAAGATGATGTAGTAGATAGTAGCATGTTTTAAGTGTTTGATGTTGTGGATATATTGGCTATCATGTGATTTCTGTCATGATTCATGTAACTTTGTATTCCATGTATTATGACAATTTTGGGTAAATGAAAGGCATGTAGCCTCTTTTGTTTTGATGATGTGTGGAATGCTTAAAGTGCTTTATGATGTGTGTTATGCTGCTTACTTATGCCGATTGATGGTCCGACAGTAGAAGGTACGCCGGTGGTTCAAGAATTTGCAGGCGTGTTTGAGACTATCCCTGGTTTACCTCCTCGGCGTGAGATTGATTTTACAATTGACCTTACGCCTGGTGCAACGCCCATCTCGTTGCCGACTTATCGTATGCCTCCATGTGAGATGGAGGAGTTGCGGAAACAGATTGACGAACTTGTAGAGAAAGGTTTTATTCGACCTAGTGTGTCTCCTTGGGGAGCACCTGTGTTGTTCGTGAAGAAGAAGGACGGGTCGCTACGGTTGTGTATTGATTACCGTAGGTTGAACCAGGTCACGGTGAAGAACAAGTATCCTTTGCCCAGGATTGATGATCTGTTTGATTAGTTGAGGGGGGCGAAGTATTTCTCGAAGATTGACCTTCAGTCAGGGTACCACCAGTTGCGCGTGAGAGAGGAGGACGTGCAGAAGACAGCCTTCAGGACGTGCTTTGGACACTATGAGTTCTTGGTGATGTCGTTCGGTCTGACGAACGCACCAGCCGTGTTCATGGATCTGATGAACCGGGTATTTCGGCCCTTCCTTTACCGATTCGTCATCGTCTTTATTGATGACATTTTGATATACTCTACGAGTCGTGAGGAGCACGAGGAGCACTTGCGAGAAGTATTGGATACACTGAAGAAGAACCAGTTGTTCGCGCAATATAAGAAGTGCGACTTCTGGCAGGAGGAAGTCAAGTTCCTGGGACATGTAGTGTCCAAGGATGGGATAGCAGTGGACCTTGCTAAGGTAGCTGCGGTTCAGGATTGGCAGCAACCTGAATCGGTTACTGAGGTGAGGAGTTTCCTTGGTCTGGCTGGGTACTACAGACGCTTCATTCGGGATTTCTCGAAAATCGCCAAGCCATTGTCTCAGTTGACTCGGAAGGACCTGAAGTTCGCCTGGAATGAGAAGGTGGAGGCAGCTTTTAAGGAGCTGAAGGACAAGTTGACGTCCGCCCCTGTGCTAGTATTGCCAGAGCAAGGGGTGAAATACACGGTATATACTGACGCATCTCGCGTTGGTTTGGGTTGTGTTCTGATGCAGAAGGATAGGGTGATTTCGTATGCCTCGAGACAATTAAGGAAGCACGAGGAGAATTACCCTACACATGACACAGGTTGGCAAATTTGTCATCTTTGCATTAAAGCTCGGGAGACATTACCTCTACGGTGAGGAGTTCGAGCTTTTCTCACGACCACAAGAGCCTTAAATACATATTCACACGAGATTTGAATATGAGACAAAGCCGATGGATGGAGACCTTGAAGGACTTCAAGTTCGAGGTTTCCTACCATTCTGGCAAGGTGAACCTTGTGGCAGACGCGCTGAGCCGCAAGAAGGCGATTGCATTTGCGGCACCGCTGATGATAGCCGAGTGGACATGATGGAGTTTGTGCGGGACTTCGAGCAGAGACTCATTGTCGAGGAGCCTTTTGAGTGTGTTGCGCACGTTTGGGTGCGGCCACTTATTGACGACAGGATTGTTGAGGCCCAAGAGGGCGATATACGGTGTCCCGAGCTTCGAGAGCAAGCGACGCCGTGGACTCCGAGTGGAGAGTTGGTTCTGATGGGGGTTTACGATTCCGTGGCCGCCTATGTGTTCCTAATGTGGCTGACTTAAGACGCGAGCTTCTCGAGTCCGCCCATAACTCGAAGTTTGTGATGCATCCTGGTAGCACGAAGATGTACCAGGATATGAGACGAACGTATTGGTGGGATAACATGAAGGCCCACATTGCTGAGTATGTGTCTCGATGTCTGACGTGCCAGCAGGTCAAGGTAAAACATCGCCGACCTCCTGGACTACTTCAGCCCATGCCTATAGCGGAGTGGAAGTGGGACATCATCTCCATGGACTTCATATCAAGGTTGCCGAAGACGAGGAAAGGGCACGATTCCATTTGGGTGATTGTGGACCGGTTGACCAAATCGGCCCATTTCCTCCCTATTAGAGTTATGAACTCTGCAGACGAGCTGGTTAGATTGTACATCAGGGAGATCGTCCGTCTGCACGGGGTTCCTTTGGCGATCGTGTCGGACAGAGACACGCAGTTCACATCCATCTTCTGGACTCGTATCTAGGAGGCGATGGGTGTGAAGTTGAAGTTCAGTACAACGTTTCATCCTCAGACTGATGGGCAGACAAAGCGGGTGAACCAGATTCTGGAGGATATGTTGCGAGCATGTGTGTTGGACTTCAAGGACAGCTGGGATGACTGTCTTCCGTACGCAGAGTTCGCCTACAACAACAGCTTCCAGGCGACTATTGGCATGGCCCCATATGAGGCTCTATATGGTCGACCTTGTAGGGCACCGCACTGTTGGGCAGAGGTTGGAGAGCGTAGTCTGATTGGCCCGGAGTTGGTACAGGCGATTACAGAGAAGGTAGACATTATCAGGCGTCGATTACTCACAGTACATAGCAGGCAGAAGAGTTACGCCGATACAAGGTGGCGACCGCTGGAGTAAGAGGTCGGGATCATGTGTTCCTTCGGGTTTCCCCTATGAAGGGAGTCCTTCGGTTCGGGAAGAAGGGGAAGCTCACACCGAGGTTTATCGGTCCATTTCAGACACTGGATCGAGTGGGTGATGTGGCGTATCGTCTCGCCTTGCCTACACCACTTGCTTCCGTACACAACGTATTTCATGTATCTATGCTGAAGAAGTACGTTCCTGATCCTTCGCATATCATCAGATGGGAGCAGGTACAGTTGAGTGAGGATGCTACGTACGAGCTGCGCCCGACGCGTATCCTTGATAGGAAGGAGTAGGTACTACGTAGCAAGGTCATCCCACTTGTGAAGGTGCTTTGGACACATCATTCCGAAGAGGAAGCTACATGGGAGACTGAGGCCGAGGTCAGGAAGAACTACCCTCAGCTTCTCGAGGAGTACGAAAAGGTATAAATTTTGAGGACAAAATTTTTTGTTTAAGGGGGGTAGATTGTAACGACCCGTAAATTTCAGTACATTGGGTCGAGTACCACCTCGACCAGAAATCACGTAGGATTAAATTCTTTAGAAATTTAACAAAGTTAACTAAGTAGTAAACTCGATTAGCCATGAAATCCATTAGGATCGCTTTAAATATGATCTGCAAGACCCAAAAGTTGCAGAATCATTGACGCTAGGTTACCCTAAAGTTTAGAACCAAACTCATTTCCCGTCTGCTCTCGGGAATGAAACGAAACTTCGTATTAGGTCTAGATTGCACATCGGGAGTCCGATTAACCCGAAGCTAAGGAACTAGGACCGCCCCACTGGGCTTAACAATCATCTCAAAAATCAGCTCCATCCGATGTTCCACGGCCATTCGTTTCGATTCGGAGCGAGGGAGTGTGAAAAACACTATTCCCATGCCAAAATAAATATCTGGAATAGTGATCTGGCATCATTCGTTGACGCGTCAGTATTAAGCAACCTGACTGTCAGAATCAGACCAAATTACACCCTCGGATTAAGAAAAATTTCAGGAACATTTACATGTACTTAGAATTTCTGATCGTGGCCCACTGACCGTCGAAATGAAAGTGGTCCGCCACGTGCGATCTGGGAATCCGATCGAGTCAAAAATGTAATCCCACGTAGATCCATAGATGGTGAGCTTAAGTCTGACGTTTGGTTCAAGGAGGGCCACCAGAACCTCCCTTTTGGGCTGGAAAAGCGACGAATATCCTATATTAGCAGTACCCCTTGAACCTGAGTCTAATTTCAAAATATTTTTTGCTATAAAAGGGGCTTAGAACAGTCCCTCTCACAGCCATATGAATTTGGGAGAAAAACCCTAGAGGGAGAGAGAGAAAAGAGAGAGAAAGGCTTGGAGTTTGTTGCCGATCTTCCTCCTACTGCGTTGGATTGTTACACGGCCTACACCACCCTGTTCTAGGTGCTTTCTGGGCGGTATCCATCCCATTTGAAGGTAAGAAACCCTAACCCTAGGTCTGATTTAAGGTAGAATCGATGTGGGATGTGTAACGACTAACCGATTCCGCTCTTTAGGCTAGAAATCTCCCGTATACGGAAGTTCTTCTACCCTTGCTGATTCGTTGCATTTCCAAAGGCAAAGGTGAGGACTTTAAGTGTATAAGTTACGGTTTTCAACGCTTTCAATGTCAAATAATGGTAGATTCATGATCTGCTTGCAATTGCACATGTACAAAGTGCTTTCCGTTTCCTGTTTCGATTAACGTTGTAGAAATTGGAATTTCACATACTCTAAGTATACGTAGAAATACCGTATACATATTTTTTTTGGAAAAACGTTTGACATGTTTATTTAATGTATTATTATATGATATATGGATAAAATACTAATTTGGTGAAAGGAATTGCTGAAATACATGTTTATGTGTAAATGCTACATATGTTGAAATTGTATATTCTAGAAATACCGTATATGTATTTTTTTTGGGAAAATGTATGACATGTTTATTTAATGTATGATTATACAATATATGTATAAAATACTAGTTTGGCGAAAGGAATCGTCAAAATACATGTTCCCTTGTAAATGTCAAGTATGTTGAAATTGCGTATTCTAGAAATACCGCATATGTGTAAAATTTGGAAATGTAATTGTCATGATTATTTGTTGTATGATTATGATATACGCGGGTAAATTAACCGCTTGGCAAAAGAATAGCCCTAATCCTCAATTGCTAACATACGTTATGTATGTTGGAATCGCACTTTAAGTGTTTGGTGTACATGCTTGTGTGCGTAGAAGCTTGGGTGTTAGTGCCTTAGATAGACGCTGATATGGAATTCCCGACTCCCTTAGAGACATGTAGGGTCCCCTCTATGCGGTGGTTCGCTATAACCATTCACTTGTGATGCGTATGTAATTGTATCCCTATGTGTATAGTGCTTTATAACATGCTTTACAACATGCTTTACAACATGCTTTATAACATACTTTATAACATGCTTTACTTCATGCTTTATAATATGCCTGCTAACATGCTTTACTTCATGCTTTACTTCATATTTACAACTGTTTGAGTTTGGGACTATGCTTATAGTCCAAACTTTCGGTACCAGACTTGGGGTTGTGGCGGAGATTCATATCGCCACAACGGACGTGTCTGGCGAACCCGAGTCGTACTTCGGTTGGCGATAGTGGTTGGCCACACGGAGTGCTTTTGCGCTCCATATCGCTCAACTTGTGGTGCGCTCGAGCTAGTTAGGCTCGTCAAGTAAACCGAAGTGTATATGTGTGTTCACGATGTTTGGTCGCTACTGCTTGAACCTAGGGTACCAAACTTACCAGTGGCGATCCCGTTAACCATGGTACCTCGATCCGCTAAGACGCATGAGATGGGCATGGTGGTATGGGACACCGTGGTCGAGTCGGCCTCTGCCTACGCCGGGGTCATGTGCCTCCCGTAGTGACCATTGCGCAACCAAACTCGTGAGCCGATTATGGTGGTATGTGACACTATATTCGAGCCGTCGATACTTTACTAAGAAGAGCCGAGTACGGTGAGACCTGTGCTCGTCTTTGACGGTGACGAGTCCTCCGTAGTATCTTCGAGTATACTCCAAGTGTCTGTGATTGGCGACGAGTCTTTCACAGTAACTAGAGTATGAGTTGAGCCGAGTACGGTGAGACCTGTACTTGAGCTGACGGCTAGTGATTGAGCCAAGTACGGTGAGATATGTACTTGAGCTGACGGCCAGCAATTGAGCCGCATACGGTGAGATCTGTATTTGCGCTGACGGGTGACTTGCCCTTTGCGATGCCTTCACTACGCTTCTCAAACCATAATATCGTATGAGATTAGCTAGGATTGACGACCCTAAAATGGATCATGTTTGGGAATGATACAAGGGAGGTACCTTAGTTTCCCAATACTGCTGGTTGAAATGGATTAATAAAAACTTGGTAATCATGAGCATCATCGCACCGCATGTACTTTGTAGATGTGGCGCACTGAGGGAGTTAGCATTCGCGAACGTAAGATGATGTCGCTTGAGGGTGGTTTGGCAAGGGCATACAGCATCATATCATATCATTTTTGCATTTAACAAGAGTAGTTAGAAATGTTTGAATTGTACTGCGTTATCATTACTGCTTGATTGATTTGATAACATGTTAACCTATGCTTTATTGTTCCACTGAGTTAGCTACTAACTCCCACGTTACGGGACGGTGTTTGCAACACCCACCAGACTCTGTCGCAGGTGTAGATGGCTCCTCTGTTCAGGAGCCGGAGCTTGACTTCGAGGAGGATCAGGAGATGTTCTCCTTTATGCAGTACTCTGACGGCTATGCTTAGGCCGACTGCATCGCAGGGATTCCAGGGCTTATCTACAGAGTTGTCTTTTGATTTTTGACTTAGAAACGATACATGTATATTGGTACTCAGTTAGTACTCATACTCTGAAGTTCACAAAATTTTGATACTCTACATATTTTAATATAAAATTTCAGTCTTCCGCTTGCCTTTATACAATTGAACTGGAGTATGAATTACTGTTTTGGTATAATCTCATTCATGTTTATTGCACTAACTCAGACAACATTTAACCATCATTGTGTATGTTGCATAAGTGATGCGTTGGAACTCGGGAGTTGAGTTCATACTCGACCCCCGAATTTCAGGGCGTTACATATATGTATATACCTGACACTGAACCTTAGAAAAGTTACTTGTAGGAGTACAATCGTAATGAAAAGCTAACCAATGTTTATAAAACTTAAATGAACTGTACATTATCAATCCTACCATTTAAATCATAAGATCAACTGTCCATTTGAATTCTCATCTTATCTACTGATGACCTACCTGAAAATCAAACAATGACTATCATTGGGATCCGTAGGTGACCAGAAATGGATCTATCGGTTTACTTTCACATCATGTCATGTCTAGACCAATTTTTGAAGTCTCTAAAGCCCCAAGAAGAATCCCACAGATCCTACAGTTTTCAAATTCCCATGAATATTGGAAGGCAGATTTTCCGAGGGGATGACAGATCGACTCTCGCTTCTTCTACTTGTTTGCTCGCTTAAGGGCTTTTGTTAAAGGGGTAAGAGGGTGTAATATTTGAACAGATTCGCCACTAACCAATTATTATGATTCTACAGTCAGCTAGACCCCATAAAAATCCTTAAGATTGGGAATCCGACGATCCTTAACCCTAAGATGACTTGTAAGTTTACGTTCTGAAGATTTTAAGTAAGGCACCGTAGTTACACGGAGGGAATGTGTTAGTCACCCACTCCGCCCATACAGACGTATGATCTTTACTTCACAGGATCTGACTAATTTATGAGGAATAAGGTTAGTTCTCGCATGTAAAATAAATATTATGAGATGCAATAACAGTGATGGTTGACTAATTCAAATTTCTGATGGTCAACATATAAGGTGTATGGGATGCTTGATGCTGTATAGATGCTCATGATAAAACGATGACCAACTGGCTAAGGTTTCTGGTGGACCTGTTGCGATTATATTGGTAGGTCTTAAAGCATACATGTTAGTTAGATACGAGAAAACGATGGAATGCAATGTATATGGTAGAACGATGGCTAACTGGCTAAGTTTTCTGGTGGGAAAGATCTGATTATATGGGCAAGCCTCAGAGCATACTCTCATCAGTCAGATGTGAGAAAATGGTGCAATGCACTATGATGCTGATGTGTATGAGGAGCAGGGGGTTTGAGAGGGGAATGACTGTTGCACAATGCTAATGTTCTAATTCGATGAAATTGATAGAGTCTTGAATAGTTGGATGAATGGTAGTGTCGCAAGGCTAGATTGAGTGACTCAGATTTGAACTTAGGTGGCTCAGGAGGCTTAGACTCTTGCTAGGCTAAGCTAGACCAAGGTTGGTCTCTCTCTCACTCCCACTCTCCTTGGTGGAGGGGTGGCTTCCTGAATTTCCTCCTAATGCTTTTGGATGGGAATGGATCCAAATGAGAGTGGATGGTTGAAATGAAAAGGGGGGGGGGGGGGTGGGGTATTTATTGTCTCCCAACCCAAATTTCTAGTAATTCCTAGTGATCTTAGGGGTAAAAGGAATTTGAAGGGCTGTGATTGGATATTTTCACATGGCATCATCTCATGGGTTGGATAAGGTGGTAAACGTGTAATTTTGGGTAGTGAGATGGGCATCGGAGTAAATGTACCTTAACCGCACACTTGGGGCTTGAAAAAGGCGAGTTCCACATGCTTGACGGATGCTACCCCAAAGAGGGGGAGTGCCACATGGCCGGCGGCAGCTTAGTTGCCGCCGATCCCTACTTGTATTCCCTGCTTTGACAGATAGCAGGCTAGGTTGTGAAGGTTGCTGCTTTAAGGTTTTGTATATTTCTTTGATTGGGCTTGATTTTGCCCTTAACTAGGTGAGTTGACTGAGTTGTGGGGTTGGGTAGGCTGACTAGGTGAGTTGACTCATCGAGCCGACTCAAAGCTTCAGGGTTTTGGGTTCCTAAGGTTCAGGGTTTTAGGTTCTTGGGGCTTAGGGTTAGGCTGACTGGATTGAATGGGCTAAGTTTATATTTTAGGACTGAGATTCCTAGGGTTTAGGCTTCCAGGGTTAAGGTTTAGGATTGGGGTTTGGTTGTCCATCCATCAATTCAAACTCAATCAACTTATCAGGCTGGAGTGGGGTTTCAACAATTTCATAAAGGATTTAGTAGCTATAGGTGCACATTATACCATATAACTTAAATCACAAAATCACCATTTAACAATCCATTTGTGAATTTATCCGTACATCTACATTTAGACACCCCGAGGAAATGCCATGGACCTTGATTTGAGACTTTAAAGCCAATCGACTATTGAATGTAGATCACATCATTGCAACCATTTGATTTGGAATAACCAATTTGGAACCATCTTTTGAAAATCTAACATGTAGAGGTGGTGGGCCATCAAGGACCCTTACTCGATCGTCAACCCACTCTGGGTTGATTCATAGGTGTGAATTCATGCATTAGGGTAGGCACGTGTATGCAAACCAAAACCATGCAACATTATTGACAGAAAATTCGATCTCTTCCTATTTTCTCAATTTGTATTTGCTTAACACCAACTAATCTAGATCGTTCGATCCCTACCATCCAAATATGGTGTTTAACTCAATAATAACATGTTTTTATTGAAGATCACAAAACACAGAATCCTCCTTGATCGATTCGCCTTCTCTTTCAGTGAAGTGTGGTTGCCCTGACCACCGATATTGCAGCGGGATTTGATTTTTTTAAAATTAAAACCGACCAAACTATGGGACCACAACCAAGAACCTGTAGCAGAAAAATTCAATCAAAAGAACCAATTTTAGCATTGTTTTTCCCGATTTTATTGACTGAGTGTGGTAGTAAAGAAAATGGTTTGACTACGAACCCACTAGGGTAAATATCTTGTAGCTTCAAAATCATAGAACCCCATGCTTCTTAAGACCCATCCATACCATTCATCATCTTCGGAACAAGTGTTCACAACCCCAAGTGTAAGGTAGCGATGTAGTAATAACTTGGTGAGACCGAGGTTGAATCCACATGGACTAATCTTGTATGTTTCTGAAAATAACTAGAATTAGAACTAAAAGAAGATTTAAATTTGAAATCTGGAATAAAGAGAGTAATTATGAATAATGTTTAAACTATCAATTGAAAGGTGGGAACTAGGGTGCCAAGGATCCACTTGTAACTATCAAGATGCTACCTTACTTGATTTAAGAGACAATTGGAATCAGAGTCCTGAAAAGGCCAAGCTATATGTCCTAGGGGGGGGGGGGGGGTGAATAGGACCTTGACAAATTAAAATTTAACAGCAGAATTGAAATATGATAGCCTTATAAAAATAAAGAATAGTACTTTAAATAAATCAAAGAACTTAAATGTAAAGCAATCTTAAAAAGAGCGTGATACTAACGTTGTTCTAAGGACAACCTTTGCACCATAAAAACCAAGGGTTTATGGTAGGACAACCTTACTAGAACAAATTGAATATCAAAACTCAAACAGAAAGGAAATAAAGGAAATAGCGACAAATAAATTCTGAACTATTACAACATTCCCCACTTTGCTTGAAATGTAAATATTACAACATTCACATCCACATATACATTCCACAAATCTGAATGATTAAAGATATAGAAATTAAAAGAACATTCAAATCACAAAACACACCGATATATAGTGGTTCGCCTGTGTGTTCACCAACTGTTAAACAACAACCACACAACTGGCTACTCCACTCCTAATATCCTCACACAGGGGATATTAACGTTCACTATTAAAATAGGTTTCACAGGTTCACCTAAAACCTTCACAATTGTGTCTTTTTAACTTGGGCTTACACAATCCAAAAACCCACACTTTTCGAGTTTTCTGGCTCTCTTCAGATAACCAACATAATGAGATTTTTCTGACGAATCTCAAACAAAACTAAAATAAAGAAATTTACAATAAATGTAAAATACCTAGATTTCTCCTTTTGTAGCAGCCTGGTAGAACCAATCAGAGTAGAAGTTCGAATCAACGTTCAATGTCCAATACTCACTTAAGAAATGGTTCTAGGTTCTAATTGATTTTAAATTAAACCAAATTGGGCGTAGCTTTATTTGATTTTGATTCTAATGAAGAAGGAATACAACAATTCCTTTTTTTCAAATAGGATTGGAATATAGAAATAAAATCAAACATAAATAAGCTAACAAAAGAATATTAAATATGCACAACGTAACTAAAAATGAACACAACTTATCTCAGAGTGGAGGCTTGAATTTTCTTAAATTAATCGATGAAAAACTCTGAAATTCGTGTTCAATTTATAGATGCAAAGATCGCGTCTACGACTGGTCTTACGAACCCTTCGACTGGTCGTAGCACCAACAACATTTTGAAATTTTAAGTGCGATCTGAAAAATCCGTTCTACGACTAGTCTTAGGATTCTACGACTGGTCTTAGACCACCAACGACTGGTCATAGCTGACCCAGGACTAGTCGTAGGTAACTAGAATTGGTTGCTGGAGTTTGAGTCATAGTTCTAGGACTGGTCGAAGGACGAGTCGTGACACCCCTACGACCGGTCGAACAGTCTCCAAGACTGGACGTAGAATAACAAAAAAATTCTAAAAATCTTTAACAACTTAGGACTGGCTGTGGAATTTCTTGGACTGGTCGAACCAGGTCTAGGACTAGTCGAACAAGGTCCATGACTAGTCTTAGAACAGACCAAATTTATGTAAGAAGACTTATCTTGAATTATGTATACAAAATGATCTACCTTAAGGTTAAACTAAGGTCTATCATACCTGAGACATGAAGTATGAACATTGAACTTCATTCCTTCAGATAATGGTTAACCTTTGAAGCTTGAGATCTCTACTTGATGTAGCTTGTTCTTGAGATCTTCTACAGTTTGAATTTAAACTTCAACTTGACTTGCACTTGAGTCTTGAAATGTACTTTAGTCTTGAAATGTACTTGAGTCTTGAACAAACACTCTTCTTATCGATGTAGCTCTGAACATTGATGCTTACAGAAGAGGACAAAGTACATAACCTTACATTCCTTGAAGCAGAGCACCGTACATGTCTTTTCACGCCCCGAACTCAGAGACCGAGCTCACAAAAATTTTCGATCACCGAATCCGGCACCGACAGCCTCCGTAGTACCCCATTCTCGGCTCTCGGCACCCATATATCAGGTTCCGATCCTGGGATGCTACAAGGAGGATTTCTAATAATTAATTTGATTCGTAATGAGCATAACCACAAGCATAACCCATGAACAATAACCACAAGAACACCATCACAATATCCACTTTGATCAAAAAATTTTCAGTACAAGGCATATGAAAGGGAAATACAATATGCTGAAAATATCAAAAGCTCCAGAAGCTCGGCTGCACGCTCCAATTGCGGCGAGACTATGACTGCGTCCTGGCGTCACCTGCACGCATGAATCGTGCATAAGCTTATAGAAAGCTTAGAGGGTGGTGTAAGTGTGTGCGCAATATGAGCGTGCTCAGAATTCATGGTCAGAGTAATGCAGAAATATGCTAATGACTACATGAATGCAGTCAGCTGTACTAAGGCTATGCGGTGTAAGATATGAATACTATCGGCCATGTCAAAGCCATGCGATGCATAATGCAAGTCAAGCATGCTAATCCACATACTAATGTAGCTCCTCACTAGAGCATTAAATCAGTACAGTTCTCAGTCTGGATAATCACCGGGGTTCAGTATACTCCAAATGGCACTGTCTCTCTCCTAGCAGCATAGTCCAAGTGAGTGTAAGAAACCTCACTATCCGCCTAGAAAATATTCTACCAATATCTATTCGGCAAGTCGATAGCGAACCCATTTCCGAGCTGGTCAAACTTAGCCTAGTAATGCCCCCTGCTCTCGGGCGAGTAAGGCCACACCCCTTTCCAACCGACCACGACATAGTGGGAGACGCGGCCTCATGGTATTCGGCCCTCGTGCACTCATATATCCACTCGGTCTCGACGTTGGAGTCATCCTCTGGTACCATCGGGTTCAGGGACTTTCACCCAGGGACATCTATGGTGCCCCAATTGATTAGAACACGGTTTTCGGTATCCAACCAACCACTCACGGTGTGTCTGTGGAGGCTATGACCCTGATGTCGCTAGGGCATATCACAATCACACAAATGCAAGTGCATGTATCACACTATTAGTCATGCAACCATCCTGCGTGAGGCACGCGCTCATGTAGACAACTCCGCCTATCGGGGAGCCCGTAAACAGTCTGCCTGAAGGCATATGCTATGATCAGTCACTCCTCATACCAAGCATACATATGATGCGTATGACCATGAATCATGTTATATAGTGATGGACTTGTGCGTAACGGATATCAGCCTAGACGGCCTACTCACTACTAGTATGGGCTTATCAGTGGGCCTTGGGGAGAGTGACAATGCGGACCATTTAACCAACATCATCCATACAATGTGGACATCAAACCATCATTGCTCCCAAGGCATAGTCCACCATACGAGTCAAGACATAAACCATGGTGAGATCACATTACAAAGGGCCTCATGTACATCCCATTGGGCCTCGACCCATGGGCTTCCAATACATCAAATGGCCTCATGTACAAGGGTCTCGTATATATCAAAGTGGGCCTCAATAGGCAAGCCACAAATATATCAAGTTAGGCCTAGTCACATGGGCCTCATATATATCAAAGTGGGCCTCAATAACGGGCCACCAATACATCAAGATAGGCCTCAACAATAGGCCTTAAAATGTTCCTCAAAATGGTTGGACGGTTTGGATGAACATCATGCATCATGGTAGGTCCCATAGAGATGGAAGGCATAGATAAATCACATACTCCATGGTGGAGGTCCACACTGATGCAAGGTGTGGACACAATACATACATAGTGGGTCTTAAGTAGGATCCACCATAATGTTTATTATTCCACCTAACTTAGGGCCCAACATGATGTTTATTTTCCATCCAAACTATTCATAGGGTCACATGGGCTTAGAGCCCACTGTAATATTTATTTTCAATCAACCTATTCATAAGGTCACGTGGACCTTGGGTAGGGCCCACTGTAACGTTTATTTGCCATACAACCTGTTGATGTGGTCACGTGTACCAGAGCCCACCGTGACGTTCATTTGCCACCCAACCTATTCACGGGGGTACATGGTTAGGGAGGGGGGCTATCGTAATGTTTATTTACATCCAACCTGTTTATAAGGTCACACAGACGAGGGGTGGGACTGGAGCCCACCGTAATATTTAATTGCCATCTAACCTGTTTATAAGGTCACCCGGACCTAGGCCCATGGTGATGTGGTTCACCAATCCAGTCCACCCATTATGTGTGTCCCACTTGGCTGAGGGTTCTGACCAAATTTCAGGTAGGCCCCATGAAGCGATTTTATATGTTCTAGGCATGTCTTCACATGATATTAGATGGTATGGCCTACCTGAGTTCCATATACGGCTGATTTTTGGGATATCCCATAATTTATAAGGGACCAATCAAATGCACGGTGTTGATGTTCGAAATGCATCACGGTGGGGCCCACAGCTGGGCCGTGAGGCCCACTGCTCGTCCGCACAACGTCTGTCAAAGAAGCAGCAGAGGCCGTCAGCTTCTCTTTTTTTTTTCTTTTTTTTTTTGTCTAGGTGGGACCCACATTAACAAGATCTACCCCATCCATTGTATGTGTCCCATAAGATTAGGGGTCCAAACCAAGTTTCAGGTGGGTTTAAGCTTTAGGTGGACCCCACCAATCATTTTCGCATGTTTTAACAAAAAAAATGCAAGCATTCTCGATCCCACGACCCGCCAGAAAATCAGATCAGCCTCATTTTTCAGCTCAACGCCTAAAGTGATCTGGAGAACAGAATGGGCGGCGTGGATCAACCTCATACATTAAGGTGGGCCTGCATGAGCAACCCACCTCAAAAGTAATTTTTTTTAAAAGTTAGCTTGTAAGTACACACCCATGTCAGCACACAACACTCCACGCTAGCCACATTCACGTCCAGTGTCTCTGGATGCTGGACGGTATACACGCAGGCCTCATGGTGGGTCTCACATGCACTTGGCCCACTATGCATATATATATATATATTAATATATATTATAATAATATAATGTAATATACTACTACATACATATATATGTATATATGAAGGGTGGATTTCACCTGAAATGCGGTGGACCACACTGTCGATGGATGGAGTGGATTTAACATAATTTGGTGGGGCCCACAACATTCATGGGGAAAAGAAAGAAAGAGAGAGATAGAGAAAGAGACAAGAGACGAAAGATGATGATGGTGGGGCCCCGCCACTATGGGCCCCACATGATACAATTCATACATAAAAAATGGGTCCCACCAACAAGTGGCCCTAAGAAAAGAATTTTAACGGTCGATCACCCACCTCTTGCACTCCTCCTTGGTCCCTTAGCCTTCTTAGCTCCTTGCCTATGAATTTGATGGAGGTAGATGGGAGTTTGATGGTGGGGATGAGAGATGAGAGGGTGGGCCACACTTGGTGTTTGGGGAGAGGGAGAGAGCTTGGATGTATGATGTTGCTTGGGAGAGATTTTGATAAATGAGGGAGAGAGAGGAGTGATGGGGTGATAAGGATGGGTGACATGGTGGTTGTAAGGAAGGGTGATGTGGAGGTATGGTTTGGTTCGATTTTTTTTATAAAAGAGGGATGGTTAGGAGAGAGAGAGAGAGAGTTGACTTGTGAAAAGGGAGGGATGGGTTGTTGTACTCATGGTATGGTGTGTACTTGACATGATTTGATGGGACATCTCGTAGAGATTCTCTCGTAATTCGCAACGTGCGGTGTTTCTTCGGAATGAACGTAGACCGACATCTTCTACCTTGGGTATCAGATCAGTGCGCGAGTTACGATGTTGGAACCGTGGCGATGGCACAGTCGCCAAGGTACAATTTTTAGATCGAGCCGCCTTCGGTAGGTAGGAGTCGGCTTAAGATCGCGTGTAACGTCGGATACGAGTCGATAATTGCTGGAATTCGATCGAAAGGACTGCAGACGCATACGAAATCGTACGGACTAGGGTACAGGTCTTACAACTCTCCCCTCCAAATAAAAATTTCGTCCTCAAAATTTACTCTATCATCGCAAGTGAACATAACTCATAATAAAAGGGGAAACAAGGCATCGTAATATAAAATCAAAGACAGTATACAAGATACAGCACATGATCAATCATCAAAGAGATGGGGATAGCGCTCCCGAATCTCAGCCTCGCGCTCCCAAGATGCCTCATCAACAGAATGGTGACCCCACTGAACCTTCACCAAGGGTATGACCTTGGTCCGTAGGACCTGCTCCTTCCGATCAAGGATACGAACTGGCTGCTCAATGTAAGAAGCGTCCTCACAAACCTCTAACGGCTGCCAATCAATAACAGGAACAATGTCTGACCCACACTTCCTCAACATAGAGACGTGGAAAACGTTGTGAACGCCAGACAACTGAGATGGCAAGGCAAGCCGATAGGCCACAACGCCAATGCGCTCAGTGATCTCGAAAGGTCCTATGAATCTTGGGGCAAGCTTGCCTTTCGCTCCAAATCAAACCACACCCTTCATGGGCGAGACCTTGAGATACACATAGTCCCCTACATCAAACTCCAAGGGACGACGCCAGCGATCAGCAAAACTCTTCTGCCGGCTCTAAGGTGTGCGTATCTTCTGCCTGATGATATCAATAGCTTCTGATATCTCCTGCACAAGATCGGGACCTAGAAGATGCCACTCTCCAACCTCAGTCCAACAACTCAGAGATCTGCATGGTCTACCATACAATGCCTCAAAAGGAGTCATGCCAATGATCGCCTGATAGCTGTTGTTGTATGCGAACTTAGCTAATCGCAGATGCTCATCCCAGCTACCCCCCCAAAGTCAATCATGCAGGCCCGAAGCATATCCTCAAGGATCTGGTTGACCCTCTCGGTCTGGCCATCGGTCTGCGGATGATACGCGTTGCTGAGCTGTAAAACAGACCCCATCGCTCTTTGAAAGCTCCTCCAAAACTGAGACGTTAACCTCGGGTCTCGAGCAGAAATGATTGATACTGGAACGCCGTGCAGTCTTACGATCTCCTCAATGAATAATCTCGCTAGTCGGTCTAAAGGCCAAGTCACACGAATCGCAAGAAAATGTGCCGACTTCGTCAGACGATCAACGACGACCCAGATGGCGTCATAACTGTGCTGAGTCCTCGGCAAACCCATAATGAAATCTGTAGATACGTGCTCCCACTTCCACATCGGGATGCTCAACGACTGCAATAGACTAGGGGGTCTCTGATGATCGGCCTTGACACGCTGGCATGTGTCATACGCTGGCCTTGACACGTTGACATGTGTCAACAGCTGCAGTAGAGATTCTCTCGTAATTCATAACGTGCGGTGTTTCTTCGGAATGAACGCAGACCGACATCTTCTACCCTGGGTATCGGATCGGTGCGCAAGTTGCGGGGTTGGAACTGTGGCGACGGCACGGTCGTCAAGGTATGAGTTTCGGATCGAGCCACCTTCGGTAGGCAGGAGTCGGCTTAAGATCGCGCGTAACGTCGGATTCGAGTCGATAATTGCCAGAATTCGACCGGAAGGACCGCGGACGCATACGAAATAGTACGGACTAGGGTACAGGTCTTACATGTCTTAAACCATTGTGATGTCATCTTTAATCATATATATATCAACATACAAGCACAAGACACAAAAATAGAGGTTTTGGCACACAAGAGGTTTTGGCACCACAAAATTTGACAATTAAAAGAGCATGAGACCATAACACTTACAATCTCCCCCTTTATCAAATTCGTGATAAAACATACTTCAATAAGAGAAGCATAACATGCATATTAATGAATCATGCACCAGTTGTCATTAAGTAGCACAAACTCATTATTTATATACTATACTCCCCCTGAGTAGCAGCACACATCCAAAATATAACTACTCATATCCATAAGTAATCAAACCTTCTCTCCCTTTTTGTCACAATATGACAAAAGAAGCAACAAAGTTTAAGGATAATTATTGGAGGAATAGATGAAGTAACTTGACAATATATAAGAAAGTAAACATTCACAATCCAGTTACTTATATAACTAAAAAGTCAGCAAACCAAATAGAGTGCACAATCCAACATAAGTATGAACATTATTACATACCAAGAATTAAAACACTTAATTGGATCTTGAAGAAGGAGCAGGAATGGTAGGATTAAGATTATGCATTCCCTTGTTCAAGCGCCTAAGATACTTGCCATATATTTAAACTGAAGATCATGAGCAATATTCATAGTCCCTACCTTCTCTTCTAAGCACGAAGATGAGCATCAAAATCAGAAGGCTCAAAATCAGGATCATTTCTAGGATTAGATTCAAGTTCATCAAAAATATCACCATATTCACATTGTTAGGAGGAAGCTCACCAGCTTCTTCATCCCCAGCCTCAGCTCTATCAACATCCACTTGGCCACGAGCCAATTCCAATTTCATTTTATTAATTTTTGAATTGTTAAAAATGAGATGACGGATGGGAGCTTCTCCAACAGGCATAGCCACGAGCATGTGAGTAGCTAAAACAGTCAAGAGATAGGCAAAAGGAATATCACTATGACCTGGATGGAGACGAGAATGAATAATGGAATGACATATCAAGGAAGGAAGGCAAATTTTAGAACAAAAAATGACAGAGTGCAAAGCACGAACCATAAAGGCAGTTAATTCTGTCTTATTACCAGAATGAGGATACAGGTTAGAATAAAAATCCTATGAAGTACCCTGTATTTGGGTAACAAGTACTTTGCGGGGAGCGCATTCCCTTTAGGAGTCCATTGCACATTCATATTACACAAATCTCTGGTTAGCATATGCTTTTCAGATTCAGAGGGTTTTTCAGATAAATTATGAATAGGAATACCCTCCTCATTAACAGGTATATCCATTAACCCTGCAATTAGATGACGGTAAACTTCAAAGAGACCTTCTCTAGTATCAATTTTAAAAGTTAAGTTCTCAAAAGAGAACTCTGAGATACACACAAACATGGCCTGTGCAATAGATTGGTATGCATGCCCACCCCAATATAAAATGTTATCCCATCCTACAACTTGGAGTAGAGGTAGAATACCAAAAGGAGCAATGTGTTTAATACAGACAGACCGTTCAATAATGATATTGTGCATATGCAAATCCCATACATCAGAGGGATCATCCTCAGGGGAACGAAGATAAAGCCTAATAAGAGGAGCTGATCTAGAAGAAGATGGACCACGGGAAGTTTTCTTTTTCCCCCTACCATCCATTATCAGAATAAAATCAAAAGATTTAGATAAAAGATGTGAAAAATGGGTTTTGCTAAATCAGATTTTTCAAGAAAAAGCCTCAAAATTGCAATGAATCTCAAAATAGATTACTCCAAGAGTGAAAATGAAGTAATAAGAACTAAAATCTACAAGAGAAACACAATTGATGCACTAACCTTGAAGATCTAGGGAGGTGGGTACGACTAGTCATGCCTCGGCTCGTTGGAGAGTGAAATGGAAATGAAGAAGATGAAAAATTTTCCCAATTTTAAAAGATTCCAACACGCTACACGACTGATCGAGGACCGTTTTCGACCGGTCGTACCATGACTGGTCGAGCACGTCCTCGACTGGTCGTGAAAACATAAAAATATGCATTTTCCAAAAAAATTTGAAATTTAAACAAATAAATTATCAAATATATATACACTATGATATGCATGAATAATCAATTTAAAATGCACATACCGAGATCAAATTTCAATTTATTAAACCTGCTTTTGTCGAGCGGTTTAGTGAAAATGTCAGCAAGTTGAGTCTCGATCAGTATATATTCTAAGGATATTATTTTATCTTCCACTAATTCACGAATATAGTGATACCTAATGTCAATGTGCTTGGTACGTGAATGTTGGATTGAGTTTTTTGATATATTTATAGCACTGGAATTATTACAATATAATATCATTGATTCCTATGCAATTCCATAATCACTTAACATACGTTTCATCCAAACAAGCTGAGTACATGCATTTCCTGCTGCAATGTATTCAACTTCAGCAGTTGAGAGCGATATAGAACTTTGCTTCTTGCTAAACCAAGAAACCAAACAGTTTCCAATATAAAAATATCCACCAATTTTCTGTCATCAATATTTCCAGCCCAATCAGCATTTGAGTACCCAGCCAATTAAACACTAGTATCAAATGGATACCAGAGAACCATTTTAGCTGAACTGCGACATATCGCATAATCCGCTTGACAACAAAAAAATGTGACTCTTTAGGATCAGACTGATATTTAGCGCAAATCCCAACACTTAAAGCAATATCAGGTCTACTAGCAGTTAAGTAAAGTAGACTACCAGTCATACTACGATATAATTTAGGATCTATGTTTTTACCTGTAGAGTCCTTTGAGAGTCTTAAAGTTATACTCATAAGAGTATCAAAATTCTTACTATTCTCAAATCTAAACTTTTTGATTAAGTTCAGAACATATTTTATTTAAGAAATGAAAATACCATCTGGTTGTTGTTTTACTTGCAACCCAAGGAAATAATTTAATTCCCCAACCATACTCATTTCGAACTTAGATTTGATCAAATCTGCATACTCAATAGTCATTTTAGTACAAGTTGATCTATAAGTAATATCATCAACATAGATCTGAACCATTAAGATATCATCGTTATGTTTCTTAACAAAAAGCGTCTTATCGACACTACCCATTTGAAAATTATGACTTAGTAAAAACTTAGTCAATTTTTCGTACCATGCCCTGGGAGCTTGTTTTAGACCATATAGAGCTTTTTGAAGACAATATACATGATCAGTAAGCTTAGGGTCTTCAAACCCTGTAGATTGTTCAACATATACTTCTTCATGTAGATCACCATTCAAAAAAGCACTCTTTACATCCATTTGATAAATTTTAAACTAAAGCATGTAATGAATATAAAAAGTCTGATTGATTCAAGGTAAGCAACTGGAGTAAAGGTTTCATCGTAATCAATGCCTTTTATTTGAGTGTACCCTTGTACAACTAGTCTTGCCTTGTTTCGAATTATATTCCCAAGTTCATTAGACTTATTTTTAAAAATCCACTTAGTTCCTATAATATGTTTATCTTTAGGTCTAGGAACAAGATACCAGACATTATTTTGAACAAACTGATTAAGTTCTTCTTGCATAACTACTATCCAGTTTTCATCAGAAAGAGTTTCTTTTATGTTTACCGGTTCAATCTGAGATGTAAATCATACATAATTATATATGTCTTCTAGTTGTCTACGAGTGCGCACACCAGTGAGAGGATTTCTAAGAATTTGAGCGGTTGGATGATCTTTAACAATCCTTAATTCAGAATTGTTTTGACTTGATGAAGTATCAGGTTTATCAATTAGAAGAACTTCATCATTATCTGAACTTGGGGCAAGTGTATTCTAATGATCATCTATGACCGTATTAATTGATTCTTGAATAACACCGATCCTTTTGTTCAATACACGATATGCGCGACGGTTTAAAGAGTATCCTAAAAAGACTTCTTTGTCACTTTTTGTGTCAAACTTTTCTAGATTTTCACGGTCACGCAAAATATAGCACTTGCTACCAAAAACTCGAAAGTATTTGACAATAGGCTTTTTATTGAACCACATTTCATAAGTAGTTTTATTATTAGATTTACATATATAAACCCGATTAATAACATAACAGGCAGTATTACTGCTTTAGCCCAAAGATTTTTAGGGAGCTTCATACTATTCAACATTACAGTTCCTATTTCTTGAAGCACTCTATTTTTCCTTTCCACAATTCCATTCTATTGAGGAGTTTTGGGTGTAGAGAATTCATGCGATATTCCCTGATCGTTACAAAATTTCTCAAAACTGCTATTCTCGATCTCAGATCCATGATCACTATGGATCTTACAAATTTGAGAACCTTTTTTAGTTTGGATTCGTTTGAGAATCCTTTTAACTTCAACAAGGGTTTCTGATTAATCCCTTAAGAAGGCTACCCAAGTGAATCTAGAAAAATCATCCACGATTACCAAGATGTATTTTTTGCCACATCGACTCTCTGTCCTGGTAGGTCCTATAAGATCCATATGGAGAAGCTCGAGTGGTCTTGATGTGGCATTGGAGTTCACCTTTTTGTGAGAGCTCCTTGTTTGCTTGCCATACTGGCATTCACCACATATCTTGTCTATATTTTGTAATTTAGGTAGACCTCTTATTAGTTCTCCCTTGCTCAATCTGTATAAATTACGGTAGTGTACATGTCTAAGGCGTTTATGCCATAATTCTGTTTCATTGGTATGGGCAATGTAGCACGATTGATTAGACGAGCTACCATCGCTTACAATATAGCAATTTTCAGAAGTCCTGTGACCAGTTAATATTATAGAACCCTTTTTGTTCAAGATTTCACAACCTTTATTAGAAAATTTCATGCGATGATTATTATCACATATTTGAGATATGCTTAACAGGTTATGTTTTAGCCTCTCAACATATAAAACATTCTCAAATAAAGGAAGGTTATAGAGTTGAACCGTACCTTGGCCAATAATCTTGCAATTGCTACCATCACCAAATGTGACTGACCCATCAGTCATATCTTTAAGATCGGTGAATAAAGCCTCATCGCCTGTCATATGCCTTGAGTATCCACTGTCTAAGTACCACTTCGAATGTCTTGTAGCTTTGAAAGCAGTATGGGCAACCAAGTAAGTAACTTTAGGAACCCATTTCATTACTGTTTTGGGTTTAGGAGTATACTTGGTCTTCTTGTATTTGTAATTGATGTACGAGTAACTGACTGAGTTAGATTTTAAGAGCTCCTTAGCAAATTAACTATTTTTTCAGCTAAAGGGTTTCGGTTTTGAGTTTTATAGTTGACATAATTGCTTTTAGGTTTTTGAAAAGTTTTAGCATTTTTAGAAAAACTTTGATTTCTCCTCTCACAAACTTAAGAGGAGTATTCTTTTGTTTAAAAGGTACATTTTTATCATAGCCCAATCCGGATTTATTGCTACATTTTCTAGATTCGGATAAAAGTTTCTCAAACTTCGGATCTCCTTGGGCATACCTCCATGTATCTTTTAAACTCAAAAGTGAAGGGCATAGCTCCAAGCTATATGTCTTGGGGGAGGGGGGGTGAATAGGACTATGCCAAATTAAAATTTAACAGCGGAATTGAAATATGATAGCCTTATAAAAATAACGAACAATACTTTAAATAAATCAAAGAACTTAAATGTAAAGCAATCTTAAAAAGAGCTTGATACTAACGTTGTTCTAAGGATAACCTTTGTATCATAAAAACCAAGGGTTTATGGCAGGACAACCTTACTAGAACAAATTGAATATCAAAACTCAAACAGAAAGGAAATAAAGGAAATAGTAAGAATAAATTCTAAACTATTACAACATTCCTCACTTTGCTTGAAATATAAATATTACAACATTCACATCCACATATACATTCTACAAATCTGAATGATTAAAGATATAGAAATTAAAAGAACATTCAAATCATAAAACACACCGATATATAGTGGTTTGCCTGTGTGTTCACCAACTGTTAAACAACAGCTACACAGCTTGCTACTCCACTCCTAATATCCTCACACAAGGGATATTAGCGTTCACTATTAAAATAGGTTTCACAGGTTCACCTAAAACCTTCACAATTGTGTCTTTTTAACTTGGGCTTACACAATCCAAAAACCCACACTTTCTGAGTTTTCTGACTCTCCTCAGATAACCAACACAATGAGATTTTTCTGACTAATCTCAAATAAAACCAAAATAAAGGAATTTACAATAAATGTAAAATACCTGGATTTCTCCTTTTGTAGTAGCCTGGTAGAACCAATCAGAGTAGAAGTTCAAATCAACGTTCAATGTCCAATACTCACTTAAGAAATGGTTTTAGGTTCTAATTGATTTTAAATTAAACCAAATTGGGCGTATCTCTATTTGATTTTGATTCCAATGAAGAAGGAATACAACAATTCCTCTTTTTCAAATAAGATCGGAATATAGGAATAAAATCAAATATAAATAAGCTAATAAAAGAATATTAAATATGCATAGCTGTCACGCCCCAGACTTGGTAACCGGACTCACAAGGAACCCGATGGCCGGTTCTGGCCGCAATAACCTCCTTAGCACCCCATTCTCGACTCCTGAGGCAGGTTTCGATCCTGGATTCTTACAAGGAGGATTTTCATAATAGTATAATCATTACCAATACGAACATGCCCAAGATTACAACAAGTAAATCTTAGAATAATAAAGGCACACATCACAAAATCCACTATGAATTTGAAGTTTTATAAGTATCCATAAGGTCTAAAAGGACATACATAAGATAATAGAAGGAAGAAAGGAAGTCCGCAACATTGGGTGCCACTGCGACGCCTTCCTAAGATTTCCAGCATGCATCAATCATGCATAAGCTTATAAAAAGCTTAGAGGGTGGTGAAAGGGTGAGACAATGATGCTCAGAAGAAGATATAGAATGCGAAAGGGAATCATGATCAATACCAATACCACTAGCCTTACCAAGGCTATCATGAATGCAAGAAACTATAAGAAACCAGTACGATAATGAAGGAAGCCATACCAAGGCTATATAATGCAATGAGTACTGCAATGCAATATGAGTACTGTAATGCAATAAGTACTGTAATGCAATAAGAGTACTGTAATGCGATGAGTACTGTAATGCATTATGAGGCTTACACAGTTGATGCAAATGCAATGCGAAGTAATATCAGTGCTCATATCCAATCCACATATCAAGTACATTTCCATCATAAGGAAATCACCGGGGTCTATTACACTACTGGATGACTACCGCTCTACAGACCCCGCACAGTAAAATGAGCGTAAGAGACCTCACTACCCTGCCTATGGACAGCCAATCACCAGCAAGGCCTGAAGGTAGCAGACCCATTCACAAGTTGGTCAGACTCAGCCTAGCAATGCCCCCTTATATTAGGCGAGTAAGGCCACACCTCTATCCAACCGACAACACCACAGTGGGAGTCACGGCATAATGGTATAAGGCCCTCGTGTGCTCATATATTCCACTCGGTTACGACGTTGGAGCAGATACTTGGTACCATGGAAGTTTTAGAAATTTCACCAATGAGCATCCTATGCACCTAGTATGCTCAAGTAACATTTTCGGTGTCCAAGCATGGCTATCCACGATGTATCTGTAGAGGCTACAACCCTGATGAAGCGAGGGTGATAATGCTCATATGTTATGCAATGCCAGATGCATGAATCATACTATCAACTATGCACTAATTCAAGCATCCAACATGCTCAAGAGGGAATACTACGTCACTCAGGATGGCAACATGCAATGCCTAATGGCACAATCATAACTACACACACAGTATCATCCAAGCATACAATGATGCACATGGGCTATGAAGATGGGTCTAGATGCATTATGCAGTGATATATAAATTAGTACACTCCTCCTATCAAAAAAGGGACTAAGACTAGGTATTTAGACATTATCTATAAGGAATCCCACCTCTAGTGGGGGCCCATTTACCTGGGGTAGCCCACGAGACTAAGCATACAACTACGTGTCTAAATAACACAAAAGTGAGTCTAGCAAGAGTTTAAGATGAACATTTAATCATATTTAGATACAATCGGGCCTAGAGGGGTCCATAATGGAGACATTTAACCACCATTCCCCAAGAGGCATCTCAACCACGAACTATATGGATACAAGGCCCAAGGCCTTACATTTAAGATAAGAACACAGGTAACCACATACATATATCGCTCATAATAGGCCATAAAAAGATATAATACCAATTTTAACAACATGGGCCCTAAGAGTAGAATTAAGGCCCAAGGCTCAATTCCCAATGGCCATAGAATCCATGCATCGAGTTGGACTTAGTGGGCAGCCCGCGTACACAATATACGACTAAATAAGTTTAAGTTTGGATGAAATGGGCCCCACTACATCAGCCTAATAACTAGCAATTTAAGTGGACAACCAAGAGCCTAATACTATCCTTACCTCAGCCCACAAGTCCATCAAAATGGTGGAAGTCGGCCCAATGTATGGTTGGGCTAAGCTAGGACATCCTAGCTCACTCTCGGCCTAAGGGATGTCTAAAAAATCTGATCTAAGATGGGATCCTCATGTGATCACTAAAGGTGACCCAAAAGAATGCACTAATTAAGCCCAAGGATTATAAAATATAAGCATGCAACACGCAAACAAGTTCTCAATATTGTGGGTCCCATGTCCAATAAAGTTTCAACCATAATAATGTACATTTAAGGCCTCTTGATAAACATTCGGCCAACTCAGCTTCCTGGGCCTGCTAAAGCCCATAAATTTGTCAAATAAGTGGGAATGATCTTATGAAGGCCAACAAGATTCACAGGGGGCCCCACCAAATGGAGGGTGTGTATACATCAAGAAAAGATCAAGTGGGCCTACTACTAGATTGTGAATCCATTAGCAACCCAAGGCAAAGAGTCCCTCCATGATCGGGCGATCCAAGGCTTGGATGGCCTGGATCAAACATGTGTTAAGGTAGGTTCCACATACATTCACATTGATCCTTAAACAAATGGCCTAGGGCCTATGGTGGGCCTTTAACCATCCATAGAAGAACCCATGAGCATACCTTAGGACCACCAAGGAGGACATTCAACCTCAACTGGTTCTCAAGAGGTAGCCTGCCACTACTCGAACATGAACTAAGGCCCAAGGCCTAAGGCAATCCATGGCCTAGTGGGCTTATACTCAAAGCCCAACACAGGCAATCTGGTGGGCCCAACTATAAAGATCATGAGTCCACTCATTATGGTGGGCCTAATGGGCAGCCCATTATTCCAACAGATGGGTGATCCTTATATTTAAAACAAGTAAGTTGGGCCTCACATCTCTGCTTAAGTGTGGTTTACTTTAATGACCAAGCAAGGGCCCAACTACCTAAGTATTTTGGCCCATAAAACTCATCAAAATAGTGTATTAAATATAGGCCCAAAGGTCAGGGGTCTATCAAGGATGTTTCAAGACATTGGGCCTAGGAAACCCAACAGCCAACTATGAATATTATTCTAATAAAACCCATTTAAGGTGGGCCTTAAGAGTGTACTAATTAATCCCAAAAATCCAATCAAGATAGGGCAAGATATGTGTAATAATGTTCTAAAATTGGTGGGCCATGCTGCCCTAAAACATATATTTGTGGGTAGCAACTTTAGGCTAAATGCTGAAATTCCAGCCCACCCACTATCTAGGCTTGCTGGAAATTCAATAAAATTTATTTATAGTATATTTATTTCTCTGATGGCCCACACACATCAATGTAGGCTCCATCGGATGAGAGGGGAAAAATACAACACATATATTCAAGTGGTCCATGCCGTTGGAATGCAGGCCCAACAGCCCAAGGTAGGGGCGTCCCATGGTGGGTAGTCCTACGGGCCTGGGTATTTGGCCCAAAACTGACAAAATTTGTAGGCTGTGCCATGGTCAACTCAAATGTCTGTTAGGTCTAAAATTTTATAGAGTGATATTTTCATAGGTGAGCCATACCCCCACAAAAATTTAGAATTTTTGGATATTCCTACGTATTTTAATTAATTTAAACAAAACAGTCTGTCTAAAAAATTGGACAGACCTGGATGTCCCAACGTGGTGGACGAGTCCGGCCCTTGGTACGGTGTGCACAGGTGTCCATTGGACCTGAAATTTGGTAGGTGGGTCCCACCATGGGTGTACCACACCTTCAAAAATTTCATAATTTTTGAACATCTAGAATTATTTTAAGTTATTTAAAGACATCAATCTATCCTGAAAATCGAACTGATCTGAACACCATATTGTAATGGGCCGGTCCAACCACCACCATGGTGTGTACAGGTGTCCATTGGCCCCAAAATTTTGTAGGTGCGTCCTACCAGGGGTGGGTCACCTCCCTGTAAATTTTTAGAATTTTTAGATACCCAAAGGTATTTTAATAAATTTTGGAAGTCCAACCTATCCATGGTGGAATGTTGCTGAAACAGTGCAAAAAATTCAAACTGTTCACCCCACTTGGACCACACCTTTGGGACTCAAGGTCAGATGGTGCTGAAATTTTGGGGACATCAAGATGAGATCCCTACCTTTTAAAAAAGTATATTTGATGGTACAAAGGTCCCCCAATCAGTCACAAATTCAAGCCCAAGTCCAACAAAAATCTGTCTAGAAATTTTCTGGGCAGCAACATGCACATGAAATAAAATGAGTATAGGAACCAAAATAAGGGGAAATCACCCTATGGAATTTGAGTTGTGGTCCACCTTAGTGGGCCCCACAAATATCCAGACCTAATCCATACCATAAAATCTATTGCATGTGTCCAAAAAGGAGCAAATGGAGCACCTATGTTCATAGAGTGGACAGACATGGGCTTCCACTCTCTTTGGATGGTCTGGATACTTCTAGGCCACAAGGTGGGCCACAACGTATGAGATTAATAGATCAACAAAAGAAAAGTAAGAATCGGCTACAAGGGAAGGGGCTTCGCCACATTGAGGCTCTTCCCTTCATCACAAACCACACATATCACTATATTGATGGGATTACAAGATCTACCCATGCATGCATCTTCTAATTAAAATCCAATGGTGGAGATGCCATCTCCACCAAGGATCAAGGGTTTAGATGACCCACAAACCTATAAATCAAAGGAAAATCTCATGATGGGGTCCATGGAGAATGGCCCCATCATGGCAATCATGCATGCATAAAGTGGGTTGTTGACCACACTCATGGAGTCATATAGGACCTCCACTATTGATTGGTGGGTCCTACACACTCCCAATCAAATGAAAAAGGTTCATGCAAGAAGAAAGAAAAGACACTAATCCTATGAATCACCCACTTTTAATCTTCAAGATTCTCCTATCTCTAAGCTCCTTAAGCTCCAAGGGTTATAGATCTATGGTTGAGATCATGTTCCAAGGGTTAGATCATGGGGGATTAGAGGGAGAAGAGGCTGGGGAAGAGAACGAGATGGAAGGGAAGTTGCTGGAAATTCCAGCAATGAAGGGAAATGAGAGGGAGGGAGAGAATAAAGAGAGAGAAAGAGAGACCATGATGTGTTTGTAAGAGAATCCATCATTACTATAAGGAGGAGTTTACGAAGTTGTAGGTTAGACTAGGACTCTTGGTAGTGTTTGTGATTGGTGGTGCTAGTTCCATACAATTGTGTAGTATGTGGATAGTGTACCTTGAAACTTGTGCCAAGGGTGATGGTGGTCCACATGCATTCCACTTAAGTGGGCCACATGATCAATGGTCATATAATGAAATGTACACAACTTTTGATCTACATATCGGATTTATGCGCGAGATGCGGTGTTCGAACCGCGACGACCATGCGGTCGCAATGGCATTGGTCTCGGGTCAATCTGAGTCGGGTCTATATGACCAAACTCAAAGATGACCGCTAACACTATCCAAGGGTCGTGGGTCACCGGGATTCGACCAGTAGAACCGCGAGACCATGATGAACAAGATGCATACTCACACACACACATGTACACATTCGAACTCGTGTCGGGTCTCACAACCCTCCCCACTAATAAAGAAATTTCGTCCCTGAAAGTGACCAATGCAGGATAAAATGAAAAGCAAAACCATCATCATATAGCAATCATCAAAAGGGAAGGTAATACAATTTACATATATCAATCGACAAACAAATGTGCATAATGCTCTCTAATCTTGGCCTCGCATTCCCAAGATGCCTCGGCCTCTGAATGATGACCCCATTGCACCTTCATCAAGGGAATGACCTTAGTCTTGAGGACTCGCTCCTT
This sequence comes from Magnolia changhungtana, assembly GCA_030180095.1. NCBI lineage: Eukaryota > Viridiplantae > Streptophyta > Magnoliopsida > Magnoliales > Magnoliaceae > Magnolia > Magnolia changhungtana. The sequence goes on along the minus strand of JASAUF010000346.1, from coordinate 196,173 downwards.
CCGATCAAGAATATGAATTGGCTGCTCAATGTAGGAAGTATCCTCACGGACCTTAAGTGGATGCCAATCAATCATGGGAATAGTATCTGACCCACATTTCTGCAACATAGAAACATAGAATACATCGTGGATCGTAGACAACTCATGAGGTAAGGCAACCCTATAGGACACAACACCTATACGCTCGGTAATCTCAAAAGGTCCAATAAATCTCAGGGCGAGCTTACCCTTCACACTAAAGCGAACCACGCCTTTCATAGGCAAGACCTTGAGATATACCATGTCCTCGATTGCAAACTTGAGGGGTCGACGCCGACGATCAGCAAAATTCTTCTGTCAGCTCTGAGCTGTTCGCATCCTTTGTTTGATAACATCAATAGGATCTGATGTCTGTAGCACAAGCTCGGGACCTAAGAGACGATGCTCTCTTACCTCGGTCCAATTACTACGAGATCTGCACGGTCTACCATAAAGTGCCTCAAAAGGAACTATGCCAATAGTCACCTAATAGCTGTTGTTGTACACGAACTCGGCGAGGCGTATATGCTCATCCAAACTCCCCGCAAGGTCAATTACACTAGCTTTGAGCATATCCTTAAGGATCTGGTTGACCCTTTCATTCTGTCTATCCGTACGTGGATGACAAGCGGTGCTTAGATGCAAAGTGATCCCCAATGCCTGCTGAAAACTCCTCCAAAACTGGGACGTAAATCTGGAGTCTCAGTTTGAAATGATCGAAACTAGGACACCGTGTAGTCTCACAATCTCGTCAATGAATACCCTCGCTAACCGGTCCATTGATACGAGCTCCCACTTCCATTCTGGAATGCTTAACGGCTGCAAGGGACCAGGGGGTATCTAATGATCGGCCTTGACACTCTGGTATGTGTCACACTTGGCTATAAAACTTGCAATCTGGCCTACCATCCCTAACCAGAAATACTGCCTTGACAACAAAACAAGCCAACAAGCTCAATATTGGCAATACCAAACTATTCAATGGGCAAGAACATCTCACCAACCAAAACGGAACACGATAATATCATCGGCCTAACACAGCGATCTTCCCAAAAATGTCGATACCAACAATCCTTAAGGGCAGACTCTAATAGTAATCTGAGTGAACAAAAGCCCTTGGATACAAAAGGGGTGCGATACACCAAAACACAAGACTTACATATGGAGACAAAGAGAATACCCATAACGACTCCCCTAATAACTAAGGGTCCTGCTGGGTTGCCCAAAATTAAGCTTGAGGTGGCTGTGGAGGTGTCTATCTCCTCTGCATCTACGGTCTCTACTGCTACTGCGGTCGCTGCGAAGGTCTATCCTGCTGATAGGGACACTCGCGCCTACGGTGTCCTGTCTGCCCACAACCAAAGCAAACTCCGACGAATGGTCTAGAAGAAGGGACAGCTGGCTACGACGATGATGAAGCTAACTAGGTAGAAGATGGCACTGGCTGTACCGCTGGCAGTCGAAACCTAAACATCTCATACGTCGATGATACTGACGTTGATAGCAACCACTGGAATGCACCTTCCTCTTTTAGGCTTCTCCCTGAAGTAAATACACCATCATCGGGGCTCGCTACGAAGTAAAATCTCGCAAAAGGGGGCTTGCGCGCTCCTGCTCTACCTGTCCGGGTGTCTCAGGAATGGGCTGACGGGTCTGAAGAACATCAGTGACGAACTGCATCAACTGCTGGAGATGCTCAGCTCCTACAGGAATTGTCAGATAAGTGGGGTAGTACTGGCCTCTAACAGAGGCACAAGAATGACATGAGCCTTAGGAATATGTATGGCAGGCTCCAGAGGGGAAATAGGAATCTTAGATGGTGGAGCAAAAGTCACTTGGATTGTTGGAGCGGAATGAGAACCATGTCCATGGGCACCACGGCCACAGGCGTCACGACTAGACGACATGGTCTATAGAAAGAACAAAAGTGATGGACACCTAGGAATTAAAATCCTTGAAGGCTTAAACGGAACGAGGAAAACGCACTTGGGACACTACTCATCCTAAGCTTGCAGTAGATATGTGATACTATCCCAAGTTATTTGAAAATTACTTGCTATGCTCTGATACCAACTTTTATTATGCCTCGGACTTGGTAACCGGACTCACAAGGAACCCGGTGGCCTGTTCTGGCTGCAATAGCCTTCGTATTACCCTATTCTCGGCTCCAGAGGAAGGTTCCGATTCTGGGATCCTACAAGGAGGATTTTCATAACAGTATAATCATTACCAATACGAACATACCCAAGATCACAACAAGTAAATCTTTGAATAACAAAGGCGCATATTACAAAATCCACTATGAATTTGAACTTTTACAAGTATCCATAAGGTCCAAAAGGACATACATAAGATAATAGAAGGAAAAAAGGAAGTCTGCAACACTGGGTCCTTAAGCTCAGCTCTAATCTAAACTCTGCCACTGCGACGCCTGCCTAGGATCTCCTGCACGCATCAATCGTGCATAAGCTTATAGAAAGCTTAGAGGGTGGTGAAAGTGTGTGACAATGGTGCTCAGAAGAAGATAGAGAATACAGAAGGGAGTCATGATCAATACCAATACCACTAGCCTTACCAAGGCTCTCATGAATGCAACAAACTATAAAAAGGTAGTACAATAATACAAGAAGCCATACTAAGGCTATATAATGCAATAAGTACTGTAATGCAATGAGTACTATAATGCGATGAGTACTGTAATGCAATGAGTACTGTAATGCAATATGAGTACTATAATACGATGAGTACTGTGATGCATTACGAGGCTTACACAGCTGATACAAATGCAATGTGAAGTAATGTCAGTGCTCATATCCAATCCATATATTAAGTACATTTCCAACATAAGGAAATCACCGGGGTCTATTACACTGCTAGATGACTGGCGCTCTACAGACCCTGCATAGTTAAACGAGTGTAAGAGACCTCACTACCCTACCTGTGTCTAGCCAATCACCAGTAAGGCCTGATGGTAGCGGACCCATTCACGAGCTGGTCAGACTCAGCCTAGCAATGCCCCCTTACATTAGGCGAGTAAGGCCACACCCCTATCCAACTGACTATATGACAGTGGGAGTCACGGCCTAATGGTATAAGGCCCTCATGCGCTCATATATTCCACTCGGTCACGGCGTTGGAGCAGATCCTTGGTACCATGGAAGTTTTAAAAATTTCACCCATGAGCATCCTATGCACCCAGTATGCTCAAGTAACATTTCCTGTGTCCAAACATGGCTATCTGCAATGTATCTGTGGAGGCTATAACCCTGATGAAGTGAGGGTGATAATACTCATATGTTATGCAATGCCAGATGCATGAATCACACTATCAATTATGCATCAATTCCAAGCATCCAACATGCTCAAGAGGGAATACTACGTCCCACAGGAAGACAATATGCAATCCTCAATGACATAATCATAACCACACATACAGTGTCATCCAATCATACAATGATGCATATGGGACATGAAGATGGGTCTAGACGCATTATGCAGCGATATACAAAGTAGTACACTCCTCCTATCAAAGAAGGTACCAAGACTAGGTATTTAGACATTATCCATAAGGAATCCCACCTCTAGTGGGGGCCCATTTACCTGGGGTAGCCCACAAGACTAAGCATACAACTACGTGTCTAAGTAACACAAAAGTGAGTCTAGCAAGAGTTTAAGATGAGCATCTAATCACATTTAGATACAATCGGGCCTAGAGGGGTCCATAATGGAGACATTTAACCACCATTCTCCAAGAGGCATCTCAACCACGAGGCCCGAGGCCCCACATTCAAGGCCCGAGGCCCCACATTCAAGATAAGAACACAGGTAACCACATACATATATCCTTCATAATAGGCCATAAAAAGATATAATACCAATTTTAATGACATGGGCCCTAAGAGGAGAATTAAGGCCCAAGGCTCAATTCCCAATGGCCATAGAATCCATGCATTGAGTTGGACTTGTTGGGCAGCCCGTGTACACAATATACGACTAAATAAGTTTAAGTTTGGAGTAAATGGGCCCTATTACATCAGCCTAATAACTAGCAATTTAAGTGGGCAACCAAGAGCCTAATACTATCCTTACCTCAGCCCACAAGTCCATCAAAATAGTGGAAGTTGGCCCAATGTATGGTTGAACCAAGCTAGAACATCCCAGCCCACTCTAGGCCTAAGGGATGTCTCAAAAATCTGATCTAAGATGGGGTCCTCATGTGATCACTAAAGGTGACCCAAAAGAATGCACTAATTAAGCCCAAAGATTATAAAATATAAGCATGCAAACGTACACAAGTTTTCAATATTGTGGGTCCCATGTCCAATAAAGTTTCAACCATAACAATGTACATTTAAGGTCTCTTGATAAACGTTCGGCCCACTCAGCTTCCTGGGCCTGCTAAAGCCCAGAAATTCGTTAATTAAGTGGGAATGATCTCATGAAGGCCAACAATATTCACAGGGGGCCCCACCAGATGGAGGGTGTGTATACATCAAGAAAAGATCAAGTGGGCCTACTACTGGATTGTGAATCCAGTAGCAACCCAAGGCAAAGAGTCCCTCCATGATCGGGCGATCCAAGGCTTGGATGGCCTGGATCGAACATGCGTTCAGGTAGGTTCCACATACATTCACATTGATCCTTAAACAAATGGCCTAGGGCCTATGGTGGGCCTTTAACCATCCATAAAAGAATCCATGGGCCTACCTTAGGACCACCAAGGAGGACATCCAATCTCAACTGGTTCTCAAGAGGTAGGCCGCCACTACTCGAACATGAACTAAGGCCCAAGGCCTAAGGCAATCCATGGCCTAGTGGGCTTATACTCAAAGCCCAACATATAGGCAATGTGGTGGGCTCAACCATAAAGATCATGAGTCCACTCATTATGGTGGGCCTAATAGGCAGCTCATTATTCCAACATATGGGTGATCCTTATATTTAAAACAAGTAAGTTGGGCCTCACTTCTCTGCCCAAGTATGGTTTACTTTAATGGCTAAGCAAGGGCCTAACTACCTAAGCATTTTGGCCCATAAAATCCATCACAATAGTGTATTAAATATAGGACCAAAGGTTAGGGGTCTATCAAGGATGTTTCAAGACATTGGGCTTAGGAAACCCAACAACCAACTATGAATATTATTCTAATAAAACCCATTTAAGGTGGGCCTTAAGAGTGTACTAATTAAGCTAAAAAATCCAATCAAAATTAGGCAAAATATGTGTAATAATGTTCCCAAATATGGTGGGCCATGCTGCCCTAAAACATACATTTGTGGGTAGCAACCTTGGGCCAAATGCTGAAATTCCAGCCCACCCACTATTTGGGCTTGCTGGAAATTCAATAAAATTTATTTATAGTACATTTATTTCTCTGAAGGCCCACACACATCACTATGGGCCCCACCGGATGAGAGGGAAAAAATACAACATATTCAAGTGGGCCATGCCATTGGAATGCAGGCCCAGCAGCCCAAGGTAGGGGCATCTCATGGTGGGTAGTCCTACGGGTCTGGGTATTTAGTCCAAAACTGACATAGTTTGCAGGCCGCACCACGGTCAGCTCGAATGTCCATTGGGTGTAAAATTTTACAAAGTGATATTTCCATAAGTGGACCATACTTCTACAAAATTTTATAATTTTTAGATATTCCTAAGTATTTTAATTAATTTAAACAAAATAGTCTGTCCGGAAAATCGGACAGACCTGGACGTCCCAACGTGGTCGGCCAGTCCGGCCCTTGCCACGGTGTACACAGGTTTCCATTAGATATGAAATTTGGTAGGAGGTTCCAAAAATGGGTGAACCAAACCTCTACAAAATTTTAGAATTTTTAGACCTCTAAAAATATTTTAATTTATTTAAAGAAATTAATCTGTCCTGAAAATCGGACTGATCTGGACACCATATTGTAATGGGCCGGTCCAGCCACCACGATGGTGTGTACAGGTGTCCATTGATCCCAAAATTTTGTAGGTGGGTCCTACCAGGGGTGGGCCACTTCCCTGTAAATTTTTAGAATTTTTAGACACCTAAAGGTATTTTAATAAATTTCGGAATTCCAACCTGTCTAGGGTGGAATGTTGCTGGAACAGTGCAAAAAATACACGCTGTTCACCCCACTTGGACCTCACCTTTGGGACCCTAATGAAGGTAAGATGGGGCTGAAATTTGGGAGATATCAAGATGAGATCCCCACCTTTAAGAAAAGTATATTTTATGGGTACAAACGGTCCCCCAATCAGTCCGAAATTCAAGCCCAAGTCCAGCAAAAATCTGTCTAGAAATTTTCTAGACAACAACATGCACATGCAATAAAATGAGTATAGGAACCAAAATAAGAGGAAATCACCCCATGGAATTTGAGTTGTGGTCCACTTCAATGGGCCTCACAAATATTCAGACCTAATCCATACCATAAAATCCATTGCATGTGTCCAAAAAGGAGCAAATGGGGCACCTATGTTCATAGAGTAGACAGACATGGGCTTCCACTCTCTTTGGATGGTCTGGATACTTCCAGGCCACAAGGTGGGCCACACACATCTGAGATTAATAGAACAACAAAAGAAGCATAAGAATTAACAACAAGGAAAGTGGCTCCGCCACATTGAGGCCCTTCCCTTTATCACAAACCATACATATCACTATATTGATGGGATTACATGATCTACCCATGCATGCATCTTCTAATTAAAATCCAATGGTGGAGATGCCATCTCCACCAAGGATCAAGCGTCTAGATGACCCACAAATCTATAAATCAAAGGAAAATCTTATGATGGGGTCCATGGAGAATGACCCCATCATGGCAATCATGCATACATAAAGTGGGTTGTTGGCCACACTCATGGAGTCATGTAGGACCTTCACCATTGATTGGTGGGTCCTACACACTCCCAATCAAATGAAAAAGGTTCATGCAAGAAGAAAGGAAAGAGGCTAATCCTATGAATCACCCACCTTGAATCTTCAAGATTCTCTTATCTTTAAGTTAGGGCTAGATGATGGGGGATTAGAGGGAGAAGGGGCTGGAGAAGAGAAGGAGATGGAATGGAAGTTGCTGAAAATTCCGGCAATGGAGGGAAATGAGAGGGAGGGAGAGAATAAAGAGAGAGAAAGAGAGACCATGATGGGTTTGTAAGAGAATCCATCATTACCATAGGGAGGAGTTTACAAAGTTGTAGGTTCGACTAGGCCTCTTGGTGGTGTTTGTGGTTGGTGGTATTAGTTCCATACAATTATGTAGTATGTGGGTAGTGTACCTTGGAACTTATGCCAAGGGTGATGTTAGTCCACATGCATTCCACTTAAGTGGGCCACATGATCAATGGTCATATAATGAAATGTACACAACTTTTGATCTACATATCAGATTTATGCGCGAGACACGCCGTTGGAACCGCAATGGCGATGCGGTTGCAATGGCATAGGTCTCGGAAAAATCTGAGTCGGGTCTACATGACCAAACTGAAGGATGATCGCAAACACTATCCAAGGGTCGTGGGTTGCCGAGATTCGACCAGTAGGACCGCGAGACCATGATGAACAAGATGCATACTCACACACACACATGCACACATGCGAACTCGCGTTGGGTCTCACAACAGCATAGCTAAAAATGAACACAACTTATCTTAGAGTGGAGGCTCAGATTTTCTCAAATTAATAGATGTAAAACTCTGAAATTTGTGTTCAATTTATAGATGCAAAGATCGCGTTTACGACTAGTCTTAGGTACCCTTCCACTGGTTGTAGCATTAACGGTATTTTAAAATTTTAAGCGCGATCTGAAAAATCCTTTCTAGGACTAGTCTTAGACCACCTACAACTGGTCGTAGCTAGCCCAGGACTGGTCGTAGGTAACCAGAATTGGTTACTGGAGTTTGAGTTGTAGTTTTAGGACTGGTCGAAGGACGAGTCGTGACACCCCTATGGCCGGTCGAATAGTCTCCAGGACTGGTCGTAAAATAACCAAAAAATTCTGAAAATCTTCAACAACTTAAGACTGGCTGTGGAATTTCTTGGACTGGTCGACCCATGTCTAGGACTAGTCGAACAAGGTCCAGGACTAGTCTTAGAACAGACCAAATTTATGTAAGAAGACTTATCTTGAATTATGTATACAAAATGACCTACCCTAAGGTCAAACTAAGGTATATCATACCTAACACATGAAGTATGAACATTGAACTTCATTCTTTCAGATAATGGTTAACCTTTGAAGCTTGAGATCTCTACTTGATGTATCTTGATCTTAAGATCTTCTATAGCTTGAATTTAAACTTTAACTTGAATTGCACTTGAGTCTTGAAATGTACTCGAGTCTTGAAATGTACTTGAGTCTTGAACAAACACTCTTCTTATCGATGTAACTCTGAACATTGATGCTTAAAGAAGAGGACAAAGTACATAACTTTGCATTCCTTGAAGCAGAGCACCGTACATGTCTTGAACCCTTGTGATGTCATCTTGAATCATATATATATATATATATATATATATATATCAACATACAAGCACAAGACACATAAATAGAGGTTTTGACACCACAAAATTTGACAATTAAAAGAGCATGAGACTATAGCACTTATAAGTCCTATCTTATCCAATTAGAGGAAGAGATGATCAAATCTCTAAACTTTTCATTGAACTAGTCTCAATGGATGATAATTTTGATGATTGGAAGGGATTCCATGTAAGGCCCGTATCTTAGCCCGTACTGTTCTGTAGGCTTCCGCGGTCATCCCAGTTGAATTTCGGCAACCTGCGATATCTAATCGACAGTTACGCGCAACCTTGAGTCATGTCCTGTATTTCAGAGTCGGCTCAACCCGAGACTTGTACCTTAGCGACTGCACCATCACCGCAGTTCCAATGCCGCGTCACGCGCACCAAGGTGATACTCAAGCCAGGAGATGTGGGCCAGCGTTCAGTTCGAGGAGAACGCCGCGCGTTGCGAATTCTGAGAGAATCTCTACAACATTTCACATTAATCAATCATTGTACTAGTCAAGTACACATCCATCCCACACCCATTCCTCTCTCATCAAAGCAACCCATGCTTAGCCTATTCTTTTCTTACCAAAGTCAAGAGAACCCATCCCCTTTCATCCCATCACCGCTCCTCCCTCTCTCATTTTCTCACTCTCCCAAGCAACTTCCAAGGGAGGAAACGTCTAAGCTCTCCATGAGAAGAGCATGTGTGGCCCACTCCCTACCTCCCTATCTCCCATCTCCACCCTTGGATCATCATCTCTACCATTAAAGAAGCACTTTTAGAGCATCGGAAGGCTAAGGAGGAAGAAGAAGGATAGATGGGTGTTCATCCGTCGATTTTTAAATTTGATGGCCCACTTGTGGTGGGACCCATCTTGATGTATGCATTGTATTGAGGGGTCCATAGTGGGGGGGGCCCTCCCACAACAGATCTCTCTCTCTCTCTCTCTCTCTCTCTCTCTCTCTCTCTCTCTCTCTCTCTCTCTTCTGTTCCCTCTCTCCCTTTTTCTCATTTTTTTGTGTGGTGTTGATGGTACGTGTGGCCCACCTGATTTAGGTGTTTCATCCAGCCAAGACAGTGGACCCCACCTAATTTATGTGTTCCATCCAGCCGTCCAGTTGGGATGGTGGAGCCCACCCTGATGTATATGTTCTAAATCCACGCCGTCCATAGATTTGGACGGTGATGGACACCATTCTGGACGGTGCTCCACTATGATATATGTGTATATCCACACTTTCGTCCATTTTTCTTAGACGTGGGGCCACCTCACACATGTGGCTCGTGTGATGGTGAGGCCCCTATATGTATGTATTTTATCCAGCCGTCCATCATGGGACGCTGGATGCTGCTGACCTGCAATATATATATATATATATAAAATAATGATAATAATAATATATATTATATATATTGTATATATATACGGAGATGTATATTTGGTGGGCCCCACGTGGGACCCACCTGCTGACGGTGTAGCTAGGGTCTGATGATCCAGGCCGTCCGTCTGTTTGAGGATGTGAGACCCAACACCGTCCACCTCCTTTATTATTTGGGTCATCCCACACGTGTGGCATGTGTGGGATGGGACCCACTTTGATGTACATGCCTTACATCCTAGGAGTCCATCCGTTTGAAAACGGTGGACCCTACAGTGATGTATGCGTTTTATGCATACCATCTAATCGTTTGGGACGTGGAGCCCACCATGTTGCATGGATTTCATTTGCACCGTCCGTGCAGGGACCACCGTGATGTACCTGTTAACCCTGCTGTCCATCCAATCTGCGAGCCCTGTATGGGCCTTATCCACACCGTCCACTGTTGGGTACGGTGGGACCCTCATGTGAGGTAGGGGTCTGACATCCACACCGTCTAGTCCATTGGATGGTGGTGTTGGACGCTGGACGTCTTATTTATAATAATAATAATAATAAATAAATAAATAAATCTGGTGGGCCCCACGTGGGACCACCATGATGGGCCCCACGTGGGACGTCTTCTATATGTTTTATACCTACTCCGTTCATCTGCTTCATCCAGCCGTCCATTGGGACGTTCTGCTGGATGGGGCTCCCTTTGATGTATGTACTGTTTATGCACATTGTTCATCTAGACGGTGCTGCATGGGACCACCATGATGTATTCGTTTTATCCATGCCATCCAGACAGCGTTGGACGGTGCTGGACAATGTTTGGCTCGTGATGTGGTCACACCGTGATGTATTTGTCTCATCCACACCGTCCAGATAGTACTGGATGGTGCTAGACGATGTTGGACGGTGTAGAACAATGTTTGGGACATGATATAGTTTGTGCGAGACTTTGACCAGAGACTTATAGTCGAGGAGACATTTGAGAGCATCGCACATATGCGTGTATAGCCATTGATTGATGATTGAATCATCGTGGCTTAGGGGGAAGATGAAGGGTTGTTGGAGTTGAGGAAACGAGCTAGTGATGATGCAGACTCTGAGTGGAGAGTTGGTACGGATGGGGGCTTACGTTATCGTGGCCGCCTATGCATGCCAAATCTTCATGACTTGAGAAGGGATGTACTCGAAGATGCTCATAATTCGAGGATGACAATGCATCCTGGCAGTACGAAGATGTATCGAGATATGAAGAGGTCGTACTAGTGGGACAACCTGAAGGCCCACATAGGAGAGTACATATCACATTGTCTCACGTGCCAGCAGGTCAAGGCCGAACATCGCCGACCTCCTGACTGCTTTAGCCCATGCCCATAGCTGAATGGAAGTGGGATTTCATCTCAGGGCTGTCAAAGACGAGGAAGGGACATGATTCTATTTGGGTGATTGTAGGCCGATTGACGAAATCTGCCCATTTCCTCCTTATTAGAGTTTCGAACTCCGCAGATGAGTTGGCTAGGTTATACATCAAGGAGATTGTGCATCTACATGGAGTTCCTATGGAGATTGTGTCGGATCGAGACGCGCGATTCACATCTATCTTCTGGACTCGTATCCAGGAAGTAATGGGTGCGAATTGAAGTTCAGTACAGCATTCTACCCACAGACTGATGGAAAGATGAAACGGGTAAATTAGGTGTTGGAAGATATGTTGTGAGCTTGTGTACTAGATTTTAAGGACAGTTGGGATGATTGTCTTTCTTATGTAGAGTTCGCCTATAACAACAGCTTTCAGACAAGTATTGGCAAGACTCCTTACGAGGTACTGTATGGGCGTCCATGTAGAGTATCGCATTGCTGGGCAGAGGTGGGTGAGAAGAGTTTGATTGGCCCAGATTTAGTTCAGGCGACCTCAGAGAAGATCGACATTATTAGGCATCGACTTCTGATAGCATAGAGCAGACAGAAGAGCTATGTCGATACGAGGCGGCGACAGCTAGAGTTTGAGGTCAGGGACCACGTGTTTTTGAAGGTTTCTCCAATGAAGGGAGTCCTCCAATTTAGCAAGAAGGGAAAACTCACACCGAGATTCATTGGCCCATTTCAGATACTAGATCATGTGGGTGCTGTAGCGTACCGCCTTGCTTTGCCCACACCACTTGGCGTGCACAACATGTTTCATATATCGATGTTGAAGAAATACGTTTCTGATCCTCCCACATTATCAGATGGGAGCAGGTGCAGTTGAGTGAGGATGCTACTTATATACTACGATCGACACGTGTTCTACATAGGAAGGAATAGGTGCTGCTCAGTAAAGTGATTCCACTTGTGAAGGTTCTGTGGACACACCACACTAAGGAGGGGGCTACTTGGGAAATAAAAGCCGAGGTTTGCAAGAACTACCCTCAGATTCTCGAGGAGTACGAACAGGTACTAATTTTGAGGATGAATTTTTTCTTTAAGGGGGGTATATTGTAACGTCTCGGAAAAACTCGTGCAAAGACCCGAGTACCACCTTAGGCAGAAATCACTCAGGACCAAATCCTTTAGAAATTAGACAAAATTAACTAAGTGCTAAACTAGATTAGCTGTGAAATTAACTTGAACCACTTTAAATACGAACTGCAAGACCCAAAACTTATAAAATCATTAACGTTACATTACCCTGAAATCTAGGATCAATCTCTAAACTTGGTTGCTCTTGGGAGCACACCGAAACTCCGTATCGGACCTAGATCGCGCGTCGAAAGTCTGATTACCACGAAACTATATGCTTATGACCACCTTACTTGACTTGTCTACCATCTCGAAAATCAAGCCCAGCTAGTATCCAGAAACGTACAACTTGAGTATGAAACAAAGTGGGTTTGAAACGCGAATATCTTTAGAAATTGAACTCAGATTTAAGTAATTTGGGTCATTCGCTTGTGGGCCAAATCTAAGCTTTCAGACCATCGGAATCTAACCTAATTATAACCTCAGATTAGGGGAAATTTCTAATACATGTTAGCATACTTGTGGCCCTGATCGAACACCGATGACCGTTGAACTGAAACTGGTCCTCTGCGGTCGATCTATAAATCCAATCGGATCGAAACCTTAACTCGAGATAGATCCAATGTTAGGGAGCTTAAGTCCGATCGCACGCAGAAAAGGGCCCACCAGAAGTGCTTCGTTGGATTGAAACAGCCACCTCTTGGCTATAACCTAAGTATACCTTGGCCCTGGGGCCATTTCCATCAGTTCTGGGCCTATATAAGGGCTTAAACCCTCTCTCTCTCTCATTCCATACGAATTTGGGAAACCCTAAGAGAGAGAAGAGAGAAAAGAAAAGAAGAAAGTGAGGAGAAGTGAGAGAGAGTGAGTGATAGTCGCAGGGATTTATTCCTGCCATTCCACGTGCTTAACCACTATTCCTGTATCGCTATACAGGCGATTACGATTCTGTTCTTAGGTAAGAAAACCTAACCCTAATCTGTTTTAGGGTTTTAAATAGTGTAAATGATGAAATAGCTAACTATTTCATGCTATAGGTGGCTGTCGTGCCATAGACAAAGACTTGGTGTACAAACTGAGTTCGATACTTGTGTATTGGCGAAAGGTGCGGACTATAAATGTTTATGTTATGGTTTTTAAGGCTTTCAATGTTAGAAATAATTTATGTCTGACTTGATTGCTATCTCACATGCTTAGATACGATGTTTTCCATATATACACATACACGTAACTATGTTGATTTTGAAATGCATTCCATGTGTTTGTTGAAATGTCTGAATGAATGTGGAATTTGGATTTATATATGCCATGCTTATTGAATGTAAATATATGATGGTTGTACGTGTGACAATTCCTTTGTGAAAGGACTTGTCATAATATGTGTTTTAAACTAATTTATTACATGTATGTGATATGTGTAGTCAAAGTGTTTGCTAAAATGCCTATATGAGAAACGCTTGCTTACATGTGTGTAATGAGGGTGTTGAGATGGGATTCTCAATTCCCTTATCTATGGTTACAGTTTCCTTTATGTAACCTATCCTTTTACTATGTGATTTATGGATGAAATGCCTATGTTTTAGCACATGTGTTATGTGATTGTAGAAATGTTCAAATAAGATTATTTTTAGATTTGGTTGTCACGTGCTGTCTTGGCTATTACATGTAAATGCTATTTGCTTGGAGTGTGTTTGAGACTATGGTATAGTCCAAGCAATTGGTAACAGGTCCTGATTTGGTGGCTGAGGTTGTTTCGCCACACAGGACGTGTTCGATGAATCCGAACCGTACTTTGGTTGTCGACAGTGGTTAGGCCACATGGAATGCTTAAGCACTTCATGTCGATCAACTCGATGTACACTCATACCAGTCGAGCTTGTCAAGTAACCCGATTGACCCAATGTATGTTCACCATGTACGAATGCTACTGCTTGAACCTAAGGTACCAAACTCACTAGTGGATATCCCGTTAACCTTGGTACCTCGATCTGCTAAGACTCATGAGCCGGACATGGTGGTATGGGACACCGTGGTGGAGCTGTCGGCCTACACCGGGGTGGCGAGCCCACTCGTAGTGACCAGTGAGCAACCTAAGCTCGTGAGCCGAATACGGTGGTATGGGACACTATATTCGAGCTATCGGCCTATGACTAGGTGACGAGCCATTCGTAGTGACCTCCAACATACTCCGAGACTATGCTGAGGTGACGAGCCTTTTCGTAGCAACTAGAGTATAAGCTAGGCCTGCATTGAGGTAACGAGCCCTTTGTAGCGACCTGAAATCACAACATCTTATGAGACTAGGTAGGACTGACTACCCTAAAATGGATCATTGTTTGGAAAATGATATAAGAGAGGTACCTTAGTTTTTCAATCCTTCTATATGAAAAGGTCTAATAAGAACTCGGTAATCACTCTCATGCACCGCATTGCATGTGCCTTTGGCGTTAGTGTTGAGCAAAGAGGAAGGGGTGTTGCCGCGACTGTAAGAGGGAGATCGCAGAGGGAGTGCAGGCGAGGGCATGTATCATTAATATATATCATGTTTGCATTAACCAGAGTACTTAAGGATGTTTGAATGTATTGCTTTATCATTACTACTAGATTGAATTGATAACATGTTAACCTTTGCCTTATAGCTCCACTAAGTTGATCACTCACTCCCACGTTCTAGGATGGTGTTTTAAATACCAACCAGACTTTGTCTTAGACGCAGATTCTGGCGCGACGTATGAGGTCGAGCCAGACTTCTACGATGATGAAGAGGAGTTGTCGTACATGCAGTTATCAGGCGGGTTTACGTAGACCACTCTGATCCACGGAATTACAAGGATATATGATTAGTTAGACATTCACATTTTATCATTTTGTATTTTTTAGAATAGATATGTATTTATT
The DNA here is from genome assembly GCA_030180095.1 of Magnolia changhungtana. Taxonomy (NCBI): domain Eukaryota; kingdom Viridiplantae; phylum Streptophyta; class Magnoliopsida; order Magnoliales; family Magnoliaceae; genus Magnolia; species Magnolia changhungtana. The sequence goes on along the minus strand of JASAUF010000346.1, from coordinate 180,883 downwards.
CAGATCAGTAATGCCATCATACTCGGGAGGTTTGGAAACACATTTATGTATTTTATATATCTATCACAGTCTTCCGCTTGCGAAATTTAACTGTCTCTGGAGTATGATATGCTGTTTGGTATAATCTCACTCATGTTTAAGGTACTAATACAGACAACATTTAAACATCATTATCTATGTTGCATAAGTGATGTGCTGGAACTCGGGAGTTAGGCTCCTTCTCGACCCCCGAATTTCAGGGCGTTACACTCTATGCGGGCCATTCCTTGGAGGCAATGTTGGTTAAATGTCCACATTGTCGAAGCCGATTGTTGATGCCAGTTATGAATACCGATAATGAGTATGTGACAACATAACATCATGATACATGCCTATATGCATCATCCGCATGTTTGTTATGAGATGTTATTGACTATTGCATATGTCATTGGGCATGTTGCTATGAGACTCCCTGATAGGCGAATATTGTCTCACATGAGTGCACGGTATGCGCAGGATTGATGCATGAATGGATTGTATGACTCATGCATCTTACATTGTGATTATTGTACGCCCTGGCAACATTAGGCCATAGCTTCCATAGGCATATCATGAATGGCCAGATGGGACACCAAAAATCCGTTCTAGCATCGGGCTGCCATAGATGGCCCTGGGTAAAAATCTCTAAACCCTCTTGGTACTAGAGGATGCCCTAACATCGAGATTAAGTGGATACATGAGTGCTTGAGTGCCGAATACCAGGAGGCCGCGTCTCCCACTGTGTCGTGGTTGGTTGGGAGGGTGTGTGGCCTTACCAGCCCGAGGGTAAGGGTCATAATTAGGCTGAGTTTGACCAGCTCATGAATGGGTCCACTATCGATGTACTGGGTAGATATTGGCTGACTACTGGTCAGGCGGATAGTGAGGTCTCTTCCACTTGGATGGTCGCGCGTCAGCGGGCGACGATTTGCATGTAGAGTGTACTAGACCCCAGTGATGATCCTAGAGATGAACTGAACTGATATGTGGACTTATTGAGCAGGAGTTGCATACTCATTCATTAATTCATTCACTATCCACTCGGGCTGGTGATGCGCAACTATCTGTTACATGTACCTTCGCAATGGCCAGGATTTTGGTTGGGGCACGTGACTAACTTGAGATCAAGAGTTTACCACATTAAGTCTGACTATCCAAATTAGGTATGAGACTAGTTTGGATAGAAGTCTCTTGTGATGGACCCCATAGCCTGCGATACTACGTACTATCATCCCGACTTCACCCTCCATTATGGTCATTCTATTCGCACCGCATATTGCATTACATCCGCGGCTATATTGGTATTCGTAGCTCTTCTGAATTGTATATTGTATTGCATCCTCGATATCTGATATCTGGTTCATTATGTTTCCGCATTACATAGTCGATTTACATTACTTTCTCAGTATATGACATTGACTTGCTATGTCTTTTCATCGCATATCCTGGATGAGGTTGATGATATTTTTATGGACTTGCAATATTTTCACTTACTCTGATTACTTGATATTGCTTACTTGACACTTACCTTGTGCACACACTTTCACCACCTACTAAGCTTTCTATAAGCTTATGCATGATAGATATGTGCAGGTGGCGTTAGGTTACAGTAGCGTTGAGCTTGGAGCATGCAGCGGACTTCTGGAGTTTTGATTTTAACATATGTACTTCCCTTTCAGCATTGTATTCAAATGTTTATATTAGTGGATATGTGATGATGATGCTGCCTCTATGATTTGGGTAAACTTGTGGTTATGCTTATTACGAGTTAAATTTAAGTTAGAAAATCCTCCTTGTAGGATCCCAGGATTGAAATCTAGCGTATAGGCGCTGGGAGTTGAGAATGGGGTACTATGGAGGCTGTTAGCACCAGATTCGGCAATCGGGAATTTTGTGAGCCCGGTTTCCGAGTTTAGGGCATAACATTCCATCACCTTACCATACTCAGGAGATGATAGTGAATAATAAGATTTGCCAATCTCACAATCTCAAACAAGAAAAAGAAGATATTCAAAGATATCACAATACCTATGTAATTTGAGTCACAACAAACCATAGAAAAATGAAAATATTCCTTAAAACCAACTTGAAATCAATGAAGTTCAATATAAATAAGAATCAAAGAAAGATAAACATCCTAATCATGCTACAAGCTTCACCTCTTAGCCCTAGCTAAGAGGTTAATGTTAACTGTAGACATGATTAAACCAAAATTTCTTAAATAAAACATGAAAATAAACTAAGGAAGAAGAAGAAAAACTCTTGGTGACGGCTCTCCACCCTTTAACTCCACTCCTTAAACCTTAGAAGATATATAAGAACGCTCTAGGGACTCCTATTTATAGTTGTGAAACTCCACCTCACGCGCTGATGTGGAATTTCCGCAATCCGATTGCGAAATCACCTCAATTTACGCAGCCGCGTTACACATCGATCAGACTGAAGTTACCTTTGGTCAGACCGAAGTCGAGACCGAACTCGGACATGATTCTATTTCATCAGTTACTCAATTTTAGTCAGACTGATCTTGGGTTCAGTTGGGCCGAACTTAAGTTGTTGGTCAGATCGAATTAATCTTCGGTTAAACTGAATTAACTCCAAAATTCATCGTTCTTCGCTGGAGCTTTTTATGCACTTTCGGTTGCATCGAATCCTCCTTTCGGTCAGACCTAACTGGGTTTTTGTCAGATCGAATTGTCTATCAGTCGAATCAAATTAGCTTTTAAATTTCATCATTGGTTGCTAGACTATTTTGTGCGATTTCGGTCGGACCGAACCGTCTATTTTTTTACCGTGGATTCTTTTAAGATCTATCCTTTGCCTTTGTGATTCTTGAGCATCAAATCCATGCTTTTAGCATTCTTTTCAATCTAAGCTCTTAGATTCACCTTGCAATACAAACATGTATAAAATATAACATTAAACACTATCATGTTCATAAAACCAAGATATAAATGGGGGAGAGTATGCAATATTTGACACTCAACAACGAGGAAATACACGTTGAATGAAGATTCACCATTGATAGTAGTCATCTTCCTTGCTGAAAACCCACCATTACAGATTCGGTCATTATCATTGTAACATCTCGTACTCTCCAGTACTTGAGTGTTTCCATTTAGTATGGATACAAACCTAACCTACTTAAATACTCATGTTCATTTCAGTTTAAATCTGATTGTTTCAAAACAATCCCCATCTATATGTTAACCCATCCATCCGTTGACGTTCGGGACGAACCATCACATCATCACCAGAACCCATTGTTAGGACTTTGGTCACCTTGATAGATGAATCAAACCATCTAAAAATATTTAATAAGTATATTATTTTTTAATTATAGTATAAATTTTACACAAACAAAGATAAAAAAAATTTTATAGATGTATTTTGATAATTTATTTATCATATAGAAATGTATGAAAATGTATTGTAATAGAGTGATATGTATATATTTAATGTATATAACATATTATGAAAATAATATTATATTAACTAAACATAACGAATAATAATTTTATAATATATAATTGAATTATAAATATTAATGTAGTATTAAATATCTTTTATAAATATATATAAAAAATTATTAGATATTTTAATATAATTGTATATTATTTAACAATGTGATTTTAAATATGATATTATATATTAATAAATATATGATCAATAGCATGTATATAGTAGTATGTTAATATTAAAATTATATTTATATGTGTATGAGATTTTAATCATTTTAATTATAAGTAATATATAATAGTAATAAAATTTATATTAATATTAGTATTGGTTAGTAATATATGATGAAAGCCTTACAAATGGCCCATTAGGATCTTTTAACCATTGACGTTCAACTTCAGGATGATCCGACCATTAGATTAGTGGGAATCCACAAATATGACACAAATGAAATTGTTGGCCCCGCCTAGGCCTTAGATATGCCTGACTTTCAACCAAGGGCCCTGATTTGGGACCCTGAGATCGAATGGACGGGGTGGATTTCCCACAGACATCACTGTGGGCCCCACTCCTATAGTATGTGTGCACCTGGAGCAGTGCACCCGCAGTGCACCAGATTTCCAACACGGTCAAACGAGCGCTAACCCATGCTCGTCCAAAAAAAGGAGGTCCTCAGATGGCCCACCATCAGGATCTGACGAAGAGATCTAAACTGTTCATGCGATGGGTGGGTCGTCCTAGTCATAACCCAATGTTTTTGCACGTTGGAAACCCACAAACGTGCACACAATCCTTGGTGCAAACAGGCCATACAAACACACCATTTACAAAAATGGAAATTGTTTCTCCGCTAGCTTGGCAGTCCGCATGAGCCAGTAAGGGTGGATCTAGATTGTCCCATGCGAAGTAGTCTTGACCATCCAACCTAGGGCATCACTCCCTTAATACCAGAGAGAGAAAACTACGATTGGTTTTCTGTTGCCAGTTGTATAAGAGAGCTACTGTAACACAAATCAAATCCGGATTGCTTAATCTTCATCCAATGGCTTTGGATGAATTTAAGGCATAAAGCACAGGGAGAAAAATATAAATACAAAGGTGTTCCTCCCCTCTCTTTCGTAAATTTGAGAGACTTGCTGTTTCCTTCCAGACTCAAACCCACTGCCCAAATCTCTCCCAAGCTTTGAAAGTCCTTACCTATAAGCTTCCTAGGGTCTATACAAACCTTCCTAAAGGGCTGGATTAGAGGAAGGAGTCGTGGTCTTCAAGATACCATTGATGGCCATCTCTTTCTTCCTTGTTCGAACCGCATTAAGGCAACTCGAGTCGGGCAGAGTTTTGGCCAGGTTGGAGCTCCTGCTGGCCGTGGTTGAAAGAGAGGGGAGAGGAAGATGAAGAAAGATGTGGTGGGCGAGCTTCACTCACATTGAATGTGAGGGTTGCCGCACCAGGCGATCGCACCAACCGGCTCGGCCAAGTTGAGGTGCAGTCCGAGTCAGGTTTGTTTCGGGCCATGTTGAGAACCTAACAAAGGGAAAAAAATGGAAGTAAAGGAAGAGAGGGAAGAGAAGCTGGGAAAAGAAACAGATAAAAGGAGAAGCGTGAATAGCAAGGGTCGAGCTGCAGTCCATCTTCGGGCAGTAAGTTGGGCTTGTTCTCATCAGGTCGGGTTTGGTTTAGGCCAACAACTTACTAGTGTATGGCTTTGAGAGAAGGAAGAAAAGGAGTTGGGGTGGTGCAACTGCACCCTGTTACCATACGACCATTGAACTTACCGACTCAATCGAGTCGCTGATTAAGCTAGAACTTGGTTTGGCCATGGCTGGATACCTCCAGCAACAGGAAGGGAGAAGAGAGAAGAAGAGAAGTATAAGGAGAAAGGAGGAAAGAAAATTAGAGGAGGAAAGAAAGAGAGTGGAGTTGTTATCGAGTTGGTGGTGAGTTGACTCGGTTGGAACCGAGTCCAGCTGAGTTGAGTGGGGTTTGGTCTGTCCAGACTCATTGTTGGACATCCCAGCAGGGAAGAAAAGAAGAAGAAAAGGAGAAGAAGAAAGAGAGAGAAAAGGAGAGAGAGAAAGATGGGGGTAGTTGTGTTGAGTCGAGTCAACTCGGCTTGAACCGAGTCAACAAGGTGAGAATTTTCATTTCTCTTCATCAATCAGATTCATCATTAGTTACTTTTGTTATCAATAATATTGTCATTATTTCCTATATGTTATAGCAATTACTGTTATTTTAATGCTATTGACTAGAAATTATAATTAATATTATAATGAAATAATTAGTGTTGTTATTATTTAGCCATTATTAGATTATTATTTTTAATTAATAATATCATTAATATCGTTATTCCATCAACTAGAAATTGAATCAAAAAACCTAAACCTAAACTCTAGGGTCCCTAAACTTAGATATGGGTTAAGTTTGGATCTAATTGTAGAATCTCATGATTTATGGTAGATCATAGTACCTATTATCATGACTAGATTCATTGTGGATAGTTATGACTATTACCATTAGAAAACATTATCATTTTCCTTATGGGATTAGTATAATACTCATTAATATAATTATTAGTATTATTCCTTATTATATTATCATTAGTAAAGATTCTAATATTATTACTTATATTATTTAAGAGTGTTTCAATAAGAAATAAATGCATTCGATTTGGGAAATTTCATTCAATGATAACAAAGAAAGAATGAGAGAACAATGATCACAAAGAAATTTACTCAATCTTAGTTCATTACATCCTCGTATTCCCTTGATTCTGAAAACAGAGTACAATCAATGCAACACAATGAATGAAAGAGAAAGCAGTCCAATGGTTATTTCGGCATCATTTCGATGCTTTTGATGTTCATCGCAAAGACAGATGGATTGTGCGGACTTGAAACCCTTGATTTGGTTGTATGATAGGCATTGATCGTCTTTCCAGTTATCCTTTCAATCTTATGGAAACTCTTCTTTCTTCTGGAACTCTGTTTATATACTTCACATTTCCTTCATTTTCCTCTAAAGGTGGAGCACACAACCCTTGAAATGTGGAGTGTACAACCCTTGAAACGTGGAGCGCACAACCCTTGAAATGTGGAGTACACAACCCTTGAAATGTAGAGTGCACAACCCTTGATGTAAAGATAGAACCCAATAGGAAGTGGCACACAACACTTGTCTTAAGACCGAAAGCCATATGAAATGGCACACAACACTTGGTGTTAGCACAAGAGGCCACAAAAAATGGAGCATGACCTTGGTGTTAGGACAAGAGGCCATAGGAAATGGCGCACAACCTCTCTCTTTCAAAAATATGCGCACAAAGCCTCTTCTTAGGACAATAGCCCATACAAAGTGGTGCACAATGAAACCTTCCTTAAGGCAAGAAGCCACACAAAGGGGCGCACCAAGTCTCCTTTCTACAAGTAGCACACAATGGCTAGGCGTTGGGACAAAACCCCTTAGAAAATGGCGCACAATGGCTGGTTGTACGGACAAGTGCCCACTAAAGGTGGCGCACAAAGGTTAGTTGTGTGGACAAGTGCTCTTTCAAGGTGGTGCATAACACTTGGTTGTGCGCAACATGGGTTATGCGCTGCATGGACCCCCTGCACACAACACTCTTTAAAAGGGAGGTGGATGAACATCTCTCCACTTTCTGCTCCCCCAATTTCTCTCCTTCTTGTCTCTTGTCCAAATGAGGAGTGAGGGGGGGGTATTTATAGGCCTCCCAGGCTCCTCCCTTCCATAAACAGTGGTGATCACCACCACTTCCTCATTCATACAACTTCCACCCTCCTTCCATACATAGTGGTGTTCAACCACTTTTCCTTAAATGATGGTGTACCTCCCTTTCTAAGACAAGAACCTCACTTCCTCCCCTCATACAAGGCAACGCCCATGCACTCCTTTTTACCAAAATAACCCTATCCACTCCTTTTTACCGAAATAACCCCATTCACTCTTTTTTACCAAAATATCCCCATTCAGTCCTTTTTAGTGAAATACCCCCATTCACTCCTTTTTACTGAAATACCCTCATTCACTCCTTTTTACCAGATGATGCACATGTACTCTTCTATTCAAAACGTGGAGCATATAACCTCTTCTAACATGGAGCGGCGCTTCAGAAAGCTTCTATATCACTATATATTTTTGTGCCCCAACAGATGCCCCCTCGATCCTTCTTTGATTAATTCATAAAATCAAATGGAGGATCGATCTTCTTCTTACTGAAGAACCGAATGAACTGCAACTGAAGGATGATTGAATGATCATGCTTACATGGAAGACCGAATGATCACACTTGAATGAAAGACTTGAATGATCGCTTTCGAATGGAAGACTGAATGATCACGCTCAAACAGAAGACTTGAATGGTCGCGCTCAAACAGAAGACTTAAATGATTGCGTTCGAACAGAAGACTGAATGATCGTGCTCAAGTGGAAGACTTGAATAATCATGTTGGAACGGAAGACTGAATGATCGCGTTTGAACGGAAGATGAATGATCGCGTTCGAACGGAAGACTTGAATGATCGCGTTCTAATGGAAGACTTGAATGATCGCGTTCGAACGGAAGACTGAATGATCGCGTTCGAACGGAAGACTAAATGATTGCGTTCAAATGGAATACTTGAATGCCCCCATCTAGCATTGTCGAGCGGATGCTTCACTAGAGAGGATAAAATTTTCTTTTCATCGAAACTCGTCACTGTAACAACTGTGACGTCTTCGTCTCTAATTATCTTGGTCAGAGAACTATCTTTCAATGGTGCTGGTGCTGCAACGATCTCTTTGATTAACTCCGACGACTCTTCCTTTGAACTCTCTATCTCTAGAGAGTTGCTCTTTAATGCTGCTCCTGCTGCAACAACTCTTTCGATTGTCTCTTTAATTCATGATTTACATAACTCAAGCTTTCTAATGATAGTCTTTCCTGCCAAATTAATCAGAATTAGTATCTTTAGATATCATAACTTTCCAATTTATCTTCACGAAGTATATTTTGAATTTTTTAAAAAACTTTTTAGATTATTTGTAATATTTACAATATGATAATGATTTAATTATCCCTTCTTTGTGCTTGTCATCGTGCTTTAAGAGATGTCATTTCTAACTCTAGAGATTCAATCACTGAGTCTTTTCTAGTTTGTACTCCTTGGCATTTCTTCATAGGTTGGCTAGGAGTGTATTTTCCTTGGACATTTGCGATAAGGATTCTATCTCTCTTGACAAACATATATTCCTTGTCTTCATCAGATCCAATACTTGGAGTCTTGCGATATCATTACTAGAACAATGAGAAGTTATGATATCAGACTATATAACCGGGCCTTGATATAAAAAATAACTCTTAAAAATTCATGCTAAATCATGCTTCATGATTCTCGGCATAATTCTCCAGTTCATACTTCTTATAGTTCAGTGCGTTGGTGGGGTCATCAATATTACTTAATGCACGATTGTTGCCCAGCTGATTGTATCATATTGATTCCTCCGCCATGTATAAGAAATTATCAGAAAGACCAAGGCATAAATTACTTTATTTATATATCATGCCCCCTCTCTAGGTTAATTTCGCATAAAGATTTCTTCAGAAGATAATATTTCTGAAGTAAAGCCTCTTGATACCCTTGAAAGATGGATAATCTTTATTGCTCTTTTTAAAGAATCCAAAGAATATATCTGAATCTTTAGATGGCCCAAAAGAGAATGATAATTCTTCACTAGTTTATTCTCTACCGCCTTTGAGAATTCTGCGAGATAATATTTCTTTATCATCAAGAAGGAAAAAGACAAAAGACCTCGCGATTATTGTCAGAAGAATACGTATATTGCAATTGAAGGCTAGTAGTTGATCTTAAAGATTTGAACTTTCAAATGGAGAACTACCAATATTTTGAAGGCATTCGCTGTTGCTGTAATTTGAACCTGATTCAAGAGAAATACATTTTTATATATTATTTAATCAATGTTTGAGATTTTCATCAGGCAATTGCATATTTTGAGCATATCTTAAGTGAAATATATATATTTAGCATTTTGATGCACACATAGTTTATGCTTTTGAGTATTGGTGCTAACATACTTTTAACTAACCATACTTTGACTGGACATGACTTGACTGAACTGAACTTGACCGGACTTGACTTTACTGACTGGACTTGACTTTACTGACTTAACCTTGACATGACTGGACACTTCACACAGTTTAGGCTCTTGAGTAGTGGAGCAATCACAGTTTCTTAGACTCATAAGTAGTTGGAGTCAGGTCTTATGCAAATGGTCTCTCTAACTCTCGTGAGTTCTCTGGACTTATTGCGGCTAGGGAGTTCACAAAATGCGGTCCATCAGAGGGCCCCAGTGAAACTACCAGAGCCGTGAACTCAGTGGGATTTACGCATAAGATTGGCCACAGTAACTCTTTAGAGTTCGCGAGGCGCGCAAGACTACCTTTGCTTCCAAATCTAAGGCCACCAGTTCATCAATGAGGGGGTATTTTGAGACTATGTTCTCATGAGTTACTACTGAAATCAAGCCAGGGATCTGGGGGGTCTTATTTTATTCCCCATTTTTCTTCGTCTGTAAGTTTGGACCCATTCACGGGAGGGTATTTTCATCCTCGTCCGTGACGCTGTTAGATAGCTTACAGATGGCATTAGTCTCACGCGTGACTGGTCGTTGAGGACTTTTCGACCTTTTGAGGCTTTTAGTTGCTAGCTCCGTTCGCTCCCCGCATGGGTATGCATGTGATTTGGCCTATATGGGCTTTTTAGGGCCATTGGCTCCACACTGTTGTCCTGAATAATATATAGGTCTTATGCATAGTTGGTCGTATATGGCTTGGCTAGGCTCCCTTAAATGATAAACTGCCATTGCTGATGTGATGGTCGATCGTACAAGCCTTGCTGAAGATAACAGATTAATAATTGAAGATAACATAATAATGATTGATATATCGCCCCTGCTGTTGTTGCTGATATTATAAAATTTGGTCTAAATGGAGCTTCAACTTGATAATAATATCAATTTTGATAAACTTCGATAACAGAATCATTTTCATGTCAGTGATATGGTAATGGCAATAGTAGTTTTGCTAATCTAATCCAGCAACCATCGTCGGCGCTCAATATATTTCAACTTGATATGCTTGGGAATTTGTCTCTTATTCATGTATGACATCGGCATTCTGAGACTTTGGTATTCTTGGACTTTTGACATTCTAAGACTTTGGCCTTCTTGGTATTCTACTTATCTTGCCCCCTTTTGATTTTGGAGTATTATGTTAATAATCTTTGAAATCAAAACTGTAATTATCTTCAAGGATGACATATTTTGTATGTCTTTGTCTGCCCCCTGAACAATTATGCCGCGAATCTTCTAAGTTAAAACACCGTGAATCTTCTGAGTCAAAACACCGTGAATCTTTCGAGTCAAAACGTCATGAATCTTCTTAGTCAAAACACCGTGAATCTTTCGAGTCAAAACGTCATGAATCTTCTTAGTCAAAACACCGTGAATCTTCTTGGTATTTAGGGATGATACATTTTGCTGAATTGGTAGGTATATTAATGAAAATTTGCCCCCATGATGAATATACTTGTCTTGCCTTCTTCTCGCCCGTTCTCCTATAGAGTGAATATCTTCAATCGGGATCATATGTCATTACTTTCTCTCTTATTTCATATATCTTCTTTGTGACAATTTTACTATCGTTGATCATCTTCTATAGAATACATATCTTTCCTTCTTTACTTCATTTCCTTTGAATACTGTAGCAATTTGATTTTCTCCGCAGTTAGCAATTGATTCATTATAGGTAGTATATCATCTTCTTGAACCATATATATATATATTTCTTGTAGTCCTAGAATCGTCCAAACCCTTTCTTTACTTTCTTAATTATAGAAATAACTCATGTTTTCTTTATCAAAATTTCTTCTTATTCATTTTGACGATTCTTTGTTTTTATTTTTCTTTCTTTCTTTCGCAATATCTGTTATTGCTTCCTTAAGACTTTGAAATAGCCAATTCATATGAGAGTTGAGCGGCTTCACATCGATTCTTTCCAAATTGCAAGCTTTTATAATCGACTCTTGAAAGATCTGTATATTCAAATCAATAAGTCCATTCTATACATGACTTGCCCTTTTACTCTGGCAAGTTGCGAACACGATGCCCCCAGGGTTCTCCATTAATTGATGAATTCGTTAATTGATTCGTCTTCTCATTAACGAGCAGCGGCTAATTTAGTCGAACTAACTTCTCATCTGAAGGCTTTCCTTAGGGTTCACTATTGTTCACAGCAGTCATGGTTGGAAAATTAAGGACTTCTTTAACAACATGTTCATCTGGTGAAGGGTGGTTAACATCTGCTGGCAAATTTTCTGTCTCTTTACACTTTGAATGTACTGATATCGAAGGAGAAAGTGAAAACTGCATTATTGATGCTGTCAAGGAGGATGAACTGAGTGAGTGAGGTAAAACTGCGCCTTATAGTATTGTGCATGATCGACCTGTTATCCATACTCGGTAGGATGATACTCCTTATAAAAGAAATTTGAACGCTTCGTGTTTTTAGATGTCACCATCATCTGTCTTTTATTATCTTACTATGCTACCAGTGAAGTAGGAACTACTCCGAACATCACCTAGCCTTGTCTATCCTTGATTGCGACTAATTTGATCTTCTCCGATACTTTCTAGTGGAAATCTGTTGTGTGTGAAGTAGACAACCATGTTAGTCTGGAGAAAATTTATTGTGGTATACCAATTATTCAGAATAGAGCGTTACTTATTTTAATTAAATAAAATTGTACTTTATTTTTAGAGATGAAGGGGAGGATGTTCCCAATGAGAGTCGCCATTTTGGTGTCTATACAACGCTAAAAAGTGATAAATGTTCTCTGAATATTTTCTAAGTTATCATTGAAAAGAATCCCCTATAGAGTCATCATTTTGTTTCGACAAGAAACAAATGCATTCAATTTGGGGGATTTCATTCAATGATAACAAAGAAAGAATGAGAGAACAATGATCACAAAGAATTTTATTCAATCTATGTTCATTTACATTCTCGTATTCCCTTGATTCTGAAAACAGATTACAATCAATGCAATGCAATGAACGAAAGAGAAGGTAGTCCAATGGTAATTTCGGCAGCATTTTGATGCTTTTGATGTTCATCGCAAAGACGGATGGGTTATGTGGACTTAAAACCCTTGATTTGGTTGTATGATAGGTATTGATCATCTTTCCATTTATCCTTTCAATTGTATGGACACTCTTCTTTCTTCTGGAATTCTCTTTATGTACTTCACATTTCCTTCATTTTCCTTTAAAGGTGGAGCGCACAACCCTTGAAATGTGGAGCGCACAACCTTTGAAACATGGAGCGCACAACCCTTGAAATATGGAATGCACAACCCTTGAAATGTGGAGTGCACAACCCTTGATGTTAAGACAGAACCCCATAGGAAGTGGCACACAACACTTGTCTTAAGACAAAAAGCCATATGAAATGGCAAACAACACTTGGTGTTAGCATAAGAGGCAATAGAAAATGGCGCACAACCTTGGTGTTAAGACAAGAGGCCATAGGAAATGGTGCACAACCTCTATCTTTCAAAAATATGTGCACAAAGCCTCTTCTTAGGACAATAGTCCATACAAAGTGGTGCATAATGAAACCTTCCTTAAGACAAGAAGCCACACACAGTGGCGCACCAAGTCTCTTTTCTACAAGTGGCACACAATGGCTAGGCGTTGGGATAAAAACCCTTGGAAAATGGCACACAATGGCTGTTGTGTGGACAAGTGCCCACTAAAGGTGGCGCACAAAGGTTGGTTGTGCGGACAGGTGCTCTTTCAAGGTGGCGCACAACACTTGGTTGTGCGCAACATGGGTTGTGCGCTGCATAGAGCCCCTTGTGCACAACACTCTTCAAAAGGGAGGTGGATGAACATCTCTCCACTTTCCTCTCCCCCAATTCTCTCCTTCTTGTCTCTTGTCCAAATGAGGAGCGAGGAGGGGTATTTATAGGCCTCCCAGGCTCCTCCCTTCCTTAAACAATGGTGATCGCTACCACTTCCTCATTCATACAACTTCCACCCTCCTTCCTTACATAGTGGTGTTCAACCACTTTTCCTTAAATGATGGTGTACCTCCCTTTCTATGACAAGAACCTCACTTCCTCCACTCATACAAGGAAATGCTCATCCACTCCTTTTTACCAAAATAACCCTATCCACTCCTTTTTACCGAAATACCCGCATTCACTCCTTTTTACCGAAATACCCCCATTCACTCCTTTTTAGCAGATGACGCACATGTACTCTTCTATTCAAAACGTGGAGTATACACCCTCTTCTAACATGGAGCGGCACTTTAGAAAGCTTCTATATCACTATATATTTTTGTGCCCGAACAAAGAGGATATTAGTCATTATAAGAATACTAGATAATGTCAGTACATTTAAATATGAGTTATGAACGATCATTATTAATATTGATGGATTAATACACCTATTATGAATATAATTTGATCCATTGTACAATAGTAATAATACTAATAATAATAATAATAATGTAGGATTCAAATCCTAGAATCTAAGCATTTAACTAAACTCTAGGATAAAAACCTAATTCTATATCAAAACCCTAAAAATAAGTAAATCCAAGCCCTAAGTTGTATTAATCTTGACCATAAATAGTTTGTAGAACCCTGATCTCACATACAACTTCACAATCCATGGTAGGATTCAATTCTAAGGGTGCACATGCTTCCTAGAACCTTAGTTGGCGATTCAAAGTATCAGGTGATGATTTCTTCCCCTTAAGCTTTCCATTTCTAAATTAGATCAAGGATGGGTTTTAAATTGATTATACATGATACTTAGAACTTGATTAATTATATGAATAGCTTACCGAGACATATACTTGAGAATTGATCATGAATATCAAATGCATATGCTAGACCTTGATTCATTCACTACAAGAAAAGCCACTTTTACCGACGGAAATTTTCATCGCTAAAAGCCTTTTTTTCGTAGGCAAAATGTTTTACCGACGAAAATTTTCGTCAGTAAATTCGTCGACAAAAGACCAACGGGAAAAACTTTTACCAACGAAAAAAAAATTCGTCGGCAAAGGTAAGATTTTATCGACGAATTTTTTCGTCTGTAAAAGCTTTTACCAATGCTTTTTTTCGTAGGTAAAAATATTTATAAAACTTTTACCTACGAATATTTTCGTAGGTAAAAATATTTACAAAACTTATACCTACGAATATTTTCGTAGCTAAAAATATTTACAAAACTTTTACCTACGGATTTTTTCGTAGGTAAAAAATATTACAAAACTTTTACCTACGAATATTTTTGTAGCTAAAAATATTTACAAAATGTAAAATATTTACAAAACATTTACCTACGAATATTTTCATAAGTAAAAATATTCACAAAACTTTTACCTATGAATTTTTTCGTAGCTAAAAATATTTACAAAAATTTTACCTACGAATATTTTCGTAACTAAAAATATTTATAAAACTTTTACTTACGAATATTTTGTAGGTAAAAATATTTACAAAACTTTTACCTACGAATATTTTAGTAGGTAAAAAAATTTACAAAACATATACCTACAAATATTTTTGTAGGTAAAAATATTTACAAAACTTATTTACAAAAACTTTTACCTACGAAAATATTTTTACCTACGACAATATTTGTAGGTAAAAGTTTTTGTAAGTAAGTTTCGTAAATATTTTTACCTACGAAAATATTCGTAGGTAAAAACGTGGATGAGTCTTTTACCTACGAAACTTTTCATAGGTAAAAAACGTGGATGAGGAGAATTTAACCTACGAAATATTTCATAGGTAAAAGTTTTTTTTTTCCCACTCTTCTAGCACAAAATTCCTGATATACACCTGTTACAATATATTTCATCATATTCTTCCTGGTATACACCTGTTATATAATATATTTCATCATATTCACATTCACATCCATCTAAACCCATACTACGTAAATCTATCTAAACATAAACTACATTCATCCAAACATAAACTACATCCATCCAAACACAAACAATCTTATCCACATCACATTCATCCACGCATAAATACATATATAAGTTTAACATCATAAATAAAATACAAAAAATTATTTTAGCCTATTTCTTGGTGGAGCTCACAAAATTCAGTGTGGTGAACACATCGCCGATTATGCACACACACCTAGGTCCTTACTCATGCCTTCATGGTAGATTCAAAATAGTTTCAATACAAGGTCACGAGTTCAAGTACCCATTGTGGCCGTAAGCGACTCTGGTGTGTGAGTGTGTGTTAAAAGAAAAGGAAAGAAAGAAAATGCTGATTTATCTTTTTGGGTTGAGCCTAATGGTACTAGGTGATTTCTCATTAGGTAGAAATTATTATTAGTTATTTTTAGAAAGGTGAGGTTAGGCCACTTATAATTATATTAACATGATAAAATGTTGTACGTGAGAAGACACCACAAAATAAACAATCCTATAGGTTAGGTTAAGGCTTAGGTTATAGGTTAAGGATTAGGTTTAAGTTTAAGTTATAGATTTAGGTTTAGGTTAAGGTTTAGGTTTAGGTTATAGGTTTTGGGATTTGAGAATAGGTTTAGGTTATAAGTATAGGTGTAGGTTAATGTTTTAGGTTATAGGTTTAAGTTATAAGTTTATGTTAATGTTTTAGGTTATATGTTTAGGTTTAGGGATTTGAGAATACATTTAGGTTTTAGGTTTAGGTTTAGGTTTTACATTTAGGTTAATGTTACAGGTTTAGGTTATAGGTTTAGGTTTAGGTTATAAGTGTAGGTTATAGGTTTAGGTTTAGGTTAAGTTATAGGTTAAGGTTTAGGGAATTGAGAATAGGTTAAGGTTTAGGTTTAGGAAATCTGGTTTGGGTTCGGGTTCGGGTTTAGGTTTGGATTTTTAAGTTTAGGTTTAGGTTAAGGAGTTAAGATTAGGATTAGGTGTAGTTTAGGTTTAGGGATTTGAGAATACATTTAGGTTTTAGGTTTAGATTTAGGTTTAGGTTTTAAGTTTAGGTTAAGGTTAAGGTTATAGGTTTAGGTTTAGGTTATAGGTTATAGCTTTAGGGAATTGAGAAATAGGTTAAGGTTTAGGTTTAGGAAATCAGGTTCGGGTTCAGGATCGGGTTTAGGTTTGGGTTTTCAAGTTTAGGTTTAGGTTAAGGAGTTGAGATTAGGATTAGGTGTAGGTTTAGAAATTAGGTTCGGTTCGGGTTCGGGTTTAGGTTTGGGTTTTCAAGTTTAGGTTTAGGTTAAGGAGTTGAGATTAGGATTAGGTGTAGGGTTTAGGGATTTGAGAATACATTTAGGTTTTAGGTTTAGGTTTAGGTTTTAGGTTTAGGTTAAGGTTATAGGTTTAGGTTTAGGTTATAGGTTATAGCTTTAGGGAATTGAGAATAGGTTAAGGTTTAGGTTTAGGAAATCGAGTTCGGGTTCGGGATCGGTTTAGGTTTGGGTTTACATTTTAGGTTATAGGTTATAGGTTTAGGTTATAGGTTAAGGTTTAAGTTTAGGTTTAGGTTATAGGTTTAGGTTAAGGTTATAGGTTTAGGTTTGGGTTTAGGTTATAGGTTATAGGTTTAGGGATTTGAGAATAGGTTTAGCTTATAGGTTTAGGTCATAGGTCTAGGGATTCGAGAATAGGTTTAGGTTTTAGGGTTAGGTTTAGGAATTCAAGTTCAGATTCGGGTTCGAGTTCGGGTTCGGGTTATATGTTTTGGTTAAGGTGTAGGTTTAAGTCAAGTGAATTAAGTTTAGGTTATAGGTTTAGGTTTAGGTTTATGTTATAGGTTTAAGTTTAGGCTAAGGGTTTAGGGATTGATTGAGTTCGGGATCGAGTTTAGGTTTGGGTTTTCAAGTTTAGGTTTAGGTTTAAGTTAGAGAATGAGATTAGGATTAGGTGTAGGTTTAGGTTTAGGGATTTGAGAATACATTTAGGTTTTAGGTTAAGGTTTAGGTTATAGGTTTAGGATTACTGAGTTTAGGTTTTAAGTGTAGGTTATAGGTTTAGGTTTATGTTGGGTTCTGAAGTTAAGGTTTAGGGAATTGAGTTTAGGTTATAGGTTATACGTTATAGGTTAAGGTTTAGGTTTAGGTTATAGGTTATAGGTTTAGGTTATAGGTTTTGAGATTTGAGAATAGGTTTAGGTTATAAGTATAGGTTTAAGTTAATGTTGTAGGTTATAAGTTTATGTTAATGTTTTAGGTTATAGATTTAGGTTTAGGGATTTGAAAAAACGTTTACATTTTAGGTTTAGGTTAGGTTATAGGTTAAGGTTTAGGGAATTGAGTTTAGGTTATAGGTTATAGGTTAAGGTTTAGGTTACTGAGTTATAGGTTAAGGTTAAGGTTTAGGTTATAGGTGTTGGGATTTGAGAATAGGTTTAGGTTAATGTTGTGGTTATAAGTTTATGTTAATGTTGTAGGTTATAGGTTTAGGTTTAGGTTTAGGGATTTGAGAAAACATTTACGTTTTAGGTTTAGGTTAAGGTTATAGGTTTAGGTTTAGGTTTAGGTTATAAGTGTAGGTTATAGGTTAAGGTTAAGGAAATTAAGTTTAGTTTATAGGTTATAGGTTAAGGTTTAGGTTTAAGTTCTAGGTTTAGGTTTAGGTTTAGGTTATAGGTTTTGGGATTTGAGAATAAGTTTAGGTTATAAGTATAGGTTTAGGTTAATGTTGTAGGTTATAGGTTTAGGTTTAAGGATTTAAGAATACATTTAGGTTTTAGATTTATGTTTAAGTTTTTGGTTTAGGTTATAGGTTTAGGTTATACATTATAACCTTAGGGAATTGAGAATAGGTTAAGGTTTAGGTTTAGGAAATCGGGTTCGGGATCGAGTTTAGGTTTGGGTTTTCAAGTTTAGGTTTAGGTTAGGGAGTTGAGATTAGGATTAGGTGTAGGTTTAGGTTTAGGAATTTGAGAATACATTTAGGTTTTATGTTTAGGTTATAAGTGTAGGTTATAGGTTTAGGTTTAGGTTAGTTTATAGGTTAAGGTTTACAGAATTGAGTTTAGGTTATAGGTTATAGGTTTATGTTATAGGTTATACATTATACGTTTTAGGTTAAGGTTATAGGTTTAGGTTTAGGTTATAGGTTTTGGGATTTGAGAATAGGTTTAGGTTTAGGTTTAGGTTTTGGGGTAGATCCAAAGATCAAGTTGACCTCGAAACAAATTAGGGCCACAAAAGTTTTTCAATCAAGCTGATATTTGTGTTATTCCTTCTTCAGGTCTAGGTCTGTGTGAATTTACCAATAGGTTGGATCTCAAATAACCACCATGGTGGGTCCCAGGAAGGAATCAACGGTCGGGGGCACTGTCCCCACCATGATGTTTAGTTTTAGGTATAGGTTTAGGTTTAGGGTTATACTAGGGTCTGCTCCAATAATTTCGAGCTAATACATAAACACGGCTTGTCCAAATGGATAGGGCACTCCAATGTTGTCCATAGAAAATGGACAACTTCATCTTAGTCATAACAGCGGTTCCCACCTTCCAAGGACTCCCGCTTAACATCTGGATAGCTTCGACGCACATTCGGGTCTGCTCCATCAATTTTGAGCAAATACATAAACATGGCCTGTCCAAATGGCCAGGCCACTCCAATGCTGTCCATAGGAAATGGACAGCTTCATCATGGTCATAACAGCGGTTCCCACCTTCTAGGTACCCTCGCTCAACATCCAGATAGCTCCGATGCACATCCGGGTAGCTCCGACGCTCAATTTTTTTTTCAAATAATTACATTTAATATCATAATAAATTCGCTATAAAATAACAGATAATTAAAAACTGTCGAGATTTTGGTATCTTGTGATAATGACATGATAACATTTTTTTATTTAACATTTCACAAAAAATTGAAAGATTTTAAAAAAAAAACTCGGCAATATTTGTCAGGGAGATGAGAATCTCTTAGATTGCTGGTAAGAACAAAACGAAAGTTTTGCAACAAATCAATATAAAGAGCATTAAATCTATGACTTAGATTAGATTCCCACATATAAATGGAGCTTACCTGCTTAGCTCGTTTCCCAAATACAAAGAGCATTGCATCTATGACGTTGCTTTTACCACTTCCATTCAGACCCACTACCGCTGAAAAACTCTGCAGATAACAAAAAATTCAAATGAGACAATAAACACTTGAGTCAAGATGGAGTGCCCCAAGCAAAATTGTGTGAAATTCACACTCAAGTAACCAGAAAGGGACCTGATCCAGTGCCATTGGAGGCATGGGAGGTACCATGCCCCATGTCATTGCTGCACATGTGACATGCATGCACTAGATCAATAAGCCAATGATAATTTGATTGGCTTATGTATCTGAACAGTGAATTGTTTGGCACAAGGACAAAAAAAGAGTAATTAAAGGAAAGAGAGATATAAGACTTATAGGCACATGCATGGACTATGGATTCAACATAATTTGACTTCCTTAAAAAAACCTTCCAGGAGTCTCAACATAATGCATATTTGGTTTGCTGCGAATGGAACAAATATTAGTCTGCAACAAATTCCAGATGTGGTTTAACGCAAATAAACCTTTGATCTTAAGACAAATTATCGACTGATGAAGAAATCATTCTAGCATTGACCTCAGTGAAAGGACGGTGAGGATTTAGATTGTAGCATGCAAGAACAGCCACAACTGCTTCCCTGTATGCCAACCTCAGCTTTAACTCCTCCGAAATTTCAGTACTATCTTCTTGACTGGTTTTAAACATACCCTTTTATTGCAAGTGGGTAGATTGAGAACATGTGTACATAGTTGAATTAGTGAAACACTATAATTATCCATGTAAGTGGGAAAAAAACAAAACAAAACACTACCCTCTTCAAGGCTTCCAACAGTTGTTCTCATCCAATGTAGTCTAAATCCTTTCTAGCAGTTAAAATTCCAAGTTCATTCCTGCCAATCAGTTGCAAGATGGTTTAAAAAAAATCTCCTAATGGGAAAATAGAAACAATTCATTAGGAAGTAACTAAAATATATTTTGCAGCTTTGCACTAGTGAAATCTTCAGTAAGATTTGCAGTTTCTAGTAGAAGGATCTCCATTTCCTCCTATGACCGGAAATAATACAAAGCAGATGGACCATAGGAGAAAGTAGCTTTTATGATAAGGTCCAATAACTAAGGGACCAAAAATGAGAATTGAAGAACCAACATCATTTGAACTAGGTTCCTCTACTAGAACATGTTATGACCAATCTAGAGAAAAGCCCACATGTTATAAATAAGAAGACATAAAATGACAAAGAAGTATGAAGGCTTATTAACATTTATCACTGCCACAAGTTTTAAGCATGCCAAACTACATGGTTCAGTGGTTCAAATTGTTGATGTGATGCACTCAAAAAAAAAAAAAAAAAAAAGAACAAGAAGCCAAGATTGCCAGATCCTAGTCATTGATATTTGGCCAGTTTTCTATTGAGTTTGAACTATCACTATTTTTTCTTTCTTAAATGTGTACTTCTTGGCTGGGTATTGAAGGGTTGGAATATTTCAATCTTGAGGAACTTTGGTGTGTGGGTCATCAACAGTGAAACCCATCATATTAGTGGTTTGGATAACTGAACCATGAGCCACACTAGCACAAACTCAAGGCATGAAGATCATATAAGAACTGAGGCTTAAAGCAGGCTAGACTACTACTTCCCTATTTTCCACCATCTCTATTACCATGGTGATTCATCCAGCCCACATGGGGGATGCAAGAGCACAAAATCTGAGCTCGTTGGCCATCATACCTATAGTAAGGATAAAAGAAAATCAATCTAACAGTTTATGCTTTGAAAAAAGATGGAACTATCCAATCAAATAACAAGAGAAAAAGCTGTCTTTCAAAAGACAATAAATAAATAATCAAATGATAAGAGAAAAATATCAGAACTAGCGAAAACCTTCTCATATATTTTCTAAAATTTGCAAAATTCAGAAAAGTTAATCAGGTCATGGCTTCTGTTTGTGAGCTCCTAAGTCAACTAACTGTCATGTTAAAATGTATAGTTGCATTCCTTCCATTTGCACCAGTTGCCATCTGCTGACGACTTTGTGCAATTAGTTAAGTATATCTTGTATTTTTTACTTATTAAAGTGCCAAATTGTAAGACCCGACCCAAGTTCCCATGTGTGCGTGTGTGTGTGTGAGTATGCATCTTGTTCATCATGGTCTCGCGGTCCTACCGGTCAAATTCCGGCGACCCGCGACCCTCGGATTGTGTTTACAGTCACCTTGAGTTCGGTCATGTAGACCCAACTCGGATCGACCCGAGACCTATGCCATCTCGTTCGTATCGTCGTTGCGGTTCCAACGACGCGTCTTGTGCGTCAATCCGACCTATGGATCAAAAGTTATGAGCATTTCATCATGTGGCCCACTTTTTGTACAAAAGCATGTGGACCACCTCCATGGCACAATTTCCCATGCACACCACACACACACACTACACTATTGCATGGGATAAACACTACCCACCCTAAACACTACCCAATACCTAACCTACCCTAGCAACATTGTTATTGTCACCATAGGCTATGATTACTTCTCTTAAATAGTTTTTTCCTCTCTCTTCCCCTCTCATTTCCCTTCATTGCTGAAATTTCCAGCAACTTCTCTTCCTCCTCCCTCTCTTCTCCAGCCCCCTTACCCCCATCATACTCTCAATCCCTCCATTTGAACTAGATCTCCACCATTGAAATCCATTCTTTGCTCCAAGAGCTTCATGGAGTAGAAGTTTGGGAGTGAGATCACAAGTGGGTAACTATGATCTTGCTGATCTAATTTTATATCTTTAAATCTTCTTATTTCTTTTGTATGGATCATATGGGGCCCACCAATCCATGGTGGAGACCCCATTTGACCCCATGGATGTGGCCTTTTAGCCCATCCTACATGCATGTCATGATCCATGATGGGGCCATTCTCTATGGACCCCATCATGATGTATGTAATGATCCACTCCATCTCAAGGTCATCTAGACCTAAGGATCATGTTGGGATGACATTTCAACCATCCATAGCAATTATAGATCATGCATGTAGTGATTTCATGTTGCATGTACAATCAATGTAGTTATATGGGTATGATTCCTTCTTGGGAGGGCCCATTAGTGGCGGGGCCCTACCCTATGGCCGGATTATGTTTCTTCTCCATATTTTCTTTCCTATCTTTATAGTAAATCTGATGTATGTGGGGCCCACTTGATGTGCCATGCGACTAGGCCCAAGTGGTTAGACATCCAGGCCCACCTTCTTGTCCCATATTGTTGGCATGTTTTGGACAGCCTTTGGGCTTGATTTTATGGATGATCTTGGAAGGGGCTTGGGTCTGAGAGTTGTGTGACCCATCTAGGTGGACCCCACCCTGAGAAAATACTGATTTATTTTCCTTTTAATTATCTTTTGGGGTGGTTTGGACAGTAACATGTTGCTGTCCAAATCTGCCTGAACAGATTTTTGGGCCACCTTGGGGCCTGATTTATGGGTCTTTGGTGAAAATACTAAAACAAAATAATATATGATTCTTGTAGCCTTATGACCCACCTACAACCATACCAAATTTCAGCTCCATCTGACTTTCATTGGAGTCCCAAAGGTGTGGTCCAAGTGAGGTGGACAGTCTGGATTTTCTGCACTGTTCCAGCAACATTCCACCCTGGACAGGTTGGAATTCCGAAATTTATTAAAATATTTTTGGGTATCTAAAAATTATGAAAATTTACAGAGAGGTGGTCCACCCATGGTGGGACCAACCTACAAAATTTTGGAGCCAATGGAAACCTGTACACACCATGGTGGTGGCTGGACTGGCCCATTACAATATGGTGTCCAGATCAGTCCGATTTTCAGGACAGATTGATTTCTTTAAATAAACTAAAATATTTTTAGGTGTCCATAAATTCTGAAATTTTGTGAAGTTGTGGTCCACCCATGGTGGGACCTACCTACCAACTTTCAGGGCCATTGGACCCCTGTGTACCTCGTGGCGAGGGCCGGACTGGCCCACCACATTGGGATGTCCAGGTCTGTCCGATTTTCTGGACAGACTGTCTTGTTTAAATTAATTAAAATACTTAGGGATATCCAAAAATTCTAAAATTTTGTGAGGATATGTCCTACCTATTGAAGTATCACTCTGAAAAATTTCAGCCCCAACTGACCCTGTTTGGGCATCCAAAAGAATGGGCCAAAATAGTTGGACTGCCAGATTTTTCTGCTGTGCAGTCCAGCAATGTGCCTTGATAAAAGCCATAATTCAAAAATATTTCCTCTGATGGTGGGCCACCTTTTTGGGTTTTCTCTCATTGTATGCATAATGAGGACCTTGGCCCTCAATTTCCAGAGTTTTAGAAGCCCTGGCCCATTCCAATGGAGTGCCCAAATTTAAGACAGCAACATGTTATAATTATGTTTGGCCTTTGGGCTGAAATTTTGAGGAGTGGGGCCCAACACATTGTGAAGAATCTTAGAGGTAATAATTTATACATTTAGTTCCTTTATGTTGGGCCTAATAAATACACTTTTGAGGCCCACCACAGTTGAATTTAATTAGGTCCATGAATGTGGCTAGTTGTTGAACTCTTTGAGCCCAATTGGGCTGGAACTTTCTAGATAGGCCCATTGAACTCTTGGGCCATTTTTACCATATTATTGTGTTGGATTAGTGGGCCGATTACACAAGTATATGGGCCCTTGATTGCCCACCAAATCAACTTTATACTTGGGCCGGGTTGTAGGCCCAACTTACTTGACTAAGAACATGACAATTACCCATGTGATTTGAGTAATGGGCTGCCCACTAGCCCACAACAATATATGGGATTAGTAGCCTTTATGTTGGGCCCTAACCTTTCCCCTGTGGGCCCATAGTGGTATATATGGGTTGGGCTATGTGTGTTCCCCATGGACCCATGTTTTGGATAGGCCTTGGGCCGCCTTTCTGAAGCCCAACATGAATGTATGTGGTATGTAATGGTTGTCCATTTCTTATTTTTAATGTTGTGTGGGCCTTGGGCCTTGATCCGTAATCAATTAGAGATGAGCTACCTCTTGGGGACCAATTGTGGTTAGATGTCCACATTGGTGGCCCTAAGGTAGGCCCATGGGCTTCTATGGGTGGTTAAAGGCCCACCATAGACCCTTGCTAGGCTCGTTTCATCTATTTAGGCCCATATCATTGTTCTCCTTAGTCTCATGGGCTACCCCAGGTATATGGGCCCCCACTAGAGGTTGTATTCCTTATGAGGAATTGGTTAAGTACCTAGACCCTTCATGGTTAGGTAGAGAGTTCATCTTCACCTCATTGGCACCCCATTCATCTTCATAGCCCACTCCCATACGCATCATATGCATGCTTGGTTGAGGTATGATTGGCCATGGTATGTCATTGTGTAGGACATGTTGGTATCTCCCGAGAGATGGATGCTTGGGATTGATGCATGGGTGATTGTGTGATTCATGCATTTGGCATTGCATAGCTTATGGATATCTGCCTTACTTCATCAGGGCCTTACCTCCACAGGGGTATTCGTGGATGGTTGTATGTGTGGACACCGGAAATATTAGTTGAGCATACCGGGTGCATAGGATGCCCATGGGTGAAATTTCCAAAACTTCCATGGTACCAAGAATCTGCTCCAACGCCGTGACCGGGTGGAATATATGAGCGCATGAGGGCCTTATACCATTAGGTCGCGTCTCCCACTGTCGTGTAGTCGGTTGGATAGGGGTGTGGCCTTACCGCCGATGTGAGGAGGCATTGCTTGGTGAGTCGACCAGCTCGTAAATGGGTCCGCTACCTTCGGGCCTTGTTGGTGATTGGTCGTCCACGGGCGGGTAGTGAGGTCTCTTACGCTCGTTTGATAATGTGCGGGGTCAGTAGAGAGGGCGATCATTCGATGAGTGTAATGGACCCCAGGTGATTTCCTTATGATTGGAAATGTACATGACTTGTGGTTTGGATATGAGCACTGACATTACTTGCATTGCATTAGCATTGGTTGTACAAGCCCCTTCATGCATTGCCTTGACATGGCACCTAGTACTCATTGCATCTTATTCATAAGCCTGGGCAAGGCTAGTGATATCCTCATTGATCATGCTTCTCTCCTTGTATCTCCTACTACTCTTACGTGCACCATTATCACACACCTACACCACCCTCTAAGCTTCTATAAGCTTATGCACGATTGATGCGTGCAGGATACTCTAAAGCGGCGACACAGCGGTAGAGCATGGAGTAGAGCTGAGCATTTGAGGACTCCAGTGTTGCTGACCTTTCTCTCTTTTCCTTTTATCTCATGTATGTCCTTTGGACCTTATGGATGATTGTAAAAGTTCAAATTTATAGTGGATTTTGCGATGTGTGCCTTTGTTATTCTCAGATGTTCTTGCTGTGATCTTGGTTATGCTCATATTGAAATGATTATACTGTTATGAAAATCCTCCTTGTAGGATCCCAGGATCGGAACCTGCCTCAGGAGCCGAGAATGGGGTACTATGGAGGCTGTTGCGTTCAGAACCGGTCATCGGAATCCTTGTGAGTCCGGTTACTGAGTCTGGGGCGTGACACAAATTCATAGAAAAATAATCAACAAACATAAACATCAAAAAAGAAACAAATAAAATTATCTCAAAAACCTAGTTTTGCCTCTTAAAAATTGATACATATCACTCGCTCTCAAATTACATTCATTTGCTATATCCATCCATATATATATATAGATATATGGATGGATGTGTGTATGTGTGCCTAAATGAGAAGAAGCAAGAGCATGTCCACAAGCTATAAATCACCCTCGCCTTATATGCTAACATCCCACTTATGAAAAGATGGACCCCACCAAATATCACCTGTTGTAAAAATCAGGTTGACCTATTTACTTAGCTAGGCAACACCTGTTGGTGGACCCTACTGATTTTTGGATGTTCTACACGAGTGACAGATTAATAAGAAAAATAAGATTTTTGTGATCACATATAATAAGAGTAATAATGGGCAAAAAGGTTTTCTGGATAGTAAAATAGAAAATGTTTAAACTAAAGAAAACCCATAATCGCCACATAGAGTATTAAATAACTCTCGTCCCACAATCGTTTCACTCCCCTGCAATACGTAGCTTGAGATTACTTGTATTTTTAACATTAAAAAAAAAAAAAAACCCAAATCAGGAATTTTCTCACATGTACTGAAATTCCAAGAAACACCTAACTTCATCAATCAGATCAAAATATCCACAACCAGAAATAAAATAAAAACATAAATAAAAATTAATATATATATGTGGAGAGAGAGAGAGAGAGAGAGAGAGAGAGAGAGAGAGAGAGAGAGAGAGAGAGAGAGAGATGGAATGTACTTGATTCATCTTCTTTAATAGAGGGATTAGATTGGGTTGAAGATGGATCCATGAAGTGCAGTTGATCATGGATTTCAATTTCTATAGGGTGAAAAGGCCCACCACTTCCCACAAATACCCAATGAGAGAGAGAGAGAGAGAGAGAGAGAGAGAGAGAGAGATTTCAAAGAATTACAAAACCTAAAAAATGAGAAAAAAAAATAAGCAGATGTAATTTCAGGATTGAAAAGAAAAACCAAATCAAAGGATTCTTAGATAGACAACAAATACACAGACAATTTTTTTAAAATTACAAAAATAAAATAAAAAATTAGAAGAATAAAAATTTAAAACAAAATAGATATGGTTTCAGATCAGAAAGAAAAACCTAAATCGTTTTAAGGTCAATGAGAAAAAAAAAGTCCAAATCAATGGAAGTTCAAGGAGAGAGAGAGAGAATCTAGTGCTTTTAACAGGTTCGCAATTGCGGGAAGATGAGAGAAGCTAAGGGATGTGGGATTTGGGATGTGAGACATGGGTTGCTGGAAGACGAAGGATTCAATGAGAGAGAGAGAGAGAGAGAGAGAGAGAGAGAGAGAGAGTGGGGGAAAAGGGTAGGTTTTTTTTATTTAGGCGCGAAATCTTTTTAAGCATGGGGAGATTTTTTTGGGCGCAGGACAGAGCGGAAACAGACGGTCCTATTGTGATGTATGTGTCTATCCACACCGTCCATTCATTTTGATAGCTATTTTTGGGTGGGGCCCACCTCCATGTTTGTGGGAAACCTACTCTATTCATCCGTCTTTTGAGCTCATTTGACAACATACAACAAAAAAATGAGTTGGATCCAAAACTTAAGTGGTCCACACAAGAGGAAACAGTGGGGATTTAGTGAGAACCGTTGAAACATTCTTATGGCCATAAAAGCTTTATTTCAGGTTAAATTTTCTGTATTTTCACTTCATCCAAGTGGTAATAACCTTATAGACGATTTTGATGGCATATAAACATCAAGGTGGAGCTCAGGTAGGTTTAAACGGTATATATTTCCTTCACCATTTTTCCCTCTCGAGTGGGCCACTTGAGTATTAAATCCAATCATTTTTGGTTTTTTGTCCTAAAATGAGCTCGCCGAACCGATGAACGGAGTAGATTTACCATAAACATGGTGGTGGGCCCTACCCAGCATCTATGCACAGTAACTTCCTGTGAAAAGCCTTCCTACGATTTAGATAGATAAGGATAGTAATCCTCGTCTATTTTAAGCTGAGTGTAAAACACTTAAGTTTTTAGGGCCTAATATATTTTATATATGAAATCCACTCCGTCCATTAGATTATAACCATTAGCTTTAGTATTCATACAAAATATGAACTTTAAAAATGATTCAGGTCGGTCACACCAATGGTAGCAATGTAAAATTATGGCTAAATCTCTAATTTCATCAGTTATGGCCCACCTGAGTTTTTCATCAGGATGATTTGTGTATATTGCCTTCATCCTTTTAATTCACACATGATGAACGGGTTTGATGAAAGATACACAATATGGTGGCCTTAATGACAAACTTAAGGTTGACATCTCATAGCCATTTTCCCTTGTAGTGTGGCCCACATGAATTGTTTATTTGGTTGATTTTTATATCCATGGTGTATAATTGAAGGACTAGCTTGATGGACGGAGAGGATATCACATCCTCAGACATTCACAGTGGGTACGCAATCCGATTTGGATGAATATATTCTATACCTTAACCTATAATCTATAACCTATAACCTAACCTTAACCTAAACCTAAAACCTAAACCTAAACCTATAACCTAAAACCTACACCTAAATCTAAAACCTAAATGTATTCTCAAATCCCTAAACCTAAACCTACACCTAATCTTATCTCAATTCCCTAACTTAAACCTAAACCTAAACTTGAAAACCCAAACCTAAACTCGATCCCGAACCTGAACCCGATTGATGTAATAATGTAGCCCAATCACATGGCAACAAACAAGAAAATCTTCCTTTGTTGGCAAGCATACTCGAACTCAAGCATCACAATGCATCTATTTCCATCTCCACTATCTCTTATAGCATAGATTATTTGAGATTTGGATTTATCTCATTTTTAGAGTTATGTCCTAACACACTATGATAATATTAATAGAAAATGTGGATTTGTCACCAACATTATTCCAAGATCTATATAACTTCTCCTTATAAGAAGTTGGGTAGGGCACATGTAGCTTGAATCCATTAAAGGAGATAAGGATCACCTCTCATATGTTCTCTCTCTTTTCATTTATTTTTTTCTATAGGATTGTTTATTTTGTGTCTGCTCAAATATACGTACAACATTTTATCATGTTAATATAATTATGAGTGGCCTAATCTCACATTTCTAAAAATAACTAATAGTAACTTCTACCTGATGAGAAATCACCAAGTACTATTAGGCTCAACCCAAAAGATAAATCAGCATTTTCTTTCTTTCTTTTTCTTTTAACACACACTCACACACCAGAGTCGCTTACGACCACAATGGGTACTTGAACTCATGACCTTGTATTGAAACTATTTTGAATCTACCATAAAGGCATAAGTAAAGACCTAGGTGTGTGTGCACAGTTGGCGATGTGTTCACCAAACTAAATTTTGTGAGCCCCACCAGAAAATAGGCTATGAATAATTTTTTGTATTTTATTTATGATGTTAAACTTGTATGTATTTATGCGTGGATGAATGTGATGTGGATAAGATTGTTTGTGTTTGGATGGATGTAGTTTATGTTTGGATGAATGTATTTTATGTTTGGATGAATTTACGTAGTTTGGGTTTAGATGGATACGAATGTGAATATGATGAAATATATTATATAACAGGTATATATCAAGAAGAATATGATGAACTATATTGTAACAGGTGTACAGCATGAATTTTGAGAGACTTTTACCTACGAAATATTTCGTAGGTAAAAGTTTCATCCACGTTTTTTACCTACGAAATATTTCGTAGGTAAAAGGCTCATACACGTTTTTTACCTATGAATATTTTCGTAGGCAAAAGTCTCAACTATGTTTGAAATTTAAGTTACCTACGAACCATTTCGTAAGTAAAAGTCTCATACACATTTTTTAGCTATGAAAATAGTCGTAGGTAAAAGTCTCATTTGCGTTTGGCTACGGAGTGAGAAATTATATTTTAACCTATGAAACCTTTCGTAGGTAAAAGTCTCATCTACATTTGAGTTTCAAGTTAAATATTATATTTTTACCTATGAACCATTTCGTAGGTAAAAGTCTCATACAAGTTTTTTAACCTACGA
The DNA here is from genome assembly GCA_030180095.1 of Magnolia changhungtana. Taxonomy (NCBI): domain Eukaryota; kingdom Viridiplantae; phylum Streptophyta; class Magnoliopsida; order Magnoliales; family Magnoliaceae; genus Magnolia; species Magnolia changhungtana. The sequence goes on along the minus strand of JASAUF010000346.1, from coordinate 150,675 downwards.
AAACATTTTGTAGGTAAAAGTCTCAACTACGTTTGATATTTAAGTTAAATATTATATTTTTTACCTTACACATTTGTGTTTGGGTGTGAAATGAAAAATTATATTTTTACCTACGAAACATTTCGTAGGTAAAAGTCTCATACATGTTTTTTTACCTACGAAACCTTTGGTAGGTAAAAGTAAACTTTTCGATTTTTGGTTTTTTCAAAAATTCAAAACACCCTTTACCTACAAAACGTTTCATCGTTAAAGATGACTTTTACCTACGAAACTATATTTTGTAGGTAAAAGTAAACTTTTCGATTTTTGGTTTTTTCAAAAATTCGAAACACCCTTCACCTACGAAACGTTTCATTAGTAAAGATGACTTTTAGTAAAAGTAAACTTTTCAATTTTTTGTTTTTCCAAAAATTCAAAACACCCTTTACCTTCGAAAATTTTCGTTGGTAAAGATGGCTTTTACCTATGAAATTATATTTCGTAGGTAAAAGTAAACTTTTCAATTTTTTATTTTTTCAAAAATTCAAAACACCCTTTACCTACGAAACTTTTCATAGGTAAAGATGACTTTTACTAACGAAATTATATTTCGTCAGTAAAAGTGAACTTTTGCCGACAAAAATAATTTTCGTCGGTAAAAGTCATCTTTACCTATAAAAAAATTTCATTGGTAAATGTTTCTTTAGTAAAAACCATATTTCTTGTAGTGATTTAATAATTCTTGATTCATATTTACATTTGTACCTGAGTTGCACTTTATTAGAATGGGATCCTAGTTCGATACTTGACCTCTATGCTAGTTGGATATGCTATTGTACTGTTTGCAAGACATGTGAATCAAAATTTCTCTGTTATGAGGTGAACCTCTATTTAAGAAAGAGAGTCCATACTCAGGGTGTAATGAACCTGGTTGAGCTAGAAATAGACCCTTAACATGAAGGTTATGTTGGTGGCATTTATTCATGGGACTTACCATCTATGGGGTGAATCTACCTATTTGATTTTGGGATGAACTGTTTGACGTTGTTTATCACTGCTACTTATTCATGTTTAAAACAGGCCTACCGACTCTTTTTAATCGTCGTATTTTTAGCATCTTTGACAGTCATTTTCACTCAATATAAGATGGTAGTTTCCCATACATTGAGAATTGATTAGCCACATGTTGATGGGTTCTATGCACACCCTAAGGCGGTAGACTCATGGGCTGGGGATGGTGGTCATGGGACACTATGCCCAAGCTGTCGGCCTACGCTGGTGATGAGCCCCCGTAGTGACCTTGAGTTTTACTAAACTGACTGATTGTAACTAGACTAATAATGGTTTGACTAATCATGCATACATGGCACAGACCATCGTTTATGGCTAACGTACGTGATGTACAATAGACAGTCATTATGCAGTACGTGATGTACGCACATGATGTGCTTAGCTAACAGCTAACCTCTGTCCGACTAGATGAGCATTCTTAGGTTGATGATTGTATGGGTGACGACCCAATGTCCGCACGGATGAGCATCCCCAGATGATGATTGCATTCACGCATCCATGCATATAATAAGAATGCATTTTATTATGTTTTGATTTCTGTGTTGCTTTCATGCTATACTTGTTTGAGGCAGTGATGTGTAATCTTGGAGGAATTCACACTGAGTTGGTCACTTATCCATTAAATATATAACCGTACAGGTAGCACAGGTGGCTTAAGTGATTTTTAGGTTCAGACTGATGAGGAATCAGGTACAAGTGTCAGGGATGCATGACAATATTGCTAAGAGGAGCTGCGCGGTCTCGTGGCTTATATTTTCTGTTATTTATTAACTTTTTCTATATCAAATTATGTAAATCTTGTACTTGTTAATTTCAGAGGCATTGGTTTATATAAGTCATTATGGGCAACCTCTTGTATATTTTAAATCTAAATGAAATTTTTTCTTTATGTTGACTTATCCATTCTACGCTTATTTGCTAACTCTAATAAAAGAAAAAGATTACATGTGGAATTTGGCTCTTTTTAGGTTAACACTCAGGTTTTTGGGAAATGGGTCATATACTTGGGTCCTGAAAACATGGGGGGTTACAATCATTAATTTGAAATACAATCTGATCACTGTGGGGGCCACATGATTGATGTATAATCTCAAGGATTAGGTAAAATTTTTGTTCAACAAGCAAGAGTAGAAAACTACATCAATGGTGTGAAATTGTATTACTCGAAGCTTCTCGCAACACCTTTTGCGAACGGGATTTTAGAAAATTCAGGAGAGTTGTAAGCTTTATATAACACCCTCATGATAAGAAGGAATAGATCACAATAATCACGTTATGCTGAAGAGAGAGAGGAAATAAAGATAGAGAGAGCGATCAAGTTAATTCCGTGATCCACTGAGTTGAGTTAAGTCGAGTTGTTTCTAATGTCTAGTGCTACAGGTGGATTGAGGGGAGGAAAGAAAGGAAGAGAGAGAGAGAGAGAGAGAGAGAGAGAGAGAGAGAGAGAGAGAGAGAGCGAGCGAGAGAGAGAGAGGAAAAAAGATAAAAGAGAAAGAAAATCATCGAATTGACTCATTGTGTCATGGGTGAGTTCGTGTTGAGTCGGGTTAAATTTGGTGAGAGTGTAGTCCAGTTGTGTCTAAAAACCCTGAGGAAAGAACTGGGGTTTCAGTAGGAGGTGCATGCATCGAGTTCAGCATTGAGTCGCATCATATTGCGATTAAGTCATATTGAGTTCACGTCGAGTCTAGTCAAGTTTCGCCTAAATTGGGTTAATATATCGACATAGAATGATGAGTGACCCTTTGTCAAGTTTGATATTCTTATTCTTGAATTCCAATTCTTTGTTGAATTTTCTTACCCCTTATATGATTTGTGATCCTTAGTAGGGATCCACCCAAATCTTGAGTTAAGCTTCAGATGCGACTAATAATAGGTTTTTAGTAATTTGGGACTAGCCCTTTTGCCTTGGGTCTATCTCTCTTTACTATGAACTTTACCCTTTTGGAGTTTGGGATAGTATGTTTTCTTCTTGTTTGATTCAGGGGCTTTCCTTTGAATTCACCTACCTAAATTCCTCGAGTTGGTGTATTTTGTTTTACATTAAGTTTCGATAATGATACCCCTTTTGTTATTTCTTTGAATCTTGACCGATGATGATGTATTTTTCTTGAATTTATCTTGTATACTTGTACTTTATGTAGTTTTTGAATCGTGAATGTATTCTAATCGACATAGCCTTCGTTGCATTATTAATTCATATTAATAATCATAATTGAGTCTACATGCATCATTAGGAATGCTTGAAACTTTTTGCTTAAAATGCTCGAGTTGAATTAAAATCATGGTGTGCTTGAGGATTAAATTTTTTTGCCTTAGATGGAATGTATTAAATTTAATTTACTTTAATTTGCGGTGGAATTATCGAGCAGGGATTTCCTTATACACATGACAAAGATGAATTGATTTAGTGGGATTATCAAGCGAAGGTTCCCTTGAGAGTACCTCAATGATGATTGTGTATTTCGATGGGATTATCAAATGGTAGTTTTCTAGAGAATCAGTTTCCTAGATGATCATCTCTAAAATGACTTGCATATCTTGTGTCAGTGGGATTATCGAGTCAAAGTTCCTTGAAGGATCATATCTAGGATGACTTGCATCATATGAATTGATGAGATTATTAAGGGTTCCTTAGAGAATTATCTGTAGGATGCCTTGCATTGCATGCATTAGTTGGATTATCGAGCAGTTCAATTGATTATATTTCTTCGATGATTCATGCATCATGGCACCATATTATGACTTGATTTGTACATTTCTACCATTGCACCTTGTTATGGATTGAACAGTTGTCTACTTACCTCTGGTGTGTTTGTTTCAGTTTATAACATCTTGGCATTTTATCTTGTTATATGCCAAGCAGTGTTTTACTTGTCTCCTTCACATTTGTTTCAAACTTGTAGTAGATATGATCTTACTTGGTTTTTAGCTCACTCAAATTAAGTACTCTCATAGGTTTTCAAGATGATAAAGTAGCATGGGATGAAGAATATCTATATGGCTATTTTTATTAGATTTGGATTTATAGTTTATATTTCATTTGAGAATTTATAACAAATCTAAGATATAGAGTGATGTGAGGGATAAACTAGTGATAGTGGATTTGAACATTGTCCCTACTCTTGCTCCGGTTGTAGACTCTCAAGAGTTTCAACACCCGGTCAAGGGTTCGAGTGTCCACAGGTGGTGAAATTCCACTATGGCGAGAGTGTGTGGGGTGTGTGTGCGTGTGTAAAAAAAAAGTAGTGATATTGGATTTGAACATTGAAATTTATAAAGTTTAATTTCAAATTTAAATTTATTTTATTATAGTTTAGATGAATGATAACTCAAATATTAATGTGATAAATGATTGTATAATTATTAGTTCACATTGTAAAACTCAGGATCAAGGTCACCGTACTCAGGTTATGAGGTGGACAACCTTGCTGGATATGGTGATATTTCTTAATCCATTGCTTTTCATGTAGAAAGTCCTTCTCCTTACCTAGGTGGTAGACTCCAGGGCTTCTGGCAATGAGGGGTCGCCCCAGGGAGCGAGCCCCTTCCGGGGACTACCGTTTTCCCAAAGCAACAAGCAGAGAGAATCACAGATTGCTGGTGGAATCAAATTCAAGAAACTAGCCTTAAAATGGCAGACCATTTGAACGGGGAGACAGATTCACCCTATTCGATGGTAACCTACTGTTCGACTGCTCTCAAGAAGAGATGATAAAGATTTTTCAAAGATATGGGAGGGTAGTAGAGGTGTATATTCCCCGCTTTCCAGGAATTAATCAATCCAGAGGCTTCACATTCGTGCGTTTTTGGTATGAAGACGATGCAAGGGTAGCCAAAGGGGTACTTAACGGTCACATAATTGATGGAAGGATAGTCTCGGTGAAAGAAGCAAACCCTAGGTCTTGGATTCCCAATGCGAAATCTTCAACTTCCCCCGTCTAGAGTACGATCGAAGCAAGGAAAACAACAATACCACCTCTAGCAAATCGTAAAAGATGGGAGAAGTCATTTCCTTTGGTTCCAGAAAAACGCAATGTCATGCCCCAAACCCGGAAACCGGGCTCACAAAATTCTCGATTGCCGAATCTGGTGCTGACAGCCTCCGTAGTACCCCATTTTCGGCTCCCAGCGCATATACACCAAATTCCGATCCTGAGATCCTATAAGGAGGATTTTCCAATGTATATTTATCTCATAAGAAGCATAACTACAAGTTTACCCAAATCACAAAGGCAACATCATCATCACATATCCACTAATATAAATATTTGAGTACAGTGTCGAAAAGGAAATACATATATCAAAAATCAAGCTCCAGAAGTCCGCCGCATGCTCCAAGCTTAATGCTGTTGCATTCTAACATCACCTGCACACATATATTGTGCATAAGCTTATAGAAAGCTTAGAGGGTGGTGTACATGTGTGCACAAGTGTCAAGTATTCAATACAGTGCCATAATCATACAATATTAGAGCAAGCGGAAATGCTACAAGTCCATATGCAATATTGTAGTATGTAATACAAATCAGCTATGCAGATAGGGAGTCATAAAGAGCTATATATTAGATGCCGAGGATGCAATGCAATATACAATTTCTGATGAGTTCATGAATATCGTCAGCCGTGTCTAGGCCATACAGAAACATAATAACCCAAAATGCCACATGCTGCGGATGTAATGTGATATGCGGTGCGAATGGAATGACCATGCTGGAGTGTAAAGTCGGGATGATAGTACGTAGTATCGCAGGCTATGAGGTCCACTACAAGGGACTTCTATTCTAACTAGCCCCATACCTAATTTGGATAGTCAGACTTAATGTGGTAAAATCCTAATCTCAGGTTAGTTGCCACCCCAATCGATCCTGGCCATTGCGAAGGTGCACATAACAAATAGTTGCGCACCACCAGCCCAAGTGGATAGTGAATGAATAAATGAATGAGTATGCAACTCCTACTCAATAAGTCCACATAACAATACTGTGTATCTCTGAGATCATCACTGGGGTTTAGTATACTCTACATGCAAATCACCGCCTACTGAAACGTGACCATGCAAGTGGAAGAGACCTCACTATCTGTCTAACCAGTAGTCAACCAATATCTACCCGACACATCGATAGAAGACCCATTCACGAGCTGGTCAAACTCAGCCTAGCTATACCCCCTACTCTCGGGCGGGTAAGGCCACACCCCCTCCCAACCGACCACGACATAGTGGAAGACATGGCCTCCTAGTATTCGGCACTCGGGCGCTTGTGTATCTACTCGATCTCGACATTGGGGCATCTCTTGGCCACGGAGGTTTAGGGACTTTCACCCATGGACATCCAAAGTGCCTAGATGCTCGAGCCAAACGTTTTCGGTATCCCATCTAGCTATCCACGACATGCCTGTGGAGGCTATGGCCCTCATTAGGGTGTACAGTAATCATAACACACAATGCAAGATGCATGAGTCATACAATCTAGTCATGCATCAATCCTACGCATATCGTGCGCTCATGTGAGATAATCTTCACCTATCAGGGAGTCTCATAACAACCGACACTATGGCATATGCGATGGTTGATCATATCTCATAAAAAACATGCAGATGATGCGTATGGACATGTATCATGATGCTACGCTGTCACATACTCATAATCGTTATCAATAATATTCATCGACAATCGACCTCAATAATGTGGATATTTAACCAACGCTGCCCCAAGGAATGGCCCACATAGAGCCTAACATATAGTGGACCCATAGCCTCACAGAAGGGCCTAATATATTACACCAGGGGCTTCACTTAAGAGCTTAATACACATCACGATGGGCCTCTCACATGGGCCTAATATACATCACAACGGGCTCCATCGCCTGACCCTCAAATGCACCACAATACATAAGCCTCATATACATCACATTGGGCCTTAAACACGGGCTGAATACACATCATAATGGGCCTCAAATACGGGTCGCATATACGTCACATTAGGTCGTGACAATCGGCCTCAATATTCGCCCTTGACAATTGGCCTCGATAATCAGAATCGGCCTCGACAATCGGAATCGGCCTCGACAATTGGAGTCGGCCTTTATTCAGCCTCGACAATCAGAATCGACCTCGATATTTGGCCTCGATAATCGGAATCGGCCTATACAATCGGCCTCGACAATTGGAATCAGGCCTGACAATCAGAATCGATAATCAGCCTAACCAAAGGCCTAAGGGAAGGTCATATGAGGACTTTCAACCATCATTGCCCATCAATGTGGACATTTAACCAACATTGCTCCTAAGGAGTGGCTCATACTAGGATCCATACACAGTATAACGGGTCATACTTACATCGCATTAGACCTTAACCATGGGCCTTGAATACATCACAATGGGCCATGTTATCTAGGCCGGAAATGCATCACAATGGGCCACAACCCATGGGCCTTAATATACAACGAGTGGGCCCTACACGTGGGCTAATATATATCATAGGTGGGCCCTACACATGGGCCTCAAGTATATCGCAATGGGCTTCGTAAACATCAAGTGGGCCGCATCAATGGGCTACACCAATGGGCCATGAAACAAATACATCATGGTGGCCCTCAAAACTTACTAATGTGGTACTACAGCTACATAACTGGAGTGAGGTACGCCAATCAATCCGATCCCCCACCATCCAAGGTTTGGACGACGTGGATATACAACATATCATCAAGGTTGGCCCCATCGTGGATGGATAGTGTGCAGATAAAACACATACATCTAGTGGAATCCACGTTCATGGACTGGACGAAGTGGATAAAAACACTTACATCACGGTGGACCCCACGTCCATCAGCTGGATGGCGTGGATGTAATACATACACCCTGACAGGCCACATACATTAGGGCCCACTGCCTTATACACATGGATGGTGTGGATATATGCAACACATCAAGGTGGGACCCACACGTGTGGGTAAAACACTTGCAGCACGTGGGTCCTAAGCAGATAAATGGTTGGATAAACACATACTCCATAATCAGACCCACTGAGGTTATTGACGTCCATTCAGCAGTTATTTAGCTGCACAGTATACCAGCTAATCTACATCCACCGTCCATAGATTAGATGATGTGGATGTAACACAATAATTAAGGTGGGCCCCACACACTGCCATGATGGGGTCCACGTCAAATGAATGGACGGTTAGAATATAACAAATACTTCATGATCTGGCCCACCATCTAGAGTTCTGGACGGTGTGGATCAATGACACATACATCTTGGGGGCCCACACAGCACTACCCATCTTGGAGGGGCCCACCAGCCCGTCCAGACCACTGGGCGGTCTGGATGAACGGACAACGTGGAAGACACATACATCCAAGAGCCCACAGGCCGTTGACGCCGTGTACAGCAACTAGATGGCTGGTGTACACCATGCCATCTAACGTCCAAGTAGGTGGGTCCCACATGGGACCCACCATAACGTTAATTTTTCCATCCAAACGGTTGATAAGGTCACAAAGACCGGTTGATAAGGTCACAAAGACCTGAATAAAGGGGGAAAATAAATTTCATATCGATCTAAAACTTTTGTGACCTAAAAAAAAAGTTTCAATGGTAGACGTTCAATCTCCTGTTCCTTTTGGTGTGGATCACCTGAGTTCCGTGAACGGTTGATTTTTAGAGGATCTTGCTTCTCAAAGGGGACTCATCAAATGCAAGGTGTGGATGTTCAACATACATCATGGTGGGGCCTGTAGTGGGGCCCACGGTCCAACCCATTAGAAGCAGCAAGACGTTAGAGCTGGCAGCAGCAACGTATCTCTTTTTTTTTTTTTTTTTCTTATTTCCTAAGGAATTTTATAGGTGGGGCCAACATCGGGATCATCCAGTCCGTCCCCTGGATTTTATGCCCTGGGACGCATCTAGCAAGCCCAATATTCAATATCTTTTTATGCACAGAAACATCACAGCAGGCCCTATCAGATTTTTAACAATATATACACTATTTCTTATGATATGGCCCGCCAGAGATTTGAAATGGCTTCATTTCTCGGCTCAACGCTGAAAATGGGCTGGGAAAAAGGGTGGACGGTGTGAATTAAATACATACATCTTGGGTGGGGCCTGTTGTGGGTCCCACACTCCTCACTACAAACCCCTATAGTGTGGGACGTTGCTTACTGCAGCGTTCTATGGACGCTGGCAGCTGCGCCCGTTACGTAGCTCATACTCACATTTATGGTGGAATTTCATCACCTATGTGGGCCCACTAGGTGGATGGTATAGGTAAAATACATACTTCGTAGTGGGGTCCATTTGGGTGGGCCACAAGGCTTCATCGTTACCATAAAAATGAAAGAGAGGGAGAGAGAGATCGGTAAGAAGGGGAGGGACCCCGCCACTATGTGCCCTCCCTAAATATAAAGCATACATCAAGATCGGTCCCACCATATGTGGGTCCTCAAATAACAAAATTGACGGTTAGATCACCCACCTGTCGACCTTCTTCTTAGTCCCTTAGCCTCCTTAGCTCCTATACTCAACTTTTGATAGAGATAGATGATGAATGAATGGTTGAGATGAGAGATGAGTGAGTGGGAAAGTGGGCCACTCTTAGATTTGGGAGAGTGAGCTTGGACATTGGGTGTTGCTTATGGAGTTGAAGAGTAAAGATAGAAATGAGAGAAATAATGGATGAAAGGGATGGATGGAGTGGTTGTTGTACGGAAAGGAGATGGAGAGGTAAGGTTTTGTTTGAATTTGGAAAAAGAGGCATGGGTAGGGAGAGAAAGAGTTGGCTTGTGGAAAAAGAAGGGATGGGTGTTGGTACTTGTGGTATGGAGTGTACTTGATTGATTGATTGATTGATTGATTGATGGGACATGTTGTAGAGATTCCTTCGAAATTTGCAACCCGCGACATTTTCCTCGAAATGAACGAGGGCCCACATCTTCTAGCCTGGGTATCGAATCGCTGCGCGAGTTGTGGCGTTGGAACCGCGGCGACAGCGCAGTCTCTAAGGTATAAGTTTCGGATCCAACCGACTTCGGTATGCAGCTCTGGACTTATGATCTCGCGCAAATGTCGGATACATGTCGAGGGTTGGTGAAATTTGATTGGGAGGTAGATGAAGCCTACGGAATGGTACGGTTTAGGATACGGGTCTTACACGCGAGGAGGTAGCTATCACGCCCCAAACCCGGAGATCAGTTTCACAGGAATCCCGATTACCTAATCCGGTGCCGACAGCCTCCGTAGTACCCTATTCTCGGCTCCTAGCGTCCATACACCAGATTTCGATCTTGGGATGCTATAAGGAGGATTTTTTTTTAAACGTTTAACTCATAATAAGCATAACCACAAGATTACCCAATTTATAAGGAAACATCATCATCATATATCCACTAATATAATCATTTGAGTACAATGCTGAAAAGAAAATACATAAATTGAAGATCAAGCTCTAGTAGATCGTTGCACGCTCCAAGCTCAACACTGCTGTAACCTAACATCACCTGCACATATTTATCATGCATAAGCTTATGGAAAGCTTAGAGGGTGGTGTAGGTGTGTGTATAAGGTAAGTGTCAAGTATTCAACGCAATGTCATAATCATACAATGTTAAAATAGGCACAAGATCATGAATCATACATTATCAGAATAAGCAAAAATACTGACAAGTTGATGAATCAAACAGTATTCTGACAAGTCGATGAATCAAACAATATCAGAATACACAATACAGATCATCTATACAAATGAGGAACAATATCAGAATACGCGATGTAGATTAACTATACAAATGAGGAACAATATTAGAATATGTGATACAGATCAACTATACAAATGAGGAGTCATAAAGAGTCAAATATCAGATACCATATCTAAATCATATAAATGCAGAAACACAGGTAACCCAAAATGCCATATGCCGCGAATGTAATGCAATATGCGATGCAAATGGAATGACCATACTGGAATGTGAAGTCGGGACGATAGTATGTAGTATCACAGTCTATGGGGTCCATTACAAGGGACTTCTATCCAAACCAGTCCCATACCTAAATTTGGATAGTCAGACTCAATGTGGTAAACTCCCGGTCTCAGGTTAGTCGCACGCCCAACCGAAATCCTGGTCATGCGAAGTTACACGTAACAAATAGTTACGTACCATTAGCCCGAGTGGATAGTGAATGAATGAATATATAATTCTTGCTCAATAAGTCCACATATTAGTACGGTTCCTCTCTGGGATCATCACCGGGGTTTAGTACATTCCAAATGGCACTGCCGCTCTCCCAGCCACACAGTCCAAGTGAGCATAAGAAACCTCACTATCCGCTTGGCCAATAGTCTGCAAATACCTATTCGGCACATCGATAGCAGACCCATTCACGAGTTGGTTAAACTCAGCCGAGCAATGCCCCCTACGCTCAGGCGGGTAAGGCCACACCCCCTCCTAACCGACCACGACACAGTGGGAGACGTGACCTCCTGGTATTCGGCACTTGGACGCTCGTATATCCACTCAGTTTCGATGTTGGGGCGTCCTCTGGTACCAAGAGGGTTTATAGATTTTCACGCAGGGCCATCTATGGCAGCCCGATGCTAGAATAAATTTTCGGTACCCCGTCTGGTCATCCACGATATGCATGTGGAGGCTACGACCTTGATGTTGCTAGGGCGTACAATAATCATAATGCAAGATGCATGAGTCATACAATCCAGTCATGCATCAATCCTACGCATACCGTGCGCTCTTGTGAGATAACCTCTACCTATCAGGGAGTCTCATAACAACATGCTCCATGACATATGCAATGATCAACCACATCTCATAACAAACATGCAGATGATGCGTATGGGCATGTATCATTATGCTATGCTGTCACATACTCATAATCGGTATCAATAACCATCATCGACAATTAACCTCGATAACGTGGACATTTAACAAACATTGCCCCCGAGGAATGACCCTCATAGATCCTATCATATAGTGGACCATGACCTCACACAAAGGCCTAATATACAACACAATGGGCTTTACTCAAGGGCCACATATACGCAACAAGTGGACCCTGCTCATGGGCCTAATACATATCACAATGGGCCTTGCCCATGGGCCATGAATACATCACAATGGGCCTTGCCCATGGGCCATGAATACATCACAATGGGCCTTGCCCATGGGTGGCAAATACATGACATGTGGGCCCTACACATGGGGCTTGAATACATCAAATGAGCCATGCATCATGGGCCTAATACGTGTCACAATGGGCCTCAACTACGGGTCACATGTAATTAGATAGGTCTCGACAATCGGCCTTAGCGATCGAACTCGGCCTCATTAATCAAAATCGGCCTCGACAATCAAGGTTGGCCTCAACTATCAAAATCGACAGTCGGAATCGACCTCGATACTTCGCCTCGACAATCAGAATCGACCTATACAATCGGCCTCGACCATCGGAGTCGGTCAATAATCGGAATTAGCAAATCGGTCACGTCAATCGAAATTGACAATCGGCCACTACAATTGGAATCAGCAAATCGATCACGTCAATCAGAATCGGCAATCGGTCATGATAATCGGAATCGATCGATAATTGAAATTGACAAATCAATCACATTAATCAGAATCGGTAATCGGTCATGATAATCGGAATCGATCGATAACCGGAATCGACAAATCAGTCATGTCAATTAGAATCGGCAATCGGCTACGACAATCGGAATCGATCGATAATCAGAGTTGGTAAATCGGTCATGACAATTGAGATCGATCGATAATCAGAGTCGGTAAATCAGTCACGTCAATCGGAACCAATAATCAACCTCGACCGATAATCGGCAATCGGTGAGAATGGGTCTAACAAGGTCTAAAGGAAGGTCATAATGAGGACATTAAACCATCATTGCCCATCGATGTGGCCATTAAACTAACATTGCTCCCAAAGAGTGGCCCACGTAAGCATTACTTCATACATTATAGTGAAATCACACCTTACATCCAACCACGAATACACAACAGGTGGGCCATGCACATGGGCCTCAAATACACAGCATGTGGGCTCTATATAAGGGTCTCATATACATCAAGTGGGCCCTGCACATGGGCCTCAAATACATCACACGTGGGCCCTATAAATGTGTCTCATATACAACACATCGGGCCTCAACGCGTCATAATGGGCCGCATCATGGTGGGCCACATACGTCACAATGGATCGCATCACATAAGCCGTGCTAATGGGCCTTATGCACATCAAGTGGGCTACATCAATAGGTCGCATCAATAGGCTTCGTATACATCAAGTGAGCCACATCAATAGGTCGAATCAAATGGGCCTAATATACATAATAGGTGGGCCTCAAATACATTAAGTGGGCCGCATCCACGGGCCGGGAATACATCACAATGGGCCTTATCGCATGGGCTTTAAATACATAATAGGTGGGTATTGTACACAAGCCCAAATATCTCAAGTGGGCCTAATAGGACAACCCATAACTCAGGAAAATGAATGGGCAACCTTTATACACCACGGTGGGCCGCACAAATAGACGGCATAGGTATATAATAGATACATCATGGTGTCCCTCATGAGGATAAAACACATACATTCAAGGTGGGGGTTCCACCTGTCTAGCAAAATGGATAGCGTGGATGTAAACCACATACCTCAAAGGTGAGGTCCTCGTGTCCAAATGGATGGGTGGGAGAAACACAAGCATCATGTGGCCCCCACGCCACCCGTCCAGATGGACGATACTGATAAAATACATAAATCATGGTGGGGCCACATGTGTGGATACAGAATAAATTCATCAAGGTGGGCCCCATCATCAAAAGAGGTGGACGGTGTGGATACACACAGACTCAGAGTTCTTGCTGCTGTCAATATAGCAGGTAAATAACCGTGTAAGGTACACCGGCCAATTAGCTTACATAGAGGTGGGTCCTACGGAGACCCACCATATAAAATAATATATAATATAATATAATATATATATATATATATATATATATATATATATATATATATATATATATATATATATATATATATAAAGGGCCCCACCCAGCGTCTAAGAAGGGATGGACGGCTGGGATGCAAAACACATAGAATGGGTCCCACCGTCCATATCTGGACGGTGGACTGCATGTATGAACACATGCCTTATGATAGGACCCACCGTCCAGGTTATGGTGGGCCATGTTAAAATGGATGGATGGTAAGGTATAAAACACATATATCAATGGTGGCCCCGTGTGCATCGTCCAAAATAGATGGTGTTAATATACAATGCATACATCTAGTGGGCCCCACCTCCACCGTCCATGGACGCTGTGGAACATAATACATACATCAGTGGGTCCCATGCAGGGGCCCACCATAACGTTTACTTATCATCCAACTGTTGATAAGGTTAAGCAGTCCTTGATGAACAGGAAAAACAAATTTCGTAATGATCCAAAACATACATCAGCGGATCAAGTGTTAACGCTATTGTTAGCCATATCAGGTGGCTCATGGCAAAAATCAGCAGAGGGCTTCCCAGCCCAAACCCAAACAAAATCCTGTAGTGCCTAATATACCAGAATCTGGGGATCCCAGCCCCTCCTACCTCTGCTAAGTCATTCCAGATTGTGAAATGGGCCAATCCATGCTTGGGTTGGGTAAAAGTGAATGTGGATGGCACGGCTTTCAGCAACCTAGGGCCGTCTTCGGGGGGGGGGGGTCCATAGAAGCTCAACCGGTAACATTCTTTTTGCAGTCTCTTTGGGCTATGGGAAAGGAACAAACAATAAGGCTGAACTTCGTGCAGTTCATGATGCTATGACCTTCGGTGTCTCTTTTGGATTCAATCAGATTATGTTAGAATCAGATTCCAAGTTTGTAGTGGATGCCTTTAGGGGTAACTCCAATCTAGCATGGAAGTGGAGGTATTGGTTGTGTAGGATCGAGGGTCTTAAGAAGAGGGGTAACTTTGCCATATCCCTCATTCCTAGAGAAGGGAACGGACCGGCTGGCGGGCAGGATAGAGATGGTGCAGATATATAGGGCAACGTTTTGTTCAGGTACGTGAAAGATTTACCAATCTGTATTAGGAGTTTGTACATGTTAGATAAGGTTGGTTTGGGTACTATTAGAGAATCTAAAGTAGGCACCTAATCTCTAAGCTAGCGGGGAGGGATTTGTATATGGATACCATGCAGCCCAGGAGGCTTTAGTTGTCCAGGGCCGCCCAAATTTTGTAATGGTTTCTTCAGATTATATATATTCATATTCTTTTTTTGAAAAAAAAAAAAAAAAAACCTTGCTGGATGTGTAAAATGTGACACAAAGACCTTCGTGGGCTCCACAGGCCAACTAGTTGTGAGTGAGCATAAACATAAATACAATAGTCAAGGGTCTGAAATCTAGGGGGGCCAACCTTTCTCTCGGTGGACACATTTTCACAGACCTAGTCGGGGCTATGGAATAAAAGCTACAGCAAATGGAGGGCAGTAGAGAGGCTGTGGACTTTGACAGATTCTCTTCACGCTGAGACAAAAGCACGAAAAACGTACGAAGCGGGTGACACGAGAAATAAGGCCGCTTTCAGAGAATTTTACAAATGTCATGTGACGCACATTCCAGTCATTTTATTTGTGGATCGTGTTTGTGAAGCGGATTGGCTCGTTTACCACACACACCGTGTTTGAAGGTTTCTATTCGCTTAAAACATCATATAGTCAAAACATCTTCTTTGTTTTCTTTATTTTTTTTTTGGTTTTTCCTCCACTGCTGAAATACGTCATGTTGAAATCTTGAAATTCAAGGCCCAACGCACGCCTCTCTCTCGATATTGAAATTCAAGTCACAAACATACGCACCTCTCTCTCTCTAAATACATGGCTATAAATACCAAAACTACATGTTGCCACATTCCATATTGAAAAGAAAACTACAAAGCAATATCCTTCTCACAAAGAAAGAAGTATTACGAAATAATGTCCATGCAAAGGTTTCTGTCTAGCCAAGCCTCGTCGCCTATTCGGCAAATAGCCAATGGGATGTTGGCTCGACCCTGCGACGTCTTTATAAACCACCGTGGTGTAGACACCAAGCGGACTGTTGCAGGGTTGCTCTACCACCGTCTCTCCCAGCTCAACCTCCACCCTTTCTTGTATAGTAAAAGCATGCAACCCAACAATAGTCTATTTGAGAGCATCGGCTCAGCGATCCAGCAATGTAAGGTTGGGGTCGTCGTGTTCTCCCCTCGTTACTGCGATTCGTATTTCTGCTTACACGAGCTAGCGCTTTTGGTCGAAATGAAAAAGAAGCTCATTCCGATCTTCTGCGACATCAGACCGTCGGAGCTTCATGTCATGAGCTATGATAAGTTCACACCCAAAGAGTTGTTGAGGTTTAGGCAGGCACTGCAAGAAGCTAGGTACACGGTGGGGATTGTTTTCAACTCACAGAACGGGTAATGACAAAGTTCCTTTCACTTCTTCTTCTCATAGAAAATCATACACAATCGTATATATATATACACACACAAAAATCACATCACACACATTTCATGGTGGACCACACACACACACACACACACACCATATATATATATATATATATATATATATATATATATATATATATATAAAAATCCAGCCAACCATGTCCCACTTGGATGAGGGGTTAGACAAAGTTTTAGCCGCATCCAAACCTCAGGTGGGCCCACCAAGTACTTTGATATGTTTTGGACATGTATTCACATGGTTTGAGATGGTGGTCCACCTGAGTTCTGTATAAGGTGATTTTTGGGTTATCCCGTTAACTAAAGGAGACCCATCAAATGCACAGTGTTGATGTTCTCCACCCATCACGATGGGGCCCACAATTGAAAAATGAGTTGACAGCAAAGACCCACAAAAATCAAAATTTTAAAACTCGTGCTTAATTGAGACTTTTCTCCCAAAATGATGCCTCATCCAATACGAATATATGCATTGCCTGACATTCAGATGTTTCTCTTTGTTTTTTGTGTGGGTGTTTAGAAATTGGTCTGACCTGGTGACAAGCGTTTCAGACATCATCCTGAAGAGCCTGAAGGAAGAGGAAGGCCGCTGATGAGAAGAGATGCAAATTAAAAAAACAAAAACGATTTTTTATCCAATTCATCTGATCATATAGAGTGAATGCAAATAAAACATTTGTGATTCTTTAAAATAACAACATTTTTTCTTTCTTTCTTTCTTTCTTTCTTTAGGATTTGTAACACGTTGATGTTATACACACGTGTTTTAGTGTAAGTGTGTCATAGTGAAACATGGTAACGAGGGAGGTAGGTGATTGCTTATAAAGTCCCGTCGATAGAAAAGGCAAACCATTCTTTTGTATTTGATTGTTTATAGGAAAGCATATATCTAAGATGCTGGTGTTTATTGATTCTTCTAATCTATGCCATTGTTACAAGTTCATGATTCTGTATGTCGGTTTCTCACAAAAAGAGAGAATATCTGTGTTTGGCATGTCCTAGTGCACTGCTACTTTGTGGTGCAAATGAATTCAAATTCTAAATTTCATTGTGACATATTCCAATGAAAAATTCAAAGTTCAACCCTATATTTTAATTTTAGAGGAGGTGTCGCATTAAAAAATATGGAATGGGAGATGACCGAAACATGGCGTGTGGCATGGTAGATCGAAAATGGTCCATCTAGTTGGTTGTTTCCATGAACGGCCTGTACGTGGAAATGAATCCTATACATGTATATAGTGGCCATTGAATAAGTGAGATGAAAATGTATTCAAAGGAGAAATCGATGGCCGGGATCATCCGTTTGATTTGGCTTTCAAGCAAGGGTCATCCACATGGACGATTGGACAGATAAGATCCACCTGGATGTGGTCCACCTGAAATTTGTATCTTCTTCATTTTTGGGACCACGCCCTAAGATATATAAGCTGGAAAAACAGATGCACTGCGTGGATGGACAATGCATGCATTGAGGTGGACCCTACGGTTAGGTTCCACCCACATAGCTGGTTCCGTAGTCGCAGCCAAGTCGCGCTCTAGTAACCATCCAAAATGGGCGCACGGTTTGGGTGGATCCTGTGGGGCCTACTTTGATGTGTGCGCCTTACATCCACAGCGTCCATCCATTTTTAAAGCTCGTGATCCCAAAAATGAAGCAGATCCAAGTCTTAGGTGGATTATACTGCACGAAACAGTGGTGATTGAATCTCCACCATTAAAAACTTTAATGGTGCGAGCCACTGAAATGTTTATTTTCCATACCTTTTAATAAGTTCACAATGACAACCCATGAACATCAGCTTCATTCAAAGCTTTAATTTGTGACACTTGATCTTGTATTATATTGCACCAAAAATTTGAATCTTCTTCATTTTCAGGATATTCTTTAAAAATGAGTTTTCAAAACCAATGAACCAGCACATATATCATGGTGGCCCCACCTTCAGGGATCCCACCCGCCTCCAAAATCGCTGACAATGTGGTGCCGATGCTCGAGGTCACTATGCTCAATGTCGTTTAATGGAACAGAGGGGCGCGGATTACATCAAGGGGGGCCCTACACGGTTAGGGTAACTCCCACTAAGCTGTTACCGGGTAATAGCTAACACGCTCCAAGGATGGAGGGTGCTATTGGACTCGGACTGCATAAGATAGAATTTTGAATAAAGTTTGCGACACGCCCAGCCCAAAACAGTTCAAAATCTGGGCCAAGACCTACTTTATACCCTGCCCATTTAAAAATAAAAATAAAAATTGGAGCGAAATTATCTGATTTTTTTATTCCTAGGATCTAAGCATTATTTCCAATCCTATAGAAAGCACAGATTTTTATTTTATTTTATTTTATTCTCTCAAACTGTGAATGTGTGTGTGTATATATATATATATATATATATATATATATATAAGATGAGGGATCTGTACGGCATCACACACAATAACAATTCGAGCCACCCTCGGCATAAAAAGGGAAAGAGGGCAGCCTATCATGACCCTTCAGCTAAATGACAAGCAAGAACCTCCTAAGGGACAAAGTAGTGGGATTCTGGTTTAGGCAGATTCTCACCACTCCTAATCTTGTTCAGTTCAGAATAAGGTCTCTTCTAGTGATTGGGGGAAGAAGAGATGACCTGGCCCATTGACAGCCTTGGATAAAACACAACACCGATCGTTGGTACTGTGTATGGGTTCTAAAAAAATTTGTGGGCCCATGCTTTATCCAAGCCATTTATCTATTTTTTCAGATAATTTTATAACAAGTTCAATAAAATGAGGTAGATAAAAAAAAGTATCAAGTGGACCACACCACATGAAACAATGTGGTTTGAACATCTATTTTTGAAAACTTTTTGTTGTCAGATGCCTTAAATCTGATAGGATTTTGGGCCGCTCGACTAGTTGAGGTCTGCTCGACTCAAAGTCCAGCGACCTTTGTTTTTTGTTGTCCAGGTCGTTCGACCAGTTGAGGAGATGTCTTGACTGGTCGAACGGGTTGCTCGACCAGTCGAGGCACTCCTTCAACTAATCGAGGGTTACGCAGATCATCCGCGGACTGCGTAAATTTGAGGCGGTTTTCGGACCTTTTCAAATGAGGTGCATAAGTGGAGTTTCCTAAACTATAAATAGGGGTCCCTAGGGCTATTTTAGGGCATACTAAGGCTTTTTAAAGTTATTCCAAGGGTTCCTAAAAGGGTTTTAGGGTCTCTAAAGGGTGTAACAAAGGTGAGATTCGAGGTTGTTCGAATCAGGTAAGTCTTTTCTCTTTGTAATTTATGCTTTCATTATGATTTTTATAAGCTTAAAAATTAAGTTAATCCATGACTTGGTTGGGCCACACCACATACAACAGTTGAGATGGGTTACCCCCCCCCCCCCCCCCAATAAAACATTCATAATTATTTATTGGGTCCAGCGAGATGTGGTTCAAAAATCCAGCTAACCATTGTGTGTGTCCCACTTGGATGAGGGGTTAGACCAAGTTTTAGCCGCATCCAAACCTCAGGTGGGCCCACCAAGTACTTTGATATGTTTTGGACATGTATTCACATGGTTTGAGATGATATGGTCCTCCTGAGTTTTGTATAAGGTGATTTTTGGGTTATCCCGTTAACTAAAGGGGACCCATCAAATGCACGGTGTTGATGTTCTCCATCCATCACGATGGGCCCACAATTGAAAAATGAGTTGACAGCAACGACCCACTAAAATCAAAATTTGAAAACTCTAGGAGTGCTTAATTGAGACTTTTCTCCCAAAATGATGCCTCATCCAATATGAATATATGCATTGCCTGACATTCAGATGTTTCTCTTTGTTTTTTGTGTGTGTGTTTAGAAATTGGTCTGACCTGGTGACAAGCGTTTCAGACATCATCCTGAAGAGCCTGAAGGAAGAGGAAGGCCACTGACGAGAAGAGAGATGCAAATTAAAAAAGCAAAAACGATTTTTTATCCAATTCATCTGATCATAGAGTGAATGCAAATAAAACATTTGTGATTCTTTAAAATAACAACATTTTTCTTTCTTTCTTTCTTTCTTTAGGATTTGTAACACGTTGATGTTACACACACCTGTTTTAGTGTAAGTGTGTCATAGTGAAACATGGTAACGAGGGAGGTAGGTGATTGTTTATAAAGTCCTGTCGATAGAAAAGGCAAACCATTCTTCTGTATTTGATTGTTTATAGGAAAGCATATATCTAACATGCTGCTGTTTATTGATTCTTCTAATCTATGCCATTGTTACAAGTTCATGATTCTGTATGTCTGTTTCTCACAAAAAGAGAGAATATCTATGTTTGGCATGTCTTAGTGCACTGCTACTTTGTGGTGCAAACTAATTCAAATTCTAAATTTCATTGTGACATATTCCAATGAAAAATTCAAAGTTCAACCCTATATTTTAATTTTAGAGGTGTCGCATTAAAAAATATGGAATGGGAGATGACCGAAACATGGCGTGTGGCATGGTAGATCGAAAATGGTCCATCTAGTTGGTTGTTTCCATGAACTGTCCGTACGTGGAAATGAATCCTATACATGTATATAATGGCCATTGAATAAGTGAGATGAAAATGCATTCAAAGGAGAAATCGATGGCCGGGATCATCCGTTTGATTTGGCTTTCAAGCAAGGGTCATCCACGTGGACGATTGGACAGATAAGATCCACCTGGATGAGGTCCACCTGAAATTTGTATCTTCTTCATTTTTGAGACCACGCCCTAAGATATATAAGCTGGAAAAACAGATGCACTGCGTGGATGGACAATGCATGCATTGAGGTGGACCCTACGGTTAGGTTCCACCCACACATAGCTGGTTCCGTAGTCGCAGCCAAGTCGCGCTCTAGTAACCATCCAAAATGGGCGCACGGTTTGGGTGGATCCTGTGGGGCCCACTGTGATGTGTGCGCCTTACATCCACAACATCCATCCATTTTTAAAGCTCGTGATCCCAAAAATGAAGCATATCCAAGTCTTAGGTGGATTATACTGCACGAAACAGTGGTGATTGAATCTCCACCATTAAAAACTTTAATGGTGCGAGCCACCGAAGTGTTTATTTTCCATGCCTTTTAATAAGTTCACAATGACAACCCATGAACATCAGCTTCATTCAAAGCTTTTGTGACACTTGATAGACTTTTAATAGTCAATTATCACTTTTTCTTGTATTATATTGCACCAAAAATTTGAATCTTCTTCATTTCAGGATATTCTTTAAAAATGAGTTTTCAAAACCAATGAACCAGCACACATATCATGGTGGCCCCACCGTCAGGGATCCCACCCGCCTCCAAAATCGCTGACAATGTGGTGCCGATGCTCAAGGTCACCATGCTCAATATCGTTTAGTGGAACAGAAGGGCGTGGATTATTGAGATTTTTTGTCCGCGGAATCACACAGATCTAGATCTAGGATAGCAAGTTAATGGTGCCAAGCAAATACAAGAGAACACACAGATTTAACGTGGAAAACCTTTACGAGAAAAACCACGGCACAAAGCAATAGATCTCCACTATGAAACAAAAATTATAAGAGAAAAGACTTACCCGATTCAAACAACCTTGAATCTCACTCTTGCTACACCCTTTAATTTCCCTAGAACCCCTTTAGAAAGCTCAAGAAATATTCCCCATACCCTAGAAAAACCCTAGGGACACCTATTTATAGTTTAGGCAACTTCCCCTTTCGCACCCTTGCGAAAGGCGATACAGAATCCGCAGTCTGCATCAAATTCGGAAACGAATTTGCATAACTACGACTAGTCGAGCCGAGTCTACGACTGGTCGTGGGACCCCTTCGACTGGTCGTGAATCCCGAACACCAAAAAACTGAGCTCGCTGGACTTCAAGTCGTGCAAGCTACAACCAGTCGAGCAGCTCCTACGACCGGTCGTGGCTGACCCACAACTGGTCGAGCAACATCAGAATTTAAGATTTTTCAACATTCTCCCCCAAGTCTTCCATCTTTAACCGTGTAGCTTCTTGACCTCTTCTCTTATTTCTATATCACACCATAGCTTCTTGTGCAAACTCTGTCTTTCTTTTACTCCATTGCCAAGCCCAAAGAAGTTATACATAACTTGAACTTCCCTGTAGGAACGATCTAGGTGAGCATGTCTGCCGGATTAAAATCCACAAGCTCAACCACATTTATTTCTGTCTTCTCAAAAGGAAAGATGCAATCTTCTTACCATCTCATTGCTACCCAATATTGCTTACCGGGGTACTTGCTCACAACATTGATAGCCTGTAAAATAACCGGTCTAATCCAGACCATGGCATATATTGCCAACCGCATTCGAATAAGGCTCATGAGATATCTTGCTTTTCCTCATCTGCTTTGGGACATGTGCTGAGGAAAACTTGAGGAGAGACGTGTAGGGAACGCTCTCCGGCTTTACTTAGCCCATCACATCCTTGATCAATACCTAAACACAAAGTATTCCTCCTGTGATTACCATAGCCTACTCTTCCTTCAGTCTCAATGCTAAGAACCATCTTTGCAGCCCCCCGATCCTTCATCCATGAAGGAATCAAATCACTGCCTAAGCGACAGGTCGAACCACGACCTCCTGCAAAGTCTTTTCTCAGCTCCTTTAACTTCGAACCGCTCTGGCTGCTACATGTAGATCTGCTCTTCACTTTCCCTTGCAGAAGTGTAGACTCCACATCCATCTTTCCAGCTCAAGATCACATTGGCCAACTAGCGCCAATCATGGATTTAATAGACACCTGCTATACCGTCGGCGCGAATATCTCTGAGAAGTCAATCCCTTCTCTCTGAGCATAACCCTTCGCTACCAACCTCGCCCTGTATCTATGTTGTATCCTCCTGAAGATCCACCTACATCCAACCAATTTTCAGCCCACTGGAAGCTCCACCTGCTCCTATATGTCGGTCTGGTACAACAAATCCATCACATCTCCCATAATCACTTTTCACTTCTCAGCACCATGCTCATCTAGAGCCATCTGAATAGAAGATGAATCCCCCTGCGATATTGGAGTCGTCCATATACCTCGCTGATATCCTGCGATCATGCCGTGTGATTCTCCTCACAGGTGACTCCTCCACCTGCTTTGTATCCCTGTCCACACGTCTCAGCTTTTTTACCCTGTCCGCTCATGTGGCCATGTCCAACATGCCACACACATGCAGAGGTGGAATCCACTACATCCACTACAGCTCCACCTTTTGAAGTGCTCTCGATCAACCTATACAAGTTACCGAGTCGTTGCGCTTTCATGATTACCCGTGCTCCCTTAAATACCTTAAGAGCACTATCAATACCTGTGTACTTGCATCCTTTTACCTCAAGTACACCAAGAGAAATCAGATTCTGCTTCAAATTAGGAACGTGCCTGACATTAGTTAAGGTACGCTCCACCCCATCAAACATCTCGATGCGCACTATACCAATAACCACAACATTACAGGCAATGTCATTGCCCATAAATACCTGTCCACCATCACACTCCCTATAGCTGGTGAACCAACTCCGATGAGGAGTCATGTGAAAAGATGTCATTGTGTCTAGCATCCACTCGTCCTTACGATCATCGTATGACCGTCTGAGCGAAGACACAAATAAAACATCACCATCACATTCATCTGATGTGTCAGCATTGGCCTCCCTATATGAAGCCTCAAAATCTTTCCTATTTATTTTAGGATTTCCACAATCCTTCTTCACATGTCCTTCTTTCCCACAATTTCAGCACTTTATCTTTCCTTTGCCCTTACCCTTGGATTTAGATCTAGAACCTAAAGAACCTGTACCTTGTTCAGAATTCCTACCAATTGTAAACAGTGTATCAGAAGATGTCCTCATGTCGCTGTTTAGCTGTCTCATAGCCTTCCCTTGAAGGGCTGAGACAATGGTGTCGACACTCAAGGTTTTATTCATGCTGCACATAGTGTCCTTGAATGACTCATACGACGTCGGAAGAGAATTCAGTAACATACATGCTTGTTCTTCATCTTTCATCACTTCCTCCATATTCAGAAATTTGAAAACTAATTTATTAAAGTTGCTGATGTGAGCCTCCAAATCTCCACCCTCTGCCATCTTCAAGTTATACCACTGCCGCTTTAAGTGTAGGTGATTTTCAGAGGATTTTTTCGCATAGACATCCTCTAACTTTACCCATAATTTAGCCACAGTTTTCTCCCTCATGACATTGTAGAGAACCTCATCCGTGAGACAAACAGATCGATGATAAAGCCTTCTTATCAAGAGCATTCCACTTGTTATCAGTCATAGTGGACTTTTGCTCCTCAAGAGCACCATCTTCGCCTTGCTTGATTAAGGAACCCATCATCTTGATTTTCCATAACTTAAAATTATTTTTCCCTGAGTACTTCTTAATCTCATACATAGTGCTCACCATTATTACTAATCCCTCAGATTTAGATCCGTGCCCTAACGATTGCTTTGATACCACTTGTTGGGTTTTTTTGTCCACGGAATCACACAGATCTAGATCTAGGATAACAACTTAATGGCGCCAAGCACATACAAGAGAACACACAAATTTAACGTGGAAAACCCTTGCGGGAAAAACCACGGCACAAAGCGACAAATCTCTATTATGAAACAGAAATTACAAAGAAAGGACTTACCCAATTTAAACAACCTTGAATCTCACCCTTGCTACGCCCTTTAATTTCCCTAGAACCCCTTTAGAAAGCTTAAGATATATTCCCCATACCCTAGAAAAACCCTAGGGACACCTATTTATAGTTTAGGCAACTTCCCCTTTCGCACCCTTACGAAAGGCGACACAGAATCCGCAGTCTGCATCAAATTCAGAAACGAATTTACGTAACTATCACTGGTTGAGCCGAGTCTATGACTGGTCGTGAGACCCCCTCGACCGGTCGAGTCATCCCTTCGACCGGTCGTGAATCCCAGACCCCAAAAATCTAAGCTCGCTGGACTTCGAGTCGTGCAAGCCACGACCAATCGAGCATCTCCTACGACCAGTCGTGGCTGACCCACGACCGATCAAGCAACATCATAATTAAAAAATTTTCAACACGGATTACATCAAGGCGGGCCCTACATGGTTAGGGTAACACCCACTGAGCTATTACCGGGTAATAGCTAACATGCTCCAAGGACGGAGGGAGCTACTGGACTCAGATTGCATAAGATAGAACTAGGGGTGTTAGTGGACCGGGTTTGGGCTTGAAAAATCAGAATTTTGAATAAAGTCTGCCACACGCCCGGCCCATAACAATTCAATATCTAGGCTGAGACCTACTTTAGACCCGGCCCATTTTATTTATTTATTTATTTTTGGAGTGAAATTATCTGATTTTTTTTATTCATAAGATCTAAGCATTATTTCTAATCATATAGAAAGCACAGATTTTTTTTTTCCCTCAAAATGTGAGGATATATATATTAGATGAGGGATCTGTTCAGCATCTCACACAATAACAAATCCGGCCACCCTCGTCATAAAAAGGGAAAGAGGGCAGCCTATCATGACCCTCTAGCTAAATGACAAGCAAGAACCTTCTAAGGGACTAATCAGTGGGATTCTGGTTTAGGCAGATTCTCACCACTCCTGATCCTGTTGTTTTGTCCAGAACAAGGTCTCCTCTAGTGATAGGGGGAAGAAGAGACGGGTTAGACCTGGCCCATTGACAGTCGTATTGTATATAGGTTACAAAAAAATCTGTGGGCCCGTGCTTTATCTAAGCCATTTATCTATTTTTCCAGATAATTTTATAACAGGTTCAATAAAATGAGGTAGATCAATGAAAAAAAAAAGTGAAAAAAAGTATTAAGTGGACCACACCACATGAAATGATGTGGTTTGAACATCTATTATTGAAAACTTTTTAGGGGCAACATAAGTTTTGGGTCAAACGGATATTCGAGTTTTCTTTTCGTTCATGTTGTGTCACTTTTTTAATAGGTTGGATGGAAAATAATTATAACGGTTGATCCCAAGAAGGTTTCAATAATGGGTGTCTGACACAGGGATGAACGTGATGAGGTCGATCACCGTCTTCCTCAAGGATAACTACTCCGAATCCACGGAGCTTCTCTAGACTTCTCACAGAGACTTCTTGAATCCACGAGGAAAAAGCAATAAAAATAGAAATAAAATTCTGAAGAAATTCGTAATTTGATTGATTGATTGAAATAAATGAGTTCATAACCCTTTAAATAGGGATACCAAGCAATAAGAGAGAAATCAGAAACAAAGTATAACTAAAACTCCATAAAATTCATAACTAACTATAAATAGTAAATTTACTTTTATAGTAGGTATCCTATGTGGCTTAACCACGTTATTCTCCTAATTATTCTAAGCACTTTTCATATTGGACACAAATCCTAAAGGCCAACGAATGAAGAGTTATAATCAAACTAAAACTTACTATTTATAGAAAAAATGGAACTAAACATGGAATTTGGTCGTTGATAGGATAGAATCTTGCAAATTCAGCGTGGGCAACCTGGTATAGGCTGGCTAAAGTAGCTCATCCTACCCCAAAACCATATATGGTACGTTGAGTAACTCATTCCGATTTGCGAGATATGCCTGTTTTAAGGTTCTGACGGTCATGATGACTTCTGCCTTTGATCGGGCCTTCTCTGATCCATCTTGGACATGAAAGTGTCTGCAACCCACTCTACATCAGTCCTCTCCACTTCAAAAGAATTCCTCCTAGAGTTCTTGTGCTGCTTCGGTTCATGATACTCCGTCTGGTGCGCCATAACGATACTCGAATCAAACGTTATGATCAATTTACGGTCCACCTTCTTTTGGTCCAACCATGCTAGGAATGTATCTGTGACACATTCTACATCAGACCCCTCCACTTGGAAAAAACTCGTCCTCGAGTTACTCAAGGGACTTGGTTCATGATTTTGAGATAACTTTTTATGCCGATGTTTATTAGCCCTTTTCTTATACTTGGTATTAGGCTCTTAAGCTTTCACAATACATGTATTCATGCTTTCCTTGACTTGACTAGTATTAATCAAATCCTTCACTCCTGCCTTCAAGATCTGACATTCTTTCTGACTCACCTGACAGTGAAGGCAGTTGGGCAAACTAGCCCCAGGGACAAGGCCTATGTGATGTTGGATATCCCTCATCGAGGGTAATCCATCAAGTAAATCTTCTGGACATAATAATCCATTAAAAGTAGGAAGTTGGCCTTACCATGATAGTATCTTTCAATATGATCTAGACGATCTCCTCCATGAACTCGTCGTCGGGTAAAGCCGTTATCGATGTCCTCGTTGCTAGAACTCGCGTTATCTGGTATAGTCCTACGATTCACCATTGGTAGTGCTCTACAAAAATTGAGGTTGTGCGTATAGCAACCACAGGCAGTTGAACATCACATAGGGCTCATGGCGGAATTAACGCATCCGTAATATGGTTAAAGGTTACCTGTAGCCCTTATATGGTAAACTATCTCTCCCAGTAGAAAGCTTTCATTATTTCCGAAAGATAATGAATTACTGGATCACCGTCCATAAGATTTTTGTTAATACCTTCGTTGTTTGTCATCGACCCGAGGGAAATCTTCGCTTTGATACCAATTGATGCAGGGATGAACATGATGAGGTCGATCACCATCTTCCTCAAAGATAACTACTCCGAATCAACGGAGCTTCTCTGGACTCCTCATAGAGACTTCTCGAATCCACGAGGAAAAAACAATAAAAATATAAATAAAATTCTAAAGAAATTCATAATTTGATTGATTAATTGAAATGAATGAGTTCACAACCCTTTAAATAGGGATACCAAGCAATATGAGAGAAATCAGTAACAAACTATAATTAAAACTCCTTAAAATTCATAACTTATTATAAATAGTAAATTTACTTTGGTAGAAAGTGTCCTATGTGGCTTAACCATGTTATTCTCCTAATTATTCTAAGCACTTTTCACGTTGGACATAACTCATAAAGCCCAACGGATGAAGAGTTGTAATCAAACTAAAACTAACTATTTATAGTAAAAATGGAACTAAACATGGAATTTGGCTGTCGATAGGATGGAATCTTGCAAATTCGGCATGGGCAACCCAGCATAGGTTGGCTAAAGTATCTCATCCTACCCCAAAATTATATATGGTACGTTGAGTAAGTCCTTTGATTTGAAAGATATACCTAGTTTAAGGTTCTGACAGTCTTAATGACTTCTGCCTTTGATCGGGCCTTCTCTAGTCCATCTTGGACATGAAAGTGTCCATCACCCACTCTACATCAGTGTCATTATCTCCACTGTTCTTCTGGTGGTGTGTTGCTGTTGAGATTTGGATCTGACTAATTTTGGTATCTAGAAAAATTAATAAAAGACAGTGAAAAAAACACATACATATGAGGGGACTTGCAAAGTTCTGTCAGGTATACATGTTACCGCAGTCAGTGTTGTGTTCTATACTAAGTAATTGAGTCATACCTGTTGAAAAGGGATGTGACTTTCCTGTAAAACACATGTGACCTCAATTCCTAGTAACCTGTGGCTCTGTATGACTCACTTTAATGTCTGTGTTACGAAATCGACTCCATCAATCTGTTACCCTGGCACATTTTATAATACTTGGCCAAAAATAGGCAAATCCAAAACTTAAGTGGGCTACACCATTGACAATAAAGTCGATGGAAACGTCCACCATTGAAATCTTCCTCATCCCAACCAGGATGTTGATATGCCATCCGATTCCGTTCATAAGGTGATTCACACTTGGACTAACGAAAAGCACAAATATAAGTCTACTCCAAAGTTTCTTTAGAGCCCTCAGAAGGTATCAATGGTGGATGTTCAATCTCGGCCATGTTTCTCATGGTGTGTCTATGAATGCCACCTGACTAGTCACCTTCACTTCTACTTATCAACCATGTATATGGAGAGTAGAATTGACTTAGGTGAAAAAATGCATTTGATTTTGGAATTCATCATTAGTCAAATGAAGCTTAAGAGTTTACAATCGCTGTGAAATCACTTAAAGGTCGATGAATCATGTAATTCGGACGGTCAAGTGATTCTTGTGCTTGATCTGCAACAATTGATTCTAAATAAGCGCCTCAGTTATAGAAAAATAATTGGTTAGGCACCATTTTTTTTTTCATATGTAATGCACAGTCTTTACTTTACAGGATTTTAAAGTTTTTTTTTCCGTGTAAGCAAAATATAGAAAAAAAAATGGGAGAAGGAAAATGGGAGACCTACCACCTTTTTTTTTTTTTTTTTTTTTTTTTCTGGTAAAAGGGATGGTCAAATATTCTCAATTCGAATTGTAACGCCCCGATTTTTGAAACCTGAGTATATGACTCGTTTTCAAAAAACCCAAGTATTAACCTTTAAACATAGTTAGATTTCATGTGTGTGTGTGTGTGTATTCATTTTTAAAGTTCACAGTTTAACGGAAGAGGGACAAATCAAACATGAAGAGAAGTCCAAATATCTAAGTGGTTGCCCGAAGGCTTATACAAACCAATGTCTCAATGCTACAAATAAATGAAGGAACGACTTGATACATGAAACACAATAACATTTTAACTAACTTGAACTATAAGATCGTGCAACATATCTTAAGTAGACTTTGTGCCCTGCTCCTCATCTATCTGAACATGAATGTCATTTAAAATCACCCGCACTACTTGTATGATTGTATATTCAAAGGATGAGTGACTAGCTTAGTGTGAATTCCTCTCAAGACTACACACCGCTACATTAGTTAAGTATAGTTTAACAAGAATACATACGAGATAATCCATAATGCGATCTTATTTAAATGCATGGATGTGTAAATGTATATCAACTGGGGATGTACATCTAGTTGGTCAAATGAATAGACCTTTTAAATAGTCAGTCAATTAAGTTAGAGAATGGGTCTTTCAAATAGTTAACTCATTAAACTTGCAAAGGAATGAGTCTTTCAAACAGTCGACCCTCTCAAGTAAGATAGTAGGCCTTTTAAACAGTCGACTCACTTAAGAAAAGAATGGACATTTCAAACAGTCGACTGATCTCAAATAAGAAAATAAACCTTTCAAACAGTCGGTCTATTCAGGCAAGAGAATGGGTTTTTCAAACGGTCGACTCATTGAACTTACAAAGGAATGAGTCTTTCAAACAGCTAACCCTTTCAAGTAAGATAGTGGGTCTTTCAAATAGTCAGCTCACTAAGGCAAAGAATGAGCCTTTCAAATAGTCGGCTCATCCCAAATATGAGAATGAACCTTTGAAATAGTCGGCTCATCCCAAATAAGAGAACGAACCTTTCAAACGATCGGTCGATTGAGGCGAGAGAATGGGTCTTTCAAACAGTCAACTCATTGAACTTGCAAAGGAATGGGTCTTTTAAACAGTCGACCTACTTAAGTAAATAGTGGGCCTTTCAAATAGTCGGCTTACTAAGGCAAAGAATGAGTCTTTCAAACAGTTGACTCATTCATGGATGGGGATGGGCCTTTCAAACAGTCGGCTTACTAAGACAAAGAATGAGTCTTTCAAACAGTTGACTCATTCATGGATGGGGATGGGCCTTTTAAACAACCCGCTCATCCTAAATAATAAAATGGGTCTTTCCAAACAATCGGCCCATTAAACAAGAGAATGGGCCTTTCTAACAGTTGGCATATTAAGCAAGTGAGTGGGCCTTTCCAATAATTGGCCCATTAAACAAGAGAATGGGCCTTTCCAAAAGTCTGCCCATTAAGCAAGAGAATGACTTTTCTAAACAATCGGCCCATTAAACAAGAGAATGGGCCTTTCCAACAATTGGCCCATTAAGAAAGAGAGTGGGCCTTTCCAACAGTCGGCCCATTAAGCAAGAGAATGGCCTTTCCAAACAATGGGCCCATTAAACACGAGAATGGACCTTTCCAACAGTTGACCCATTAAGCAAGAGAGTGGACCTTTCCAACAGTCAGCCCATTAAGCAATCCACAAGCATGAGAAGATGTACAAGTACAACGTACAGATGTTCATACAAGATAAATGTTGAGCATATAATTTAATAATCAGATTCAATAACTAGCATAAGTAATCATACATTAGACTATTACTTAAGTTAACATGGAAGAGGAAAGCTTAAGGGGAAGAAGTCATCACCTTAGGTGTAGGTCCGATAAATGGCGTTGCTCATAGAAGGTGCGTGTGCCTCATAAAATCAAATATTGTCCTTTTGATAGAAGTGAGGCGGTTGATTTAGATTGATTTTGAACAGGAGCTACCTATTATATTTGAGGTTAGCACAATGTGGTGATAGACTCTAACCCCAATTGAACATGATTGGGGATTTAGCTTATCTAACTTCTTCAAATGTTGCTGCCCAAATGAATCTAATTTGATTAATTCTACCTCAACTCCATAATCACTGAGTTAGTAACATATAACTCACTAATTTAAGATAATGACCGGTATAAGGGGTTTTACCTGAGAGTCTGATGACTCAGCTACGGTGATGAGGAACCTAAGTTCACTCCGAGGAGAAACCACTGAGTCAAGGCCAGATTGGTGCTGGTTGAGTGGCAACTGAGTCAACTCGACTGGACCGAGTTGATTTTCAATCAGCCTTCCTTCTCCTCTCTCTCTCTCTCTCTCTCTCTCTCTCTCTCTCTCTCTCTCTCTCTCTCCTTCCTTCCTTCCTCCTTTGCTCTTCCTTTCGTTGGTTGAAAATCCGACCAACTACCTAACTTGGCCCATGACCTAGCTGACTTACCAGTTGCATTTTGCTGACCTGCCAGCCACCCAGCTGATTTCATTAACTATATCCTTTCTCCCCCTATCTCTGCATTCGCCTTCCTCCTCCCTTTTCTCGCGGAGTACCTTTGACAAGTCTTGATGTCCCCAGTTAGGGAGTCAGCAAGCTGACCCATTTTTAACCGAGTTAGGTTCTGTTTCACGCAGAGCCCCTTCTCTTCTCTTCCTCTTCCTTCTGATCTCCTCACTTTCCCTAGTTCTACTCAAGCTTCCTGGGACTGGTCAAAGTTTGATACTAGCTCGACTTGGCTCATGAACACACACTTTCTCACCAACTCTCTTTCTAATGTTTGAACTCAGAAGGGATTAGACAAGAGAGGAAGATTATATTAATAGCATTCAGACAAGCTCTAGATAGTTCTATAACTAATTAAGGAATTAGTTACATTGTTAATCAAACCTCGTTTTGAACTCAGTCGAAAGGATCAGTTACTCAGAATTTATTTTTGAATGAATGGATGATATATAACCTTGGGGATGATCATCATCTGGAATAGCCCTCCAAACGAACATCCGTGATAAGTAAATGGAGCCCACATGCAGATGGTGGGATTCCTCGCCAACAGAGAGGATGACCCGATTGACAATGGCAAGTCTTTGCCTAATCAGTTTCTATGTGATCCAACCCTTCTAAAAGGACCAGATGAACCCAGGGATGCTCATGGGACCCACATTTTAGACGGCATTGAACGTTCCCTTGGTGGTTTCAACTCACCATGCATTCGAGAAGGAAAACTTTAGCAACTATGGGATAAACCTAATTATTTTGAGAGAAGTTTCTAGGCTCTCTCCTAGGGCTTACTTGGACATATGAGATTGATTAGAGGAGTCACGAACGGCTCGGATGCAATCTTAGCTTCCTGTTCCTTTAACTATACCAAAACTGAAAGATTCTCCCACTACTCTCTCTCCAATTATGAAAGCCCTAACATGGACGGCTTAGATTACTTGTGAAGGAGTGGTTGGGATGAAGGGAGAGTTTATAAAGCAGGTTACCATCCTGTCGAGAGAAGTTTTCGCTCACGGCATGCTACCCACATGCTTGCTCATGCCCATTATTGTAAGCAAGCATGTGTGCTTCAAGACATGTGACAAATAGGGTTTTGGTCAAGGGTCATGTTGCGTCAGATGGACGGTTCAGATCGACCAACAGATGATGATAATGGCCCACTAATCTGACAACGGACAGTCGTCTGTCACTAGGAAGAAAAATGCGGAAGAGAGAAGATTTTTCTGTTTGGACTTGGGTCAACTTGGTTTGATAAGGTTGCTTGGTGTAGTGTGGCACTGGAATACACAGGTTGTGTACTCTAATCTCTAGTGTGGTGTCTGTAACTGCTATAATGTGTAAAGAACACTTTGTTTATCAAATTTCGTTTAAACAAAATAGCTTATGAAGTGGCCTTCTAGTGTGGGTCAAGATGGAAGGTTCAAGCTATATTAAAATTCAAGTTAAGTAGAAGATCAAGATGAAAAGTTCAAGTTCTACTAAGATTAAGACGAAAAGTTTAAGTTAAGTTCAAGTTCTATTAAAGTTCTAGTAGAAGATCAAACTCCATCTAGAAATTCAAGCTTTATTGAAGAATCTAGTAGAAGAAAAAGCTCCATAAAGTTTAAGCATCCAATCTACTTCAAAGTTCAGTCATTTCAGGTATTGTAAACCCAAGAAAGACCTTAGGCTTAGGTACTTTCAAAATATATTTTAAATAGGTTTTTTATGCTTATATTTTTCTAAGGTTCGACTAGCCTAAGTTGTGGCTCGACTAGTCTAAGAATTTTTCAACTAGTCCTAGTTCAAATCGAAGTGAAACAAATTTTCTGTTACACCTTCGACTAGTCGAGGAAACAGCTCGACATGTCAAAGTGGGCCTTTGACTAGTTGAGGGTTACTCAATTCAAAGTCCAGCAACTGAATCAGTTCAAATTTTGTGCACCCTGAACCAGTTAAAGACGAGTTGAATAGAGCAAGGCCTTTGACCAGTCGAAGATCTGTTACACCTTATTGCGCTCAAATTTGAAAATTTGTTAGAACTGAATTTGATTCTTAGACGAGTCGAAGACTGTTTTAGATGAGTCAAAGCAACAACTTCTTTGCTTATAAATTGAGACTTTCTCTCAATTCGAAAATACAATTCAAGTCTATCAAATCCTTTTACAAGAGAGAGAGAGAGAGAGAGAGAGAGAGAGAGAAGCCCCTATTATATTCAAGTTATTGCATGGTATTTATTAAATATTTTAAATATTTTTTTGTTTAATTTCTTGATCTCTTATTCTGTCAATTTTATTTTATAAAGAGAGTAAATACTCTTCTTTTTGAGATCTTAAAGGAATTCAAATAAGTAGCAATTGGTTTGAATCTATTTAAAATTAATTTAAAACCTTGAACCCTTATTTATATGACTGAACATTGAACGATCTACATTTAAGAGAAGTGGTTCTACAGCTATATCGACAGATACATTTTCAAAGGTGAAGATAAGTATATAATTCTTTTGTATTTTAATTTTATTGAGATAGCCAGAAAATCTCATTGTTGGTTTTATTGAGATAGCCAGGAAATCTCAGTGGAGTTTTTTTCTATGATAGCACACTAAAATCACAACTGTATCAGGTTTTAAGATGTTCCTTTGAAAACCTTATTCATAGTGAAAGCCAATATCACATGGAGAGTGATTATTCAGAGTGGAGTAGGTGTGGCTGTTTAAAAATAGTTGTTGACACACCGATCCACTATAATTCTTAGTGTTGTGGTGAATGTCTTTAATATTTATATGGTGAATGGTCGTAATCTCTTTAAGTTAAAGTGGTGAATTGTGAGACCTGACCCGAGCTCGCATGTGTGTGTGTGTAAGTATGCATCTCATTCATCTTGGTCCCGCAGTCCTGCCAGTCGAATTCTGGCGACCCGTGACCATCGGATAGTATTTGCTGTCATCCTTAAGTCCGATCACGTAGACCTGACTTGGATTAAGCCGAAACCTATGCCATCTTGTTCGCATCGTCATTACAGTTTCGATACGGTGTCTTATGCATCCATCCGACGTGTAAATCATAAGAGTAAGCAATTCAATTCTAGCCCTTGATAATGATCATGTGGCCCACCTAGTGAGGAGAGCACATTTTTCAAGGTGTCTCACTCCCTTTTTTGTGCAATTTTTAATAAACACCACACACACTACCTAGAGTTCCATCTCACACACCACCTACCCTTAAACACCACCCACATGCCTACTAACCTATTAAACCTACAACTTTGGTTGTAACTCCCTACTTGCAATCATCTCCCCTCTCTAACAAAGGTAAGAAAGCAATGATTGCTTTGCTTAAAAGGATTTTCTCCCTATTTCCCTCTAATTTCTCTCTCTCTTCTCATTTCTAGCTAGCAACCTTCCTCTAAAAATCTCCAAATTCACTAGCCCCTTCCAAGCTAGATCCCTCCCAATCTAACCCTAAAAAACCCATCCCAACCATTAAAACTTCACCATTGGAGCTATAGAACCCAAGTGTGGAAGGAGGATAAACTTTGAGGTGGGTGCTCTCCTTAGCTTCTTCTCTCTTTCTTCTCTCTTTCTTTCTTTTCCTTGTATGCACGAAAGAATGTAGGATCCACCAATCCATGGTGGAGGTCCTACATGGTTCCTAGGATGAAGGCCATGGACGTAGATCCTACTCATTTCCTTTCATGGTGGGCCATTCTTCATGGACCCACCATGATGCCTTCTCCTTTATTTTTGCATCTCATAAGCCACGTAGGCCTTTGCATGCATGAAGGGAGGGTGTCCCTACCCTCTAGCAAATTATCTTAATGCATAATAGCTTGCATGTAAGTGTATACATAGTGGATGGTGTGGATTATGGAGTGAAAGGTCCATTAGTAGCGGGACCTTCCACCAATGGCCAATTTACTTCTTCCTTCTCCCTTTCTCTATATTTTTCTCCTGTGTACTCTAATGATGTGTGGCCCACCAAGGAAAGGTCAGTAACATCTCAGACCCTTAGTTAAATGGGAAGTCCAAGCCCACTTTGACTAGATGTCCAAGCCCACCATGCATGCATGGCTTGGGTGGCCTCCAAAATGGCTTTTTCATGGAGGTCGAAGTGAGCTCCTGTGTTTAGAATTTTTTTAACCCACCAAGGTGGACCCCACATGTTGAATTAGGGCAAAAAACCCCTTTATATGGGCTGAAATATGGACAACATATGTTGTTGTCCAAATTTCAGGCCCAGTTTGAGCATGACTTTTGAGCTAATGTTTGGTTCTATTTGCATGTCTTTTTCTCCCAAATTTGTTTAGTAGTTTTCTAGAGTGTGGACCCACTTTGATTTGAAATGGGACCCCCATGCTTGAAGCCTATGGGATGGGCCAAAGTAGGCTGACTGTCTAGAAATTTTCGGACAGTCCAGCAATATTACATGTTAGAAATGCTCATTTTCTATCTTGATTTGGGAGTAAGTGGGCCACTCTAGTGGACTCCACTTGCTGTCCATATGTGGGACCATCAAACCCACCAATTTTTCAGTAATTTGGGCAAGTATAGGTCCACCCCATGTGATGCCAGACATGGGACAACAATATTTTCTGCACCAGCAAATTTTTTCTGATATTCATTACTGACCATAATTTGTATGAGTTAAATAAAATACTTATACTACCTAAAAAATTCTAAAATTTTTTAGTGAGGTGTCTCATCCATAGTAGGACCCACCTACAAAATTTTAGGGCCAATAGATCCCATTTGGGCATTCAAAAGGGTGGGCTGCCAGAAAATTCTGCTGTGTAGTCCAGCAACATAGTTCTATAAGTTTTTTTTAAAAAATATTTTCTCAGAAGGTGAGCGATATTTCTGGGTTCCACATTGTTTTAGACTTGATGAGGGACCTTGGGCCCAAATTTCAGGAATTTTGGAGGTCCAAAACCCACCCATTTGGATGGCCCAAATTCAGGACAGTTATTTCTAGTAACTTTTCACCCTAGACAGATTGTAACTCTAGAATTTATTAAAATACTTCTGAGCGTATAAAAATTATGAGAATTTACAGGGAGGTGGTCCACCCATGGTAGGACCCATATACAAAATTTCGGGACCAATAGACCCCTGTACATACCGTGGAAAGGGCTGGACTGGCCCACCATGTTGGGACGTCCAGGTCAGTCTGATTTTTTAGACAGACTATTTTCTAAAAATAAATTAAAATACCTTTAGTTATCTAAAAATTATGAAATTTTGTAGAGGTGTGACCCACCTATGAAAAGATCACCCTGCAAATTTTTAGGGCCAACGGGCCCCTGTACTGACCGTGGTGCGGCCTA
Organism: Magnolia changhungtana; assembly: GCA_030180095.1. Classification (NCBI taxonomy): domain Eukaryota; kingdom Viridiplantae; phylum Streptophyta; class Magnoliopsida; order Magnoliales; family Magnoliaceae; genus Magnolia; species Magnolia changhungtana. The sequence goes on along the minus strand of JASAUF010000346.1, from coordinate 113,031 downwards.
CAATTTGGGTTAGTTTTGGGCCAAATACCCGGGCCCGAATGACTACCCACCATGGGACGCCCCTATCCTGGGCTGCTGGGCTTGCATTGCAACGGCATGACCCACTTGAATATATGTGTTGTATGTTTCCCCTCTCATCCAGTGGGGCCCACAGTGATGTGTGTAGGTCATCAGGGAAATAAATATACTATAAATAAATTTTATTGAATTTCCAGCAAGCCCAGATAGTAGGTGGGCTGGAATTTTAGCATTTGGCCCAAGATTGCTACCCATAAATGTATGTTTTGGGGCAGGATGGCCCACCAGATTTGTGGACATTATTATACATATCTTGCCCTATCTTGATTGAATTTTTGGGCTTAATTAGTACACTCTTAAGGCCCACCTTTAATGGGTTTTATTAGAACAATATTCATAGTTGGCTGTTGGGTTTCCTAGGCCCAATGTCTTGAAACTTCCTTGATAGACCCCTGACCTTTGGGTCTATATTTAATACACTATTGTGATGGGTTTTAAGGGATAAAATACTTAGTTAGTTGGGCCCTTACCTTCCCATTAAAGTAAACCATACTTGGGCCGAGATGTGAGGCCCAACTTACTTGTTTTAAATATAAGGATCACCCATATGTTGGAATAATGGTCTGCCCATTAGGCCCACCACATGAGTGGACTCATGATCTTTATGGTTAGGCCCAACCTTGCTTGAGGGCCCACCATATTGCCTATGTGTTGGGCTTTGAGTATAAGCCCACTAGGCCATGGATCGCCTTAGGCCTTGGGCCTTAGTTCATATTTGAGTAGTGGCGGGCTACCTCTTGGGAACTAGTTGAGGTTAGATGTCCTCCTTGGTGGTCCTAAGGTAGGCCCATAGGTTCTTCTATGGATGGTTAAAGGCCCACCATAGGCCCTACGCCATATATTTGAGGCTCAATGTGTATATATGTGGAACCTACCTTAACACATATTTGGTCCAGGCCATCCAAGCCTTGGATCACCCGATTGTGGATGCACTCCTTGCCTTGGGTTGCTGTTGGACTCACAATCCAGTAACAGGCCCACTTGATCTTTTCATGATATATACACACTCTCCACCTGGTGGGGTCCCCCAGTGAGTATAGTTGGCCTTCATGAGATTATTTTCACATATTTAACTAATTTCGGGACCTTAGCAGGTTCAGGAAGTCAAACGGGCCAAAAGTTTATCAAATGACCTAAAATGTACAATTTTATGGTTAAAACTTTATTTGGCTGTGAGGCCCACCATATTGAGAACTTGTGTACGTGTTACATGCTTATGTTTTCTTATAATCTTTGGGCTTAATCAGTGCATTCTTTTAGGTCACCTTTGGTGATCACATGAGGACCCCATCTTAGATCAGATTCTTGTGGCATCCCATGGGCCCAAAGTGGGATGGGACATCCCGGTTTGACCCAATTATATATCGGGCCGACTTCCACCATTTTGATGGACTTGTGGGCTAAGATAAGGATAGTATTGGGCCTTTGCTTTTCCATTTAAATTGATAGTTATTGGGATGATGTAGTTGGACCTATTTCATCTAAACTTAAACTTATTTTTGGGCCATATATTGTTTACGCGGGCTGCCCACCAAGTTCAACTTAATGCATGGATTTTATGGCCATTGGAAATTGAGCCTTGGGCCTTAATTTCTCTCTTAGAGCCCATGTTGTTAAAAGTAGTATTATATCTTTTTATGGCCTATTATGAGGAATATATGTATGTGGTTACCTTTATTTTTATCTTAAATGTAGGTCTTGGGCCTTTTGTCCATATAGTTCATGGTTGATATGCCTTCTTGGGGAATGGCGGTTAAATGTCCCCATTATGGACCCTTTAGGCCCGGTTGTATTTAAGAGTGATTGGATAATCATCTTAGACTCCTGCTAGGCTCATTTCTATATTACTTAGACCCGTAGCTTGTATACTTAGTCTTGTGGGATACCCCAGGTAAATGGGCCCCCCACTAGAAGTTGGATTCCTTATGGATATTCTCTAAATACCTAGTCTTGGTCCCTTCTTAGATAAGAGGAGTGCACTACATTGTATATCGCCATATAGTGTGATTAAATTCATCCTCATGACCCATGTACATCATTGTGTGCTTGGTTAATACTCTGTGTGTGTGTGGTCATATTATGCCATTGGGCATTACATGTTACCTTCTCTGAAGGACGTAGTATCCTCTCTTGAGCACGTTGAATGCTTGGAATTGATGCATAGTTGATTATGTGATTCATGTATCTAGCATTGCATAACATATGGACAATTATTGCGCTTGCTTCATCAGGGTTGTAGCCTCCGCAGTTACATTGTGAATGACCATGTTTGGACACCGAAAATGTTACTTGAGCATACCGAGTACATAGGATGTCCATGGGTGAAATTTCTAAAACTTCCATAGTACCAAGGATCTGCTCCGACGCCGTAACTGAGTGGAAATTATGAGTGCATGAGGGCCTTACACCATTAGGCCGCGACTCCCACTGTCGTGTAGTCGGTTGGATAGAGGTGTGGCCTTACTCGCCTGATGTAAGGAGGCATTGTTAGGCTGAGTCTGACCAGCTTGTGAATGAGTTCTCTACCTTTAGGCCTTGTTGGTGATTAGCTGTCCGCAGGTAAAGTAGTGAGGTCTCTTACGCTCATTTGATTGTGTGGGGTCTATAGAGCAACAGTCATCCAGCAGTATAATGGATCCTGGTGATTTCCTTATGATGGAAATATACTTGATATGTGGATTGGATATGAGCACTGACATCACTTCAAATTGCATTGCATTGCATCAATTGTATAAGTCTCATATTGCATCGCCTTAGCATGACGCCCAGTACCCTTTGCATTACAGTACTCATTGTATCATATAGCCTTGGTATGGCTTCCCGCATTATTGTACTACCTTAGTATAGCTTCTTGTATTCATGACAGCCTTGGTAAGGCTGGTGGTGTTGACTTTGATCATGTCTCCTTCCTGTATCTTCTATTATTTTTCTGTGCACCATTATCACACACTTACACCACCCTCTAAGCTTCTATAAGCTTATGCATGATTGATGCGTGCAGGAGATCCTAGGCAGGCATCGCAGTGGTAGAGTTTGGATTAGAGATGAGCTTGAGGACCCAGTGTTGCCAACTTCCTTTCTTTCTTCTATTATCTTATGTATGTCCTTTTGGACCTTATGTAAGCTTGTAAAATTTTAAATTCTTAGTGAATTTTGTGATGTGTGCCCTTTATTATTCTCAGATATACTTGTTGTGATCTTGGGTATGCTTGTATTGGAATTATTATACTGTTATGAAAATCCTCCTTGTAGGATCCCAGGATCGGAACCTGCCTCAGGAGCCGAGAATGGGGTACTACAGAGGCTATTGCGGCCAGAACCGGCCATCGGGTTCCTCATGAGTCCGGTTACCATGTCTGGGGCGTGACATGAATTCTTGTAATAATTTAGCTTTTATTTACTCTTGTTGTAACGCCCTGTACTTTTTAGTACATGGGTGTCCCTAGGGAAGTCTAAATTTGTTTTCACGTGTGTAAAAACACACGTGGTCATCCATGCACACCGACACCTAGAAATCCTCGATCTTTTCATCTCGACTGTCTTGTATAGCATTCATTCGTACATCAAGCCATCCATTCGAGTGATTTTCAAAATAGTCCAGGGACGTCTATTTTAGGATCTCAATCACTTCAATAAAAGAATTAAATCGTCTTGTAATATCTCATAAGTATAAGTCTCTCTCTCTCTCTCTCTCTTTATATATATATATTTGTTATATTATAAGTTTTACACAAACATAGATGAAAAGAATTATGGATGTATTTGATAATTTATTTATCATATAAACAATGTATGAAAATGTGTTGTAGTAGAGTGATATGTATAAAACTAACGTATATAAAATATTATGAAAATAATATCATATTAAATAGACATAACAGGTGATAATTTTTCAATGTACAATCGAACTATAAATATTAATGTAGTATTAAGCATCTGTTGTAAATATGTATACAAAAGATTATTAGATAATTTAACAAAATTGTATATTATTTAATAATATTACTGAATACAAGTATGATTTTAATTTAAACATGATATTTTCAATTCATTTATATGTGCATTTATTTATAATGTAATACTACAAATTATATATTATTAAATATGTGAGCAATAACATGCAAATAGTGGTACATTAATATTGAAATTATAATTATATGTGTGTATGCGATTTTAATCGCCATAACTATAAGTAATGAAATTTATATTAATATTAGTATTGAGTAGAAATACATGATGAAAGCCTTATAAATGGCCCATTTAGGCCTTTTAACCATTGACGTTCAACTTCAAAATCATCCGACCATTAGATCAACGGCAAGCCCCATTAGGACTATAAATCGCATGGTGGGCCCCATCTAGGCATCTCATCGGCTCGATCCTTGGTCAAGGACCCTGAGTAAGGCCTTCCAAGATGAATAGATGATGTGGATTTCCCACAAACATCACCACGGGGCCCACATTAGGGTGAATGTGCACCAGTGCTAAAGCACCTGTGGTGCGCTGGTCAACCCAGCTCAGTCAAATGGGTCTGACCCGTGTCTGCCCAAAAGAAGAGAGATTTCTTCCTCTCTCCCCGGATCAGCAGCGAACGCACAGGCGTCCCCAATTTTTGATCGGTGGCCCATCTGCATGATCCATCTCAATGATCCAGATTGTCCATCGTGCGTGCAGCATGGGCCTGACCAGAACCACGTCACTCGTGAAAGCCCCTGTACATGTGTGTTCACACAACACCCAATGCAAGTAGGACCCGAAAACACAAAGTTTCCCAAAATTGGAAACTATTGCCACTTCATGTAAGCTATCCGTGTGAGCTTACAACTGTCGATCTAGATCGTCCATCCTAGAGAGATCCTGATCCTTCAAACTAGGTTTTTAGAAAAGAAAGAGAGGGAGTGAGAAAGAACGGGCGCACTTGAGAGGAAGCCGACCGTTTCTTCTCCATCCAAACCCACCAATCAGTCAGTGCTTGAGCTTTGATTCCAGGCATCCGCAAGCTCTAATGCACCCTTAGGAACTGCCCCATGCTCACAGAATGAAGAAAGAAGCAGCAGGAGAGAGATTACCATTAACGACACCTTTCTTCTCCGCCGTTGCCAAGTCCTCAACTGAGACGCAGTTCTGGTCAGATCTTGCTGGATGTCCAGCTATTTCAGCTAGACCTTCAGCAGGTTGAAAAGAAAAGAAATGGAAGAAGAAGCAGAAGGAAAGAGATGAAAATTAGAGAGAGAGAGAGAAACAAAGAGTGGTTGTTGTTGTTGTGTGCACCCACCCAACTCGACCCTGTTTGAGCCATTATAATGGCTGGTTTTTTTTTTTTGGGGGAAATAGAGAAGGAAAGAAAGGAAACAGAAAGAGTAGAGGAGAGAAATTGAGAGAAAGAGTGTGAGTGGCTGATGGTTGCCCGGTTTAGTACTGAGTCGACTCATCGAGTCTTGAGCGAGTCGAGCTAGGTTTGGTCTGTCCAGACTCGTTGCTGGACATCCCAGTAGGGGAGAAAGGAAGAAGAAAAGGTGAAGAAGAAAGAGAGAGAAAAGGAGGGAGAGAAAGTAGGTGGGTGTTTGGTTGAGCCGAGTCAACTCGGTTGAGACCAAGTCCAGCTGGGCCGATTTTAATGAGACCCCGATCCGACCAACTTAGGTATGCTAATTTCTAATTCCTTCACACACTTGAATTGTCAAAATCAAATTAATATTAATTTACTTATGTTGGAAATTATCTACAATAATATCAGTGAGTACATACAAATTATCATTATTAAACGTAGAGTTTTACTTTGCCTACCTTAAATATTATCATTAGAGCATACTGTTTATTTCATTATGATAACTATTAGTGCCTCGTTAGCAAATATTAAGTATATTGTTAATAGTAATGATCGCCTTGAAATTATTAGTATTATTAACATTAAAATCAACTATATGTCATTAAGCATTGTTGGATTACCAACTTCAATTAGTAATGTTAGTATTATTGTTATTACATCCATTTGAAATTAAATCTTAAAAGTTATCCTAGACCTAAACTTAAGGATGAAACCCTAAAACCTAGGTAATCTAAATCCTAGGTTAAGACCTTAAGCCTAAGTAGGGTGTTAGGATTGGATCTAACCGTAAAATTTCATAATTCATGGTAGATCATGGTATCCATTATCGTGATTGGGATTGATAGTTATGATTTAAAATCATTAGAAAGTATTATCATTTCCCTTATAGGATTAGTCAAATACTTATTAATATAATTATTGGTGTTAGTCCTTATTGTATTATCATTAGAAAATATCTTATTATTATTGCTTGTATTATCTAAGAGATTATTAGTCATTATAAAGATATTAGATAATGTCGGTATATTTGAACATGAACTTGTGAACCATCGTTATTGATATGTTAACTAATATAAATTATGACATTAACACTAATAGTTGTCTTATAATTATTAAGATTAAATTGTTACTAATACACAAACTAGAGTTCAAATTTTAGAATCTAAATTTAAGACTAAACCTTAAAATGAAAGTCCTAATTTTACATTAAAAACCCTAAGATATATAATTCAAACCCTAGGCTATGATCTTAAATCCTAGGTGGTATATAGAACTTGGGTTTACTTGTACAAGTTCATGATTTATATTAGGATACAATTCTAAGGGTGCAAGCACTTAGCGATGCTAGAAGGCGATTCAAAGTATAAGGTGATGATTCTTCCCCTTAAGCTTTCCATTTCCAAAATTGGTTTAAGTTATACTCTTTAACAAATGTTAAAATTGTTAATTCATAACATGTGATCTCTTACATGATTTATATCTGATTTACAGTTGATAATTGTGAAACATGATTGCATATGATAGTTGCTTACATGATAGCTTTCATTTTAATTTATAATTCACATCATGACCTGTTGTGATTATTATGCTTAACATATGCCTATCATGCTATAATGGTATATTTTCACATGAATTGTTGTAAGTCAATATGGACCTATATTCACTACACTTATTAGTAGGTAAGCCCTCTTGTGTATGTGAACCCATACTTAGGATATAACATGATGGAGTGTGGAGTGGAATGGACCATCGATTGGAAGTTATGTGGGACATGGAATATTAATGTGGGATTTACCATCCATAGGTTATACAACTTGAATGACTTGAAATGACCTCTTTAACCGCTCTGATTTACTCTTACTTGACCCTTACCGTCTTGATTGGTATTCCGAGCATTCTTTTACCACTGCGATTTAACACATGTCCCATGTTTTGATTATTTTCTTGAGAGCCTTTGGTGGCCTATACCATGTGATGGAAATCCCTACTTATTAAATTTGATTGACCACTGATCGATGGGCTTCATTAAGCATCCTAAGGTGGGGAAATCTCGTGGGCCGGGGATGGTGGTCATAGGACACTATTCCCGAGCTGTTGGCCTACGCTGAGTGACAAGCCTCCCATAGTAACCATTGAGTTACTTAAATTAACTGATTGTAATTGGATTAATAATGGTTGGCTAATCATGTATTCATAGCATATTGGCGATGACAGGGGGCTAATTCTGGATGTTGTAGCACATGCCTTAGAGTTGTTGGGGTATCATTTCACTAGCTGTGAGACCTGACCTGAGTTCTCATGTGTGCATGTATGTGCATAAGTGTGCATTTCGTTCATTTTGGTCCCGTGGTCCAATCGGTCGAATCCCGGTGACTCGCGACCCTTGGATTGTGTTGCAGTCATCCTTAAGTTTGGTCACATAGACCCGACTCGGATTGACCTGAGACCCATGCGATCTTGTCCATATCGGCGTCGCGATTCTAACGCCGTGTCCCATGCGTTAATCCGACATGTACATCTCAAGTTATGAGCATTTCATCATGTGGCCCACTTTTTGTACAAATGCATGTGGACCACCTCAATGGCACAATTTCTCATGCACACCACACACACTACACAATTTTCATAGAATAGACACTAACCACCCCAAATACTACCAATAGACCTACTAAGCATAGCACTTTGTTATTGTCACCATAGGCCATTATGGTTTCTCTAACCAAGGAGAGAGATGCCATGATTGCCTCCCTACAACTCTCTCTCTCTCTCTCTCTCTCTCTCTCTCTCTCTCTCTCTTCTCACTCCCTCATTTCTCTCCTTCTTTCTCTCTTGAAAAAAAATCCAGCAACCTTCTCCCCATCTTCCCTCCATTCCAGCCCCTTCTCCCTAAAATACCTCCTCATCTACCCCTTCTTACTTGATCTTAGCCATTGATCCATGTTGCTTGGAGCCTCTAGATGATGGTGATGTAAGTTTCAAGGTTGATCTAGGTGGGTGCTCTTAGTTCCTTCTTCATTTCTTTCTTAGGAGATTGTGGGACCTATTAAGTGGTGATGGAGGTCCCTCATGTCTCCATGGTTGAGGCCAATGGCCCTTTTTCCTCGCATGCATGATCCATGGATGGGGCCATTCTCCATGGACCCCATCATAGCATTTTCCTTTGATGCATGTCATTTTCCTCCTTTGTGGATGGATTATTTTTATTTTCCATTATTCTATTCTTGATTTCCTGATGTGTGTGGCCCACCTAGTGGCTCCGGAATATCCAGACCGTCCAAGCAAAGTGGACGCCCATGGCTGTCCATTCCTTGGACGTTGACACTCTATTTGCTCCATTTTGGGCACATGCAATGGGTTTCATGGAGAGGGTATGGTCTGGATGTTTGTGGGGTCCAGTGGGGTGGTCCATACCACAATTTCTATGGATTGATTTCCTCTTTTTATAGTGATTATAATTATTTTAATTCAGTATTATGTTGCTGTCCAAAAGCCATCTGGACAGATTTTTGAGCTGTCTTGAGCTCAGTTTTGTGGATGATTGGTGGGGTGTTTGGTCCCATTTGATATATACCTCTTAAAGGTGGGGATCCCACCTAGATGTTCCCCAAATTTCACCCTCATCCGTCCCTGTTTGATCATCTAAATGAGTGGGCCAAGGAGGGTGGATAGTCCAGATTTTCTGGACTGTCTAGCAACTGTGCTTATTGTACAAACATAATTATCAGTCTTTCTGAAATGGTGGGCCACCTTTGTGGACCCCACCTTGTTGTATACTTGTGTAGGGATGTTTGTCTTACATTTTCTTAAAATTTGGCAGACCTGGGCCCACTCTAATGAGGTACACAAATCAGGGGCAGCAACATTGTTTCAGCAGCAGAATTTTTTTGAAATACCTTGCTGTCCATAAATTGTAGGAGTTAAATAAAATACTTTTACTATCCCAAAAATTCTAAACTTTTGTAGAGAGGTGTCCTACCCATGGTAGGGCCTACCTGCAAAATTTTAGGGCCAATGGACCCCATTTGGGCATCCAAAAGGGTGGGCTAATATAGTGGGCTGCCAGAAATTTCTGTTATGCACTTCATTAGCATAGTTCCATAAAAATAAATTAAAAAATTTTTTTTCTCAGAAAGTGGGCCATATTTCTGGGTCCTACCCTGTTGTGGGCTTGATGAGGGACCTTGGATCCAAATTTCAAGAATTTTGGAGGCCCAGAACCCACCCATTTGATGGCCCAAATTCAGGATAGTTATATTCCAACAGTATTTCACCCTAGACAGATTGTATTCTTTAAATTAATTAAAATACTTCTAAGTATTCAAAAATTATGAAAATTTATAGAGAGGTATTAAACTCATGGTAGGACCTACCTACCAAATTTCAAGCTTAATGGACTCTTGTGTACACCATGGAAAGGCCCGTACTGGCCCACCACTTTGGGACGTCCAGGCCAGTCCGATTTTCTGGACAGCTTGTCTTATTCAAATTAATTAAATTATTTCTAAATGTCCAAAAATTATGAAATTTTGTGGGGTTGTGGTCCACCTATGGAAAGACAATCCTAGAAATTTTCAGGGCCATCAGGCCCCTGGACTGACCGTGGTATGGCCTGTAAATTGGGTCAGTTTTGGGCCAAATACTCAGGCCCATATGACTAACCACCATGAGATGCCCCTACATTAGGCTGCTGGGCCTACATTCTAATGGCATGACCCACTTAAAGTAAGTGTTGTATATCCCCCTTCTTATCTGGTGGGACCCACTATGATATGTGTGGGTCACCGTGGGTCAGTAACCCGTTTAAATTCAATAAATTTCTGGACTCCTGCAGGCCCAGGAAGTGGGTGGGCTGGAATTCCAGCAAGGGGACCAAATTTGTGTATAGTTGATCTTTTGGAGCCGTGGCGGTCCACCAGATTTAAGGGAGTGTTGTACACACTCTTTGCCCTCCTTCCTTAGACATTTTGGGCTTAATTAGTGCCCCTTGAGGCCCACCTTTGTGGTGGTTTGTGGGCTAACCTTAACAGAATTTTTGATAGCTTTACAGGCCCAATGGGCTGTAAACCTATCCCTTGAGCCCAAGATTGTGCAAGGGCTGACCTTATTGATTCATGGGCCCAATGAGCCGTCTACAAACTGATCATGTGCATTTATTAGCCTTGATGCCCTCATAAAATGCTTAATTGTGGGCTGACTTGGAAGGCCCACACAAATGTATATTGTGGAGGGCCTTGCTAAATCTTTGGGCTGGTGTGGCAAGGCCCACACTGTTAGTATAGGCCTTGCCCATGTCTATTCTTGGGCTTACGGGCTACCTTCAAGTCCACTATAATGTATGAATTGGATGGCTTTTGTTTGGGCCATTTCTTTTGGGCCCATTATGTGATATATTATATGCATGTTTGTATTAGCAAGTAGGCCTTGTGGACTCAGTTCTTTTGAATAGGCCCATTGATCTTAAGCCTATACTCTCCTATCTATTGTGATGGGCTTAGGGGTAGTAATACACAAGAGGTTGGGCCCTTGGCTACCCACTAAACTGACCCTGTACTTGGGCCAAAAGTGAGGCCCAACTCCCTTGTGTTAAATGTGAAACTTGCCCATGTAAATGAATTACTGGGCTGCCCATGAAGCCCACCACAATATATGGATTTATGACCTTTATGGTTGGGCCCAAACCTTGCTTAAGGGCCCGCCATGCTACCAAGTATTGGGCTTAGTGTATGGCCCACTAGGCCATGGATCACTTAGGCCTTGGGCCTTATTCCATCCTCGAGTAGTGGCGGGCTACCTCTTGGAAACCAGTTGAGGTTGGATGTCCTCCTGGGTGATCCTAAGGTAGGCCCATAGGTTTCTCTATGGATGGTTAAAGGCCCACCATAAAACCTAGGCCATTTGTTTAAGGCTCAATGTGTATGTATGTGGAACCTACCTTAACGCATGATTGGTCCAGGCCGTTCAAGCCTCGGATCGCCCGATTATGGAAACACTTTCTGCCTTGGGTTGCTGCTGGACTCATAACCCAGTAATAGGCCCACTTGATCTTTTCATGATATATACACACTCTCCAACTGGTGGGGTCCCCCAGTGAGTATAGTTGGCCTTCATAAGATTATTCCCACATAGTTAAGTAATTTCTGGACCTTAGCAGACCCAGGAAGTCAAACGGGCCAAAAAGTTTATCAAATGGACCTTAAATGTACATTGTTATAGTTGAGACTTTAGTTAGCTATGGGGCTCACCATATTGAGAACTTGTGTATGTGTTACTGCTTATGTTTTCTTATAATCTTTGGACTTAATCAGTACATTCTTTTGGGTCACCTTTAGTGATCACATGAGGACCCCATCTTAGATCAGATTTTTGGGACATCCCTTAGGGCTAAAGTGGGCTGGGACGTCCAAGCTTGGCCCAACAATATATTAAGCCAACTTCCACCGTTTTGATGGACTTGTGGGCTAAGATAAGGATAGTATTGGGCCCTTGGTTGCCCACTTAAATTGCTAGTTATTGGGCTGATGTACTTGGGCCCATTTCATCATCCAAACTTAAACTTATTTTGGACCGTATATTTTGTATGCGGGCTGCCCACCAAGTCTAACTTAATGCATGGATTCTATGGCCATTGGGAATTGAGCCTTGGGCCTTAATTTTCCTCTTGGGGCCCATGTTGTTAAAGGTGGTATTATATCCTTTTCTTATGGCATATTATGAGGGATATATGTATGTGGTTACCTGTGTTCTTATCTTGAATGTAAGCCTTGGGCCTTGTATCCATATAGTTCGTGATTGAGATGCCTCTTGGGGAATGGTGGTTAAATGTCTCCATTATGGACCCCTATAGTGATTAAATTCTATAGTGATGGGGCCTTGTATATTGGACACAGAAGTGAGTCTAGCAATATAAACACATATAAATATCTGATCCCTATCCCCAAATGTACTTGTTGTATGTGTTGCAGTGACAGGAATATATCCCCAAGGGCGATAATGGTGGTTAATCAAATTCTTAGTGGATTTTGTGATGTGTATCCTTTGTTACTTGCTATGCTCTGGGGATAGTCACCTCCCTAGCCACCTCAGGCTTGATTTTGCACGACTCATTAGGACCCTTAGTTATTAGGGGAGTCATTATACGTATTCTCCTTGTCTCCGTATGTAAGTCTTGTGTTTTGGTGCATCACACCATTTTTGTATCCAAGGGCTTTAATTCACTCAGATTGCTATTAGAGTCTGCCGTAAGAGATTGTCAGTATCGACACCTTTTGGGAAGATCGCTGTGTTAGGTCGATGATATTATCGTGTTCCGTTTTGGTTGGTGAGATGTTTTTACCCATTGAATAGTTTTATATTACCAATGTTGAGTTTGTTTTGTTGTCAAGGCAGTATTCCTGGTTAGGGATGGTAGGCTAGATTGCTAGTTTTATGGTTGAGTGTGACGCTTGTCAGCAAGTCTAGGCCGATCATCTGAGACCCCCCTAGTCCCTTGCAGCCGTTGAGTGTTTCAAAGTGGAAGTGGGAACACGTATTGATGGATTTCATCGCAGGTTTACTGAGATAAGGGAGCGTTATCCTCATTTGTGTGATGATTGATTACTTGTGTTGCCTCTTGTGATTGATGATTGCGATATATATATATGATGATGATGATGATGTTATACATTTTGTTATCTCGGTGTTGTTAATTTTGAGGATGAAATTTCTTTGTTGGTGGGGAGGATATTGAGACCCGACCTGAGTTCTCATGTATGCATGTGTGTGCATAAGTGTGTATTTCATTCATTTTGGTCCCGCGGTCCTACCGGTCAAATCCCGGTGACTCGAGACCCTTGGATTGTATTGCGGTCATCCTTGAGTTTGGTCACATAGACCCGACTCAGATTCACATGAGACCCATGCCATCTTGTCCGTATCGGCGCCGCGATTCTAACGCCGCGTCCCATGTGTTAATCCGACGTGTACATCTCAAGTTATAAGCATTTCATCATGTGGCCCACTTTTTGTACAAATGCATGTGGACCACCTCAATGGCACAATTTCTCATGCACACCACACACACTACACAATTTCCATGGAATAGACACTACCCACCCTAAACACTACCAATATACCTACTAAGTATAGCACTTTGTTATTGTCACCATAAGCCATTATGGTTTCTCTAACTAAGGAGAGAGAGGCCATGATTGCCTCCCTACAACTCTCTCTCTCTTTTTCTTCTCACTCCCTCATTTCTCTCATTCTTTCTCTCTTGAAAAAAAATCTAGCAACCTTCTCCCCATCTTCCCTCCATTCTAGCCACTTCTCCCTAAAATACCTCCTCATCTACCCCTTCTTACTTGATCTTAGCCAATGATCCATGTTGCTTGGAGCCTCTAGATGATGGTGATATAAGTTTCAAGGTTGATCTAGGTGAGTGCTCTTAGATCCTTCTTCATTTCTTTCTTAGGAGCTTGTGGGACCCATTAAGTGGTGATGGAGGTCCCTCATGTCTCCATGGTTGAGGCCAATGGCCCTTTTTTCTTGCATGCATGATCCATGGATGGGGCTATTCTCCATGGACCCAATCATAGCATTTTCCTTTGATGCATGTCATTTTCCTGTCTTGTGGCTGGATTATATTTAGTTTCCATTATTCTATTCTTGATTTCCTGATGTGTGTGGCCCACTTAGTGGCCTCAGAATACCCAGACCATCTAAGCAAAGTGGACGCCCATGGCTGTCCATTCCTTGGACGTTGACACTTTATTTGCTCCATTTTGGGCACATGCAATGGGTTTCATGAAGGGGGTATAGCCTGGATGTTTGTGGGGCCCACTAAGGTAGATCTTAACACAAATTTTGTGGGGTATTTTCCCATTAAATCAGTAGTTATGTTCAGTTATTTTTAGACATACCTTGCTGTCCAGAAAAATTCTGGACTGTTTTAGGGTTGTTTTTGGCACAGATTAAGGACTGATTTAGAGGATGTTTTACCTCCAATATTTGATTATTTCTGGAGGTGTGGACCCCACCTAGAAGTATGTTGAATTTCACCTTTATCTGTCCCTATTTGATCACCCAAAAGAGTGGGCCAAGGAGGGTGGATAATCCAGATTTTCTGGACTGTCTAGCAACCGTGCTTGCTATACAAACATAATTATCAGTCTGTTTCTGAAATGGTGGGCCACCTTTGTGGACCCCACCTTGTTGTATACTTGTGTAGGGATGTTGGTCCTACATTTTCTTAAAATTTGGCAGACTTGGGCTAACTCTAATGGGGTGCACAAATCAGGGGTAGCAGCATTGTTTCAGCAGCAGAATTTTTTTAAAATACCTTACTGTTCATAAATTGTAGGAGTTAAATAAAATACTTTTAATATCCCAAAAATTTTAAAATTTTGTAGAGAGGTGTTCCACCCATGATAGGGCCTACCTGCAAAATTTTAGGGCCAATGGACCCCATTTGGGCATCCAAAAGGGTGGGCCAATATAGTGTGCTGCCAGAAATTTCTGCTATGCAGTTCAGCAGCATACTTCCATAAAAATAAATTTAAAAAATAAAAATAAATTTAAAAAAATATTTTCTCAGAAAGTGGGCCATATTTCTGAGTCCCAACTTGTTGTGGGCTTGATGAGGGATCTTGGATCCAAATTTCAAGAATTTTGGAGGCCCAGAACCCACCCATTTGATGGCCCAAATTCAGGACAGTGATATTCTAGTAGTATTTCACCCTGGACAGATTGTATTCTTTAAATTAATTAAAATACTTATGAGTATCCAAAAATTATGAAAATTTACAGGGAGGTTGCAAACTCAAGGTAAGACCTACCTAGCAAATTTCAGGTCTAATGGACCCCTGTGCACACTGTGGTAAGGCCCGGACTATCCCACCACGTTAGGACGTCCAGGCCAGTCCGATTTTCTAGATAGCTTGGTTTATTCAAATTAATTAAATTATTTTTAAATGTCCAAAAATTCTGAAATTTTTTGGGGTTGTGGTCCACCTATGGAAGGACAATCCTGCAATTTTTCAGGTCCATCAGGCCCCTGGCCTGACCGTGGTATGGCGTGGGAATTGGGTCAGTTTTAGGCCAAATACCCAGGCCCATATGACTAACCACCATGGGATGCCCCTACCTTAGGTTGCTGGGCCTACATTCTAATAGCATGGCCTACTTAAAGTAAGTGTTATATATCCTCCTTCTTATCTGGTGGGACCCACTGTGATATGTGTGGGTCACCATGGGTCAGTAACCCGTTTAAATTCAATAAATTTCTGGACTCCACGGCCAGAAGTGGGTGGGTGGAATTCCAGCAAGGGGCCCAAATTTGTGTATAGTTGATCTTTTGGAGCCGTGGCGGTCCATCAGATTTAAGGGAGTGTTGCACACACTCTTTGCCCTCCTTCCTTAGACATTTTGGGCTTAATTAGTGCCCCTTGAGGCCCACCTTTGTGGTGGTTTATGGGCTAACCTTAACAGAATTTTTGATAGCTTTAAAGGCCCAATGGGCTGGAAACCTATCCCTTGAGCCCAAGATTGTGCAAGGGCTGACCTTATTGATTCATAGGCCCAATGGGTCGTCTACAAACTGATCATGTGCATTTATTAGCCTTGATGCCCTCATAAAATGCTTTATTGTGGGCTGACTTGTAAGGCCCACATAAATGTATATTGTGGAGGGCCTTGCTAAATGTTTGGGCTGGTGTGGCAAGGCCCACACTGTTAGTATAGGCCTTGCCCATGTGTATTCTTGGGCTTACGGGCTGCCTTTAAGTCCACCATAACGTATGAATTGGATGGCTTTTGTTTGGGCCATTTCTTTTGGGCCCATTATGTGATATATTATATGCATGTTTGTATTAGCAAGTAGGCCTTGTGGACTCAGTTCTTTTAAATAGGCCCATTGATCTTGAGCCTATACTCTCCTATCTATTGTGATGGGCTTAGGGACAATAATACACAAGAGGTTAGGCCCTTGGCTACCCACTAAATTGACCCTGTACTTGGGCCAAATGTGAGGCCCAACTCTCTTGTGTTAAATGTGAAACTTGCCCATGTAAATGAATTACTGGGCTGCCCATGAAGCCCACCACAATATATGGATTTATGACCTTTATGGTTGGGCCCAAACCTTGCTTAAAGGCCTACCATGCTACCTGAGTATTGGGCTTAGTGTATGGCCCACTAGGCCATGGATTGCTTAGGCCTTGGGCCTTATTTCATGCTCGAGTAGTGGCGGGCTACCTCTTTGGAACGAGTTGAGGTTGGATGTCCTCCTGGGTGGTCTTAAGGTAGGCCCATGGGTTTCCCTATGAATGGTCAAAGGCCCACCATAGACCCTAAGCCATTTGTTTAAGGCCCAATGCGTATATATGTGGAACCTACCTTAATACATGTTTGGTCCAGGCTGTCCAAGCCTTGGATCGCCCGATCATGGAGGCACTCTCTGCCTTGGGTTGCTACTGAATTCACAATCCAATAGTAGGCCCACTTGATCTTTTCTTGACGTATGCACACCCTCCATCTGGTGGGGCCCCCTGTGAATATTGTTGGCCTTCATGAGATCATTCCCACTTATTTGACTAATTTCTGGGCTTTAGCAGGCCCAAGAAGCTGAGTGGGCCAAACGTTTATCAAGGGGCCTCAAATGTACATTGTTATGGTTGAAACTTTATTGTACATGGGACCCACCATATTGAGAACTTGTGTACATGTTGTATGCTTGGGTTTTCTTATAATTTTTAGGCTTAATCAGTGCATTCTTTTGGGTCACCTTTAGTGATCACATGAGGACCCCATCTTAGATTAGATTTTTGGGACAACCCATAGGCCCAGAGTGGGTTGGGACGTCCCAGCTTGGCCCAACCATATATTGGGCCAGCTTCCACCATTTTGATGGACTTGTGGGCTAAGATAATGATAGTATTGGGCCCTTGGTTGCCCACTTAAATTACTAGTTATTGGGCTGATGTTGTTGGGCCCATTTCATCATCCAAACTTAAACTTATTTTTGGGCCATATATTGTGTACGCGGGCTACCCACCAAGTCCAACTCAATGCATGGATTCTATGGCCATTGGGAATTGAGCCTTGGGCCTTAATTCTCCTCTTAGGGCCCATATTGTTAAAATTAGTATTATATCTTTTTATGTCCTATTATGAGGGATATATATATGTGTGGTTACCTGTATTCTTATCTTGAATGTAGGCCTTGGGCCTTGTATCTATATAGTTCGTGGTTGAGATGCTTCTTGGGGAATGGTGGTTAAATGTCCTCATTATGGACCCCTCTAGGCCCCGATTGTATGCTAGACTCACTCCTGTCAATGCAACGCATACATGATTCTGAAATTTCAAAATATACTTTCAACAAGTACATTTGAAAGTAATAAAGGATACACATCACAAAATCCACTAAGAATTTGAACTTTTACAAGCTTACATCAGGTCCAAAAGGATATACATAAGATAATAGAAGAAAGAAAAGAAGTCTGCAACATTGGGTCCTCAAGTTCAACTCTACTCCATGCTCTGCTGCTACGACGCCTGCCTAGGATCTCCTGCACGCATCAATCGTGCATAAGCTTATAAAAGCTTAGACGGTGGTGTAAGTGTGTGATAATAGTGCTCAGAAGAAGATAGAGAATGCAGAAGGGAGTCATGATCAATACCAATATCACTAACCTTACCAAGGCTATCATGAATGCAAGAAACTATACCAAGGCAGTACGATAATGCAGGAAGCTATACCGAGGCTATATAATGCAATGAGTACTGTAATACAATGAGTACTGTAATGCAATGAGTACTGTAATGCGATGAGTACTGTAATGCATTATGAGGCTTACACAACTGATGCAAATGTAATGCAAAGTAATGTCAGTGCTCATATCCAATCCACATATCAAGTACATTTCCATCATAAGAAAATCACCAGGGTCCACTACACTGCTGGATGACTGCCGCTCTACAGACCCCGCACAGTCAAACGAGCGTAAGAGACCTCACTACCCTGCCTGCAGACAACCAATCACCAGTAAGGCCTAAAGGTAGTGGACCCATTCACGAGCTGGTCAGACTCAGCCTAGCAATGCCCCCTTACATCAGGCGAGTAAGGCCACACCCCTATCCAACCGACTATACGACAGTGGGAGTCGCGGCCTAACGGTATGAGGCCCTCGTGCGCTCATATATTTCACCCGGTCACGCCGTTGGAGCAGATCCTTGGTACCATGGAAGTTTTGGGAATTTCACCCATGGGCATCCTATGCACCCGGTATGCTCAAGTAACGTTTCCAGTGTCCAAACATGGCCATCCACAATGTATCTGTGGAGGCTACAACCCTGATGAAGCAAGGGCGATAATGCTCATATGTTATGTAATGCCAGATGCATGAATCACACAATCAACAATGCATCAATTCCAAGCATCCAACGTGCTCAAGAAGGAATACTACGTCCCTCGGGAATGCAACATGCAATGCCCAATGGCACAATCATAACCACACACACAGTGTCATCCAAGCATACAATGATGCACATGGGCCATGAAGATGGGTCTAAATGCATTATGCAGTGATATACAAAGTAGTACACTCCTCCTATCCAAGAAGGGACCAAGACTAGGTATTTAGACAATATCTATAAGAAATCCCACCTCTAGTGGGGGCCCATTTACCTGTGGTAGCCCACGAGACTAAGCATACAACTACGTGTCTAAGTAACACAGAAGTGAGTCTAGCAACAGTTTAAGATGAGTATCTAATCACATTTAGATACAATCGGGCCTAGAAGGGTCCATAATGAGGACATTTAACTACCATTCCCCAAGAAGTATCTCAACCACGAACTATATGGATACAAGGCCCAAGGCCTACATTCAAGATAAGAACACAGGTAACCACATACATATATCCCTCATAATAGGCCATAAAAAGATATAATACCAATTTTAACAACATGGGCCCTAAGAGTAGAATTAAGGCCCAAAGCTCTTCCCAATGGCCATAGAATCCATGCATTGAGTTGGACTTGGTGGGCAGCCCACGTATACAATATACGGCCCAAAAATAAGTTTAAGTTTGGATGATGAAAGGGCCCAATACTATCCTTATCTTAGCCCACAAGTCCATCAAAATGGTGGAAGCTGACACAGTATATGGTTGGGCCAAGCTGGGATGTCCCAACCCACTCTAGGCACATGGGTTGTCCCAAAAATCTGATCTAAGATGGGGTCCTCGTGTGATCACTAAAGGTGACCCAAAAGAATGCACTGATTAAGCCAAAAAATTATAAGAAAACCCAAGCATGCAACATGTACACAAGTTCTCAATATGGTGGGTCCCATGTCCAATAAAGTTTCAACCATAACAATGTACATTTGAGGCCCCTTGATAAACGTTCGGCCCACTCAGCTTCTTGGGCATGCAAAAGCCCAAAAATTAGTCAAATAAGTGGGAATGATCTCATGAAGGCCAACAATATTCACAGGAGGCCCTACCAGATGGAGGGTATGTATACATCAAGAAAAGATCAAGTGGGCCTATTACTGGATTGTGAATCCAACAGCAACCCAAGGCAGAGAGTGCCTCCATGATCGGGCGATCCAAGGCTTGGACAGCCTGGACCAAACATGTGTTAAGGTAGGTTTCATATATATATATATGCATTGAGCCTTAAACAAATGGCCTAGGGTCTATGGTGGGCCTTTAACCGTCCATAGGGAAACCCATGGGCCTACCTTAGGACCACCCAGGAGGACATCCAACCTCAACTCGTTCCCAAGAGGTAGCCCGCCACTATGTGAGCATGAAATAAGGCCCAAGGCCTAAGCAATCCATAGCCTAGTGGGCCATACACTAAGACCAATACTTAGGTAGCATGGTAGGCTCTTAAGCAAGGTTTGGGCCCAACCATAAAGGTCATAAATCCTTATATTGTGGTGAGCTTCATGGGCAGCCCAATAATTCATTTACATGGGCAAGTTTCACATTTAACACAAGTGAGTTGGGCCTCACTTTTGGCCCAAGTACAGGGTCAGTTTAGTGGGCAGCCAAGGGCCCAACCTCTTATGTATTTTGCCCCTAAGCCCATCACAATAGATAGGAGAGTATAGGCCCAAGATCAATGGGCCTATTCAAAAGAACTGAGTCCACAAGGCCTACTTGCTAACATAAACATGCATATAATATACCACATAATGGGCCCAAAAGAAATGACCAAAACAAAAGCCATCCAATTCATATATTATGGTGGACTTGAAGGCAGCCCGTAAGCCTAAGAATACACATGGGCAAGACCTATACTGACAGTGTGGGCCTTGCCACACCAGCCCAAAGATTTAGCAAGGTCCCCACAATATACATTTATGCGGGCCTTGCAAGTTAGCCCACAATTAAGCACTTCGTGAGGGCATCAAGGCTAATAAATGCACATGTTCAGCTTGTAGACGGCCCATTGAGCCCATGAATCAATAAGGTCAGCCTGTGCACAATCTTGGGCTCAAGGGATAGGTTTCCAGGCCATTAGGCCTATAAAGCTTTAAAAAAAATTCTGGTTAAGGCTAGCCCACGAACCACCATAAAGGTGGGCCTCAAGGGGCACTAATTAAGCTCAAAATGTCTAACGAAGGAGAGCAAAGAGTGTGTGCCACACTCCCTTAAATCTGGTGGACCGCCACGGCTCCAAAAGATCAACTATGCACAAATTTGGGCCCCTTGATAGAATTCCAACCCACCCATTCCTAGCCTGCTGGAGTCCAGAAATTTATTTAATTTAAATGGGTTACTGACCCATAGTGCCCCACACATATCACAGTGGGTCCCACCAGATAAGAATGGGAGATATACAATACTTACTTCAAGTGGGCCATGCCGTTAGAATGCAGGCCCAGCAGCCCAAGGTAGGGGCATGCCATGGTGGTTAGTCATATGGGCCTGGGTATTTGGCCCAAAACTGACCCAATTTACAGGCCATACCACGGTCAGTCCAGGGGCCTGATAGCCCTAAAAATTTGTACGATCGTCCTTCCATATGTGGATCACAACCCCAAAAAATTTCAGAATTTTTGGACATTTAAAAATAATTTAATTAATTTGAATGAAAGAAGCTGTCCAGAAAATCAGACTGGCCTGGACGTCCCAACGTGGTGGGCCAATACGGGCCTTGTTATGGTGTACAAAGGGGTCTATTAGACCTGAAATTTAGTAAGTAGATCCCACCATGAGTGAACTATCTCCTTGTAAATTTTTATAATTTTTGGATACTCAGAAGTATTTTAATAAATTCAGGAGTTACAATGTATCTAGGGTGGAATGTTGCTGGAAATAACTGTACAGAATTTGGACCATCCAAATGGGTGGGTTTTGGGCCTCCAAAATTCTTGAAATTTGGACACAAGGTCCCTCATCAAGCCTACAATAAGGTGGGACCTGGAAATATAGCCTACCTTCTGAGAAAATATTTTTTTAAAATTTATTTTTATGAAACTATGCTGCTGGACTGCACAGCAGAAATTTCTGGCAGCCCACTATATTGGCCCACCCTTTTGGATGCCCAAATGGGGTCCATTGGCCCTAAAATTTTGCAGGTAGGCCCTACCATGGGTCCAAACCTCTCTGCAAAATTTTAGAATTTTTGGGATATTAAAAGTATTTTTTTAACTCCTATAATTTATGGACAGCTGGGTATTTCAAAAAAATTCTGCTACTGAAACAATGCTGCTGCCCCTGATTTGTGCACCCCATTAGAGTGGGCCCAGGTCTGCCAAATTTTAAGAAAATGTAGGACCAACATCCCTACACAAGTATACAATAAGGTGGGGTCCACAAAGGTGACCCACCATTTCAGAAACAGACTGATAATTATGTTTGTATAGCAAGCACGGTTGTGAGACAGTCCAGAAAATTTGGACTATCCACCCTCCTTGGCCCACTCTTTTGGGTGATCAAACAGGGACGGATGAAGGTGAAATTCAACATACTTCTAGGTGGGGTCCACACCTCCAGAAATAATCAAATATTGGAGGTAAAACATCCTCTAAATCAGTCCATAATCTGTGCCAAAAACAACCCAAAAACAGTCCAGAATTTTTCTGGACAGCAAGATATGTCTGAAAATAACTGCACATAACCACTGATTAAATGGAAAAATACCCCACAAAATTTGTGTTAATATCCACCTTAGTGGGCCCCACAAACATCCAGGCCATACCCCCTTCATGAAACCCATTGCATGTACCCAAAATGGAGCAAATAGAGTGTCAACGTCCCAGGAATGGACAGCCATGGGCGTTCACTTTGCTTAGATGGTCTGGATATTCCGGGGCCACTAAGTGGGTCACATACATCAGGAAATAGAATAATGGAAAATAAAAATAATCCAGCCACAAGAGAGGAAAATGATATGCATCAAAGGAAAATGCTATGATGGGGTCCATGGAGAATGGCCCCATCCATGGATCATGCATGCAAGGAAAAAGGGTCATTGGCCTCAACCATGGAGACATGAGGGACCTCCATCACCACTTAATGGGTCTCACAAGCTCCTAAGAAAGAAATGAAGAAGGATCTAAGAGCACCCACCTAGATCAACCTTGAAACTTACATCACCATCATCTAGAGGCTCCAAGCAACATGGATCAATGGCTAAGATCAAGTGAGAAGGGGTAGATGAGGAGGTATTTTAGGGAGAAGGGGCTGGAATAGAGGAAAGATGGGGAGAAGGTTGCTTGATTTTTTGTAAATGGGAGAAGAAATGAGGGAATGAGAAGAAAGAGAGAGAGAGAGAGAGAGAGAGAGAGAGAGAGAGAGAGAGAGAGAGAATTGTAAGGAGGTAATCATGGTCTCTTTTTCCTTAGTTAGAGAAATCATAATGGCCTATGGTGACAATAACAAAGTGCCGTGCTTAATAGGTCTCTTGGTGGTGTGTGTGGGGTGGGTAGTATTTATTCCATGGGAATTGTAGTGTGTGTGGGTGGTGTGCATGGGAACTTATGCCATGAGAGTGGTCCATATGCATGACACTTAAGTGGGCCACATGATTAAGGGTCATATAATGAAATGTACACAACTTTTGATCTACATATCAGATTTATGCGCAAGACACGGCATTGGAACCGCGGAGACGATGCGGTCGCAATGGAAATGGTCTTAGGTCAATCCGAGTCGGGTTTACATGACCGAACTCAAGGATGATGTAAATATTATTGAAGGGTCACAGGTCGTCGAAATTTGTTCGGTAAGACCGCGGGACCAAAATAAACGAGATGCATACTCACACACACATATGCACACATGCGGACTCGGGTCAGGTCTCACAATCCTCCCCACCAACAAAGAAATTTCATCCTCGAAATTGATAACATTGAGATAACAAAATGTATAACATCATCATATATATATATATATATCGCAATCATCAATCACAAGAGAAGGCAACACATGCAATCAATCATCATACAAATGGGGATAACGCTCCCTAATCTTAGCAAACCTGTGATGAAATCCATCAATACGTGTTCCCACTTCCACTTTGAAACACTCAACGGCTGCAAGGGACTAGGGGGGTCTCAAATGATCGACCTAGACTCGCTGACAAGCGTCACACTCAACCATAAAACTAGCAATCTGGCCTACCATCCCTAACCAGGAATACTGCCTTGACAACAAAACAAGCTCAACATTGGTAATACAAAACTATTCAGTGGGTAAGAACATCTCACTAACCAAAATGGAATACGATAATATCATTGGCCTAACACAGTGATCTTCCCAAAAGGTGTCGATACTGACAATCTCTTACGGCAGACTCTAATAGCAATTTGAGTGAATTAAAGCCCTTGGATACAAAAATGGTGCGATGCACCAAAACACAAGACTTACATTCGGAGACAAGGAGAATACCCATAACGACTCCCCTAATAACTAAGGGTCCTGATGAGTCGTGAAAAATCAAGCCTAAGGTGGCTGTGGATGTGTCTGTCTACTCTACATATACGGTCTCTGCGGAGGTCCATCCTACTGATGGGTACACTCGCTCGTACGGTGTCCCGTCTGCCCACATCCATAGCAAATGCCAGTAAATGGCCTAGAAGAAGAAGCTGCTATATGCGATGCTGATACTCTGGCGGCTCGATAGGGTACGCACCTCTGCCACTGTCACCGCTGCTGGGAGCTATCGGAGGGGGCCTACCTCTTCCGGCCTCTCCTCTGATCACGAACCCTGTGCGAACTGGTCCACTCGGCCTCGCCGTGAAGTAGAAATATTGCCAATGGAGCACGCTGCAGAGTCGAATCTCGCAAAAGGGGATTCGTACGCTCCTGTTCCGCCTGTCCAGGCGTCTTAGAAACAGGCTGACGGGTCTAAAGAACATCAATGACGACCTGCATCAACTATTGGAGATGCTCAGCTCCTACAGGAAACGTCAGATAAGCGAGTTAGCACTGGCCTCTGGCGGAGGCACAGGTACGGTGGGAGCCTCAGGAATAGGTACGGCAGGCTCCAGAGGGGAAACATGAATCTCAGATGGTGGAGCAAAAGTCACTCGAATCGCTGGAGTGGAATGAGAACCATGTCCATGGGAACCACGGCCACGGGCGTCACAATCATGGGCACCTTGACTAGCTGACATGGTTTACAGAAAGAACAAAGGTGATGGACACTTAGGAATTAAAATCCTTGAAGGCGTAAACGAAACGAGGGAAATACATTTGGGACACTACTTGTCCTAAGCTCACAACAGATATGTGATACTATCCCAAGTTATTCCTAAATTATTTGCTATGCTTTGATACCAACTCCTATCACGCCCCAGACTTGGTAACCAGACTCACAAGGAACCCGATGGCATGTTCTGGCCGCAACAGCCTCCGTAGTACCCCATTCTCGGCTCCTGAGGCAGGTTCCGATCCTGGGATCCTACAAGGAGGATTTTTATAATTTTTGGATACTCAAAAGTATTTTAATTAATTTAAAGAATACAATCTGTCCAGGGTGAAATACTGCTGGAATGTAACAAGTACATTTAAAATGGGACAGGATTCTGAAAGGTTCATATCCATGATTAAATTCTTAGTGATGGGGATCAAATATTTTGGAATGTACGCCCACATGATTCTGAAAGGTTCATATCCACTGTATGCTGGAATATTCCTGTCACAAATGGGGCTGGTGTGGTTAAATGTCCCCATTACTAAGAATGCTCGTTTGACTGTGCGGGGTCTGTAGAGCGGCAGTCATCCAGCAGTGTAATGGACCCCGGTGATTTCCTTATGATGAAAATGTACTTGATATGTGGATTAGATATGAGCACTGACATTACTTCGCATTGCATTTGCATCGGCTGTGTAAGCCTCATAATGCATTACAGTACTCATTGCATTACAGTACTTATCGCATTACAGTACTCATCGCATTACAGTACTCATCGCATTACAGTACTCATTGTATCACAGTACTCATTGCATTATATAGCCTTGGTATGGCTTCATGAATTATCGTACTGCCTTGGTATAATTTCTTACATTCATGATAGCCTTGGTAAGGTTAGTGGTATTGGTATTGATCATGACTCCCTTCTGCATTCTCTATCTTCTTCTGAGCACTATTATCACACACTTTCACTACCTTCTAAGCTTTCTATAAGCTTATGCATGATTGATGCGTGCAGGAGATCCTAGGCAGGCGTTGTAGCAGCAAAGCATGGAGTAGAGTTGAGCTTGAGGACTCCAGTGTTACTGACTCTTTTCTCTCTTTCCCATTATCTTATGTATGTCCTTTCAGACCTAATGTAAGCTTGTAAAAGTTCAAATTCTTAGTGAATTTTGTGATATGTATCCTTTGTTACTTCCAGATGTACTTGCTGTGATCTTGCGTATGCTCGTATTGGTAATGATTATACTGTTATGAAAATCCTCCTTGTAGGATCCCAGGATCGGAACCTGCCTCAGGAGCCGAGAATGGGGTACTACGGAGGCTGCTGCGGTTAGAACCGGCCATCGGGTTCCTTGTGAGTCCGGTTACTGAGTCTGGGGCTTGACAGGAGTTGGTATCAGAGCATAGCAAGTAATTTTGGAATAACTTGGGATAGTATCACATATCTGATGCGAGCTTAGGACAAGTAGTGTCCCGAGTGCGTTTCCCTCATTTCGTTTGCGCCTTCAAGGATTCTAATTCCTAGGTGTCCATCACCTTTGTTCTTTCTGTAGACCATGCCGTCTAGTCAAGGTGCCCATGATTGTGACGCCCGTAGCAGTGGTGCTCATGGACATGGTTCTCATTCCGCTCCACCGATCTGAGTGACTTTTGCTCCACCATCTGAGATTCCTATTTCCCCTCTAGAGCCTGTTGTACCTATTCCTGAGGCTCCCGCCATACCTGTGCCTACGCTAGAGGCCAGTGCTACCCCTGATTATCTGATAATTCATGTAGGAGCTGAGCATCTCCAACAGTTGATGCAGGTCATCACTAATGTTCTTCAGACCCGTCAGCCCGTTCCTGAGGCACCCGGACAGGCGAAACAAGAGCGTATGAGCCCCCTTTTGTGAGATTCGAATTCGCAGCGAGCTCGGTTAGCAGTATTTCTACTTCAAAGCGAGTCCGAGTTGACTTGTTTGCAGAGGGATCGTGATCAGAGGAGAGGCCGGAAGAGGCAGGCCCCCTCCGGTAGCTCATGACAGCGTCGATAGCAGTAGAGGTGCGTAACCTATCGAGCCGCCAGAGCATCAGCATCGCATACAACAGCTTCTTCTTCTAGGCCTTTTACTGGCATTTGCTATGGATGTGGGCAGACGGGACACCGTAGGCGCGAGTGTCCCCATCAGCAGGATGGACCTTCGCAGCTACCGTAGTAGCAGCAGAGATCGCAAATGCAGAAGAGATAGACACCTCCCTGCCACCTCAAGCTTGATTTTGTGCGACCCAGCAGGATCCTTAGTTATTAGGAGAGTTGTCATGGGTATTCTCCTTGTCTCTGTAAGTAAGTCTTGTGTTTTAGTGCATCGTACCCGTTTTGTATCCAAGGGCTTTTATTCACTTAGATTGCTATTAGAGTTTGACGTAAGAGATTGTCAGTATTAACACCTTTTGGGAAGATCGCTATATTAGGCCGATGATATTATCGTGTTCCGTTTTGGTCAGTGAGATGTTCTTACCCGCTGAATAGTTTTGTATTGCCAATGTTAAGCTTGTTTTGTTGTTAAGGCAGTATTCCTGGTTAGGGATGGTAGGCTAGATTGTTAGTTTTGTGGCCAAGTATGATGCTTGTCAGCGTGTCAAGGCCGATCATCTGAGGCCTCCTAGTCCCTTGCAGCCGTTGAGTGTCCCAAAGTGGAAGTAGGAGAGTTTATTGATGGATTTCATCATAGGTTCGCCGAGATTAGGGAGCGTTATCCCCATTTATTCAATGATTGATTGCACGTATTGCTTGTGTTGCCATTTCTTGATTGATGATTGATATATATGATGATGTTATACATTTCGTTGTCTCAGTTTTGTCAATTTTGAGGAGGAAATTTCTTTGTTGGTGGGGAGGATTGTGAGACCCGACCTGAGTTCTTATGTGTGCATGTATGTGCATAAGTGTGCATTTCGTTCATTTTGGTCTCGCGGTCTTATCGGTCGAATTTTGGTGACTCACGACCCTTGGATTGTGTTGCGGTCATCCTTAAGTTTGGTCACATAAACCCAACTCGGATTGACCTGAGACCCATGCCATCTTGTCCGTATCGGCGTCACAATTCTAACGCCGCATCCCATCCGTTAATCCGATGTGTACATCTCAAGTTATGAGCATTTCATCATATGGCCCACTTTTTGTACAAATGCATGTGGACCACCTCAATGGCACAATTTCTCATGCACACCACACACACTACACAATTTTGACGGAATAGACACTACCCACCCTAAACACTACCAATAGACCTACTAAGCATAGCACTTTGTTATTTTACCATAGGCCATTATGA
This sequence comes from Magnolia changhungtana, assembly GCA_030180095.1. Lineage (NCBI taxonomy): Eukaryota > Viridiplantae > Streptophyta > Magnoliopsida > Magnoliales > Magnoliaceae > Magnolia > Magnolia changhungtana. Next base: position 84,672 of record JASAUF010000346.1, on the reverse strand, counting down.
TTTCTCTAATCAAGGAGAGAGAGGTCATGATTGCCTCCCTACAACTCTCTCTCTCTCTCTCTCTCTCTCTCTCTCTCTCTTTCTTTCTTCTCACTCCCTCATTTCTCTCCTTCTTTCTGTCTTGAAAAAAAAAAATCCAGCAACCTTCTCCCCATCTACCCTCCATTCCAGCCCCTTCTCCCTAAAACACCTCCTCATCTACCCCTTCTTACTTGATCTTGGCCATTGATCCATGTTGCTTGGAGCCTCTAAATGATTGTGATGTAAGTTTCAAGGTTGATGTAGGTGGGTGCTCTTAGATCCTTCTTCATTTCTTTCTTAGGAGCTTGTAGGACCCATTAAGTGGTAATGGAAGTCCCTCATGTCTCCATGGTTGAGGCCAATGGCCCTTTTTCCTTGCATGCATGATCCATGGATGGGGCCATTCTCCATGGACCCCATCATAGCATTTTCCTTTGATGCATGTCATTTTCCTCTCTTGTGGATAGATTATTTTTATTTTCCATTATTTTATTCTTGATTTCCTGATATGTGTGGCCCACTTAGTGGCCCCGGAATATCCAGACCGTCCAAGCAAAGTAGACGCCCATGGTTGTCCATTCCTTGGATGTTGACACTCTATTTGCTCCATTTTGGGCACATGCAATGGGTTTCATGGAGAGGGTTTGGTCTGGATGTTTGTGGGGCCCACTGGGGTGGTCCATACCACAATTTTCATGGATTGATTTCCTCTTTTTATAGTAATTATAATTATTTTAATTCAGTATTATGTTGCTATCCAAAAACCATCTGGACAGATTTTTGAGCTGTTTTGAGCTCAGTTTTGAAGATAATTGGTGGGGTGTTTGGTCCCATTTAATATATACCTCTTAAAGGTGGGGATCACACCTAGATGTTCTCCAAATTTCTCCCTCATCTGTCCCTGTTTGATCACCCAAAAGAGTGGGCCAAGGAGGGTGGATAGTCCAGATTTTCTGGACTGTCTAGCAACTGTGCTTGTTGTACAAACATAATTATCAGTCTGTTTCTGAAATGGTGGGCCACTTTTGTGGACCCCACCTTGTTGTATACTTATGTAAGGATGTTTTTCCTACATTTTCTTAAAATTTCGCAGACCTGGGCCCACTCTAATGGGGTGCATAAATCGAAGCAAGACATTGTTTCAAAGAAGAGAATTTTTTGAAATACCTTGCTATCCATAAATTGTAGGAGTTAAATAAAATACTTTTACTATCCTAAAAATTTTAAAATTTTGTAGAGAGGTGTCCCACCCATGGTAGGGCCTACCTGAAAAATTTTAGGGCCAATGGACCCAATTTGGGCTTCCAAAAGGGTGGGCCAATATAGTGGGCTGCCAGAAATTTCTGCTATGTAGTTCAGCAGCATAGTTCCATAAAAATAAATTTTTAAAAAATATTTTCTCAGAAAGTGGGCCATATTTCTAGGTCCCACCTTGTTGTGGGCTTGATGAGGGACCTTGGATCCAAATTTCAAGAATTTTGGAGGCCTAGAACCCACCCATTTGATGGCCCAAATTCAGGATAGTTATATTCCAGCAGTATTTTACCGTGGACAGATTGTATTCTTTAAATTAATTAAAATACTTCTGAGTACCCAAAAATTATGAAAATTTACAGGGAGGTATTAAACTCATGATAGGACCTACTTACCAAATTTCAAATATAATGGACCCCTTTTTACACCGTGGCAAGGCCCAGACTGGCCCAGCACGTTGGGACCTCCAGGCCAGTCCAATTTTCTGGACCGCTTGTTTTATTCAAATTAATTAAATTATTTTTAAATGTCCAAAAATTCTGAAATTTTGTGGGATTGTGGTCCACCTATGGAAGTACAATCCTACAAATTTTCAGGGCCATCAGGCCCCTGGACTGACCGTGGTATGGCCTACAAATTGGGTCAGTTTTGGGCCAAATACCCAGGCCCATATGACTAACTACCATGGGATGCCCCTACCTTGGGCTGCTGGGCCTACATTCTAATGGCATGGCCCACTTAAAGTCAGTGTTGTATATCCCCCTTCTTATATGGTGGGACCCCCTGTGATATGTGTGGGTCACCATGGGTCAGTAACCCGTTTAAATTCAATAAATTTCTGGACTCCAGCAGGCCCAGGAAGTGGGTGGGCTGGAATTCCAGCAAGGGGCCCAAATTTGTATATAGTTGATCTTTTGGAGCTATGGCGGTCCACCAGATTTAAGGGAGTGTTGCACACACCCTTTGCCCTCCTTCTTTAGACATTTTAGGCTTAATTAGTGCCCCTTGAGGCCCACCTTTGTGGTGGTTTGTGGGCTAACCTTAACAGAATTTTTGATAGCTTTATAGGCCCAATGGGCTGGAAACCTATCCCTTGAGCCCAAGATTGTGCAAGGGCCACCTTATTGATTCATGGGCCCAATGGGCCATCTACAAACTGATCATGTGTATTTATTAGCCTTGATGCCCTCATAAAATGCTTAATTGTGGGCTGACTTGCAAGGCCCACATGAATGTATATTATGGAGGGCCTTGCTAAATCTTTGGGCTAGTGTGGCAAGGCCCACACTGTCAGTATAGGCCTTGCCCATGTGTATTCTTGGGCTTACGGGCTGCCTTCAAGTCTACCATAATGTATGAATTGGATGGCTTTTATTTGGGCCATTTCTTTTGGGCCCATTATGTGATATATTATATGCATGTTTGTATTAGCAAGTAGGCCTTGTGGACTTAGTTCTTTTGAATAGGCCTATTGATCTTGGGCCTATACTCTCCTATCTATTGTGATGGGCTTAGGGAAAATAATACATAAGAGGTTGGGCCCTTGGCTGCCCACTAAACTGACCCTGTACTTGGGCCAAAAGTGAGGCCCAACTCCCTTGTGTTAAATATGAAACTTGCCCATGTAAATGAATTACTGGACTGCACATGAAGCCCACCACAATATATGGATTTATGGACTTTATGGTTGGGCCCAAACCTTGCTTAAGGGCCCACCATGCTACCAAGTATTGGGCTTAGTGTATGGCCCACTAGGCCATGGATTGCTTAGGCCTTGGGCCTTATTCCATACTCGATTAGTGGAGGGCTACCTCTTGGAAACCAGTTGAGGTTGGATGTCCTCTTGGGTGATCCTAAGGTAGGCCCATAGGTTTCTCTATGGATGGTTAAAGGCCCACCATAGACCCTTGGCCATTTGTTTAAGGCTCAATGTGTATGTATGTGGAACCTACCTTAATGCATGTGGTCCAGGCCGTCCAAGCCTTGGATCGCCCAATCATGGAGGCACTCTCTGCCTTGGGTTGCAATTGGATTCCCAATCTAATAGCAGGCCGACTTGATCTTTTCTTGATGTTTACACACCCTCCATCTGGTGGGGCCCCCTATCAATATTGTTGGCCTTCATGAGATCATTCCCACTTATTTGACTAATTTCTGGGCTTTCGCAAGCCAAGGAAGCAGAGTAGGCCGAATGTTTATTAAGGGGCCTTAAATGTACATTGTTATGGTTGAAACTTTATTGGACATGGGACCCACCATATTGAGAACTTGTGTACGTGTTGCATGCTTATGTTTTCTTATAATCTTTGGGCTTAATAAATGCATTTTTGGGTCACCTTTGGTGATCACATGAGGACCCCATCTTAGATCAGATTTTTGGGGCATCCCATGAGCCTAAAGTGGGTTAGGACGTCCCAGCTTGGTCCATTGAGTAGATTTTTAGGCCTGATACCCTAGGCTCATAGGGCTTCCTACACATGGAATGCCCCTACCTTGGGCTGCTGGGCCTGCATTCTAATGGCGTGGCCCACTTGAAGTAAGTGTTGCATATTCCCCCCTTCTTATCTGGTGGGACCCACTGTGATATGTGTGGGTCACCATGGGTCAGTAACCCGATTAAATTCAATAAATTTCTGGACTCCAAAGAGGCCCAGAAGTGGGTGGGCTGGAATTCCAGCAAGGGGCCCAAATTTGTGTATAGTTGATCTTTTGGAGCCGTGGCGGTCCACCAGATTTAAGGGAGTGTTGCACACACTCTTTGCCCTCCTTCCTTAGACATTTTGGGCTTAATTAGTGCCCCTTGAGGCCCACCTTTGTGGTGGCTTGTGGGCTAACCTTAACAGAATTTTTGATAGCTTTATAGGCCTAATGGGCTAGAAACCTATCCCTTGAGCCCAAGATTGTGCAAGGGCTGACCTTTTTGATTCATGGGCCCAATGGGCCGTCTAAAAACTGATCATGTGCATTTATTAGTCTTGATGCCCTCATAAAATGCTTTATTGTGGGCTGACTTGCAAGGCCCACATAAATGTATATTGTGGAGGGCCTTGCTAAATCTTTGGGCTAGTGTGGCAAGGCCCACACTGTCAGTATAGGCCTTGCCCATGTGTATTCTTGGGCTTACGAGCTACCTTCAAGTCCACCATAATGTATGAATTGGATGGCTTTTGATTGGGCCATTTCTTTTGGGCCCATTATGTGATATATTATATGCATGTTTGTATTAGCAAGTAGGCCTTGTGGACTCAGTTCTTTTGAATAGGCCCATTGATCTTGGGCATATACTCTCTTATCTATTATGATGGGCTTAGGGGCAATAATAAACAAGAGGTTGGGTCCTTGGCTGCCCACTAAACTGACCCTGTACTTGGGCCAAAAGTGAGGCCTAACTCCCTTGTGTTAAATGTGAAACTTGCCCATGTAAATGAATTACTGGGCTGCCCATGAAGCCCACCACAATATATGGATTTATAACCTTTATGGTTGGGCCCAAACCTTGCTTAAGGGCCCACCATGCTACCAAGTATTGGGCTTAGTGTATGGCCCACTAGGCCATGGATTGCTTAGGCCTTGGGCCTTATTCCATACTCGAGTAGTGGCGGGCTACCTCTTGGAAACCAGTTGAGGTTAGATGTCCTCCTGGGTGATCCTAAGGTAGGCCCATAGGTTTCTCTATGGATGGTTAAAGGCCCACCATAGACCCTAGGTCATTTGTTTAAGGCTCAATGTGTATGTATGTAGAACCTACCTTAATGGATGTAGTCCAGCCCGTCCAAGCCTTGGATCGCCTGATCATGGAGGCACTCTCTGCCTTGGGTTGCTGCTGGATTCACAATCCAATAGCAGGCCCACTTGATCTTTTCTTGATGTATACACACTCTTCATCTGGTGGGGTCCCCTAGTGAGTATAGTTGGCCTTCATGAGATTATTCCCACATAGTTAGGTAATTTCCGGACCTTAGCAGACCCTAGAAGTCAAACGGGCTAAAAGTTTATCAAAGGGCCTTAAATGTACATTGTTATAGTTGAGACTTTAGTTGGCTGTGGGGCCCACCATATTCAGAACTTGTGTACGCGTTATATGCTTATGTTTTCTTATAATCTTTGGACTTAATCAGTGCTACCCACCAAGTCCAACTCGATGCATGGATTCTATGGCCATTGGGAATCGAGCCTTAGGCCTTAATTCTCCTCTTAGGGCCCAGGTTGTTAAAATTGGTATTATATCTTTTTATGGCCTATTATGAGGGATATATGTGTGTGGTTACCTGTATTCTTATCGTAAATGTAGGGCCTTGGGCCTTGTATCCATATAGTTCGTAGTTGAGATGCCTCTTGGGGAATGGTAGTTAAATGTCCCCATTATGGACCCCTCTTGGCCCGATTGTATCTAAATGTGATTAGATACTCATCTTAGACTCTTGTTAGGCTCATTTCCACATTACTTAGACCCGTAGCTTGTATACTTAGTTCGTGGGCTACCCCAGGTAAATGGGCTCCCACTAGAGGTTGGATTCCTTAAGGATATTGTCAAGTACCTGGTCTTGGTTCCTTCTTGGATAGGAGGAATGTAATATACATTTTGCATCGCCCTATAGTGTGATTAAATTCATCCTCATGACCATGTGCATCATTGTATGCTTGGTTGGCACTGTGTGTGTGGTCATATTGTGTCATTGGGCATTGCATGATACCTTCCCCGAGGGACGTAGTATCCCCTCTTGAGCACGTTGGATGCTTGGGATTGATGTATGGTTGATTGTGTGATTCATTCATCTGACATTACATAGTATATGAGCATTATCGCCCTTGCTTCATCAGGGTTGTAGCCTCTACAGATACATTGTGGATGGCCATGTTTGGACACCAGAAATGTTACTTGAGCATACCGGGTGTATAGGATGCCCATGGGTGAAATTCTCAAAACTTCCATGGTACCAAGGATCTGCTCCAACGGCATGATTGGGTGGTATATATGGGCACATGAGGGCCTTATACCGTTAGGCCGCGACTCCCACTATCGTGTAGTTGGTTGGATAGAGGTGTGGCCTTACTCGCCTAATGTAAGGGGGCATTGCTAAGTTGAGTCTGACCAGCTCGTGAATGGGTCCGCTACCTCTAGGCCTTGCTAGTGATTGGCTGTTCGCAGGCATGGTAGTGAGGTCTCTTACACTCGTTTGACTGTGCGGAGTCTGTAGAGCGGCAGTCATCCAGCATTGTAATGGACCCCGGTGATTTCCTTATGATGAAAATGTACTTGATATGTGGATTGGATATGAGCACTGACATTACTTCGCATTGCATTTGCATCGACTGTGTAAGCCTCATAATGCATTACAGTACTCATTGCATTACAATACTCATCATATTACAGTACTCATCGCATTACAGTACTCATCGCATTACAGTACTCATCGCATTACAGTACTCATTGCATTATATAGCCTTGGTATGGCTTCCTGCATTATCGTAGTTCCTTGGTATAGTTTTTTGCATTCATGATAGCCTTGGTAAGGTTAGTGGTATTGGTATTGATCATGACTCCCTTCTGCATTCTCTATCTTCTTCTAAGCACTATTATCACACACTTTTACCACCCTCTAAGTTTTCTATAAGCTTATGCACGATTGATGCGTGCAGGAGATCCTAGGCAAGCGTCATAGTAGCAGAGCGTGGAGTAGAGTTGAACTCGAGGATTCCAGTGTTGCTGACTCTTTTCTCTCTTTTTTCATATTATCTTATGTATGTCCTTTCGGACCTGATGTAAGCTTGTAAAAGTTCAAATTCTTAGTGAATTTTGTGATATGTATCCTTTGTTACTTCCAGATGTACTTGTTGTGATCTTGGGTATGCTCGTATTGATAATGATTATACTGTTATGAAAATCCTCCTTATAGGATCCCAGGATCGGAACCTGCCTCAGGAGCCGATAATGGGGTACTACGGAGGCTGTTGCGGCCAGAACCGGCCATCGGGTTCCTTATGAGTCTGGGGCGTGACACTAGCTCCCAGACCACTGACTATTGACCCATTGTTCTGATTGGATGATCATTCCCAAGTCGATGATTGCATGGGTGATGAGCCCTAGTCCGACTAGATGTGCATCCCTAGGTTGATCTGCATTCACACATCTATGTAGATGAAAAGACTGGATCATGTTTTATTTTGATTGCCCTTCGTTTTAACTATGCTTAGCTAATGCAGCGATTTGTAATCTTGAGAAAAATTCACACTGAGTTGGCCACTCATCTATCAAATATATAATCATATAGGTAGCACAGGTGGCTTAAGTGATATGCAGGTTTAGACTGATGAGGTGTCTCTTAGTGGTCACCGATACGTGGTTGTACCTGTCAAGGAAGCTGCGCGATCTTGCGGCTTTCGTTTATATGTTTTACGTGCTTCTAAATTTCTCATGTAAGTAATCATGTAATTATCAGTGTGGAGACATTGGTTTGTATTAGTCATTATGGGCAACATCTTGTATACTCTAAATGTAAATAAAAAATTTTCTTTATGTTGACTTGTCCATCCTATGCTTATCTACTAACTCTGGTAAAAGAGAAAGGTTTTATATGGAATTTGACGCTTCTTAGGTTAGCACTCAGGTTTTTGGGAAATGGGTCATATACTCGGGTCTTGAAAACATGGGGCATTACTCTTGCTTATTTTGAAATTTTGATTCTTACAAGTTTCGTGAAATAAGGTTGTCCTACCTAAACTTGTTTAGGTGAAGGTTGTCTTATGAATTATTTTGAATCAACATTTCAATACTAATGCAATTAAAAACTCTAATTTATTTACTATTTCTACACTTTATTTGATTATTTGACATAGTCCTATTCAAACCACCCCCCCCCCCCCCCTCGATAGTTTGTCTATTACCAAGCCACCACCTTTTGATGACTCTAACTATGCATACTAGAAAGCCAGAATGAGGATTTTTTTTTTTAATCCTTAGATGAAAGTGTGTGGCAAGGCACTATAAACAAATGGAAACCTCCTATGACTGAGGTAGTAGCCGAAGATGGAACCAAGTCTATGAGAGAAATTGCATTCTACTTATGGATTGGAACTCAGAAAAGTGAAAGTTGTGCTAATGCTAAGGCCTTAAATGCCATAACTTGTGCTCTATTGCTTGATGAATTCAAAAGAATTATTTCATGCGATATAGCTAAGCAAGCTTGGTATATTCTTGAAATGATACATGAAAGAACTATCATAGTCAAGAAATTAAAAGTTCAAATTCTCACTATTAGATCTGAAGAAATTTATATGGAAAAAAATGAAACTTTCATGGACTTCTATACGAAAATAAATGATGTAGTAAATTCCATGTGGGGTCTAGGAGATGGAATCCCAGAAAGCAAGGTCTGTGCAAAAATACTGTGATCTCTTCCTGACAGATTCAATTATAAGGTTACTGCCATTCAGGAATTAAGAGATACTAATCATATGAAGGTTGAGGAGTTAGTTGGCTCTCTCCAAACATATAAATTGAATTTTAAGGCTCCTTAAGGCAAGTCTATTGCTTTTAAATCTTCTAAATCTATTTCAAAAGAAAATTGTACTAATTCTGATTTTGAAGAAACTGAAGATGATATGGCAATGCTAACTAAGAAATTTTATAGAATTTTCAAAAATAAGAAAAGATTAGATTTTCAAAAACCATCTAATAAAAGAAAAGGAAAATCCAAGTCTTGGAAAACTAAAACAAAGGACAGTCAATGTTTCAACTGTCATGAATATGAGCACTTGGTGAATAAATGTCCTAAAAGGGATAAGTAAAAAAGAAAGGGTATAATAGCTACTTGGGATGAATCATCTATAACGTCTTGTACTTTTCAGTACTTGAGCGTCACCATTAAGAACCGGGACGGTGAATAGAAGTGGCCTGTAACCATAGATGAAGCCATCCGCCCATGGAACGAGTTATAATCAATTTGATCCTTGTTCTCGAAAATAAATAAATAAATAAATAAAATTTGGCCTTAAAAAGAAGGTAATAAAAATAATATTAGTGATAATAATAATAATAATATTATTATTAATAACAAAAGTAATAATAATAATAATGAATCATAATTTTACGATATAATTGAATTATAAATATTAACGTAGTATTAAATATTTTTTTTATATGTGCATGAAAACTATTAGATATTTTAATAGAATGGTATATTACTTAACAAGTAGATTTTAAACACGATATTATACAATTTCCAATTCATACATATATGTATAGTATAATATAGTATATTATAAATTATATATTAATGAATATGTGACCAATAGCATGTACATAGTATAGTATGTTAATATTAAAAGGTTATATTTATATATGTGCATTATTTTAATTATAAGTAATATACAAGTGATGAAATCTATATAAAATATTAGTGTTGGTTGGTAATAAATGATGAAAGTCTTACAGATGGCCCGTTAGGACTTTTTAACCATTGTCATTCAATCTTGGGATGATCCAAGTGTTGGATCAATGGAAAGCCACCGTTGGAGCTAAGAATTAGCTCGTATGGCCCACCTGGACCTTAGATCTACCCCACCTTTGGTCAGGGGCAAATGTAAGGCCCACCAAGGGGAAATGACGGTGCAGATCAGGTAAAAGACCCGAATTGACCCTATCTTTAGATCGTGGGCGTACACAATAGGGTGTGCACCCGCTGTACACAGAGTCAAGGGAGCTCGGTCAGATGCCTCTGATCGTATCTCTCTCGAAATAGAGAGATTTCTCTCTCTCCTCGCCTGCAACAGGGGACGATCGGGCACCCGTTTCCCTTGATCAGTGGCCCACCTGCACATTCCATCTGGACAATCCAAACCGTCCATCTGATAATGGACACGCGTGCAACCAAAACCCACAAGTTTCATGTCATTCGGCACATGTAAATGCACACGATTTCGGGTGCAAACTAGTCCCAAAAACACAAACTTTTCCAAAAACGAAAACTAATCTCCTTGCTACGAGGGTAATCTGTGTGCTCTCTCCCCTCTCTAATCCCAACCGTCCATAGCAGGCAAATCCTAGCCCTCCAGGCTAGGTTTTTCTTTTCAGAAAGAGAATGAGAGAGGTGTTGGCCGTCTTCCTTTCACTAGCAAACCCATCGGCCAATCGTCCACCAAGCTTTTCAAGGGTCCAAATGGACCATTCCTAAGGTCCGGATTGGATGAAGAAGCTCCACATCCAAATATGCCATTACTGACCCCGACTTTCTTCCTTGTCCTAGCTTCAAGCTAAACCGAGTAAGGTAACTTCTCTCTCTCTCTCTATTTCTTTCGTTATTGATGACGACGATGATTGTGTGGCCCACTTGATCCACGGTCCACGAGAAGGATCCCACCTTGAAAACGGATTGGCTGGGTACCTCACACCAGTTATATAACTGTTGTATTGACGCCACCAGGCTCTGTGGGTCCCACCGTTGTGACGGCAGCAAGTGCTATGGGACCCACCATTTACACCATCCAAGAATAGGATAGGTGGGAGCCCACATGATGTATATGTTTCATCCTATACTGTCCATCTGTTTTGGGCCCCGCATAGTGGTAGTTGCCGCTGGACCCTTTTCAAAAAAATATGTGTTATATTAATATTATATTATATATATGTACATGGTGGGCCCCATGTGGGACCCACCTGATGAGGAAGTAGATTAGCTGGGGTATTATCGTCAGAGGTTCTGTGGGTCCCCTCATGATGTATGTATTTTATTCTATGCCGTCCATCCGTGGCCCTAGTAGCAGAATGACTGCCATATTGACATTACCAAGTTATGTGGGTCTGACTGAGGAATGTGTTATTCAACATTTCTATTAATTTTGCTTGAAGTGGGACCCCACCTAGATGTATGTTATATCTTTACCGTCCATCTCATTTTTCAGCTCATTTTATGCGTTGACCCAAAAAAATGAAGCCAACCTAACACTCTGGTAGGCCACACCAACAGAAAGACTAATTTAATAGTGGTAAATCATTAAGGCCCGCTATGATATTTCGGTGCATCAAAACATATCCAATATTGGACTCATTGGACCTGTCCTGAGCCCTGGAACCCAACTAGCGGAGTAGATCCTCTTGAGGTGGGTCCCACCTATCAAAAACCACCAGAAAATAAAACAAATAAATAAATGGTGAAACATGATGTTGTAGCTGTCAACGTCCTCTGGACGCAGCCTCCTTATGCTTGAGATTTTGGCTATGACCATGGGCCCCACCACAGGCACTATTATGATGAGTGTTGAACATCAACACCATCCATTTGATGGGTCCCCTTAATATATGGGGTGCCCCCAAAAATCAGCCATACACAGAGTTTAGGTGGCCCACACCATCTACAATCTTATGAAGACATATTAAACCATATAAAAGCACTTGCTGGGGTTCATCTGAGATTTGGATGCACCTGAAACTTGGTTTGACCCCTTAACCTAATGGGACACACATAATGGATGGGTTGGATTTATGAACCACAACTTGGTGGGTCCAGCAAATGATTATGAATGCTTTAATGGCGAATTATAGTATCTATTATCATGATTAGATCCACTATTGATACTTGATAGCTATTATTATTATCATTAGTATTACGATAATAATTGTGGTTATTAAACACAACCAACCATTAGTAGATTATCCATGCTAATAGTAGTGCTTACAAATAAAATTATCTTTATTAAATATTAGTCAGTTAATTATTATTCTTAGGTACAATCATTAATAGTAGATCATAGCATTTATTAATAAATTGGCTAACGTTAATTATAACACTAATGTTAACCATTACTTTTCAATTATTAAATTAATATGGTAAGTTATCATATGCCAACTACAATCTAAATCCTAAAAATTTATCATATACCTAAACTCTAAGGGTGAACCCTTGACCTAGGTAATCCAAACCTCGAGTTAGGGCTTTAACCATAAACAGGGTACTAAGCAAGATTAATCATTGGTTGATTCTTCATATTAGCATTGAATATTATAAATAAAACTATGATTAAGTAGACAATAGTTTATTAAACATTATAAAAGTATTAGATAAGTTCGGTACATTTAAATACGAACTTATGAACCATCATTATTAATATTGATGAATTAATACCCCTATAATAAATATTATTTGATCAGTTGTACGATAATAATAATAATATTAATATTAAAAATTCAGGATTCAAGTTTTAGAATCTAAGTTTAAGACTAAACCTTAAGATGAAAACCCTAATCCTGCATTAGGACCCTAAGATAAATAATTCAAACCTTAGGTTATAATCTCAACCGTAAATAGTGTGTAGAACTTGATCTAACCATGTAATTTCCTAATTCATGATAGGACTAGATTATAAGGGACGACACGTCCCCTAGCCATGCTGGTAGGTGATCCAACTATAAGGTGATGATTCTTCCCCTTGAGCTTTCCATTTTTCCATTAGCTTAAGTTATAGTTTTTATTTTAACTTGTAATTGATATCTCCATTTCATAGTCACATGTGTTAATTGTTGGAATTAAATTGCTATATTACATGCTTAATGTTTATTCTGCATATTTATTTATGCTTGTGGACTATTTGTGGATTACTTATAGAACTTAAACTGGTACACCAGTGGGAAGCCCCCACCTATATGTGTACACCCGTACTTAGGATGTAACCCGACTAGTTATGATAGTAATGGACCTATGACTTAGTGGTTATTAAATGGTGATTTAAATTAACCATTGATGTGGGCCTACCATCCAAGATTTTTATGTCCAATGGTTTTCAAGAATGGTCTTTTATCGCATGGTTTTGATACTCGCCCTATGTGGCCCATATTGGTATTTGCCTTATGTGGCTTGTTTTGGTATCACCCTATAAGGCTTTGTTTTGGTATTTTTCCTATATGGGTTCGATGTTTTTATCGTGCAACCATGTGATGGTAAGCCCCATATACTGTATATGATTGGCCACTAGTTGACGGGTTCCATTAAACATTCTAAGGTGGTAGTCTCATGAGCCAGGGATGGTGGTATGGAACCTATGCTCGAGCTGTCGGCCTACGCTGGTGATGAGCCCCTGTAGTGACCTTGAGCTTATTTAAATTGGCTGATTGTAACTTGAATAATAATGGATTGGTTAATCATGCATCCATAGCATATTGGCGATGATGGGTGACTAATTCTGAATGCTGTAGCACGTGCCCTAAAGTTGTTGGGGTATCGTTTCGCTAGCTTCCAGACCATCGATTATCGACCCCTGTTCCAACTGGATGATCATTCCCAGGTTGATGATTGCATGGGTGACGAGCCCAAGTCTGACTGGATGTGCATCCCCAAGTCAATGTGCATTCACGCATCCATGTATTTAAAAAGACTGCATCATGTGTTGTTTTGATTGCGTTGTTGTTTTATAACTATGCTTACCTAATGTGGCGGTGTGTAATCTTGAGGACAATTCACACTGAGTTGGCCACTCATCCATCAAATATACAACCATACAGGTAGCACAGGTGGCCCAGATGATGTTCAAATTCATATTGGTGAGGAGCAGGCTATGGTTGACAAGGGTGCATGATTGCATTTGCTTTAAGGGCTGCTATAGGATTTCACAGCTCAAGATTGTTGTAATTTACTTTGTTTCACATGTAATGTTATTTCATTTGTATTATAAGAATGAGGACATTGGTTTGTATAAGTTATTATGGGCAACCTCTTGTATATTTTAAATGTAATTGCAAAATTTTTCTTTATGCTCACTTGTCCATTCTATGCTCATCTACTTACTCTGATAGTTGAAAAAATAATATGTACTCGAATTTGACCATCCTTTAAGGTTAACACTTAGGTTTTTGGGAAACGGGCCGTATACTCGTGTCCTGAAAATACGGGGCGTTACATCATCTGACTTTGAAAGCACTTATAAGTCTGATGAATCAGAATAAGAAAATACAAATACAAATGATGTGAAAGCCCTTATGACTATAGCCAGAGTCACTTCCTCTGATAGAATATATATGACTATGAAAATCTCAGGAGTGACCCTGAAAATGGAAATGAAGATGACCTTTAAGATGCCTACAATGCCCTATATAAAGAAAGTTGCAAGATTGCTGTCAACTTAAAAATTCAAAAAGAGAAATATGCCAAACTAAAAGAAGAACTTGAAAGCAATGTTTAAGAAAAATCTTATCTTTCAAACTATCTTGAAAAAATAAAATTAGATTAAAATTTTAAATCTTTAGTGTTACAAAAACTCGGAACTGAAAATGAGAAAGTAAAACTCCAAGTTTCTTCCCTTTTGAGTTCTAAGGATACTTGGAGATATGCCCACAGAGACCCAAAACTGGAAAATTTGTTAACCTCATAAAGAAAATGTGGTGACAAGTCAGGTCTGGGTTATATAAAAGATGATTCCCTAAAAATCAAGAATACACCTCCTACATTTGTAAAAGGAGAATCCTCGAACCCTAAAGGTAAGAATTTAAGAGATTTTAATCGAAATGATTTTAAAAACTCAAAACCCCTTCAAGTTCCTAAAATTAACACTAATGCCATCAGCTATAGAAATCAAAGATATAATAAATTACCTTTATTTGAAAAAATTGTGGACTTACTCAAAGAGCTTCTAAAATCCAACTCAGATGGAATTGGAGTTAATAAAAAGTGGAGAAATTCCAACTCCCCAAAATAGAGAAAATCCAATGGTACTCCTAAAGCAAGAACCATAATAAAATGGGTTCCAAAGCTTACATGTCTTGTTGCCCACATAGCTTTCAAAGCCATTAGTCACTCAAAATGGTACCTAGATGGTGGATGTTCAAGGCATATGATAGGTGACAAAGTGATATTCACCAACTTCAAAGAAGTAAACAACGGTTCAATTACTTTCGGAGATGGAAGCAACTGCAAAATCATAGGCCAATGTACTTTCAACTTCCTAACCTCCCTCTCTTTGAAAATGTACTTTATGTTAAAGTTTAAAACATAACCTCTTACGCATATCTAAAATTTGCGATAACAAACACAGTGTAAGATTTTCAAAGCACGGATATGAGATTACAAATGAGAAGGGTTGTGTGATTAAATGGTCGTACGACCTCTGAAAATTGCTACATTATTGATGACTCGTGCTCGTCTAATTATTTATATTATATGGTCCAAACAGATGAGACTAAACTACGACATAAACGTCTTGACATGTTAACTTTATAGATCTTTATAGATTGAGAAAGAAAGATCACATTCGTGGCTTACCCAAATTCAAAAGGGTAGAAAAAATTTGTGGCGCATGTCATATTGGCAAACAAATTAAGAGTAGCCATAAGAAAGTGAACTCCTTAGCTATAGCCAAACCTCTAGAACTACTCCAATGAACTTGGTGGGACCAACGAGAACGAAGAATAGAGGTGGAAGGAAGTATTTTCTGGTCATTGCTGATGATTTCACCAAATATACTTTGGTAGCCTTCTTAAGAGAGAAATCAAATACTCTCAATGAAGTCAGAAAAATTCTAAAAAGAATTCAGACTGAAAAATAGGTTCATGTGATCAAAATTAGAAGTGATCATGTTACTGAGTTTGAAAATTGCAATTTTGAGAAGTACTATAATGACCATGGTATATCATATGAGTTCTCCGCTCTTAAAACACCTCAACAGAATGGAGTTGTTGAAAGAAAGAACAAAGTTTTACAAGAAATGACCAATGTAATGCTCAATAGCATGAACTTACCGAAAAACTTATGTGTTGAAGCTGTTAATACTGCTTGTAACATTATAAATCGTGTGTATATTAGAACAGCTAAAGATAAAATACCCTATGAATTATTGTTTGATAAGAAGCTGATCGTAAAGTATTTTCGAACTTTCAGAAGTAAATGTTTTATTTTACGAGACCGTGAAAATTTGGAAATATTCGAAGCCAAGAGTGATGAGGGAATATTCTTGGGTTATGCTCTAAATAGTCGAGCATACCGTGTTCTTAATAAAAGAACATGGGTGATTCAGGAATCTATTAATGTAGTGATTGACAATCACTTGATCACACCCACTCCAAGACAAGATGATGATGAAGTCAACATTATAAATGAACCTGACTCTTCATCTAAATCAGTTAATACTGAATTAAGATTAGTCAAAGACTATCTGATTGATTAGATATTGGGTAACCCTTGTATTGGTGTTCGGATAAGAAGATAGTTAGAAAATATCTGTAATTACATCTTCTTTACTTCTTAAATTGAACCGGCAAATGTAAATGAAGTGCTTGTCGATGAAAGTTGGATATTTGTTATGCAAGAAGGGTTAAATCAATTTGTCAAAAATGATATTTAGCACTTGGTTCCTAGACCTTCTGATAAACATGTGATTGGAACTAAATGGATCTTTAAGAACAAATCTGATGAAATGAGGAATATCATTAGAAATAAAGCACGACTGGTTGTACCTTTGGATGAAACCTTTGCACTAGTTGTGCTCCTTGAATCTATAAGATTATTTATTTTAATTGCATGTCATAAGTAACTCAAAATATATCAAATGGATGTCAAAAGTGTATTTCTAAACGGTGATCTATATAAGGAAGTATATGTTGAACAACCTAAGGGTTTTGAGGACCCAAAACTTTCAAATCATGTGTGCCGTCTTAAAAAGGCACTTTATGGTTTGAAATAAGGTCCCAGGGCATGGTATGAATAACTGACTAAATTCTTACTTAGTTACAACTTTATCATGGGAAGTGTTGATAAAACCTTATTCATCAAGAAATATAATGATCATATATTGATAGTTTAAATCTATGTTGACGATATTATTTATGGATCTAAATGGATTAACTTGTTTATTGAATTTGCAGATCAAATAAATTCAAGTTTGAAATGTATCAGGCCTATGTCCTAGTGATCATTCTGTTCAGTAGGATCCCACGGTCCTCCCGGTCGAATTCCGGCGACCCGTAGATTGCATTTGCACTCAACCTTAAGTCGCATCCTGTAAACCCAAGTCGGCTTGACTCGAGACCTGTGTCATTCCGACTGCACCATTGCCGCGGTTTTGACGCCGTTTCTCGTGACCGCGTCTTGTGTCATTGCGACCGCGCTGTCGCTGTCGATCTAACGCTCAAATTGTAAGTTATGGCCTGCGCATTATTCTGGCCATTGATCATGTGATTGTGAAACCACCTATCCAGATTTTGCATTTCCCTAGCAACCATCATCATGAGGATGATTTCACCCTAGGGGTGACATCACCCTAGCTATAGCCCCTAGCCCATTGCCCTAGGCATGCTCTTACAACTCATGATTGCTAGCCACCCATGCCTCTTACACAAGTCATCATTGCCTACCTAAGCTACTTCCTCTCTCTCTTATCTCTCTCCCTCCCTCCCTCTTTCTTTTTCATTTCCTAGCAAGAGAGAGCTCCCAATGTTCATGAGAGCTCTCCATTTCCAGCCCTTTACTAGCTCTCCACCCCCAAATCTACCCTCCAAAATCAATCCCAACCATTGAATCTTGCCTCTTAGAGCTCTAGAGCATAGTGGTGGAAGAAGGAGATCAAGAATCCTAGGTGGGTGCTCTCTAGAACTAGATTCCATCCTCTCCCTTAGATTTCTTTCTTGCACTTGCATAGGGACTTGAAGGGCCCACCAATCCATGGTTGAGATCCTCCATAACCCCCTTGATGTGGCCTTTGGCCCATCTTCTTGCATGCATGAGCCATAGAGGGTCCATTTTCCATGGACCCCACCATGATGGGTTTTTCTCTAATCCATGCCTTCTAAGGGTCATCTAGACCCCTCATTCACATGGTGGGCATCCCCACCTCAGATTTTCTATTTTATTATGATGGGCCCATGCATGCATGGGACTCATCTTGATGTATGTATTGATGCATGTATTAGAGGGGCCCATAGTGTCGTGGCCCCTCCATTGCTCATCTCTCTCACTCTCTCTCTCTCTCTCTCTCTCTCTCTCTCTCTCTCTCTCTCTCTCTCTCTCCCTCCCTCCCTCCCTCCCTCCCTCCCTCCTTATTTCATTTTTTATGGTATTGTTGTGTCTGGCCCATCTGATGTGTCCAACAATCTGGATTGTCCAGATTTTCTAGACGTCCAGCAAATGGGGCTCGCCTTGTTGCTCATTTTCGGGCTAGCTCGGTTGAAGGAGATCACAAATATCAACTTTATCCCAAAGTTGGTGGGTCCCACATGTGTGGACCCACCTCTGATGTATGCATTTCATCCATGTGGGACCCATGTGATGTATGGGTTTTATCCAGCCGTCTGTCCAGCAGAGCTGGGATGGTGAGTCCCTCTGCATTGGTGTAAGTAAATTCTTTGGTCTAATCACATGGTATATATTATACCTATGCCATCCAGTTGGTGGGTCTCACACATGTGGACCAACCTTTATGCATGGGTTTCATCCCATACCGTCCATCTGTTTTGGGACGTGTGGACCCACCTTTATGCATGGGTTTCATCCCATACCGTCCATCCGTTTTGGGACGTGTGGACCCCAGCCGTGATGTATGGATTTAACCCCCACTGTTCACCCATTTGGAAACATGTGGGGCCCACCCCACACGTGCTGCATGTGTGGGGGTGGGGCCCACCTTAATGTATGTATTCTATATCCACACCATCCACATTATAGGACGGTGGGTCCCACCACATGATATGTGTTTTCAGCCACACCGTCCATCTGATTTCTGGACGGGTGGGGCCCACCTTGTGACGTGTTATATATTCACACCGTCCATCCTCGTGGCCACCGAAGATGTACGTGTTTTATCAGTGTCATCCAGCTCATGGACCCCACATATGATGTATTTATAGCCCATTAATGAGGCCCAATATGATGTATTTATGGCCCATTGATGAGGCCCAATATGATGTATTTATGGCCCATTGATGAGGCCCAATGTGATGTATTTATAGCCCATTGATGAGGCCCAATGTGATGTATTTATGGCCCATTGATGAGGCCCAATGTGATGTATTTAAGGCCCACCTTAAGGTATATTTTGTACATGTGGATCTATTTTGCTGGATTATGGGCCGCCCTATAAGGTCCATGTGATGTATTTGTGACCCATTGGGTGAGGCCCATTGTGATGTTTTTGTGGCCCATTTGGTGAGTTCCACTGTGATGTTTTTGTGGCCCATTTAGTGAGGCCCATTGTGATGTGTTTGTGGCCTTGGATAAGTCTCGATGTGATGAATGAGAGGCCCAAATGATGAGGCCCGATGTGATGTATATGAGGCCCATATGATGAGGCCCGATGTGATGTATATATGACCCATATGATGAGGCCCATTATGATGTATGAGAGGACCATTTGGTGAGGCCCAATGTGATGTATGTGAGGCCTTTGTGTGAGGCCCAATGGGATGTGTATTAGGCCCTTTTGTGATGTCATGGGCCCACTATATGTTTGGCTCTATGTGGGCCACTCCTTGGGAGCAATGTTGGTTAAATGTTCATATTGATGGGTAATGATGGTTAAATGTCCACATTGTGACCTTTCCTTAGGCCTTTGTTAGGCCCATTCTCATCCTTCTCTAAGTGGGTTAACCCAAATCATTGGGCCCCATTGATAATTGCATGATCCATCTATTCTTATTGGGCTAACCCAAAATGTTGGGCCCCCATTGATTGCTAGTGAGATTATTTTAATCTTGGAGTCCATCTAGGACTTATTTGGGCCCCCTAGGGCATCTAGCGGGCTATATGATAGAATGGTGAAGGAAACCTGTTCCGGATCCTTAGAATTATAGGTAGGCCACCTAGGCCCAACCTTGATATAAGAGGAGTTCATCACCACCATAAACGGAGAGATCCGTGCTATCAGGTTTGGTATATCCATAGTTGAGGACTAATCTTTATGTTAAGGTTTAGATCGGTTGTCCTTTTATGGACCCCGCCTTGTATATAGGCCGATTATCAATATCGATTATGAGTAAGTGATAGCATAACATCATGATACATGCTCATACTCATCATCTGCATGCTTGATATGAGATGTGGTTGACCATTGCATATGTCATTGGGCAGGTTGTTTATGGGACTCCTTGATAGGTGAAGTTGTCCCACATGAGCCCAAGGTATGCGCAGGATTAATGCATGATTGGACTGTGTGACTCATGCATCTTACATTGTGTGATTATGATTACTGTACGCCCTAGCGACATCAGAGTTGTAACCTTTGCAGATATAGTGTGGATGGTAGAATTGGATACCGAAAATTCATGTTAAGCATGAGGGCGTGAAGGATGTCTTAGGGTGAAAGTCCCCAAACCCTTATGGTACCATGGAGGATGCTCCAATATCTAAACCGAGTGGATGTATGAGCGCATGACGGCCGAATACCAGGAGGCCGCGTCTCCCACTGTGTCATGCTTGGTTGGAAGGGGGTGTGGCCTTACCTACCCGGGGGTATGTAGCAATTGCTAGGCTGAGTATGACCAGCTCGTAAATGGGTTTATTATCGACGTGCCAGATAGATATTAGTTGACTATTGGCCAAGAGGATAGTGAGGTCTCTTCCGCTTGCATGATTGTGCATCCAGTGTAGGGCGGCAATGTGGTGTATAGTGTATTAGACCCCGGTAATTATCTCGAGAGAACTATACTGATATATTATGCTCCAGAGATGAGCTAGATTGATACGTGACTTAGTATGCTTGAGCTTCATCTTGCACATGACATTGGCTATGTAGGCCTTACATCGTTTAGCCTTAGTGTGGCCGATAACATTTATGTCTTGCATCGCATGACCTTGGTGTGGCCGATAGCATTCATGTCTTGCATCGCATAGCCTTGGTACTATTATTAGCGTTAATGGACTTATCAGCATGTTTCCTCATTACTCTGATATTACATACTTGCATTGATATCTTGCGCACATACTTTCACCACCCTCTAAGCTTTCTATAAGCTTATACATGATAGATACATGCAGGTGATGCCAGGACGTAGTCATAGCCGAGCAAGAGCAAGAGTGTGGAGTTGAGCTTCCAGAGCCTTTTTGTTATCATTATATTTCCTTTTATACACATTGTATCTCAAGTTTTTTATTATTGTGGATTTTGTGATGGTGTTTTGATTATTGTTTGTGGGGGTAATGCTTGTTATGGAATAAATTCATGCCAAAAATCTTCATTGTGGTATCCCAAGATCGGAACCTGGTATATGGGTGCTAGGAGCCGAGAATGAGGTACTATGGAGGATGTCGGCGCCAGATTCGGCAATTGGGAATTTTGTGAGCTCGGTTTTCGAGTTTAGGGCGTGAAAAAATGAGTATAGTTGGAGAACTAAATTACTTTCTTGAATTACAAGTAAAATAACATGAAAATGATATATTCATCTCATAAACCAAGTATGCCTTGAATCTTATAAAGAGATTTGGGTTTGAGAATGGGAAAAAGTTTGATACTCCTATGAGTACAACTCTTAAACTCTCTAAGGATGAATCGGGTAAAAGTATATACTTATGTCTATATCGGAGTATGATTGGTAGTCTTTTATACTTAACTGTTAGTAGACCTGATATTGCTTATAGTGTTGGAATATGTGCTAGATATCAATCTGATCCTAATGAATCATATCTTGTAATGCCCCGACTTTTCAAACCTTGAAAACTCGAGTGTTAACTAAAGTGACCGAAATCAGAGTGCAAAGAATCTAGAAGCAATCATGGTGAACCATTTCATAGCCATTCATATCCAAATTCTACTCCACTAAGTTGGGGACTATTGATACAAACCATAAGATTCAAATGTTCAAATAACTAGAAAGGAAACATAATCAACTATTGGTTAAGCCCGAAAAACTCCGCCTGGTCCTGATGGGGCTCCTCTTCATAAAAGTCTCCTCCCAAACCCGTGGGGCCTGCATCTAAGTCCACCCCATAAGCACCCTCACCTATGCCTGCTTCATTTGTACCGTTATATATTCAAAGGATGAGTGGCCAGCTCAGTGAGAACTCCCCTCAAGATTACACACTACCACATTAACTAAGCATTGTTCCAGATAATGTACATTAAAAAACAATTCACAAATGTGATCTTATTTAGGTGCATGGGTGCGTAAATGCATGCCAACTGGGGATGCACAACCAGTTGGTCAAATGAATAGACCTTTCAAATAGTGGGCCTTTCAAATAGTCGGCTCACTTACACATGAATGGGCCTTTTAAGCAGTCAGATCATTCATGCCTGGGGGTGGGCCTTTCAAACAGTCAGCTCACCCCAGTAAGAAAATGTACCTTTTTAACAGTCGGTCCATTAAGCAAGAGAATGGGCCTTTCAAATAGTCGGCTCATTCCACTTGCAAGGGAATGGGTCTTTCAAATAGTCGACCCGTCCAAGTAAGATAGTGGGCCTTTCAAACAGTCGGCTCACTTAAGTAATAGATGGGCCTTTTGAACAGTCGACTTATTCACGCCAGGGGGATTGGCCTTTCAAACAGTCAGCTCATCCCAAATAAGAAAAATGGACCTTTCCAATAGTTAGTCCATTCAAAAATAGGAGTGTCATGTATGCATGTTTAATTCCAACCATTATTATCCGAATTTGCAAGCTGCCAATTTAGAAAGACATTCAAATAAGTGTAATAGTCCAAGGTTTATAAGCATGTATTACACAATTATCCTTTATGCAAAATTTGGCATACCACATATATGTTTCCACAAAATAAATATTAAGCATATAATTAATGTTAATAACTATCGCAACCATAAAAGCAGAGTCATTAATTATTAGGTAAAATTAGAGTCGAACTAACACATGAGTTAACATGGAAGAGGAAAGTTCAAGGGGTAGAATCCTCACTTGAGGGATTGCAGTTCCTTTCATGATTCTATTTTCTGTGGCTAGTTAACGGCCGATACCGTATAGTTGATTCCCTAGGATTGATTCCAACCTAAGAATTTGTATTAGATGATGTTCCCAAGACTTTAACTAACTACATATTGAAGCTGCGAGGGGGGGGGGGTTCGAAAGGACCTATGTACAAGGTCAGCTGGGCCCGCATTAGAGCATCCAGGCCCACCAGGTTTTATCCCAACAAATGGTCCAAATTTGGGTCTGGAATCACCCCTAACCAAAAGTCAAACTGGGCCTCGTTTTGGCCTAGTGTTGGGTCCAATTCGAGCCCAAAAATGGAGTTAGGTAGCCCATTACCACCCCCACCTCAGGCCCGTTCGTATGGCCCTACAAGAGTTGCTGGGTTGGGCTTGTCCCTACCTAGTAGCATTGCTGAAAGGGGCTGACCCATTGTGTTTTTAGGGCAAGGCCCACTATATTTTTTATGGCGAGGCCCATTGTATTTTTATGGTGAGGCCCATTATATTTTAGCCTGACCTTGACTTGAACTCGGGCTGGTTTTGACCCATTTTTGGGCTGATCGGCCCAGATTCAGGGCTGATTGCAGCCCATCACACGGCTCTATCTTGGCCCACTTGGCCTAAAATCAGCCTGATCTCTGCCCACATCTCTACCCATTGTATTGTCCGATTTTAGCCCATATCTCAGCCATCACATGGCCTGGATGACAACAGTTTCTTGGCCCAAACTATAGCTCAAATCAAAGGTTACATCAGCCTATCCCATTTCAGTGGCTGAGACCTAACCCGAACTCGGCCCAAGTGATGTAGTTGGAGTCTAGATCGGGCCAGAGTTTGTGGCTGAGCTAGGCCTAGTCTCTGATTACGGCCCAGACCAGTTTTGGAGGCATGGTTTCAATCCATGCCACGACCCAATGCATGGTTTGTTCTCAGCTCAATACACTTCCAGACCCATGCTGCATTCTGGCCGAGATCTCAATCTAGATTTGTGGCTGCTCATGGCCAGATTCTGCCCCAGACATGCAGTTGATCTCGGCCCTGATCGGTGCTTGGTTTTAGCCTTTTCGAAGGTTGTAGATGGAGGAAGATGTGAGCAGTGATACTTGTCGTTGGATCCAACAACGAGCTACGTCACGACGCCAATTCCTCCGTCCTTGCTGCTTCTTCTCTCCCTTTCTTTTAGTGAGACTTCTCAGACCCAAACTGACCCAACTCGATCCGATCTGGTCAGGTGGAGTTGGTGCAGTGCAGTGTTGGGTCGCCACTTGCTTGCCCCTCCTCTCTCTCTCTCTCTTTCTCTTTTTTTGGCTCTTTACTCTCCCTTCTTAGGTAATATAGTGCTACTAGTTTGCACTGACCCAACTCAATCCGAGTCAAGTGGGTTGAGTTAGTGCAATGCGGCACTGAGTTCACTTAAATGGCCTCTCCTATCTCTGCTCCTGTCTTCCCCCTCACTCTCTCTTATTTTCTGGGTGGAGATCCTGAGGCAAACGTGTCTATTTATAGGTGTGAAACATGCACCAACAGTCCCAATGGACGGTCGAGATGGGTGCGGCTGTTCATTATTCATCCTTGGTCCCTCGTATGCATAAAACTATCCAACACAAGGGATGGAATGCCACGTCTGAGGCCCACTGGAAAAGTACATTTGATCAGCCAGTGGGGCCCATACCATGACGATGGTTCATCGAACTGGATGGAGAAGATGGTGCAGTTATTAATGGCAGATTTTTGTCCATGGTGTATTTGCGTGATCTAGTCCATCTGAACGGATCAAATGGGACCCTTGATCATGGTGGGGCCCATTTTTTGGGCCTTTCATTCACGTTTCACCACCCAGTATGAGATTTTCCGCCTCGAGCGATTTTCTTGTGAGAAGAGAATCTCTCCTCTTGCTATTTGCTGCTGCCCTACAGGTAGTAGTGGATGTTACTCCATGTAGCCAAACAGAAGACCTGGATTAAGGCAGAGAGGGTTTCCCAAAAAGAAATGTCTCCCCACGCTTTCCTTTAACAGACCATTGTCTATCCATTTTGGGTAATGGATGGAGAGCCTGGATTTCTATCCCTAGGAATGGCTGAGATTGAGGGAGAGTCGGGGACGCGGATTGCTAACGTGGAGGACACCACAACGACTCTATTCTTACGAGTGTAGCCACACAGGCGAGTCCGTCCGTTGCTCAAATGCATGCACGTGTGCATAGGTTCAGATGGCTAGCATGGAATTGGTCGTCCGGAGCTCCCTCACCCAATGGACAGTTTAGATCGTTCAGATGGTGGCTCGAAACGAGCCACAACTCATCCCAAGTGGGCGTTTTCCTAACGTCCCTTACCCGTATGTTCACTCCCCATGTATAGGGTTGTGATGTAGTAATAAACTCGGTAAGACCGAGGTCGAATCCACAGGGACTAAAACCTGTACGTAATATGAAAATAACTAGAAGTAGAACTAGACTAAGATGAAATCTAATCAGGTGAATATAAAGGAATAATGGTGAGAATATTAATCTAAAAATGATGAAATTTAAAGGTAGGAAACTAGGGATTCAGAGGATCCACTTGTAGAGATCAGGGAGATCTTATGCCTACTTGAAGAACTCAACTGGACTTTGAGTCCCATCTTCATCTAGTTGAAGAGTGTAACTATGGAAATCAAGGCTAAACTTTCTTTGGTATAGTTTTCAAGAGATGAGAGGTGTATGAATTAGAATGAATTCCATCACCAAACCATGCCTAGGAGACAAAGTAAGCAACAGAATTAAACTAATTAACAACCAATCAACATGATATGAAGGTTAGGAAGGGTTCTGACATCCAACCATGCCCAGGAGACGATGGTGAACAACAGGGCTTCCTGACGTCATAATCATAAAAAGGAGAAAGAAATACTCAAAGCCACTGCAGATCTATTGTAATTTCAGTCATAACAAACCATTAAAAACTAAAAGTATTCCCTTAATTAAACCAAAATCAATATCAGTTCAATCTAAACAAAAGGCAAAAAGTCATCCCATCACACTACAAGCTTCACCTCTTAGCCCTATCTAAGAGGTTTAGCCTAGGAAAGACATGATTAGGCTAGATCTAAAAGTAAACAAATAATAAACAAATAAATAAATAAAAAGAATACTCTCGGTCTCTCTCTCTTCTCCACGTTGAAGCCTCAAGCCCAGAGATGCCCCTCTACTATCCACTCTTTCTCTCTTTATAGGTAGGGAAGGTCGGCTGGAGGAAGAGGTGATGAAGGTATGACCCTGGCCAGAGTCAGTTTCCCAGCAGGAGTTTTTGGAAGAGTTCTCTACGTAGCAGAAAGTGCGCAGCTACGCGCGAGAGGCAGATTTTCTGCTTGCGCTGATATTTGTGGCGTCCAAAAAAACCTGAAGAAGAACGTCTCTCTAGACAGTTTTGACCTGTCTATACAATGGAAGGTCTAGATCGGATAGATAGTTGTGATGGTGGCCCACAGCCATATGCAAAACACGGACACCGTCCAGACTCTGTAATAGAGCCTGCGTAAATATCTTACACTGTTGTATTGGTGGGGCTCATGATCCTTATTGGTTGGAAAATCCATACTATCCATTAGATTCATGTCAAAAAACCATTCAGATATGGAAGTTTTGGATTGGATTTGGTTTGGCCCACCAAAGTTTCTATTCTACCGTCCGTTGTCCATTTGGATGGTTGAAATCCAATTCACGATACTTCTGCAATTCTACCACCTAGGCAAGGGTCAAGTTGATGAGGGTCAAATATTGCATCTCAGACCCTGACTATTACCTGATTTTACATACATGATAATGCTTAATGCCATATTTTAATTGTGTTTTTATTACAGGATGAAATCAGGAGCGTGTATTGAAAAATGATGTTAAAAGCATGGATTTGACACTCCGAAATTACCAGAGCACGGGATGAACCTCAGAGGACCAATATTGAAGAATTTACATGCCAGGGACCCGAGGAAATCAAGCCGTTCATGTTTAAAGAGGCCTGAAATTGGTCTAGAAAGCAAGATCACATGGTTTCCATCATCCGATCAGTTCAAAACTTTATACATGTGATGAGGGCCATAAATTAACCGTACATATTAAATTTCATCCATTAAAGATCTCATGAAGTGGGCCAACAGACAGATCAGCCCATTAACCTCCAATTTGGGGCTCACCTGACATCTAAAACTGCCTCAACTGAGTATTGACGGTTTAAATAATATGGGAAAAAGGATGGACGGTGCAGATTTCTCATAAACATTATAGTGGACCCCACACTGTGGTGAGTGTACACCATACACATGTAGCCGAGCCGTGCACCGGACGGCTGAGGCGGTCAGCGCAAGCACTGACCCGACTCTTCTTCACAAAAACGGAAAGGACCGTTTCCTTCTCCAGCGTTCGAAAACAGAGACTATCGGTTCCTGTTGTGGGGCCCACCTATTGTCCAAATGGACAATCCAAACCGTCCATCCGCTTCCTGGGGCAGCCATAACCCACGCCTAGCTGATGGAATTCGAAGACATCAAGTCATGGGATTTTCAACTGTCCAATAACAGAAGGGACGGTAGGATTAAAACTCTGTGGACCACCACAAATCTGACCCAAAATTGAGCATTCCTGATCGATTTCTCGTCCTCCGTCCAGTGAACGGAGTGGATTTCCCAAAATAACATTGAAATGAGCCCCACCGGTGTCACAGCGGAAGGATGCTGCCTTCTTCATGCGTTACACAGGCCGTCCGCTGGGATGCTGCGTGGGCCACCGGCGTGCCTCGGATGATTGATCCAAGCCGATCATAGTGTCCAGAAGGAAAAATTCTACATACCCCTATCATTTCCGGGCATTCATGCTTAGGAACAGGAGTGCAAAGTTGGGATCGTTCTCTGTACGTTGATCAGTGCAGTGGTCCACAAAGAGCTCGAATCCATTTAAAATTTGGAATAATAGCCGAAATAGGCCCTATTAGATCAATGAATGGCTCTGATTTACTAAGTAACCATTACATATGGACTCCACAGAGATTCAGCGGAACCCCCTGTTCTAGTATTTCTTTACGCAAACTGACTCAGCCACTCTCAGCCGTGGGCAGCTATAAAGGGAGATCCGGAGCCAGAGCTTAAGGAGGGGGGAGGAGAGATCGAGAGCTGGGAGATCCAGGAATTTCAGATCCGGAGTGAGGAAGTTCGGCTGGAGGAGATTCAAGAAAGGCCAAAGAAGAAGAAAGAGAAGAAAGAGAGAGAAAGAGGAAGAAAGGAGGGCTAATTCAGATTTTCATATGTTTTTACTTTATCAATTTTATTTTTTTCCTTCTAGTTGAGCACATGGATTTCTAATTTTCTTCGTTAGGGCTGAGATGAAGCCCCTAATTTGAATAATGCTTTGTTTATGTTGATTTTACTTTAACTGGATTGATTAGTTCTTTCTCTAGTGTGCTTGATTAGGTTAAAATTCTATACTTCTCCATCTATAAACTTGATCAGAGTCTATATATGGACGTTGTATGGATGCTTATTCTAGGTGCTTGTGTCTGATCAAGAGCAGGTTCCTATAGAGGAGGAAACAGGGTGCTTTAATGAACTGTACATCCCATATGCCCGACCAAGGATATGGGATATGTTATTCATGGCATTGCTTAAAGGAATTAGACATTCTGTATGCCCGACTAAGGACAGATTGTGCTTTCTCTAAATAAGTTATATCAATCTAGATTAGGGTGAATCAACAGACTAAATAAAGATTAGGATAATTAAGGGTGGATTCGAAAGTCCTAGTGCTCTCTCTGATTGAATTTTCTTCCCTGTTCTTAGTTATTTTCCGTAAATTTGTGTTAGTAATTTACTCCATTATTTGTTGAATTAGTTAAGAAGAATTGTGAATTTGAGTTGTGAGGATCAGTCCTCGTGGGAACGATCTCGTAATACGTACCGTATCTACATCTGATTCGTATACTTGCGAGTTTAAAAATCATTTAAAGTCAAGTCCCTCCTCTAGGACACATTGGATGGTCCAGATCATGAAAAGGGATGATGGGTGGGGCCCACTGTCAAACATAATAGGAAGCACGTCTGTCACTGGACATTTTTGGAACCATTTAGATGTCTTGTTCAAATAAATAGGTGGGCCCACTTCTGATGTTATTCTCGGGGATCTACTCCGCTCATTATCTTCTTAGTAATGTGTAAGCCCATGGGTCGAAGTATGAATTAAATCCGAACTCTATGTGGGCCACACCATTCACCTGTGATGAGGCACTACCCGCCGTTGAAGCAACCTCTGTTACTTACGTGCATGTATAAGGAATTTTGGTAATTTACAAATTTGCCACCCTCCCTTCTAGAATCATCCATTGTTCTTTCCTCCCTATTGCACTCTCCAAAAGAAGTGAAATTTGACGAATATCCACCGTTTTTCGTGCTCTTTCCATTGGTTTAGTTTGGGTCCCAATCTCCCAAGGATGTCCAAGATGCTTTTTTTAATGGTTATTGTCTGATCTTATCTATTGGGTCACTGCCACTAGGATCCAATGGTTGAAATTCAACGTGTATGGTTAATTTATGGTCCTCAAGCCATGTATGAAGTTTCGAACCAAATGGATGGTGACAAACCTATGATCTTACATTCTGGCTGACTTTCAAGCCACTTGGACTTCAGTTTCTTGATTTTCTTGGATCTTTGGCATGTAAATCCATCGATCTTAATCTCCCATGGTCCATCCCTTGCCTTGGTGACATCAGAGCATCAATTCCATGCATTTAACATCTTTTTCAGTCCACGCTTATAAGTCCGCCTTGCAACATAAACATGATTAAAACAGGCCGTTAAACAGTATCATGTTCATAAACCCAGGCAATAATTGGGGTCTGGTATGCAATATTTGACCCTCAACACAACCCCCAACCAGCATCTTGCTAGTCCCGAGCAAGGTATGCGAAAAGTACGTTGAGAATTATAGGAAAATTTCTGTAAACCCGGGTGATAATTTGAAAAACGATTCATATACAAGAAATCTAAGATTCATGAATGTTGGGCATTACTTTCTCCTGGACTCGAGCGCATGGTAAACTTCATAGTCAAGTTCAAAGTATTAATCCATCAATCAAAAAAATTCTAAACATTGAGTTCCATGGGTGTATAGTGTAATCTCGGCTTAGTAACTTTAAGATTCACTTCTCTATTTCAAGATATCATTAGTAATCAATAAGAGAATTCATGATAACCAAAACTTGCCTCAAAGATCATCTTTTCATTTTTCTAGTGTTTGATTTTTCCATCGAGGGGGAGGGGAATGAAATCCTCACCTATAGGGAGCAAACCTATGCTGAAGACCGTACACCCAACCCTTTTCACATATCATCCATGGGGGATCGAATCTACACTTATAGGGAGCAAACCTATGGTAAAGATTATTCACCCAACCCTTTACAAAGGTATCTCTTTTTCCTTTTTTTTCTAGGTTATTTTTTTTCTTCAATTGATCATGACGGGCAAATTTTTCAAGCTGGTTCCTTACATGCTTAGTGATTACCAAGTTAACCCTTCCATATCAAACTGAAACCTTTATGGGAAAATGAGATGTGACATGTGAAATCATAACTCAATCAATGTTTACAACTTCTAATTTTGGATTAACACTTCAAACTTAATCGTGAAATCCAATAGATAACTGAGTCCAAGAGTCATAAATCCAACATTACGTATCTTATAATTCTCAATCAAAGATGGCCATCAAAATCACATCGCATTCATAAGAAAGTCAAGAAAATTTTGAAAAATTTTCACAATTTTCATGCTTAAGACCAAGAAAACACTAATTAGGTTGCCTAATCTCCCACCCCCAACCTAAAATCTACATTGTCCTCAATGTAAAGGAAATAAGCATGCAATGCACATGAGACATCGAAAGTAAATGAGAAGTGATAGGAAGAAGTACCTGGATAACGAATCGAGAGAGACTTTTTCATAAAGATCTCAGTAGGAGAGCAAGACAGCACGAGAGTGAAACACGAAAGTAACCTATCCTAAAACAATGTATAAAGCAAACTAACCTAATGGCATAAAACCATCTAACCTAGAACAACATAAAGCAAATTACCTTAGTCCTATGAAAGTAGTAAATTATAATCCTCAACTGTGAAAGCATGAAAAATCTACTCAATCATGCATCCAGGTTCTTCTGTTGGCTAGTATCTTGGCAAATTTCTCAGAAGGTTTTTCAACAAGATCATCCAAAAGCCCGTTTTACAGTAGGCTTGGATGTCTCAGAGCGTGAACGTCCAGAGAAATTGAGGGACCTTAGTATAAAGTTTTCTTTTAATCGTCTGAAGTGTCCACAGTATATACGATTCACCTGTGACCAAAAAAATTTTGAAGTTAGTACACCATGATGAATCAGAGACTACATATAGATAAAGTTTAGAAAACTTCTCAGGAAGTGATGTAGTCTCAACACATTTCGAAGTGCCAGACTTTGGTTCCATTGTCAGATCCTCCTCTTTTAATGATAAACATTCAGGATCCGGGGGAGGAGGTACTTCATAATAAGAGTTCTCTCGGTCCGTGACAACTACCGAGATATTGCCTTGTGAGGCATCCACTATTTCTTGTATCATGGAATCGTTTGCATCTGCCAAGTGAGCCAAGCAATCCTCCAAAGAGTCGAAACATTCAATTGAAAGGAGTTTATTTATCCTATTGAGATCTGTGATGATATGTCCAATAACTCCTTTATCTTCTTCAAGAGTAGAAATGAGCATACTTTCTTGTTTGTTCTCAAGGTGAGATGAAATCACCACTGGGTATGTCTCTTCTTGACCTAAATGGGCATATTCTAAATCAGAGGGTAAAGTTTTTAGGTCAAGCTTCGATGGCTTGAGGTTAGACGATAGAGGCATGACATCAGTTTGGGGTACTTCTTCAAATTGTAGCCTCCATTGGTTAACTTCAAGTACCAGCGCAGTATTAAGTAAGACACACCTCTCCTTAATCATGTCATCATCCAAGTCATGTGTAACGACCTGAAAATTTCCGTACATTGGGTCGAGTACCACCTCGACCAGAAATCACGTAGGATTAAATCCTTTAGAAATTTAACAAAGTTAACTAAGTACTAAACTCAATTAGCTATGAAATCCATTAGGATCGCTTTAAATACGATCTGCAAGACCCAAAACTTGCAGAACAAGTGACGCTAGGTTACCCTAAAGTTTAGAACCAAACTCATTTCCCGTCTGCTCTCGGGAATGAAACGAAACTTCGTATTAGGTCTAGATCGCACATCGAGTCCGATTAACCCGAAGCTAAGGAACTAGGACCGCCCCACCGGGCTTAACAATCATCTCAAAAATCGCCTTATCCGATATTCCACGGCCATTCGTTTCGAATCGAGCGAGGTAGTGTGAAAAACACTATTCATAAGCCAAATTAAATATCCGGAATAGTGATCTCGCATCGTTCGTTGTGACGCGTCAAGATAAGCAACCCGACCGTCGAATCGGACCAAATTACACCCTGGATTAAGAAAAATTTCAGAACATTTACATATACTTGGAATTTCGATCATGGCCCACCGACCGCCGAATCGAAAGTGGTCCGCCACGTGCGATCAAGCGTGATCCGAATGAGTCAAAAACGTAATCCCACGTAGATCCATTGGTGGTGAGCTTAAGTCGATGTTTGGTTCAAAGAGGGCTACCGAACTTCCTTTTGAGTGGAAAAGCGTCGAAAATCCTATATAGCAAAGACCCCATGAACCCGAGTCTATTTTCGTAATGTTTGAGGCTATAAAAGGGGCTTAGAACAGCCCCTCTCACAGCCATATGAATTTTGGAAGAAACCCAGAAGAAGAGAGAGAAAAGAGAGAGAAGAACTTGGAGATCGTTGCCGATCTTCCTCCACCTGCATTGGCTCACCACACGGCCTTCACCGCTCCGTTCTAAGTGATTTCCTACGGTATCCAGCCCATTTGGAGGTAAGAAACCCTAACCCTAGGTCTGATTCAAGGTAGAATCGTCGTGGGTTGTGTAGAAGCTAACCGATTCCGCTCTTTAGGCTAGAAATCTCCCGTATACGGAAGCTCTATTACCCTTGCTGATTCGTTCCGTTTCCAAAGGCAAAGGTGAGGAATTTAAGTGTATAAGTTAAGGTTTTCAACGCTTTCAATGTCAGATAATGGTAGATTCATGATCTGCTTGCAATTGCACATGTACAAAGTGCTTTCCGTTTCCTGTTTTGATTAACGGTGTGAAATATGGAATTTCACATATTCTAGGTATACGTAGAAATACCGTATACGTATTTTTTTTGGATAAATGCTTGACATGTTTATTTAATGTATAATTATATAACATATGAATAAAATACTAGTTTGGCGAAAGGAATCGCCAAAATATACGTTTACTTGTAAATGCGCCGTATGTCGAAATTACGTGTTGTAGAAATACCGTATACGTAGTTCTTTTGGAATAATGTTTAACATATTTATTTAATGTATGATTATACAATACGTGATTAAAATACTAGCTTGGCGAAAGGAATCGCCGAAATCTATCTTCCTTTGTAAACACTATGTATGTCGAAATTGGGTATACGTGGAAGTACCCTATACGTATAAAAGTTGCTGATGTGATTGCCATGTTTAATTGCTGTATGAATATGATGTATATGTATAAAATACTAGTTTGGTAAAGGGACAACCCTAGTACACACTTCCCTAGCATACGTCATGTATGTTGAACCTTTGCATTCCAAGTGTTGGTGAAATCACTTGTGAATGTAAGTGCTTAAGTGTTAGAACCTTAGTTAGGTGCTGAGATGGGATTCTCCGCTACCTTTGTGTCACATGTGACACTCTCCGTGTGGTTGTTCACTCTAACCACTCACCTATGAACTATAAGTATTTGTATCCCTATGTGTATAGTGCTTTATAACATGCTTTACAACATGCTTTACAACATGCCTTATAACATGCTATACTTCATGCTTTATAATACATGCTTTATCTCATGCTTTACTTTATGCTCTACAACTGATTGAGTTTGGGACTATGCCTATAGTCCACACATTCGGTACCAGACTTACGGTTGTGGCCGAGATTCATATCGCCACGATGGACGTGTCTGCGAACCCGAGTCGTACTTCTGTTGGCGATAGTGGTTGGCCACACGGAGTGCTTTTGCGCTCCATATCACTCAACTTGTGGTGCGCTCGAGCTAGTCAGGCTCGTCAAAGCAAACCGATATGTGTACATGTATGTTCACCATGTTTGGTCGCTACTGCTTGAACCTAGGGTACCAAACTTACCAGTGGCAATCCCGTTAACCATGGTACCTTGATCCGCTAAGACGCATGAGCCGGGCATGGTGGTATGGGACACCGTGGTCGAGTCGTCTCTTACGGCCGGGGTCATGTGCCTCCCGTAGTGACCATTGCGCAAACTGCACTCGTGAGCCGATTATGGTGGTATGGGACACTATATTCGAGCCGTCGACATTTACTGGCGAGAGCCGAGTACGGTGAGACCCGTGCTCGTGCCGACGGCGACGAGTCCTCCGTAGTATCTTCGAGTGTACTCCAAGTGTCGTGATTGGCGACGAGTCTCTCACAAGAACTAGAGTATGAGTTGAGCCGAGTACGGTGAGACCATGTACTTGAGTGACGCTAGTGATTGAGCCGGGTATGGTGAGATATGTACTTGAGCTGACGGCCAGCAATTGAGCCGCATACGGTGAGATCTGTATCCGCGCCGACGGTGACGAGCCCTTTGCGATGCCTTCACTACGCTTCTCAAACCATAATATCGTATGAGATTAGCTAGATTGACGACCCTAGAATGGATCATGTTTGGGAATGATACAAGGGAGGTACCTTAGTTTCCCAATACTGCTGGTTGAAATGGATTAATAAAAACTTGGTAATCATGAGCATCATCGCACCGCATGTGCTTTGTAGATGTGGCGCACTGAGGGAGTTAGCATTCGTGAACGTAAGATGATGTCGCTTGAGGGTGGTTTGGCAAGGGCATACAGCATCATGTCATATCATTTTTGCACTTAACAAGAGTAATTAGAAATGTTTGATTTGTACTGCGTTATCATTACTGCTTGATTGATTTGATAACATGTTAACCTATGCCTTATTGTTCCACTGAGTTAGCTACTCACTCCCACGTTACGGGACGGTGTTTGCAACACCCACCAGACTCTGTCGCAGGTGTAGATGGCGCCTCTGTTCAGGAGCCGGAGCTCGACTATGAGGAGGATCAGGAGGAGTTCTCCTTTATGCAGTACTCTGACGGCTACGCTTAGGCCGGCTGCATCGCGGGACTTTCAGGGCCTCTTTTGAGGATTGTATTTTGATATTTGACTTAGAAACAATACATGTATATTGGTACTCAGTTAGTACTCATACTCTGGTGTTCACAAAATTTTGATACTTTACATATTTTGAATATAAAATTTCAGTCTTCCGCTTGCCTTTATACAATTGAACTGGAGTATGAATTACTGTTTTGGTATAATCTCATTCATGTTTATTGCGCTAACTCAGACAACATTTAACCATCATTGTGTATGTTGCATAAGTGATGCGTTGGAACTCGGGAGTTGAGTTCATACTCGACCCCCGATTTTCAGGGCGTTACATCATGAGAGTGTGCCAGACACGTCTCTAGAGGGTCAGAGGATAAGGTCAGAGGCGTTCTATCTTCCACGAAAGAATCAATCATGTTAATGTCATGAAAATCGTCATCATCCTCTGAGTTTCTGCCGTTATTGAAAAAGATATTTGACTCCAATGTCATATTCCTGAAAGACATAGTCATGACACCATTCCTGCAATTGATAATTGCATTTGAAGTGGCAAGGAATGGGCGAACAAGAATGACGGGAATCTGAGTGCTCATGTTATTGATGGGTTCAGTGTTCAGGATGATAAAATCTACAAGGTAGTAAAATCTATCGACCTGGACCAACACATCCTCAATATCCCTCTTGGTACATGAACAGAGCGATTAGCAAGTTGTAGTGTGGTTTGGGTGGGTTTTAATTCACCCAAACCTAACTGTTTGATACCAAATAGGGAATCAAATTGAAGCTCGCTCCTAAGTCAAGAAGTGCGTGATCAATTCGATAGTCCCCAATTACATATGATATGGTTGGGCTACCGGGATCTTTGAATTTCTGCGGCACGTCTTGCTTCAGGATGGCACTCACTTTCTCAGTCAAGAAGATCTTCTTTTGAATACTCTGCCGTCGTTTGGTCATGCATAGGTCTTTTAAGAATTTAGCATATAAGGGTAATTTTTTTACAGCATCAAGTAGAGGAATGTTGACTTTCACTTGTTTCAACACCTCTAGAATATCCTTAGAGTTAGAGAGAGGTTTTGGTGTAACCAACCGTTGGGGAAATGGAGCAACTGGTTTCTCTAAAAGTTTCGGTTCTAATTTTTGTCGGGCATCACTAGATCCATCATTGTTGTCCTCTTTTGACTCTTGAGGCTTTTCGAGCCTAACCGGAAGGGTTTTATCAATAATCTTCCCACTACTAAGAGTGGTGATGGATTTAGTGTGCTTCGTTTGATTTGAAGAGCTTGGGTTGCCAACTTCATATTGTAGCTTTAGATTGGGAAGAGGTTGAGCTGGGAGGCTCCCCTTATTCCCAATCGTGTTTTCAGCCTTAAGTCCTTGTAATGTTTTGTTAAGGTCTTGCAAGACTTGTAGCATACCCTAATTGAAATGATCTTGCTTTTCAAAATATTTTAAAATCAGATCCTCTTGAGGTTTCTCTTATTGTTGTTGTGAAGTCTGATTAAAGAAACCTTGAGGGGTAGCAGATTGTTCATTCCTCCAACTAAAATTTGGATGATTTTTCCCACCAGGATTGTATGTATTAGAGGTAGGTCCATTGAAAAGTCTTTGATAGTTATTTACGGCATTGGATTGCTTAGTTAGTACCTCTTGAAAGGTAGATATGGTTGGACAATTTTCAGTTGTGTGACTGTTACAACCACACAACTTCCTTACCCTTGTCCTTCCTTGATTCCATGGCCTCAAATTTCTTTATGAGATTAGCCACTTTAGAATTGAGATCATCATCCTCTTTTAAAAGATACAATCCACCTTTCTCCTTAGATTGAGTCAGCCTAGACGTGGTGTTAGAATTTGGGTAATGGTCCCATACTTTTGTTTTTTTCAGCAAGTCTATCGAGGTAATCCCATACCTCATCGACATCTTTATTCATGAATTCTCCATTACACATTGTCTTGACCAATTGGTGCATGGAAGATGTCAGTTCATCATAGAAAAAATTTGTAATGTGCCACGTTTCAAAGCCGTGTTGTGGGTATGAACTGACAAGATCCTTAAACCTTTCCCAACATTGGAAGAATGTTTCATCCTCTTTTTGTGCAAAATTAATGATTGCTTTTTTAAGGATAATCGTTTTATGATATGGAAAAAATTTCTTTATGAATTCCCTCTGCATATCATTCCATGTGCCAATGGATCTAGAACGTAGTGAATGTAACAACGTCTTAGCCTTCTCCTTCAAGGAAAGGGGAAAAAGTTTCAGCCTGACTGTATCCTCAGATACATTTGGAAAGTATAAAGTGACTATGATCTCATCGAAATTGAACTCTTTCAGATGTAAGTATGGACTTTCTGATTCAAGCCCATAGAATTTAGGAAGGAGTTGGATAACCTCTGGCTTGATGTTCATATGTCCTGTATTTTCAGGAAAAATCATGCATGAGGGCGTACTCACTCCCGCCGGTTGTAAATAATCTCGTAAGGTACGAGGCGGGGATGCTTGATGCACCATATTCTCATCCTGGATGTCCTCCACCCTAGGTTGGGGTATAAGAGGTTGATTTGCGGCCATAACCTCAGTTAATTCTAAGGATCTCAAGTGGTGTCTAATCCTGCGATGGATAAATAACCCCTTAACCAATTCCCTTGAGACGTAGAGTGTTGTCACGAACCCACTTCTGCATGAAACACTCGTAGCCCTCAATTCAAATTCTAAACCTATACCTAGAAGAAAAGAAAAAATACAAATCTAGAAAATAAGAGAAAAGAGTTGAAAGGAAGTTACCAAATTAAAAATCCTAAATTAAGAAACTATAAAACAAAATAAACCAAGTTAGTTTCTATAGATAAAAAGTAAACTAGTTTCTAAAAAAAGGAAAATTTTCTAAAAAGGAAAATAGAAAGTTTTTAAAAATAAAACCTAATCTAAAATAGAAAATAGAAAGACTAGAAAATGGTTTTTCGTGCTCTTTCCATCGGTTCAGTTTGGGTCCCAATCTCCCAAGGATGTCCAAGATGCTTTTTTTAATGGTTATTGTCTGATCTTATCCATCGGGTCACTTCAACTAGGATCCAATGGTTGAAATTGGACGTGTATGGTTAATTTATGGTCCTCAAGCCATGTATGAAGTTTCGAGCTGAATGGATGGTGAGAAACCTGTGATCTTACATTCTATCTGACTTTCAGGCCACTTGGACTTTAGTTTCTTAATTTTCTCGAATCTTTGGCGTGTAAATCCATCGATCTTAGTCTCCCATGGTCCATCCCTTGCCTTGGTGACATCAGAGCGTCAATTCCATGCATTTAGCATCTTCTTCAGTCCACATTTATAAGTCCACCTTGCAACATAAACATGATTAAAACAGGCCGTTAAACAGTATCATGTTCGTAAACCCAGGCAATAATTGGGGTCTGGTATGCAATATTTGACCCTCAACACCGTGCATGAGCACGACTGCATGGCCCTAACTGGTTAACATGGTTGTGGTCGTCTTGATGGTGTAAGACCGATGAACAGTCTGGATCACACGGATGGTGGCCAGAGGTGGGCCACGTCCTGTGCGAGTGGTCACCAGTTGGTGCATCTCGCTTTAGTGGGAGAAATCTCGAGATTCTCTCACAAATCATCGGGTCAGCGGGGTTTTGACCATCCTACTTTCTGGAGCACGTTGCGTACGAACGTCTGTGGTGTGCGTGCACCCAGGTGTGAGCCCATCATGGTTAAACCATGATATCTGCATCGTCCATACTCTTAAAGGGGGTCTTATCTGGGATATCAGCCATTGATCAGGGTGGCTAATTGCTTGGGCTATCTCCAAGTTGCGATCGGAGTGTTTCCTTATATATTCCCGCCAATCTGAGAAGCGGACCTTCCTAGGTTCAGATATTTGTGGTCAAAAGGCGTCCTAGTGCTATGGGTGCATTCAGGCTTAGGTACTTGGTTCACCGAATATCCCTTGTGAGTGTGGTCGCATTTGAGTGTTGAGTTCTCTTTGTCATGGTTCAAGTTAACCTTGTTTAGCAATTAGGTCCATAGTTATGCTAACACAGGTTTTAATGGTAACACCCACATACCAGAGGTGAGGGGTGTTACACATCTAATTGCTGTTAAATGGATAATCAGATATGTCGCAAGTACTGCTAACTTAGGTCTATGGTATCCACATGATACAACTATACAAATTGCTGGATATACTGATGCAGACTGGATAAGAAATATTGACGATAGAAAATTTACCAGTGATGGATGTTTCTATGTAAGGAATTGTTTAGTTTCCTGGCTCAGTAAGAAACAGAACTCTGCATCTCTCTCAATAGTTGAAGCCGAATATATTACAACTTGTAATGCTAGCACCCAGATGATCTGGATGAAAAGAATGTTAGCTGATTATGGTATTGCACATGATACAATGACATTATATTGTGATAACTCAAGCATAATTAATATTTTAAAAAACCCTATTCAACATTCTCTTACGAAACATATCTATATTCGATACCATTATATTCAAGAATTAGTTGAGGACAAGAGTATTGCATTAGAATATATTCAGACTGAGAAGCAGCTTACAGACATAATGACAAAACTGCTCGACAGGAATAGATTTTCCAAATTAAAGGATGATATTGGTTTGTGTATTTTTAATTAATTAATCATGTTTTTTATGCATTTTTTTAAATTATTACATGTTTATAATGTTTAAATGCACAACATGTAAATAATTTTTTTTTCAAATATGTGGCCTGCTCGGCGAGTCAAGTACATCCTCCACCAGTCGACCGTCGATGAGTCTCGAGGACATGCTCGACCAATCGTGGATCGCGGGTTTACATAATAAAGGGAGAAAATCACTATTTTATTTCATTTCCCAGCTTCTTCTTCAACTAGCCGGTGCTTCTCTCGACGAACCCATCTCCCAACCTTCATTGCAATTGGTCTTTTTCATTTTCCTTCTAGATTTGGGTTGATCTCCACTAGTCTATCTTGTATTTGTGATTTTCAACCTTTTTGTAGTGGGTTTTGAGCAAAAAATTGATCTAGACTCAACCCATCTACTTTCCTTAATCTTCTCTTATGCGATCACTAAATGGAGCATCGTACTCGGAGGAAGGCAACTCGCAAAAGCCATGGTGGCTCCTCCTCTAGGTCAACTCCCGTTAGTGTGAGAACCCTAAGGGACCCTGAAGAAGATTTGGAGCATGTTAGGAAATTTCACACTAGAGAGATTATAATAGAAATGAATGTGAATGTTGATCACATTACACAGCTTGTGCCTAGCCTTACCAATATTGGTTTGGAAAATATTCTTGATTGAGGCGGAACAACTTACCAATCCATTACGCAAGCCATGTATGCGTCTATAAGTGACATGTCCTTAGAAAATCTTTCTTTTAAAATTAATTTTAGAGAAGGGCCGGTCACTATTGATCGTCACTTGATTTCAGCTTTAACTGAAATAACCATCGCAGATGATGACATTCCCATTGCCAGTCTTACCGATAAAATGACTCATACTGAGCAACGAGCAATCACTCGTAGACTATATCGCTTGGACGCTGAATGGAAATCTGCTAATTCTCTCTGTGCTAACTAGATGCTTCCCAAATATCACGTCCTGCATCAAATTTTTATGTCCAATGTTTATCCAAGATTTGGGAATAAGTCTGAGCTTACCCCCTTCATGACTCGTGTCCTTCATTCCGTAGTAACTGGTATTCTAATATTCCTTCCTTCTTTAATGTTCTATTTGATCATTCAATTCCATATTCATCCTGGTCATGGTTCGATTCCTTTCACCTATCTCATGATTTGCATTGTTTTCATTGCAATGTAATCATACCTTTGACTGAGGCACCAACATCGAAATTACCTTTTAATAATACAAATTTCAACAAAATGAAGCTGAAATTTCTTCCGGGCCAACGAGATGAAGAAGAGGAGGAAGCGCCTACACCAAAGGACACATCGATGGACGATATATTTACTGAGCTTAATAAGTCGGATGATCCAGCTGATCCAGACTTTCAACCTTCTCAGGTTGATGATTGGCTCAAATCCTTGGAGGAGAAGGTTATTGAGTTAAAAGTCTCTCAAGACAATCTAGCGCAAAATAAAAAATCTTCAATGAAATACATGCGAAAGTACCTTCATCGCATCACCAGAAGTTTGCACCAGATTGATCCTTCTGTGCCTCCTCCCTCTTCCTCTAGATCCGACTAAGTTTATTTAATCTTTTAAGTTATTGGTCTGTAAAACTTATACTTTGTGTTTTTGCTTAATGACTTTTTCGTATACTCTCCTAAACTCCTTGAATGCCTCTTTTCCTTAACTTGACATCTTCATATACTTATCTTCTAATATATATATTCATATCTTCTTCTACTTTCATTGATATGGTTATTTGAATATTTTATTTTCTTGATAGTGAACTATTCTTTCCCTTGTTAAATTGTGACAAAAAGGGGGAGAGGATAAGTTATTACTTGTATAATGAAGAATGATAATGCATAATATGAATGAAACATGACTATATCCTTGGAGAATGCTTTGGAATGAAATATTATAAGTCATAATATAGGGGAAGCTCAAATTGAGGGGGAGTAGTACATTTTTCGCTAGTTCATTAAAGCTACAACAAACCTTCTACATTATGGGATCAAGAATAAAAGACTTCATTATATTTATTGTAATAATAAGTGTTTTGTCATGAAATTAACAAAGGGGGAGATTGTCAGTGCTATAATGTGTAAAACACTCCTTGTTTATCAAATTTTGTTTAGAAAAAATAGCTTATGAAGTGGCCTTCTAGTGTGCGTCAAGATGGAAAGTTCAAGCTCTACTAAAATTCAAGTTAAGTAGAAGATCAAGACGGAAAGTTTAAGTTAAGTTTAGGTTCTACTAAAGTTCTACTAGTAGATCAAGCTCCATCTAGAAATTCAAGCTATATTGGCGAATCTAGTAGAAGAATAAGCTCCATAAAGTTCAAGCATTTAATCTACTTCAAAGTTTAGTCATTTCAAGTATTGTAAACTTTAGAAAGACCTTAGTTTTAGGTACTTTCAAAATTATTTTAAATGGATTTTTTATGCTTATATTTGGCAAAGGTTCGACTAGCTTAAGTTGTGGCTCGACTAGTCTAAGAATTTTTTGTCTAGTCCTAGTTCAAATCGAAGTGAAACAGATTTTCTGTTACACATTCGACCAATCGAGGAAGCTGCTCGACTCGTGGAAGGTGGGCCTTTGACCAGTCAAGGGTTGCTTGACTCAAAGTCAAGCAACTGAATTAGTTTGGATTTTATGCACCCTCGACCAGTCGAAGACCATGCTCGATGAGTTGAACAGGGCCCTCGACCAGTCGAGCAAGGCCTTCGACCAGTCGAAGATCTGTTACACCTTATCTCGTTCAAATTTGAAAATTTGTTGGAACTGAATCTGGTTTTTAGACGAGTCGAACTAATAACTTCTTTGCCTATAAATTGAGGCTTTCTCTTAGTCCAAAAATACAATTCAAGTCTATCAAATCCTTCTACAAGAGAGAGAGAAGCCCCTGTTAAATTCAAGTTATTACACAGTATTTATTAAATATTTTTAATAGCTTTTCGTTTAATTCATAGATTTCTTATTCTGTCAATTTTATTTTATAAAGAGAGTAAATACTCTTCTTTTTGAGACCTTAAAGGAATTCAAACAAGTAGTCATTGGTTTAAATCTATTTAAAATCAATCTGGAACCTTAAACCCTTGTCTATATGACTGAATATTGAACAATCTACATTCAAGAGAAGTGATTCTATGGTACATCGATAGATATGTCTTCAAAGGTAAAGATAAGTATATAATTCTTTTGTATTTTGGTTTTATTGAGATAGCCAGAAAATCTCATTGTTGGTTTTCCTAAGATAGCCAGAAAATCTTAGTGAGTTTTTTTTATTTTTTTTTAATTTTTTTTTATTTTAATGATAGCCCGCTAAAATCACAACTGTATCAGGTTTTAAGGTGTTCCTATGAAAACCTTATTCATCGTGAAAGCCAATATCAAGTGGAGAGTGATTATCGGGAGTGGAG
Organism: Magnolia changhungtana; assembly: GCA_030180095.1. Lineage (NCBI taxonomy): Eukaryota > Viridiplantae > Streptophyta > Magnoliopsida > Magnoliales > Magnoliaceae > Magnolia > Magnolia changhungtana. The sequence continues at coordinate 41,204 of JASAUF010000346.1, read as the reverse complement.
TAGGTGTCACTATTTGAGAATAGTTATTGACACATCGAACCACTATAATTCTTGGTGTTGTGGTGAATGCCTTTAATGTTTATGTGGTGAATGGTTGTAATCTATTTATGTTAAAGTGGTGAATGCTTGTAATAGTTTAACTTTTATTTACTCTTACTTGGATTGAAATTTTGATTCTTACAAGGTTCGTGAAATAAGGTTGTCTTACTTAAACTTATTTAGGTGAAAGTTGTCCTACGAATCAGTTTGAATCAACATTTCAATACTAGTGCAATTGAGACCTCTGATTTATTTACTATTTTCGCACTTTATTTAATTATTTGGCATAGTTCACTCCCCCCCCCCCCCCCCCCCCCCCCCCAACTTTAGGACTTTTAAGCTCTCCTTTTCAGTGTCCACTGCGATGCCCTTTGATATCCACTCCGTCCCTTCATCTTGAATACGGTTGTTGGGCCATCCCACTTAAGATGAGGAGGATCCAATGTTCAGGTGGGCCATATGTTTGGATTTTGGCCTTCTAATTGCAGATTCTTATCGATCTGACGGCCATATTGCATTTTATTTGATCATCAACGGTCATCATGGTAACACCCGAATACTGAAAATTATGGGGTGTTTCAATCTACCCCCCTTAAAGAGAATTTCATTCCCGAAATTTAGTACTTCTACCATGGATAGGAACAATGATAATCTAATTTGCAATGCTTTTAAGCAATTCATAATTTTCTCATAAAATTTATGTGTTTGTACAAATATATACAACTAATTATCAAAACTGGGGTTATTACAGCAACCCTAATATTTTGACTACAATGTCTTCTTTGGTTTGGTTTTGAATATTTGGGCTTTTAGTTGCATAGGTCCTCGGCGTCAATCAAAAGTCTTCGGAGAAGAGCACCCACCCCAGCCTCTCACAACCCTCTTTGTCTTTGTCCCTCTTGTGTTACTAATCCCTTGAATAACAACAACTATGCTGCATTTATAGACAAAAACCATTGGCTGCTAAAGAGCATGTAAATCTCAAGTTAGCTAAAAGTAGGTGTTAGGTGTCCATCTAACACTCTAAAGTAGGTCCTTTGACTACTGTAGGAGTGAAAAATAAGAGCATGGATGATGACATCATCATTATCTCATCACTATCCAGTGGTTTTATTTTGACGATCTGGTCCATTGGTTACATCTTGGAGGTGGTGACAACCTTTAAAGTGTGATCCGTCTGGATTTAGGATGTTTTGTGGTTTGAATATAGATGATTTTAGGGTACTTATTAGGGTTTCTAGAGCATCTAGATGATCGATCGGGATCTGATTTGCTAGGTTCCAGATTCGTTAATCAGGTCCATTGGTTATTCCTACGATGTATCAATCCTACCCATTTGATCAATTGGATTTTCAACGATCCATGATTTCCCTAGGGATGACTTTATCAGATTAGTTTAATCTTGTTTTGGGTGGGTTGTTTACAGATGCCCCCCTTTGACAGAGGTTGTGGGCAATTAAATGATAAAACAAGTGGATAACTCACCTTCCAGGTTAAAAGTATATGCAATTTGGTCTATTCCAACTAGAGTGTTATTGTCAAAAGCTCATTTGATCGAAGAATAACTCATGCATCTTCCAAGTGTTAGAGAAAATGTTGCAATTTGTCCTCGTTCTTTATGTGACTTTATAGGCCATCAAATTACAACCCTTTCATGCTATGATTAACATTATTACATCGAGTATATCTGTGCATTTGAATTTTTGGTGGTTAGAGGCCCTGCACTTTTTTCGGCCTTACGAGGATAACCTACTTTGATTTGAAAAGGTAGCTCTTGATGTTGCACGATCCCCTAGGATTGCTTGTAAGATAAGTTGTTTGTAATGGATAGTTGCCTGCGCATTTTGCGGCTTTATGGATCTCCCTGGTTATAAATGTGTTAGGCTTATTGGTGTCCCGAACTAGAGCTATACAGGTTATCCTTCTATCACTTAAGTTTTTTATTTTGACACTTTAATCGTAACAGGCTTTTCCATGGATTGAAGTATGGTTGCACTAACCCGGACATAATCATTTTGCATTCTGGGACAATCGAGTTGATACTAAAAGTTTAGGTTGGTTATCCCATGTTCCACTTATGATTTCAGAGGAAACAGGAAATTCAGAAAAATCCCTAAAAACAATTATTATTATTATGCTAGAACCCACTAGGAAGTATGGAACACCACCCAATGCCTCGTATACCATGCTTATTTATCTTTTTCTATTTTTATTTTATTTTTTTCGTTTTAAAAAAATATCTCCACCTATAGAACATCATTCCATTGGGTTTTATTGCAATTTTTTTGCCACTTTATTTCCAAAATATCCACTTGATCTCGCGGGTGGGTGTCATCAAGCTTTTTGTATTTGGATTTTCAAATAAGTCTGTCTAGCTCTCATTTCCACTAGGGTTTGCAATGGTTACGATTGGAGTTGGCTTTTATTATAAAGATGATCTAGTTCTCTTTTTCATGATGTGGTGATTATGATCTAGACAAATTTTATTAGAGTGAGTTCGTCACTTAGTGTCCAACTTCAAGAGTGTGTTTAGTTGATAGCGATCCTATAGGCCCTGGAAGATGGCTTTATTAAAGGTGCTTTGATACCTGTAAGAAGAAAGAGATCGTTTTAATTGAAGGGTGAAAGAGTTAGAGTAAAGGGAGCGAGACTCACCCAGGTTGTGGGTTGAGGTTGTTGTCTGGTTGGACACTTCACATAAACACACCCTTGTCTTGTTTAATGCAACCTATAGAGATAGAATTTTTTTTTTTTTTTTGTGGGCATTTATTTATTTACATGTCAGTGCACCCGTTTTTATTGCTTTTTTTTTATATATATAGAAAAAACAAATAAAACTATTTATAGAAAAAATGAAATAAAACTTCAAATTGCTAGGATCAGACACATTGACTTACCTATCTGTCTCCTGACGATTTTTTCAAGTTGATACTTGGGAAGTTAAGATATCTTTAAGAGGTCTTTAGAGGAAACTCTACCTTGAGTCTGAGCATGGTTGAAAGATCTTGAACATTGTGACTGTCATATCCGCCTTACACTGATTAAGCTTGCCTGGATTTGTGATTTTCTCCTTTTTTTATTTTTATTCTTTTTCTGACCATTTTTACCGATGTTGCCCTTTTTGAGTTTTCGTCGTATCTAGCCTACCCGTCATTTTTTTTTTCCCGTGGCACCCTTTTGGGTTTTCACCACATCACAGGTATCTAATCTGGCATGCCCCTTATTAGTTGTGCTTGCCTTTGCCTCCCTTTCGGGTTTCTACTAGGTTCGTTGTGTGTCTGCAATTTTTATTCGAGGCACCCTTTCGAGTTTTTGGCTCGCCCGTTTTACTTTGGAGACACTTCAGCTTCTCTTTTTTTTAATTATTATTATTATTTTTTTAAAATTTGTTAGAGCGGCGGTTGACAGCGGAATTTCCTTCATTGTTGGCTAGATGGTGCATCTAAAAGAGCAGGGGACCTCAACCAATAAAACATGAGACTTTAAACTAGTCTAAGAAGCTTTGTGTTCGGGATGGAGGGTTTTCTCCCTAAGGGCCAATTTTTATCTTTTATCTTTATTATTATTTTTTCTTTTGTTTTATGCCCATAGTATTCTCTAGAGTTTAGGCTATTGTTCTCTTTTTTCTTTTTTGAGGGGGGGAGGGGGGCATTTTAGGGGAAAGATGGAATTTCATCAGCATTGACTGGCTCATGAAAGTCTTCACCATTCAAGTGAGCCCCATTAAAAAACTTCTTAGATAATTAGTGGGCCACCCATCAGATGGTTTTGAACTTGCCCCTAAAGATTGAGCGGGTGGGGGGGGAGGACTTGTTATTATCATGTCCACATGTTCTGAAGTTTCTTGTTTGAACTCAATTTTTAGGTACTCTCGTGATTTCTTTTGATACCCCTGAGAGTGATACAATGCTCATGCATATACTTTACCGGTCCGGTGTAGTTGATTGTAACGAGTCAAAGGCTACACTACCTTGAAGAAGTCCTTTTTGTCCTCCAATGCATGTAGGGCATCCCATTTTACATGGCGACGACTTGGGGAATTTTGTGATGACTTGATGACATTGCTTTTCAGGGATGTTGTTATGGTGGCATAAGTTATGTCTTTTGCCTATTTAACAAAGTAATCGACTGTTGCAAGGATGCACACGAGATTGTCGGATTATTTAGAGCTGACTGATATTGATACTCCACATTGAGGATGGCCAGGGTATTGTCTGTAAGTGCCCTAGTATGTCAATTAGTGTGAGTTATGAGTCTTCGAGTCTAGAGAGTCCCAAAGAATATTCAAGTTTGAAGACTCGAAAATCGAAGGCGTCTAAAGTATGTAAAGGAAATGACAAAGTTCCGAGACCTCTTTTAAAACCTATACTAATCCCACAAAACTAAACCTTCAATCTACCTCAAACCCAATAGGAAAAACCAACTTAAAGAATGCTAGTAAGAACTATGGGAAGCAGTCCATTCAAAAAGAAAAACACAAAAAAGGCTAGTTTCGATGGCATCGAAGTCCCATCAAACTGGCTTCGATAGCATGGAGCTTAGAGATCCAACTATCCAATAACTAAACATCAATATTATGGATTTTCTTGATGACAACGAAGTTTTGTCGATGACATTAAATAGGGACTCCTAAATGTCTAGCAACATAAAGGCAAAAATCTGGATTTTCTCGATGGCATCGAAGTTACTTTAATGACATCGAAGGGTCCCTTCGATGGCATCGAAGCTCTCTTCGATGGCATCAAACAAACCTCTAAATTGTCCAACAACCTAAGGTCAAAAATTCTGAATTTCTCAATGACATTGAGGAATGCTTCGATGACATTGAACGGCCTCCTCAATGACACCAAAGGTCACTCGATGGCATCGAACTCAGGTACCGAACCTGTCCAGTAGCATATCTAAAGATAAATTTGATTTTCTCAATGACATCAAAGGTCCTTTAATGACATAGAAAGGACTCTTCGATGTCATCGAAGACCAATCGATGACATCGAACCTGACGGTTTTCTGCCCATTTTTTTACCGTGGCAAAATTCTCTACATAAACAAAAGAGGAGTTTCTTGAAATTTGGTTAGAAATAGAGAGAGCTTTGTGTGTGTGAGTAATCATAGTTAATACCCTACTTTTCAACCTCTCTTTTTCTCATGGAACTCACTTTCAATCCATATCTTAAAGACCTCCAGTGAGCATTTAAATCTTGGATTGAAGAATGAACTCCAACATTCATTAATTCTCTAGTGACCACACTTACTGTTAAATACATTATACAATATTACATTGAATACTCAGCCATGGGAATCCTTGACTTTCTCATAAAGACTCATTTTTGTTAAGTTAGGATTCACCAAACCCTAATCTAAAGCCTTGACTTCTATCATCAATATGGTTACGATACAAGTGAACAGAAGATGCTTCATGATTTATGAATATCTTCATCAAAGGTGCTTTAATGAGGATTATCCACTTTTAGGTAAGAAAGTACTTTTAAGTCCATTGTGTCTGGAAACTATTTCTTTTGTAGGATTAGGTTTTAGAGTTTGAAATACCAAACTCAACAAGACCTTGAGTAGGCCTCCAATGGGAGAGTACGTCATCGTCCTTGTGTAGGCCTCCGACGGGAGAGTACATCATCGTCCTTGTGTAAGACTTCGTAACCCCTTATGTAGGCCATTAACGGATGAAAAACGTAGACCTTGTGTAGGTTGTAAAGGTTTATGGTGAACCTAGTTTAATACCATCTAAATAATGAAATCCGACACACTCTAAGAGAGAGTGTGTTAGTAGGAGTGGAGTAGGAATGTAGTCGAACCACTATACATCTTGTGCAATGGGCTGAATGGTTTAAATTCCTATATGTTATATTTTACTGAATAATAAACTTGAATTACTTACCACAACAAACATGTTTGACAGAATACCCAAATGATGCTTTCACTTAAATAGACTTTGCTTTTGCACTTCTTCATGTTTGTATTACTTTACATAAGTGTTTAGAAGTAAGTGCATGTTAATTATCTAGTTAAAATTTGAAAAGTCCTATTCACCCCCCTCTAGGACATTAGCCATATCTTTAAGCTTTGCTTGTAGTGGTAAAATTGCAATTTCATTGTCAGGTTGAAAAGTTTAGGAGGAAGCACATGGATCTAATTTGCACACTCCTAGAATTTGAAGCATTTCCTGACATGCCAATATCAATTTGAATCCATAAAATCCAATGATATCCTTGTCGTTGGATATCCTTAGTCATCATGTGCTCACTTATGTGCAGATTGTTGACTTTGTTGTGGACTTTTGATATGATTTAAGCTGCTTTTATTTCATCCACACATCGTAGTGAGACCTGGTCGAGAGATTTTCTTGTATAGAATATCATTGCGGATCAAGAGTAGGGTTAGTAGGCGACAATTCACAGATATTATATCTTCAGGGTACATCTGGGCTTGACGTCAACGTATTAAGAGCGGTTGTCACACACCAATTCAATTAGTAAGCAAAATTCTGGGTCTTGGTCGGATTCCGGCGTGTCTTCATGCGGAAAGGAAGAATTTGGCAATTGCAGTTCTAAGAATTCGATCTCTCATTACTTTTTCATAATGGTGAAAACTTTTCAATACTCACTTCCTTAGGGATTTCATATGCCCCTAGGTTTATGATGTTGAAATTGTCAAGTACAACATTAGCTTTCAAATTGAATCTTTCGAGGAGGTCCTCTAGCTCAAGAGTCGGATCATCATTTCTCATGCCCTCGTCATCTTCTAATCCCATGAGTTCGAAATCTAATTCTAGATAAAAATTGTAAAAGTTGAGTTCAAATTCATGGGGATTGTTTGATGGGCTTGGTAGTTTATTATTGGGATTTTTTTAATTTTCTGGGTTCTAAAATCTATGATGTTTAATAGTTTTAATTTATTTTTATTTTTATGTTTTGGAATTTTTGAGTATTTTCTGAGTTTTTGGGCTTTTCAAAAAATTTCTGGTGTTTTGGATTTTGAAATTTTTGATTTTTTGGATTTCTTTCATAATTTTTGGCTTTTCTTAAAAGAAATTAATTTTTTTTTATTTCAAACATTTTTCTTGATTTTTATCAACCTTGAACAAGATGGCACTGTGAATTAGGGGTTGCTTTTATTGTGACCAATATCCTTAAAAGATTGGTCGGCTTATTCTACCATCACAAGTATAGTGAGTTGATTAATAACCCGTGCTCCTTCCCCTCAAGAGACATGGCCAGAGAATGCGGTGGGTGGATCTTCACCATTATGCCCAAACATTGTGATGAAATGGGATTGGGCTCCAAATTGTTGTCAAATGTGCTGCCTTGTGGGTCATCCCCAATGCTTTGAAGTTTCTTAAGTTCTTATAGCTCAGATGGGATCTAGACTGCGTCTTGGTCAATGAAGGGAATTTCTGCCCCTTTCCCGCGTTCTCATTGATCCGCTCAATCAACCTGTGTGGTTGGTCCTTTAGGACAAAGTTCAACTTATCATTATAATGAAAGATCCCTACATTGATGTGCCTAATTGGTGTGCAAATGAAGAGATTGTCTTTCTCTTCGTGGCCTCGCTCTTTTTCGAGACCTCGCTGCCCTCGCCTCGTATTTGAAGTATGTTGATATCCTAGTCCGGTCTTCCTTGAATTTTTTTCCAACATCAATGACTTAGGTTAAGTCTTGGTATTTGAGCTGATAATAGAAAACTTAGCTCTCGACAGGAGAATAGACATAGTTTGATCTGATAAGACATGTAGAGGGAATGCACTTTGTATTTTCGAGTTCAAAATTGTGGTATGGTGTGTCCTTTTCGAAGCATTCAATGTCTATGATCAGGGATTAAGAAGCTGGAGGATGAGGATCATAAAAGGTGGAGGCCGACAAATCAGAGTGACTTACCGGGCTCTTTCTTTGGGGGACCAAGGGCTCATTGCATCTTGGGGGACCCGATGAGGGATCCAGATCCCGAGCCTAGAATAATTTAATTGGTTGGCGGGGCATTCAGATTTTGTTGAGGTATGTGGCATAAGGTTTGACTCAGATGCCTTTCCTAAGAGGATAAGGGGTTGACTGGACCAATTTGGATGGTAGCTAGGAGTTGGACTAGATGTTGGCTAGGGGATCTCCCCTAGAGGGACTAACGGATGATTGGACCATGTCTGACGATGGGGCATTGCTAGCTTTAGGGCCTTCCCCTGAAGGAGTAATGGCTGATTTGCCCATGATTATTTGGAGTTGGAGGACAGGGAATAGGTTAACTCTAGAGCCCTTCCCTGGAGGACCCATGGCTAATTGGCCCATGACTGGTTAGAATTGGGAGATGTGGAGTATGCCGGCTTTAAGACCTTCCCTTGGAGGACCAATGGTTGATTGACCCATGACTAGCTAGGGAGTGGAGCGTATGCTGATTCAGGAGCCCTCTATTGGAGGACCAAGATTGGAGGGGACATGTAATGCCTTGAATTTCATGGGTCCAGTACATATTCGATCCTGGACATCATGGGTGTTAACTTGCAATTTCGAAAGTGTAGTTTAGTGACACAAATAGGTGGCATCATACACAATCATAGAGAACTAAGCCAATATGCATATTAAGTTAAAAGGTAAATGAGTTCTAGTAACAAACATCCAAATTAACCATTACAGTCATTCAAAATTGAAGGAAAAAAGTCCACTTAGCTGGGAAATCAATATACATGTCTATTAATCAACTAATTGTTCAAGTACTTGAAACAACTATTTAGAATAGATAGAAGAACGAAAACATGTTGGGACTATGCCTTCTCATATGTAACTTGGAGTATGAAACTTCCTCCATGGGGTTTGATATCTAGGTAGTGTTTTAAAACATCGTCCTAAGAGGAAGTGAGTGATCAACTTAGTGTTACCATTTCCCCAAGGTTCTCAAACATCAACACAATCAAGTACATGTAATGAAATCATAGCAAATCAAACATATCCCTAATCTAGTTGACTATATGCATGTATGACATGAGATGCGAATACATGCCCCAGGGATAACCGATAGTAATGTAGCTCGTCACTAATATTACCTGTAATGTAATTAGAATAGATAGTAATATTGCTCGTCATAATACTTAAACATGGTTTATAAGAGTCACTTTACCAGCTTAGGATAAGCATTTATCATTCCAGCCTTGCGCCCTTTTGCGAACTGTATCCACCAACGACTGAAAGGGGGCACAACACACCTTGCCCTTAAATACTGGGACTCGCGGATGCGTGAAAGCTGACCTTGAAGATCAGATGCTAAACAATCTTTTAATCGATCTGACCTGATTCACTTCCATCTTTGAAGACAAAAAATACGCTCTTGATCTTACGAACCTTTTTGCCCGAAACTATTTGATATTTTGAAAGGAAGTCGTTAACGACCAGGAGAGACCTGCAACTGGCTTTCGTGATGATCAAGGTATCATCGATGAACAATAAATGAGAGATGGAAGGGCAACCTATAAGAACTTTAAATGGTTGATAGAAGCCCCTTTCAACCAACCTCTTGAAGCCACAACTGAAAACCTTCGAAGTGATGATGAATAGGCTTGGTGAAATAGGATCCTCTTGGCACAGCCCTCAGCCAGATTCGAAGAAACCACATGCTTCACCATTCACTAAAACTAAAAACCAACTATTTACCCAACACTTTACAACTAGGGAAATCCAATCTTGGCTGAACCCGAAGTGAGATAAAAATCCCTTGAGGAAGCTCCAATTCACCCAATCACAGGCTTTCTCTAAATCATGCTTTAAATAAGGTTGCTCCCTTGCACTCTCTTGTCAATATCTCTTAAGACTTCTTGGGCTAACATTATGCTTTTTACAATAGATCTCCCTTTGACGAAGGCCAATTGCTCCTCTATAATTAGCCTGGGTAGCAAAGAGTTTAGCCTAGAGGAAATAATCTTAAAAAATATCTTATAAATACAATTACACAAGTTAATTGGGCGGAAGTCGGAAAACTTAACTGCGAAGCAGACTTTGGGATTAGATGGATAAGAGTAGATATGAAAGCTTTGGGTATTTTTCCACCTTGGAAAAGAAATTTAGCTACTTGGAGAATATCTTGCTTGATGATGTTCCAACAACCTTGGAAGAAAGTGCCAGAGAACCCATTAGGCCTCGGAGCTCCATCAAGAGGCAGAGATTTTACCACCATTTTAACTTCTTCTTAGGAGGGATCAGACATGAGGGAAGAGCTATATTCACTGGAGACAGGAGCTGGTGTGACATCTAGGAAGGCTTCATCAGGCTAAGCATCTTCTGTTGTAAATAAACCGGGGAAGTAAGACGTTGTACTTGCTTTAATCTCTTCTAAAACAAAATTTCTTGTGCCATTATCCAGTTTAATTTCCAGAATCGATGTTTTTTCTGACTTTGTCCTTTGCAGAATTATAGAAGAACTCTGTGTTCCTATCCCCTTTTACCAGCCACCTATTGCAAACTTTCTATTTCCAAAAGATTTCTTCCATAAGCTCTAATCGGGCTAGAGAGTCTTTGGTTTCATTAAGGGATGCAATTTGATGAGGACTTTGATCTACCTGGGAAACTTCTTCTACCTTCTGGACAACTTATTCAGCTCTTGGTTTTTTTTTTTTTTTTTTTGATAAATATGTTCCCAAACACTGTTGTATACCATTCCTTGAGGGCCTTCTTTGTATTGAGCAATTTGTTGTGAAGCATTATCATCGGATCCCCCTGGCATCGGTTTTCCAGGCTCCTCTCACTACCTTCATGCAGGATTCATGCTCCAACCATATTCTCTGGAATCTGAAAGGTTTAGGGAAAGAAAGGGGCTCTTGAGGGAATGAGAGCTTCATCGAAGCATGATTAGAATCAACACGGGGCAAAATAGCAACCTAGAATCTCGAGAACATGTCCAACCAATCCTGGCTGCATAAAACTTTGTCCAAACACACCTAGGTTCGGGAGTTTCCAGCATGATTGTTACACCAAGGGCTTGTTTGATTTTTCATTTCATTGGTAAATACCCTGTAAGTGGGTAATAATTATTTCATTTGGTATTTACGTCACTCTTCTCGATGCTTGATTTGACCAATTGCTCTTTAGACATAAAAACTGAGAATGCTACAAAATATTTGTGGGTCCCACCATGATGCATGTTGCTTATCCACACCGGTCATCCATTATGTTAGCTGAATTTATGGCCTCAAGTGGACCATGCCATGGGAAAAGGAAATCGAACACTTACCGTTAAAAACCTCATGGGGACATTGTTTCTTTTAATGTGAGCCACTTGAGTATTGGATTTGCCTCATTTTTTGAATCATGCTTCAAAATATTATGGTAAAATGGATGGACGGAATGGATATATAATATACATCACCTTAGGGTCCACAGATTTAAACTAGCTCTTTTGAATCGGTTTCCAATGTAGAAATTTTGATAAATTTTCAAACGGCGTGAAATGGTAATAATTACCCATTTACAGGGTATTTACACAAGCTTTGAAAAATCAAATAGGCCTCAAGTGTATTTACTGCCACTGAACCTAGCATATGTTAGGTTGGCATGGTTGATGGCGTCACGAAATTCTTCAAACCTGGAGGAATCTGGCTACCTACCACCTAGCCTCCCCGAATGGTCTACAATGGCATTGAAGTCCCCACAAATAACCCAGGCTCCTGATCTGGGCCCAGCCAAGCGTTTTAGATCTGCCCACAAAAGTCTTCTCATAATTTTAGAGCACTTCCCGTAAACCACTAGTATGAGGACCTTATCTGGCGAGCTCCGAAGCCCTACCTTAAAGGATATCATTTGGTTTGAAACTTCAATCTGATCCACTACTAGGGATGATAGATAGAAAACCCATATATTCCCACCCTCACCCACATTAGAAAAAGAAGAATGATAACCAAGCTTTAGCTATGCCCCGACCCTTTTTCTTCCCTAATCATTAGTTCTAGTAAAGCCATTACTGCCAGCTTAAAGGCTGAAATATGACTCATAGATATCCTAATGGTGGAGGCATTTCCCACCCCTCCTGACATTCCACAGGAGGATGTGTGAGACCCGACTCGGGTTCGCATGTGTACATGTGTGTGTGAGTATGCATCTCATTTATTTTGGTCCCACGGTCCTACTGGTCAAATTCCGGCGACTCGCGACTTTCGGATAGTGTTTGCGGTCATCCTTGAGTTCAGTCATGTACACCCGACTCGGATTGACCCGAGACCTATGCCATTGCGACCACATCGTCGCCGTCGTTCCAACTTTGCGTCTTGTACATAAATCCGGTATGTCCATCAAAAGTTGTGGCCCACACGATTTTTGGACTCTTAATCATGATATGGGGCCCACTTTACCCTTGTGCACTTTTAAAGTGGGGCTCACCCTATGAGCACTTTCTCCCATAAAGCTACTAGCTTCCTAGGGTCTAACAAGCAATTATGAGATTTCTTACAAAAATTCATCATTTCCTCCTCTAACCAAGGAGCCATTATTGTTTTTCTTCCCAAGTCTCTTACATGGCCATCATGGCTTTACTTTTGCTCTTCCCTAGCCAAGAGAGCAATCATGGCATTGGTATACACCCTCCTTCCTCTCTCTCCTCCCTCATTTCTCTCTCTCTCTCTCTCTCTCTCTCTCTCTCTCTCCTTCTCTCTTCTCTTCTTCTCCAGCCATTTTCTTCCTTAATCCCCCCATCATCTAGCCCTTGGAACATGATCTCAACCATAGATTTATAACCCTTGGAGCTTAAGGAGCTTGGAGATAGGAGAATATTGAAGATTCAAGGTGGGTGATTCATGGGATTAGTCTCTTTCCTTTACTCTTGCATGAACCTTTTTCATTTGATTGGGAGTGTGTAGGTTCCACCAATCAATGGTAGAGGTCCTACATGACTCCATGAGTGTGGCCAACAACCCGCTTTATGCATGCATGATTGCCATGATGGGGCCATTCTCCATGGGCCCCATCATGAGATTTTCCTTTGATTTATAGGTTTGTGGGTCATCTAGACCCTTGATCCTTGTTGGAGATGGCATCTCCACTATTGAATTTTGATTAGAAGATGCATGCATGGGTAGATCTTGTAATCCCATCAACATAGTGGTATGTGTGGTTTGTGATGAAGGGAATGGCCTCAATGTGGCGGAGCCCCTTCCCTTGTTGCCGATTCTTACTATTCTTTTGTTGATCTATTATTCTCAGATGTGTGTGGCCCACCTTGTGGCCTGGAAGTATCCAAACCATCCAAAGAGAGTGGAAGCCCATGTCTATCCACTCTATGACCATAGGTGCCTCATTTGCTCGTTTTTGGACACATGCAATGGATTTTATGGTATAGATCAGGTCTGGATATTTTTGGAGCCCACTGAGGTAGACCACAACTCAAATTTCATAGGGTGATTTTCTCTTATTTTGGTTCTAATGTTCATTTTATTTCATGTACATGTTGCTGCCCAAAAATTTTCTGGACAGATTTTGTTGGACTTTGGGCTTGAATTTGGGACTGATTGGGGGACCTTTTGTACCCATCAAATATACTTTTCCAAAAGGTGGGAATCTCATCTTGATGTCCCCCAAATTTTAGTCCCATATGACCTTCATTAGGGTCCCAAAGGTGTGGTCCAAGTGAGGTGGACAGTCTGGATTTTCTACCCTGTTCCAGCAACATTCCGCCCTGGATGGGTTGGAATTCCAAAATTTATTAAAATACTTTCAGGTGTCTAAAAATTATGAAAATTTACAGAGAGGTTGAATACTCATGTTAGGACCTACCTACAAAATTTTAGAGCCAATGGATACCTGTACACACCATGGTGGTGGCTGGACCGGCCCATTACAATATGGTGTCCAGATCAGTCCGATTTTCAGGACAGATTGATTTCTTTAAATAAATTAAAATATTTCTAGATGTATAAAAATTTTGAAATTTATGAGGTTGTGGTTCACCTATGATGGGACCTACCTACCAAATTTCAGAGCCAATGGACTCCTGTGCACACCGTGGCGAGGGCCGAACTGGCCCACCACGTTGGGAAGTCCACATCTGTCCGATGTTTTTGGACAGACTGTTTTGTTTATATTAATTAAAATACTTATAAATATCGAAAAATTCTGAAATTTTGTGGAGGTGTGGCCCACCTATGGAAGTGTCACTCCGTAAAATTTCAGCCTTAACTGACCCCATTTGGGTATCCAAAAGAATGGGCCAAGATGGTTGGACTGCCAGATTTTTCTGCTATGCAGTCCAGCAATATGCCTTGATAAAAACCATAATTCAAAATGTTTCCTCTGATGGTGGGCCACCTTTTTGTGTTTCCTCTTATTGTATGCATGATTAGGGACCTTAGTCCTCAATTTCCAGAGTTTTAGAGGCCCTAGACCCACTCTAATGGAGTGCCCAAATTTAGGACAACAACATGTATTGTAGAAATTTCTTGTACATTATTGTCCCATTTGTTATTTCAGAACTTTTGAGCCCCAGCTCATTGGGCTTTGTGTATGATTAGTTGGGGACCCATCCCTGATGTTTTAGGGTTCATTGGGGCCATGATTATGAGGCCCACCATATTAAGGAAATTGGGCATTTATTGCTCCCTTATATTTTAGAATACTCTTGGGCCATTTTCTTTTACCATACTATTATGTTAGGCTAGTGGGCCGCATTACACAAATAGATGGGCCTTTAGTTGCCCACCAAATCAACTTTATACTTGGGCCGGGTTGTAGGCCCAACCTTACTTGACTAAGAGCATGACATTTGCCTATGTGGTTTGAGCAATGGGCTGCCCACTAGGCCACCACAATATATGGGAATAGTAGACTTTATGTTAGGCCCTAACCCTTCCCCTATGAGCCCATAGTGGTATGTATGGGTTGGGCTATGTGTGTTTTCCTTGGACCCATGTTTTGGATAGGCCTTGGGCTGCCTTTTTGAAGCCCAACATGAGTGTATGTGGTATGTTTATGGCTGCCCATTTCTTATTTCTAATGTTGTGTGGGCCTTAGGCCTTGATCCGTAATCAATTAGAGATGAGGTACCTCTTGAGGACCAATTGTGGTTGGATGTCCACATTGGTGGCCCAAAGGTAGGCCCATGGGCTTCTATGGGTGGTTAAAGGCCAACCATAGACCCTTAGTAGGCACGTCTCATCTATTTAGGCCCATATCATTGTTCTCCTTAGTCTCGTGGGTTACCCTAGGTAAATACACCCCTACTAGAGGTTGTATTCCTTATGAGAAAATTGGTTAAGTACCTAGACCTTTCATGGTTAGGTAGAGAGTTCATCTTCACCTCATTGGCATCCCTATTCATCTTCATGGTCCACTCTCATACGCATCATATGCATGCTTGGTTGAGGTATGATTGGCTATGGTTGTGCCATTGCGTAGGGTATGTTGGTATCTCCCCGAGGGGCAGAGTTTTTCCATCTGGAGTATGATGGATGTTTGAGATTAATGCATGAGTGATTGTGTGATTCATGCATTTGGCATTTGCATGGCATGTAGGTATCCACCCTTGCTTCATCAGGGCCTTGCCTCTACAGGAATATTCGTGGATGGCCGTATGTGTGGACATCGGAAATACTAGTTGAGCATACCAGGTGCATAGGATGTCCATAGGTAAAAATTTTAAAACTTTCATGGTACCAAGGATCTGCTCCAACGCCATGACCGGGTGGAATACATGAGCGCACGAGGGCCTTATACCGTTAGGCCGCGACTCCCACTGTCGTGTAGTCGGTTAGATAGGGGTGTGGCCTTACCTGCCTGGTGTTTAGGGGGCACTGTTAGGTTGAGTCTGACCAACTCGTGAATGGGTCCGCTACCGTCAGGCCTTGTTGGTGATTGGCTATCCACAAGCGGGTAGTGAGGTCTCTTACGCTCGTTTGACTGTGCGGGGTCTGTAGAGCGACAGTCATTCAGCAGTGTAATGGACCCCGGTGATTTCCTTATGATTGAAAATGTACTTGACTTGTGATTTGGATATGAGCACTGGCATTACTTGTATCGATTAGCATTGGCTGTGTAAGCCCCTTCATGCACTGCCTTGGTATGGCGTCCAGTACTCATCGCATTGTATTCATGATAAGCCTTGGTAAGGCCGGTTATATCCTCATTGAGCATGTTTCCCTTCTTGCACCTCCTACTATTCTTCTGTGCACCATTGTCATACACTTACACCACCTTCTAAGCTTTTATAAGCTTACGCACGATTGATGCATGCAGGAGACTCTAGGCAGGTGACGTAGCAGCAGAGCGTGGAGTAGAGCTGAGCATTTTAAGACTCCAGTGTTGCCAACCTTTCTCTCATTTCCTTTTGTTTCATGTATGTCCTTTTGGACCTTATGGATGATTGTAAAAGTTCAAATTTATAATGGATTTTGCGATGTGTGCCTTCGTTATTCTCAGATGTACTTGCTGTAATCTTTAGTATGCTCGTATTGAAATGATTATACTGTTATGGAAATCCTCCTTTTAGGATCCCAGGATCGGAACCTGTCTCAGGAGCTGAGAATGAGGTACTACGGAGGCTGTTGCGGTCAGAACCGGCCATCGGGTTCCTTGTGAGTCCAATTACTGAGTCTGGGGCATGACAGGATGTTATCCATCCGTGACACATTCTATGTTCACGGCCCTTCTCTTGAGTCTTTCAAGTTTCCCTGTCCAATCCACCTGATTATGCCCCAAAACATATATAAGGGATTTTTGCCCTCTCCCTGGTGACTGAATTTTTCTTCTCCCCGACTTTATAGAATAAACGGATCTCTGGAAGACCTCACATCCCCCTGAACCGTGTCATCTCTGTCCTGCACCTGGAGAATCCAACTAACACAGGGACTCCTGGTGTAGTTGTTCTCCCTGCCTGCATTCCATTGTATTGTTTTTGTTGCTGTTGTTCTGGAAGGCTTCTTCCCAGCACTCCCCTACTGCCCTGATCTAGCTTGGGGATTCTTAGAACAGAATGGAGATAGATCCACCAGAAGACCCTGATCAAGAGCACTAGTCCCTCTCTGGCTCTGCGATAGAGAAATACAGGCTACTCCATCCAACCCTTCTGCAAACTCATACACAGACAGCTGTTTTGTATATTTGCTACTTTGCCAGGCTACATCTCTCTGATCCTGGGGGAACAACGCTCCTTCACTCAGTGGTTCACATCCTACTGACCTGGATTGTATTCCCTTTCTCTTAGGGGATAATGCAGTATCCCTGGGAAGCCTATCTGGGCATTGACCTTGGTCAGGATTAGATCTTCCCACCAAAGGGCAATTAACCTGGAGCCTTCTCTCGGTCACTGCTTGGTCCTGGATAGTAGCCATGACTTCCATCACCCTGATTGAATCAACAGCAGAAGCCTCGAATTCACCCAGGGTGATCGGATCATCCTGGATCTGAGCTCCTAAGGGTGGGTCTCCCAAACCTCCTCCTTGGGCTTCTTGGAGAGGGCCATTCACATGAGGCAAAGAATCTGTAGGGCTTGCACATTGATGAATTCCGCGGGCCTGGGCATCCCGGCCGGTACCTGCCTCTCAAACAGTGGCTGAACTAAGCCTGGCAATTCGACAAACATCTTCTGCAGGGTTGTCCTGGAGGGAAGTCTCTTGCAACCCAGTGTCTATGGGTCTAGCACTACACCCCTTGGGCAGGAGCTTCCTGAAAAGGGCCAGCCATATGGATCTCTGCTACTCTGAAACTGGCATTTTGTTGAACACCTTGGGCAGGAGCTTCCTGAATAGGACCACCCATCTGGATCTTAGCTATTCTGGAACTGGCATTTTGTCGAACATCTTGGGGGGCCTTCTTCAGCATCTACCAGTCTAGCCGAACGATGCTTCCACCGAATCCCTCGTAGACCTCACATTTCGTCGATCGACCAGAACTAATTGGGCCTGAGATTACCCTCAAAAAACACTTCCTGAGGCTTGAGGGGGTCCCCCGTCTCGCGCCATGGGGAGCAGGGGACTTCTGAAACGCTGGCACGCCAACCTATCGGTCGATGCATGAAAAACCAACCGGAGATAAATGCATTTGCAATTCGGAAATTAGACCGTCGATATGAATATTGTAGCATGTAATTACTACTCGGTCCGTTCCTCTTCATCAAAATTGCAACGAAATGCCGCCCATGCATCGACCGACTTAACGATTGGACTGTTTAGTGAATTCAGTGCATCCCAAAAACAAATCATCTCAAAAGGAAAACTAGTACCAAACTAATCGTACTCAACAAAGAGCTATAGTACAATGCTATGACCGGATTTCCACCATTTTCATTCGGGACAGCTTTTTACTATCTTTCAGTGATCCAAATCATTCATCTGTTAAACCATGAAATGGATATGGACAGGATGACAACCTCCTTCCCAGGATATTCCCATCCATTCAATCAGTTCCAACTGTCAAGGTCCACAAACCACAAGATGAATCATAACCGAAATGGGACCCACTGGATGAATGGTCTGGATCAATTCAAGGTCAACCCAACCATGACATGTCATAAACTGTTGCACAAAAGAGCAAAGATTTCAAGAACACATGGAATCTGTCATAAATCCATCAGAGACCAAAAATCTAATTCATTTCACATGCGTTTTAATGGAAGAGTACATCAATTCAAGAACATCATGAAAGATAAGAAAGGAGAAGGAAAACAGAGCAGTCTTTAGATTCCAGTCCTTCATGACTCTGGTAGGGCATGACGCCACTCATGAACGAGTCCATCTTCTCCGGAACTAACCAATAGCCCCTCGACTCGCTTGCTCATATCTAACCCACGCACCTTGCCTTTATGATGCTCGTACTTCTTTATCATCGGAACCGCATTCTCTGGCCCATAATCCCACAGAACCACCTTCCCATCAAACGAGCACGAGGCAATCTGGTACTCCCTCTGAGGCGAGAACTTCACCCTAAAGATCTCATCCTTATCTTCCCCATCAAGGACTTTCACAGGGGAGCATGTCTGCCTAATGTCCCACACCTGGATATAGGTCATACAAACCGTGGATGTGGCAATACGGGTTTCACCGTGGCTATTCCAGTCACAAGATAGTATAGGCAAATCATCAGCTTTGATGATGATCTCAGCCTTCCTATCACGAACGTCCCAGACACGTAGATTGCCGTCATTACATGTAGTCGCATGGCTAGTCCGAGAACGGGGATTCCAGGTAACACATGAGACAGACAGAGGGTGGTTGTAGGTTTGGATGGTGCTGTGTCGATCGACAACCCAATGCTTTACACTTCCGTCCTGACCGGCTGAAAGGAAGGAACCGTCGACTGGATTCCAGTCGACGGAGGTGGTGATGCCGGAGTGTCCGTAGAAGGATCCTAGAGGGTTGAAATTGTGGGGGAGAGCTATGTCAATGAGGTGGGTGGCTCCAGAGCCGGCGGCTATGACAAAGAGGTCAGGGTTGGATAAGGACCAGGTGCAGTCGTAGATGGGATCTGTGGTGGCGAAGGTTGCGATTGGCTTTTGAGTTGAATAGTGGATGTGGATACGGCCACGTTTGTGGCGTTCTTCGAATCCGGTGACGATGAGTTGGGAATTTCGGAAGGGGCTGTATTTAACAGAAGTGCAAAAGAATCCCGCTCTGTATGATTTCATGGTGATGATGGTGGTGCTGGCAGGGATGGTGAAGAAGAAGAAGATGATGGTGTTGGTGTTGGAGATGAAGAGGAAGGATCTCTTTCTTTGTTTGGGATAGGCAACTAGCAGATCTTGTTCTTGTTCCTTGTTAGTTATCTGCTCCCGGTTTTTCGGTTGGAAACGGAAAGGCGGCCGCTGCATTTGGACGCGGATTAGGTACTGTCAGGTTGAGTAGGAAGATTGGCTACTTAAGTGACGTCAGCAAGTTTTGTGGCTCCAAAATCATGTATTTGTTGAATCCACACCGTCCATAATTTTTGAGAGATCATTTTAGGGCGTGTTTGGCCAGACCAATCCCATAGGATTAGGAGGGATAGAATGGATTTTAAGGTAATGATGGTGGTGCTAGTGTTTGTCCCTTGATCCCATGGGTTTGAGATAGCCCATGGGATATACAGCAGCCTGTTTGGACCGTCACAAACAAATAGATGGGCTTGCATCTCCACATCTTCTTGTGGTGTGCCTCACTCATTGTTTTATATCTACCTTGAAACAGGTTATTAGCTGAATGTAGGCTGATGAAAATGATGGAGGGAGTGGATATCTCATTGATATCTTGGTGGGCCCCACATAGCGGTGAACCCTCGCATCCAGGAATTGGCAGAATCCGTCTCAGATTTGGGTGCCGTTTAGGAGGGCAAGGCACATCCCGCCATCCCAAACAGCAGACGGGATGGGGAGGCACAGGATAACCCTCATAATTCCATCTAATACCATATCCAGCTCCCGGCTAAACACGCCCTTAGGGCATGATCTGAAGAATGAGGCAGATCCTAGGCTTGAGTGGACCCCACCAAAGAAACAGTGGGACAGTGATGGCCACCGTTGAAAACTTCCCAAGCCAGCATGAGGTTTATTTGAGATACAACATGTTAATAAGTTAACACAAATATCAGCTTGATCCAACCTATCAGGCATCTATGTGGTCCCCATGCAACTTCCGATTGCAGGAGCATCATGTATGTATCCCGGACACTGGCAACCACGTCATAGTCATCCATGCATGTCAAAGTAAGGGTTAAGTTCATATAAAGAGGAGAGCGGACTCGGTGCGGCCTTGGCCTCACCCAAGTACTGTGGGGTCCACCTTGATATATGTATTGTATATCCATGTCATCCATTAGTTTCTTCCACATCAGTTTAGGGATGAGCCCAAAAACGAAGCAGATCCAATTCCTAGGTGGATCATACCGTATGAAACAGTTGTCATTGATCATTAATGAGCCATGAAAGTTTTGGATTAACCTAATATTTGTTTCATCCATTAATCCAGGTTTTTTCAACCTTGTCAAAAGGTTGGATGGCAAATAACATTACAGAAACCTTACGATGGGCCCTAGGAAGTTTTAATGACAGGGGATTCAATCACCACTATTTTTTGTAGATTGTTACACCTAAGATTTCGTAATCTTCATTCCTGAATCATGCCATAAAATAAGCTGGAAAAGCAGTTGGAGGCCATGGATATATAATATATACATTAAGGTGGGCCCGATAGTAAGACCCGTCATTTAATCTACTCCTCGTAAGTAGAGCTGTACACGAACCAAGTTAGCTTAGTTAACTTACTTGACTCAAATAAAAAAAGCTTAATTGGACTCGGTTCGAAGCTAAGTTCGAGCCGAGTTGAGCTGATTTTTTTAGCTCTAAAAAATTTTAAACCGAGTTCGTGCGCTTGCCCGAGGTTGACTCGACTCGAATTGAACCTCTACTCGAATTGACTCAGATCAAATTGGCCCGATGACTTGATTATTTTGATATTCGTGTTGCCCTTCAATTGTTTGATGAAATGGCTCAATAAAGTACTGTTTCAGGTGCATACATTCTCGGCGGGATCGGCCAGTGGTGAGGAATGCCCTCAAATCATGATTTTGATATTGCTCGCCCCGTGTTTGATGAAATACTTGTATATTGTTGTTACCATTTTGCATTTTGTGAAATTTTGAAGGTACACCCTGTGTTTGATAAAATGTCGCATAGGCTTGAATACAATTCGAAGTCGGCTCGAACTGGCCCGAGCTATTTACCGAACCGAGCCGAGCCAAGCTGAGCTGGCCGATCATGCTCGAGGATCAAGCGGAGCCGAGTTTGATCTGAGGTTGGTTACTAGTCGAGTTGAGCGTAATTGTGCCAAGCTCCACTTGGTTTGACTCGTGTGCAACTCTACTGTAAGGAGTGCACTCCCAGTAAGAATCACGGACGCGTGCTAATCAATAGCAAAGTGGCTATTGACAATGCTCAGTGAGTCCCTCATGATATATATGTGTTTTATCTAAACTAGCCATCTATTTTTTCATATTATTATAGCGTATAAACTTAAAAATGACGAACATCCAAATCAGGAGTAGGCCACACAGCTAGAAAACAGTGGAGATTGAATGCTCATTGTTGATTTTTTTTTAGGGCTCACCGTAATGGGCATTTGTCATCCCCACGGCCGTTGACTAGGTTACGCACACCTGGACGAAGCAAAAAATAAAAATAAAAAATACCAGCTTAAAAACTTTTGTGTCCTTTGGAAAATTTTAATGGTCAGTGTTTGATCACCTCTCTTTTTTTTTGTGGTGTGGTATCATATGGATCTACTTTATTTTTGGGCTCATGACATTAAATAATCTGGAAAAATGGATGAATGGCGTGGATAGGACACACATCATCTTGGAAGCGGATTGGCTGGGGTACACACACCAGCTATATAGCTGCTGAGGTACGTGCCGTGCGAAGACTAGCACTGACGCTCCTCGAGCTCCGAGTTGTACGAATGGTTCAAAGGAGATCAAGGTTACGTGGCCCCACGGTGATGTATTTATCATATCTACACCGTTTATCTATTTTAAGAGATCATTTTAGAGAATTATCCAAAAAATGAATCATATCCAAAGATCATCTAGACCACACCACAAATAGCAGGAGAGATAATAATTTTCACCGTTAAAAAAATCGTATGGCCCGCCATGACGTTTATTTTACATCCATTCTGTTCATAAGGTCACAAAGACCTTAATGAAGAGGAAAAACAAATTTCATATTGATCCAAAACTTCTGGGACCCTAAAAAGTGTTTCAATGGTAGACGTTCAATTCCCCACTTCTTTTTGTAGTGTGGTCCACTTGATATTTATATCTGTCTTATGTTTCTTCTCAAGCCTTAAGATGAGTTCGCCAAATGAATGGACGGTTTGGATATAACACATACCTCATGATCAGACCCACCGGACTTGCTATGTCAATACAGCAGCTATACAGCTGGCCTGACGTACACCAGCCAATCCGCTTCCCATCATGGGCACAAGCACTGTCAGCAGCCACCTAGCTGCTGACGTTGTCAGTACGCAAACCATGTCACAGCCAGCCATTCACAGCACGCCACATCACATGCAGCCACATCACAGTTGATACCTTCTCACGAGGTATATATTCTCACAAGTAGCCTTGTGAATTAAGTCTAGGAGTTGTGCTTGGATTGTACAAAAATAGCGCTACCTATGGTTGGAAATTCAAGAAGGAGCGTGGTATGACCGAATTTCTAGCATTTTCATTTGGGACAGCTTTTCCTATCTTCCAGTCGTCCAAATCGTTCATCTGGTAACCCATGTAGTGGATGTCGACGGGATGACAACAGCCTTCTCAGGACATTCTCATCCATTCCGATCGGCGGAACTCCTCCCATCTGCAGGCTATATGCTTTTATCATTACACCTGTCAATGTGCACAAACCACAACATGTGGATAGGATCTTGAAGAATCATCACAAAAATAATGGTGCCACCGTATGAATAGTCTGGATCATTCAAGGTCAGCACAAACATGACATTTCATTAGCTATCGTACAAAAGATCTAAGATTTCAAGAACACATTGTAAGATATCAGTCAGAGACCACAAATCTAATTCATTTCACTTGCGTTTTAATGGAAAAGGAACGAGGAAACATCAATTCAAGAACATCAAGAAAGATAACAAGAAGAAGAAGAAGGAAAACAGAGCAGCTCCGCGAACAAGAATGGGTATTTGGATTCCAGTCGTTCATGCGTCTGGCAGAACATGCTGCCACTCATGAACGAGGCCATCCACTCCAGTACTAACCAATAACCCCTCGACTCTCTTACTCATATCCAACCCACGGGCACTGGCTACGTGATGCTCGTACTTTTTGATTATTGGAACCGCATTCTCTGCCCCATAATCCCACAGAACCACCTTCCCATCAAACGAGCACGAGGCAATCTGATACTCCCTATGAGGCGAGAACTTCACAATACGGACCCCAGCTGTATGTGCCCCATCGAGTAGTTTCACAGGGGATCGTGGCTGCCTGATGTCCCACACCTGAATGTAAGTCATGCGAAGTGTGGTAGTTGCAATTCGAGCTTCACCATGGCTATTCCATTCACAACACAGAATAGGTAAATCATCAGCTTTAATGATGATCTCAGCCCTCCTATCACGAATATCCCAGACACGGACGTTGCCATCGTTACATGCAGTTGCATGGTTGTTAGGACTACGTGGATTCCAGGTGACACGCGAGAGAGATTTAGGGTGGCTGTAGGAATGGATGGTACTGCATCGATCGACAATCCAATGCTTGACATTTCCGTCCTGTGAGGCTGAAAGGAAAGAACCATCAATGGGGTTCCAGTCGACTGAGGTTGTGATGCCGGTGTGTCCGTAGAAGGATCCTAGAGGGTTGGAATTGTGGGGGAGATTGATGTCAATGAGGTGGACAGCTCCTTTGTCAGCTGCTAAGACGATGAGATCAGGGTTTGATAAGGACCATGTGCAGTCGAAGATTCGATCTGTGGTGGCGAAGGATGCGAGTGGCTTCTTATTTGAGTAGTGGATGTTGACACGGCCACGGTTTTCGCCGTGATCGTAGCCTGTGACGATGAGTTGGGAATTTCGGAAGGGGCTGTATTTTACAGAGCTGCCATTGAATCCAGCTCTATATGATTTCATGTTGATGATGGTTGTTCTGGGAATGATGGTGAAGAAGAAGATGATGAAGAAGAAGATGGTTATCTCTCTTTGTTTGGGAAACGCAAGCAACAGATCTTGTTCTTTTTCTTGTTCTTTGTTGGTTATGTGCTTTCTGTTTTTTCAGTTGAAAACGGAAAGTCGTTCTTTGCATTTCCCGCTCTTTACATCCGTTGCTCTTGAATTGGGACCAGTTACTTCATACTCTGGCGGAAAATTAGCATCCATACACATGCACGAAGACACTGTTTAATTGGCTTGCATTTATCTTGATCGAAACCGTTAAAATAATATTTGATGTTATAAATGGTTCACAGAACGAAACTAGCAACTGTTGGATGATATTAATTTGTTATTTATGTACATTTCTTATCGAAACAAGGGCATCATTGGATCTCCAGCTGGGAACGGGCAGCAGCTTTGAATGGCCACCGTGATGTATAGGTCTTATCCACACCGTTCATTCATTTTAGGATATAAACCCAAAACTGGGGCAGATCCAACGCTCAAGTAGACCATAGCAAGGGAAGCATCGGTGATAATGATTCTCACCGTTGAAAATTTTCTAGGGCCCACAAGATGTTTATTTCCCATCCAACCTATTCATAAAGTTACGTATACCTGGATGAAGAGTTACGTATACCTGGATGAAGAGAAAACAAAAATATCATCTCTATACAAACTTTCTGTGGCCCCCGAGAAGTCTTCAATGGTATGAATTTAATCTCCGTTCTGTGGCCCACTTGAGCCTTAGATCTGCCTCTTTTTTAGGCTTGCATACTGAAATGACAGGGAAAAATGGATGGACAGTGTAGATAAGACCAATACATCAGGGTGGCCACTCAAAGCTCCTGCCCGTTCCCAGCTCGAGCCGGGCGAGGTAGGACGCAATCCGCGTCCTGCCTGTGAACCCGTTTGGAGAGATATTCCTGTGCCTGGGGTTGTGTGGCTCACACAGAGATGCCAGTGAAAATCCACTCCGTCCATCTGTTTTTAAATAACAAAATAGGACTGAAATCTAAAAATTATACAGATCCAAGACTCAAGTGGGCTACACTACACGAAACAGTGAGGATTGAACGCCTGGGGTGACGGAAGTTTTGCATCAGGATTATATTTGTTCCTCCAGTTTATCTGAGTGGTAATAATCAATGATCGGTTTGGATGGCATATGAACATCATGATCAGCTCCAAAAAGGTTGCAAGGGTGGACGTTTCTGTTCCTACCGTTTCGTTGGTGTTGCTGGCCCGAGTCTTCGTTCTACCTGATTTTTAGTATCCTGTCCTATTGTGGTCTTTCGAAATAGATGTACGGAGTAGAATTGGTTACGGATATATTTGTGGGCCCCACACAGCTCCAGGCACAGGTACATCTCTGTGCGTGGGTCACCGGCAATCCGCTTCCATACATGCAGTGTGATGTTTGGGTCATGACCGTACATGTACGGTCGCGTGCACATTTGGATGGGAACGGATTGGCTACTCCCCCTGACAGCGGTCCCGTGGCTGGTGTTTGGTGGTCTATAGCCCCAACATGATGTATGTGTTTCATCCATTCCGTTCATCCATTTTTTAAGATCACTTTAATCCTTCATTCTAAAAATAAGAGGGATATAAATCTTAGGTGGACCACACCACAGGAAAAAAAATAGTGATTAGATATCCATCATTTAAATCCTCCTAAGGCCCACTGTACTATTTATCTGACATCCAATCTGTTGATTAGGTCATAAAGACTCAGATGAAGGGAAAAAAACAAAGATCAGCTTTATCCAATACTTTCATGGCCCTCAAAAAGTTTTTAATGGTCGATGTTCATTCAACACTTTTTCCTGTAATGTGGTCCACTTGAGATTGGCATATACCTCATTTTCGTATAATACCATAAAATAATCTATAAAAATAGATAGATGGCATGGATGAAACACATACATCATGGTGGGGCTACAGACCACCGAACACCAGCCATTGGCTGTTGGCGGGGGAGTAGCCAATCCGTTTTCCGTTTGGATCGTTTGAGTGTACTGGTATGGCACATGTGCGGATCCCCATTGTGTCGTCCCTAATAGATGGGTCATGGCACCAAAATCAAGGTTGGCACAAGTCGTTCGTTAACTTTGGACCGTCTATTCTCCAACTGAACCGTTAGGATTATCCTGAAGTCTACTATTTTGATTAAAATGGCCAATTTCTCTTAAATAAACATAGCGACGTTGGTCTTGAAGGTCAGAGCTTCATGTTGGACCGGGTTCGACCATCCGTTATATGGCTCAGGCTCGGCCTATCCCTACCTTTTCCCATCTCCCAGCGCCTCTACACCTTGGGCCTGCTAACCTGACACAACAGGCTTAGGGCCTAGCACTACCTAGCGAAGGCCTAACGGGCTGGCTCGATACGCAATTTATAGCTTTGAACCTCAAATGTTACTTTCCAATGAGACGCACTGATGTAAAAGCGTGGTAGGGTCAAAAGAAAGTGGACTGTAAATTAACTGTAACTTTTGAACTGGGTAATGTTACAGGCACATAACCTGTCATAGTAGGTGTGGGCCATCCGAGGTGAACCGACCCACAAGTGTGTCACGACTACCTGTTTCATCTGAAAATACATACTTTCTGCTCAAAAATGAAAATTTAAAGAAAATTTACTATTTTTAGTAATTTCAAATCTTTAATATTTTCTTACTTTTTAGAATTTTAAATTTTATTATTTTTAGAAACAACTTGTAATCATGGTTGGACTCTTGTGGCAAAAGTTTACTTGGAATTTTTATTTTTAGAAATGAGGTTTTAGAATAGTTTTATTTGAATTATGATTTTTAATTAGGATTTTTATTAGATTTAGAATTTTGCTATTTTTGGTAATTATGAATTTTGGAACTTTTTTTTTTTTTTTTTTCTATTTTAATGGTTTAGCAGGGACATGCGTATCAGACAATTATCAATCAATTTATTTCAAATTTCTAAGAAATTATTTCTATTTTCTTTTTTTCCCTTGTGGAGTCGAGGTATGTCTGTGAGGAGTTCAGAGAAGTTCCGTGTATTCAGAATAGTTATCCCCCGAGGAAGACGATGCTCGACCTGGGTCCTTACTCTTGCTCGAGTGGTAGACGCTCAAGAGTTTCTACTCCTGGTTAGGGGTTCGAGTACCCATAAGTGGTGAAATTCCACCAGCGTGAGTGTGTGGGGTGTGTGTACGTGTGTTAAAAAAAATAAAAATTAAAAATTAAAAAAAAAAAAAGAAGAAACCAACGACCATGCTCAACCTCATCACACCCATCCCTACATCACACACGTGTCAAAGGAAAAAAAACTAACCATGTAAAAATTTTCACCATTCTTTCTTTCTGTTTTATGGAGAGATGTATTAACAATACTTGGGTTATGTTAATACTACTTTGCACTTATCAGAATAGTCTCCTGTTTTACCTCAATCACCTCTGCTTCCTTAATTGGAATGACTCTTGAGGTCACACTTGCACCTTCTGAGCCTACTTGTTATAATCAGGCATTAAGTCTGTTGACTAGCACACTTTACAGAAGCAGGGCACCTGGACATTAGTTTCACATTGTAGACAATTTAGTCGGTTGTAAATGGTTTTACACGATTAAACGGTGGTTGGATGGCTCCATTGAATGTTACAAGGTGTGCCTTGTCGCCAAAGGCTTTCATCAATAGCTGAGCATTGACTATGTTGAGACTTTCATCCTAGTGGTCAAATATACTATAATTCGCCTTGAGCTCTCTATTGCTCTACACTTTGGATGGTCTGTTCAACAACTTGATCCACTACCAAAAAAAGGGACAAAGGCTACGGATAAAATCCGTAGCCTTAGACCTATGGCTACGGTTCTAGTCCGTAGCACGTCCGTCGTCGTAGGTGCAGTAACAATAGGTCTGGAACCTATAGCTACGGATTTAATCCGTAGCTATAGGTCACAACAGCTACGGATTAAATCCGTAGCAATTATGTCCGTAGCTGTAGGTTACAAGAGCTACGGATTTACTCACTACAGCTACGGATTAAATCCGTAGCTATATCTGGCAAATGCTACGGATATGATCCGTAGCAATTATAATCCATAGCTTGAAGATTACAACAAATGACGGATTTAATCACAACAGATACGGATTGAATCCGTAGCTATAGGTTACAACGCTACGGATTATTTGTTTATTCAATTATCACCTGTATAATCATTCAATTACCACCTGTATAATCATCCTGTATAATCATTCAATTACCACCTGTATAATCATCCCATATAATCATTCAATTACCACCTGTATAATCATCCTGTATAATCATTCAATTACCACCTGTATAATCATTCATTCATTCCATTACAATCAATTACAATCACTCATTCATTCAATTACAATCAATTACAATCCTTCATTCAATCAATTACAATTACAATCCTTCATTCAATGAATTACAATTTCAATTACAATTACAATTACAATCCTTCATTCAATGAATTACAATTACAATTACAATAATGCTGAAAATACAAATCTTTGGCTTCATTAAGGAAATTTGCTCGACTTCACCCTGAAATTCCAAAGATAAAGAATTGAAATAATAAATATCCTTCATTCAATGAATTACAATTACAATTTACAATTACAATAATGCTGAAAATACAAATCTTTGGTTTATGTTAGGTTATAGGTTAAGGTTTAGGTTTAGGAAACCGGTTTCAGGTTCGGGATCGGATTTAAGTTTGGGTTTTCAAGTTTAGGTTTAGGTTTAGGTTAGGGAGTTGAGATTCTGATTAGGTGTAGGTTTAGGTTAAGGGATTTGAGAATAGGTTAAGGTGTAGGTTTAAGAAATCGGGTTCGGGTTCGGGATCGGGTTTAAGCTTGGGTTTTCAAGTTTAGGTTTAG
This sequence comes from Magnolia changhungtana, assembly GCA_030180095.1. NCBI lineage: Eukaryota > Viridiplantae > Streptophyta > Magnoliopsida > Magnoliales > Magnoliaceae > Magnolia > Magnolia changhungtana. The sequence continues at coordinate 11,665 of JASAUF010000346.1, read as the reverse complement.
GTTTAGGTTAGGTAGTTAGGTTTAGGTTAAGGTTTTGGGAATTGAGAATAGGTTAAGGTTTAGGTTTAGGAAACCAGGTTCGAGTTCGGGATCGAGTTTAAGTTTGGGTTTTCAAGTTTAGGTTTAGGTTTAGGTTAGGGAGTTAGGTTTAGGTTACGTTGTAGGTTAAGCTTTAGGGAATTGAGAATAGGTTAAGGTTTAGGTTTAGGAAACCAGGTTCGGGTTCGGGATCGGGTTTAAGTTTGGGTTTTCAAGTTTAGGTTTAGGTTTAGGTTTAGGTTAGGTTGTAGGTTAAGGTTTAGGGAATTGAGAATACGTTAAGGTTTAGGTTGAGGAAATTGGGTTCGGGTTCGAGACGGGGTTTAAGTTTGGATTTTCAAGTTTAGGTTTAGGTTTAGGTTAGGGAGTTAAGTTTAGGCTAGGTTTTAGGTTAAGCTTTGGGGAATTGAGAATAGGTTAAGGTTTAGGTTGAGGAAATTGGGTTCCGGTTCGGCATCGGGTTTAAGTTTTGGTTTTCAAGTTTAGGTTTATGTTTAGGTTAGGGAGTTAGGTTAAGGTTAGGTTATAGGTTAAGGTTTAGGGAATTGAAAATAGGTTAAAGTTTAGGTTTAGGAAACCGGTTTCGGGTTCGGGATCGGGTTTAAGTTTGGGTTTTCAAGTTTAGGTTTAGGTTTAGGTTAGGTTGTAGGTTAAGGTTTAGGGAATGAGAATAGGTTAAGGTTTAGGTTGAGAAATTGGGTTCGGGTTCGATCGTTTAAGTTTGGGTTTTCAAGTTTAGGTTTAGGTTTAGGTTAGGGAGTTGAGATTTAGGATTAGGTGTAGGTTTTGGTTTAGGGATTTGAGAATAGGTTAAGGTTTAGGTTTAGGAAATCGAGTTTAGGTTCGGGATTGGATTTAAGTTTGGGTTTTCAAGTTTAGGTTTAGGTTTAGGTTAGGTAGTTAGGTTGAGGTTAGGTTGTAGGTTAAGGTTTAGGGAATAGAGAATAAGTTAAGGTTTAAGTTTAGAAAACCGGGTTCGGGTTCGGGATCGGGTTTAACTTTGAATTTTCAAGTTTAAGTTTAGGTTTAGGTTAGGGAATTAGGTTTAGGTCCGGTTGTAGGTAAAGGTTTAGGGAATTGAGAATTGGTTAAGGTTTAGGTTGAGGAAACTGGGTTTGGGTTTAGGACTGGGTTTAAGTTTGGGTTTTCAAGCTTACGTTTAGGTTTCGGTTAGGGAGTTAGGTTTAGGTTATGTTGTAGGTTAAGGTTTAGGGAATTGAGAAAAGGTTAAGGTTTAGGTTGAGAAAAGTGGGTTCGGGTTCGGCATCGGGTTTAAGTTTGAGTTTTCAAGTTTAGGTTTATGTTTAGGTTAGGGAGTTAGGTTTAGGTTAGGTTGTAGGTTAAGGTTTAGGGAATGAGAATAGGTTAAGGTTTAGGTTGAGAAACCGGTTCGGGTTCGGGTTCGGGATCGGGTTTAAGTTTGGGTTTTCAAGTTTAGGTTTAGGTTAGGTAGTTAGGTTTAGGTTAGTTTGTAGGTTAAGGTTTAGGTTTAGAAACCGGTTTCGGGTTCGAGATCGGGTTTAAGTTTGGGTTTTCAAGTTTAGGTTTAGATTTAGGTTAGGTAGTTAGGTTTAGGTTAGGTTGTAGGTTAAGGTTTAGGGAATGAGAATAAGTTAAGGTTTAGGTTTAGAAACCGGGTTCGGGTTCGGGATCGGGTTTAAGTTTGGGTTTTCAAGTTTATGTTTAAGTTTAGGTTAGATAGTTAGGTTTAGGTTAGGTTGTAGGTTAAGGTTTTGGGAATTGAGAATAGGTGAAGGTTTAGGTTTAGAAACCGGGTTCGGGTTCGGATCGGGTTTAAGTTGGGTTTTCAAGTTTAGGTTTAGGTTTAGCTTAGGTAGTTAGGTTTAGGTTAGGTTGTAGGTTAAGGTTTTGGGAATTGAGAATAGGTGAAGGTTTAGGTTTAGAAACCGGGTTCGGGTTCGGGATCGGGTTTAAGTTTGGTTTTCAAGTTTAGGTTTAGGTTTAGGTTAGGTAGTTAGGTTTAAGGTTAGGTTGTAGGTTAAGGTTTTGGGAATTGAGAATAGGTGAAGGTTTAGGTTGAGAAACCGGTTCGGGTTCGGATCGGGTTTAAGTTTGTGTTTTCAAGTTTAGGTTTAGGTTTAGGTTAGGTAGTTAAGTTTAAGTTAGGTTGTAGGTTATGCTTTGGGGAATTGAGAATAGGTTAAGGTTTAGGTTGAGAAACTTGGGTTCGGGTTCGAGACGGGGTTTAAGTTTGGATTTTCAAGTTTAGGTTTAGGTGTAGGTTAGGGAGTTAAGTTTAGGTTAGGTTTTAGGTTATGCTTTGGGGAATGAGAATAGGTTAAGGTTTAGGTTGAGAAAATTGGGTTCGGGTTAGGCATCGGGTTTAAGTTTGGGTTTTCAAGTTTAGGTTTATGTTTAGGTTAGGGAGTTAGGTTAAGATTAGGTTATAGGTTAAGGTTTTTGAATTGAAAATAGGTTAAGGTTTAGGTTTAGGAACCCGGTTTCGGGTTCGGGATCGGTTTAAGTTTGGGTTTTCAAGTTTAGGTTTAGGTTTAGGTTAGGTTGTAGGTTAAGGTTTAGGGAATTGAGAATAGGTTATGGTTTAGGTTGAGAAATTGGGTTCGGGTTCGGCATCGAGTTTAAGTTTGGGTTTTCAAGTTTACGTTTAGGTTTAGGTTAGGGAGTTGAGATTTAGGATTAGGTGTAGGTTTTGGTTTAGGGATTTGGGAATAGGTTAAGGTTTAGGTTTAGGAAATCGGGTTTAGGTTCGGATTGGATTTAAGTTTGGGTTTTCAAGTTTAGGTTTAGGTTTAGGTTAGGTAGTTAGGTTGAGGTTAGGTTGTAGGTTAAGGTTTAGGAATAGAGAATAAGTTAAGGTTTAAGTTTAGAAACCGGGTTCGGGTTCGGGATCGAGTTTGACTTTGAATTTTCAAGTTTAAGTTTAGGTTTAGGTTAGGGAATTAGGTTTAGGTCCGGGTTGTAGGTAAAGGTTTAGGGGTTGAGAATTGGTTAAGGTTTAGGTTGACGGCCACCGGGTTTGGGTTCGGGACCGGGTTTAAGTTTGGGTTTTCAAGTTTACGTTTAGGTTTCGGTTAGGGAGTTAGGTTTAGGTTATGTTGTAGGTTAAGGTTTAGGAATTGAGAAAAGGTTAAGGTTTAGGTTGAGAAAAGTGGGTTCGGGTTCGGCATCGGGTTTAAGTTTGGGTTTTCAAGTTTAGGTTTATGTTTAGGTTAGGGAGTTAGGTTTAGGTTAGGTTGTAGGTTAAGGTTTAGGGAATTGAGAATAGGTTAAGGTTTAGGTTGAGGAAACCGGGTTCGGGATCGGGTTTAAGTTTAGGTTTTCAAGTTTAGGTTTAGGTTTAGGTTTAGGTTAGGTAGTTAGGTTTAGGTTAGTTTGTAGGTTAAGGTTTAGGTTTAGAAACCTTAGGTTTCGGGTTCAGAGATCGGGTTTAAGTTTGGGTTTTCAAGTTTAGGTTTAGATTTAGGTTAAGTAGTTAGGTTTAGGTTAGGTTGTAGGTTAAGGTTTAGGAATTGAGAATAAGTTAAGGTTTAGGTTTAGAAACCGGGTTCGGGTTCGGGTTCGGGATCGGGTTTAAGTTTGGGTTTTCAAGTTTAGGTTTAGGTTTAGGTTAGGTAGTTAGGTTTAGGTTAGGTTGTAGGTTAAGGTTTTGCGGGTGAGAATAGGTGAAGGTTTAGGTTTAGAAACCGGGTTCGGGTTCGGGATCGGGTTTAATTTTTGGTTTTCAAGTTTAGGTTTAGGTTTAGGTTAGGGAGTTAGGTTTATGGATTTGTAGGTTAAGGTTTAGGGAATTGAGAATAGGTTAAGGTTTAGGTTTAGGTTTAGAAACCGGGTTCGGGTTTAAGGTTGGGGTTTCAAGTTTAAGTTTAGGTTTAGGTTAGGGAGTTAGGTTTAGGTTAGGTTGTATGTTAAGGTTTAGGGAATGAGAATAGGTTAAGGTTTAGGTTGAGGAAACTTGGATTTAGGTTCGGGTTTGGGATCGTGTTTAAATTTGGGTTTTCAAGTTTGGGTTTAGGTTTAGGTTAGGTAGTTAGGTTTAGGTTAGGTTGTAGGTTAAGGTTTAGGGAATTGAGAATAGGTGAAGGTTTAGGTTTAGAAACCGGTTCGGGTTCGGGATCGGGTTTAAGTTTGGGTTTTCAAGTTTAGGTTTAGGTTTAGGTTAGGTAGTTAGGTTTAGGTTAGGTTGTAGGTTAAGGTTTTGGAATTGAGAATAGGTGAAGGTTTAGGTTTAGAAACCGGGTTCGGGTTCGAGATCGGGTTTAAGTTTGGGTTTTCAAGTTTAGGTTTAGGTTTAGGTTAGGTAGTTAGGTTTAGGTTAGGTTGTAGGTTAAGGTTTTGGGAATTGAGAATAGGTGAAGATTTAGGTTTAGGAAACAGGTTCGGGTTCGGGATCGGGTTTAATTTTGGGTTTTCAAGGTTAGGTTTAGGTTTAGGTTAGGGAGTTAGGTTTATGGACTGTTGTAGGTTAAGGTTTAGGGAATTGAGAATAGGTTAAGGTTTAGGTTTATGTTTAGGAAACCGGATTCTTGTTTAAGGTTGGGTTCTCAAGTTTAGGTTTAGGTTTAAGTTAGGGAGTTAGGTTTAGGTTAGGTTGTAGGTTAAGGTTTAGGGAATTGAGAATAGGCTAAGGTTTAGGTTGAGGAAACTGGATTCGGTGTTCGGGTTTGGGATCGGGTTTAAGTTTGGGTTTAGGTTTAGGTTAGGTAGTTAGGTTTAGGTTAGGTTGTAGGTTAAGGTTTAGGGAATTGAGAATAGGTGAAGGTTTAGGTTTAGAAACCGGGTTCGGGTTCGGGATCGGGTTTAAGTTTGGGTTTTCAAGTTTAGGTTTAGGTTTAGGTTAGGTAGTTAGGTTTAGGTTAGGTTGTAGGTTAAGGTTTTGGGAATTGAGAATAGGTGAAGGTTTAGGTTTAGAAAACCGGGTTCGGGTTCGGGATCGGGTTTAAGTTTGGGTTTTCAAGTTTAGGTTTAGGTTTAGGTTAGTTGGTTAGGTTTAGGTTAGGTTGTAGGTTAAGGTTTTGGGAATTGAGAATAGGTGAAGGTTTAGGTTTAGGAAACCGGGTTCGGGTTCGGGATCGGGTTTAAGTTTGGGTTTTCAAGTTTAGGTTTAGGTTTAGGTTAGGTAGTAAGGTTTAGGTTAGGTTATAGGTTAAGATTTTGGGAATTGAGAATAGGTGAAGGTTTAGGTTTAGAAACCGGGTTCGGGTTCGGGATCGGGTTTAATTTTGGGTTTTCAAGTTTAGGTTTAGGTTTAGGTTAGGGAGTTAGGTTTATGGACCGTTGTAGGTTAAGGTTTAGGGAATTGATAATAGGTTAAGGTTTAGGTTTAGGTTTTGAAACCGGGTTCGGGTTTAAGGTTGGGTTTTCATGTTTAGGTTTAGGTTTAGGTTAGGGAGTTAGGTTTAGGTTAGGTTGTAGGTTAAGGTTTTGGGAATTATGAATAGGTGAAGGTTTAGGTTTAGAAACCGGTTTGGGTTTAAGGTTGGGTTTTCAAGTTTAGGTTTATGTTTAGGTTAGGGAGTTAGGTTTAGGTTAGGTTATAGGTTAAGGTTTAGGGAATTGAGAATAGGTTAAGGTTTAGGTTGAGAAACCGGATTCGGGTTCGGGTTTGGGATCGGGTTTAAGTTTGGGTTTTCAAGTTTGGGTTTAGGTTTAAGTTAGGTAGTTAGGTTTAGGTTAGGTTGTAGGTTAAGGTTTAGGGAATTGAGAATAGGTGAAGGTTTAGGTTTAGGAAACCGGGTTCGGATCGGGATCGGGTTTAAGTTTGGGTTTTCAAGTTTAGGTTTAGGTTTAGGTTAGGTAGTTAGGTTTAGGTTAGGTTGTAGGTTAAGGTTTTGGGAATTGAGAATAGGTGAAAGTTTAGGTTTAGGAAACCGGGTTCGGGTTCAGGATCGGGTTTAAGTTTGGGTTTTCAAGTTTAGGTTTAGGTTTAGCTTAGGTAGTTAGGTTTAGGTTAGGTTGTAGGTTAAGGTTTTGGGAATTGAGAATAGGTGAAGGTTTAGGTTTAGAAACCGGGTTCGGGTTCTGGATCGGGTTTAATTTTGGGTTTTCAAGTTTAGGTTTAGGTTTAGGTTAGGGAGTTAGGTTTATGGACCCATTGTAGGTTAAGGTTTAGGGAATTGAGAATAGGTGAAGGTTTAGGTTTAGAAACCGGTTCGGGTTCGGGATCGGGTTTAAGTTTGGGTTTTCAAGTTTAGGTTTAGGTTTAGGTTAGGTAGTTAGGTTTAGGTTAGGTTGTAGGTTAAGGTTTTGGGAATTGAGAATAGGTGAAGGTTTAGGTTTAGAAACCGGGGTCCTGTTCCCTGGATCGGGTTTAAGTTTGGGTTTTCAAGTTTAGGTTTAGGTTTAGGTTAGGTAGTTAGGTTTAGGTTAGGTTGTAGGTTAAGGTTTTGGGAATTGAGAATAGGTGAAGGTTTAGGTTTAGAAACAGGTTCGGGTTCTGGATCGGGTTTAATTTTGGGTTTTCAAGTTTAGGTTTAGGTTTAGGTTAGGGAGTTAGGTTTATGGACGGTTGTAGGTTAAGGTTTAGGGATTTAAGAATAGGTTATGGTTTAGGTTTATGTTTAGGAAACCGGATTCGGGTTTAAGGTTGGGTTTTCAAGTTTAGGTTTAGGTTTAAGTTAGGAGTTAGGTTTAGGTTAGGTTGTAGGTTAAGGTTTAGGGAATTGAGAATAGGCTAAGGTTTAGGTTGAGGAAACGGATTCGGTGTTCGGGTTTGGGATCGGGTTTAAGTTTGGGTTTAGGTTTAGGTTAGGTAGTTAGGTTTAGGTTAGGTTGTAGAGGTTAAGGTTTAGGAATTGAGAATAGGTGAAGGTTTAGCTTAGAAACCGGTTCTGGGTTCCTGGATCGGGTTTAAGTTTGGGTTTTCAAGTTTAGGTTTAGGTTTAGGTTAGGTAGTTAGGTTTAGGTTAGGTTGTAGGTTAAGGTTTTGGGAATTGAGAATAGGTGAAGGTTTAGGCTTTAGAAACCGGTTCTGGTGTTCCTGGATCGGGTTTAAGTTTGGGTTTCAAGTTTAGGTTTAGGTTTAGGTTAGTGTAGTTAGGTTTAGGTTAGGTTGTAGGTTAAGGTTTTGGGGAATTGAGAATAGGTGAAGGTTTAGGTTTAGGAAACCGGTACGGTTCCTGGATCGGGTTTAAGTTTGGGTTTTCAAGTTTAGGTTTAGGTTTAGGTTAGTGTAGTAAGGTTTAGGTTAGGTTATAGGTTAAGGTTTTGGGAATTGAGAATAGGTGAAGGTTTAGGTTTAGGAAACCGGCTCTAAGTTGGATCGGGTTTAATTTTGGGTTTTCAAGTTTAGGTTTAGGTTTAGGTTAGGGAGTTAGGTTTATGGACTTAGTTATAGGTTAAGGTTTAGAAATTGATAATAGGTTAAGGTTTGTGGAAAACCGTTTAGAAACCGGGGTTCGGGTTTAAGGTTGGGTTTTCATGTTTAGGTTTAGGTTTAGGTTAGGGAGTTAGGTTTAGGTTAGGTTGTAGGTTAAGGTTTTGGGAATTGTGAATAGGTGAAGGTTTAAGTTTAGAAACCGGTTCGGGTTTAAGGTTTTGGGTTTTCAAGTTTAGGTTTATGTTTAGGTTAGGAGTTAGGTTTAGGTTAGGTTATAGGTTAAGGTTTAGGGAATTGAGAATAGGTTAAGGTTTAGGCTGAGGAAACCGATTCGGTCTCGGCTTGGGATCGGGTTTAAGTTTGGGTTTTCAAGTTTGGGTTTAGGTTTAAGTTAGGTAGTTAGGTTTAGGTTAGGTTGTAGGTTAAGGTTTAGTGAAATTGAGAATAGTGAAGGTTTAGGCTTAGAAACCGGTTCAGTTCGGATCTAGCTTTAAGTTTGGGTTTTCAAGTTTAGGTTTAGGTTTAGGTTAGGTAGTTAGGTTTAGGTTAGGTTGTAGGTTAAGGTTTAGGGAATTGAGAATAGGTGAAGGTTTAGGCTTTAGAAACCGGTTCGGGTTCAGATCGGGTTTAAGTTTGGGTTTTCAAGTTTAGGTTTAGGTTTAGCTTAGGTAGTTAGGTTTGTGTTAAAGTTAAAGTTTTAGGGAATTGAGAATAGGTGAAGGTTTAGGTTTAGGAAACCGGTCTCGGGTCTCCTGGATCTGCTTAAGTCAAGTTTTCAAGTTTAGGTTTAGGTTTAGTTAGGGAGTTAGGGTTTAGGTTAGGTTGCAGGTTAAGGTTTAGGGAATTGAGAATAGGTGAAGGTTTAGGTTTAGAAACCGGGTTCGGGTTCCTGGATCTAAGTTTAAGTTTAGGGTTTTCAAGTTTAGGTTTGTGCTTAGGTTAGGTAGTTAGGTTTAGGTTATGTTGTAGGTTAAGGTTTTGGGAATTGAGAATAGGTGAAGGTTTAGGTTTAGGAAACCGGGTTCGGGTTCTGGATCGGGTTTAAGTTTGGGTTTTCAAGTTTAGGTTTAGGTTTAGGTTAGGTAGTTAGGTTTAGGTTAGGTCAGAGGTTAAGGTTTTGGGAATTGAGAATAGGTGAAGGTTTAGGTTTAGAAACCGTCCTGTTCGGGTTCTGGATCGGGTTTAAGTTTGGGTTTTCAAGTTTAGGTTTAGGTTTAGGTTAGTTGGTTAGAAGTTTAGGTTAGGTTGTAGGTTAAGGTTTTGGGAATTGAGAATAGGTGAAGGTTTAGGTTTAGAAACCGGGTTCGGGTTCTGATCGGCCAGTTAAGTTTGGGTTTTCAAGTTTAGGTTTAGGTTTAGGTTAGGGAGTTAGGTTTAGGTTAGGTGTAGGTTAAGGTTTAGGAATTGAGAATAGGTTAAGGTTTAGGCTTGGAAACCGGTTCGTGCTCCTGGGATCGTTTAAGTTTCAGGGCTTTTCAAGTTTAGGTTTAGGTTTAGGTTAGAGTTAGGGGTTCAGGGTGTAGGTTAAGGTTTTCAATTGAGAATAGGTTAGGTTTAGGCTTAGGATCCGGAGTTCTAAGTGTTCGGTTTTCAAGTTTGGGTTTATGGTTTAGGTTGGTAGTTAGGTTTAGGTTAGGTTAAGGTTAGGTTTTGCTAGATTGAGAATAGGTTAAGGTTTAGGCTTAGGAAACCTGAAACCGGGTTCGGGCGGGCTTAAGGTTGGGTTTTCAAGTTTAGGTTAGGTTTAGGTTAGGGAGTTAGGTTTAGGTTAGGTTGTAGGTTAAGGTTTTTGGGAATTGATGAATAGGTGAAGGTTTAAGCTAGGTTAGAAACCGGTTTCGGATCGGCTTTAAGTTTGGGTTTTCAAGTTTAGGTTTAGGTTTAGGTTAGGAGTTAGGTTTAGGTTAGGTTATAGAGTTAAGGTTTGTGGGAATTGAGAATAGGTAAGGTTTAGGTTTTGAGGAAACCGGGTTCGGGTTCGGGTTTGGGATCTAAGTTTAAGTTTGGTTTTGTTTAAGTTTAGGTTTAGGTTTAGGTTGTTAGGGTTTAGGTTAGGTTGTAGGTTAAGGTTTAGGAATTGAGAATAGGTGAAGGTTTAGGTTTAGGAAACCGGGTTCGGGTTCTGGATCGGGTTTAAGTTTGGGTTTTCAAGTTTAGGTTTAGGTTTAGGTTAGTAGTTAGGTTTAGGTTAGGTTGTAGGTTAAGGTTTTGGGAATTGAGAATAGGTGAAGGTTTAGGCTTAGAAACCGGGTTCGCTTCTGGGATCGGGTTTAAGTTTGGGTTTTCAAGTTTAGGTTTAGGTTTAGGTTAGGTAGTTAGGTTTAGGTTAGGTTGTAGGTTAAGGTTTTGGGAATTGAGAATAGGTGAAGGTTTAGGCTTAGAAACCGGGTTCGGGTTCTGGGATCGGGTTTAATTTTTGGGTTTTCAAGTTTAGGTTTAGGTTTAGGTTAGGGAGTTAGGTTTATGGTTACCGTTGTAGGTTAAGGTTTAGGGAATTGAGAATAGGTGAAGGTTTAGGCTTAGAAACCGGGTTCTGGGCCTGGATCGGCTTAAGTTTGGGTTTTCAAGTTTAGGTTTAGGTTTAGGTTAGGTAGTTAGGTTTAGGTTAGGTTGTAGGTTAAGGTTTTGGGAATTGAGAATAGGTGAAGGTTTAGGTTTAGAAACCGGGTCCTAAGTGTTCTGGATCGGGTTTAAGTTTGGGTTTTCAAGTTTAGGTTTAGGTTTAGGTTAGGTAGTTAGGTTTAGTGTTAGGTTGTAGGTTAAGGTTTGGGAATTGAGAATAGGTGAAGGTTTAGGCTTAGGGGAAACAGGTTCTGGTTCCTGGATCGGGCTTAATTTTGGGTTTTCAAGTTTAGGTTTAGGTTAGGTTAGTAGTTAGGCTTAGCAGTTAGGTCAGAGGTTAAGGTTTAGGGAATTGAGAATAGGTTAGGCTTAGGTTTATGGAAACCGGATCGGATAGTTTAAGTTTGGGTTTTCAAGTTTAGGTTTAGGCTTAGGTTAGGGAGTTAGGTTTGGTTAGGTTGTAGGTTAAGGTTTTGGGAATTGAGAAATAGGTGAAGGTTTAGGTTTTCAGAGGAAACCGGAGTCGGTTTGGGATCGGGTTTAAGTTTAGGTTTCAAGTTTAGGCTTAGGTTTAAAGCTTAGGTGAGTTAGGTTTAGGTTGGTTAAGGTTGCTAGGTTTAGGAATTGAGAATAGGTTAAGGTTTAGGTTTAGTGAAATTGGGTTCGGGTTGGACGGGTTTAAGTTTGGGTTTTCAAGTTTAGGTTTAGGTTTAGGATTGGGGAGTTAGGTTTAGGTTCATGGTGTTAAGGTTTAGGAATTGAGAATAGGTGGTTTAGGGCTAGGAAACCGGGTTCTAAGCCCTGGATCTAAAGTTTGGTTTTCAAGTTTAGGTTGTGGCTTTGTGTTAGTGTAGTTAGTTTAGGTTAGGTTGTGTTAAGTTTTGGGAATCGAGAATAGGTGAAGGTTTAAGTTTAGGAAATTGGGTTCGGGTCCTGGATCTGGGTTGGTTCAAGTTTTCAAGTTTAGGTTTAGGCTTAGGTTAGGGTAGATTAGGTTTTCTAGGTTAGGTTGTGGTTAAGTTTGGGAGTTGAGAATAGGTTAGGTTTAGGCCGAGGAAATCGGAGTTCGGGTTCGGGATCGGGTTTAAGCTCTGGGTTTTCAAGTTTGGGTTTAGGTTTAGGTTAGGTAGTTAGTTTTAGGTTAGGGTTGTAGGTTAAGGTTTAGGGAATTGAGAATAGGTTAAAGGTTTAGGTTTAGGAAATTGGGTTCTGAGCTCCTAAGGATCTGGGATTAAGTTCTGGGTTTTCAAGTTTAGGTTAGAGTTTAGGTCAAGTAATAGGTTTTAGGTGGGAGTTGTGGTTTAGTTAAAGTTTGGGAGTTGAAATAGAGTTAATGTTAGGTTAGTGGCAAGTTGATTCGAGATCAGGTTAATTGAGTTTCAGAGCTTTAGGTTAGGATTTAGCTTAGGTAGCTCGGTCTTAAGTTAGGTTGTGAAGCTAAGGTTTGAGATTGAGAAATAGGTCAAAGTTTAGGCTTGATGTTTAGGGTTCGTAATTGAGATCGGGTTAGGTTTAGGTTTTCAGGTTGTAGTTTAAGAAGTTTAGGTCAAGGAAGTTGAGAATAAAGTGTTGTTGTAGTTTTCAGGCTGGAAACCGGTCTCTAGTTCGACTGGCTCCAAGTTTGGGTTTTAAAGTTTAGTTTTTGTGTTTAGGTTAGGGAGTTAGGTTTAGGTTAGGTTGTAGGTTAAGGTTTGAGGTGAGAATAGGTGTAAGGTTTAGGTTAGAAGGGTTACGTGTTTGAGGATCGGGTTTAAGTTTGGGTTTTCA